>OY019132.1:12692701-13892701 GCA_955652365.1 Eristalinus aeneus | reverse complement strand
CCATCCAATAAGACCCCGGATGAAAGTAACATTACCGATGGCAACCCACACTCCAAGTAAACAAAGCCACACTCCAAGTTATCAAAACCAACAACGAATTAAATAGCATTCAAACTTTTATTCAAACAATTTATCAACACTTGCACAACACAATCAACTTACAACTAAAAAAATAAATAATTTATAAACAGAATCACTTCACAATTCACTTAAAACTAATATTTACTACGATTCGTAACAAGAAACAAAAGAACACTTAAACACACATTTTACATACATTATTCAACGAAATAACTTAGTACTAACTGTCAAACTTACCCGACACATCACTTTTTTTATTTCATCGATCCGGTTCATCGTCGTCTGATTTTGCGAATTTGTTTACATTTGGGGGACAAAACGAAATCTAAATACCAAAACAAACCAAACGCATCAAATTCGTGGTACGCAAACATATTCACACACAAACAACCGTTGCGATCGTCACATATCATGCACTTTATGTTTCTCACTAATCTACAAAAAAAAAATACATTTCACTAATTTTAATTTTAAGTTATTTTCCCAGGAACACGCACTAAAGGGAGTCACAACACCACACTTCACCTACACTGCACTTACATAAATAACATATGTATAATTGGCATGTACATTAAATTATGTACAAATCAAAAAAAAAATCACTACATTACAACCCAAGCGTCTTGAATGGATGAGCGGTCCATTACGGCTTGGGATAAGGGATCGCGCCACGCAAGTAGAAATAAATCGAACCCGAGTAAAATCCACGAGACCCGACACTTAGTTTAAATATAATTCTAAATAATTAGACGATTTACCTGAAATTCACTCCACCTTTTTATTTTTCTTAGTTTAAATTACACAACACAACACTGCAGCACACACAAATGCACGAACATCAACCGGACCGCACAAGGTAAACAAACAAACATCATCCCTATCAACGTCGTCTTCCGTCAACTAATCAATGAAGATGATAAGACGTATGCAAAATAGGGCGAATTCGGCGAATTGCAACATAGGGCGACGGAGGGTCCACATGATGACAGCCGGGGAGGATGCTCAGTTTAAAAATGCGAATTGCATTATATTATTAATTATATTATTATATTATATTGTACTATATTATATCAATTTTATGGGAAGTTAAAACACTACATTATCAATGAATATTGATAGTTAAATATGTACTTAAAACTTAACGAAAGTTTATGTATATATATTTCGTCAGTCACTCTTTGGGATCTCTCTCTTCTATTGGATTTAGCTAAGAATAAAAGCGCATTTTATAACGTTGACAGTGTAATCTTTTATCTATCAAATATTCAACACAAATCGAACACTGACGAACGAATAGATTGACAGATACCTCATACAAGTCGACAACACAATCCAAGGAACCATGGACAGGACGCTTCCTAAGGTATCACCTACGATAGATGGCGACATTTATAGTAGCGATAATATCGACGCACTGCACGTGCAAAAAAGCAGACTGCTGTCGAGACTGAAGACTCTATACAGACGATTTACAGACCCAGACGACCCGGAAATACGGTCGCTCAAGTCGCACCTGAAGAACATCCAGAAGTTAATTCGGATGAACTATCGAATCGCTGTCAATTCGTATTTGTTGAGAAAGGATTCGGGCCGTGCGTTCTAACGGTCCGGGCATGTTTCCCCAAATCAACCGAATCTTCCGAACAAGGGGTCATAACGACTTGGAGGCTGTTCGACTTGACAGGACAACCGGTTGATATCGATCAACTTGAGGCCGTGCTTGAATATGATTTTTTCGTTGTTGAGGGAGGAGGAGCTGTTTTTCAGGAAGTGCACACGGTCAAGTAGTCTCGTAGGCCGAACCACGACCTGGAGAACAGTGCCGACCTAAACCACTTCCACCTTCGAAATGAAATACAGCAGTGGCGTTCTGAGAATCCTGGTT
Organism: Eristalinus aeneus; assembly: GCA_955652365.1. Taxonomy (NCBI): domain Eukaryota; kingdom Metazoa; phylum Arthropoda; class Insecta; order Diptera; family Syrphidae; genus Eristalinus; species Eristalinus aeneus. The sequence goes on along the minus strand of OY019132.1, from coordinate 13,890,735 downwards.
TTACCATCCTCATTTTGAAAAAGGAACTCAAAGACATCTTCAACTATTTGAAGAACAAAAAGTCGACTGGTATCGACGGGATATACACAATTGTGTTTAATAATGCACTGAGTAATGCACATTATCCAGTGCATTGGAAAACGGCGGTAGTGCAACCCTATCCAAAAAGGACAAAGATTCTTGGCTTCCTAAAAATCTTCGGTCGATAGGCCTCCTCCCCTGCATAAGCAAGGTTTTCGAAAAGATCGTCAACAGGGTCCTGATCCAGTGGACTGAGGACAACAAAATTATACCAAATAACCAGTTTGGATTTAGGGCGAGGCATGATACTGTACATGCCGCGTCAAAACTGGTTTCGGACATTCATTGGAACAACCACAAAACCCAGTGCACCGGGGCCTGTCTCGTTGACTTGGAAAAGGCGTTCGACACCGTATGGTTAGAAGGGGTCTTCCTTATGTTGACGAGGATGGGTCACCTGTTTTACACGCTGACTTACACGATTTGTTACATGGTAACGGGTAGGAGTTTTGTTGTCAAAAGTGGCAACAAAGTTTCCACCAACGTTTTCCAAATAAGAAATGGGCTCCAACAGGGTGCAGTCGTGGTCACCGTGGCGTAGTGGGTAGAGTGCAACGCCCACATGCAAAGGGCTCCATCCGCGATAAGATGGACACGGATGAGGACCGAGGGTTCTACTGGTGGTCAGAGCCACACCAAGAGCCCCAGCTGTTGTCAGACTAATCAGGTTGAGGTTGGTCCCCCACGGCCAACTCACAGTTGGGTTAAGTTAGTAATTAAGATTAAACTTAAAAAAAGAAAGAAAAAAACACAAAAACCAAAAAAAAAATCAACAAATTTAAACAAATGCTAGTCGTAATTATATTTAAGTTAGAATAGGTTATATTAAGTTATATTAAGCTCTAATAGAAACAAGTTTTAGACAACTGAAACGGCGAACGACACGATGACCGAATGACAACAATGAAAGAGTGGAGTTCAATGACTTTATTGCTTACATATCCACTGTTGATTCACAACTCCCCGACGCAGTCGCTGGCGCCGTCTTTTATAGGCCGCGACGATAGCGTTACAGCTCGACCATGCTACCATCGATCTCGTCCTCGAGATTCGAGCTATTTTCTTGGCTGTAGCCACCGTCAAGCCCTTCATCTGGAAACTCACACCAGGGTTTCACCTTGTCCGATGCCATAATTGTCCTCAGCTTCCTTTGATTGCGCTGCATGCGCGGGATATCTTCTACCAGATACCTGTCATTCGGCAACACCTTAGTCACCATGTACTGCCAGCGGTATTGGGGCTCCAGCTTCCTTGACTCCTCGGTCGCTGCGAGCTTGTTCTCTATAAGGACGAGGTCCTCTACTGCGTATAATGTCGGTTTTTGGCGCTTTCCGTCGTACCTTGCTTTCTGCTTCCGATGGGACTCCTCAATGTCGGCTAGGGCTGCATACCGTCGTTTTTCCAGATCGTTCGCCCCGTCCCGAGCCTCTCCTTCCAACTCCAACAGTAACTTATCCCCCAAAATGCTTCTCGGGGTATATGCGATTAGGAGTTCGTGCGAGGTCGCCTTTGTGAGTCTCCATTGGATTGTTCTGAGATAAGTTGCCCAGTTATCTCGTCCTCCTCCTGACTGCATACACTTGAGAGATGAAAGTACAGTGGGGTTGCACCTTTCCACCTGCCCGTTTGCTCTTGGCATCCTGACGGCTGTCTTGATGCGCTGCACCCCGTTCTTGGCGACTTGCCTCCCCTCCTGTTTGCGTATGCCTATTCCACACACGATTTGACATAGCTTCTCGTGAAGCTCCTCATCTTTGCGAACCAAAAGGTTTGCTTAAGCCGGTCCAGTGTTTTTTCCTCGGCGAAATGCCCTGAGTCGTCATGGCATAACTTGAGGGGGGGGATAGTTCCCTGGGGAACGACGTAGTCCTTCCCCAGTTGTCCTTTCTGCAGCGTACTCTCCGTAGACATCAGCATGGTGATTATGGTCCGTAGCTTTGGATCTAGCCAATGCATGGTCTCCACCCAGTCTTCATCCGAGACATGCACATTTAGAACCTGTGCCACTGCTTCTTCGACCTCTCGTTCGTCCTCCACAGGCTGCCTTGTCCACGCTTTCGTGTGTTTTCACCACTTTCACTTGCGGTTGGTCCAGTAACTTCTGACCAATTAACATTTGGTATGTTTGGCTTTCATCTGGCACGATCAGGACCTCGCACCACGTTCGGAGTTGATCTAAGAACATCCAGAAGTTAATTCGGATGAACTATCGAATCGCTGTCAATTCGTATTGGGGAGATAGGATTCGGGCCGTGCATTCTAACGGTCCGGGCATGTTTCCCCAAATCAAGCGAATCTTCCGAAGAAGGGGTCATAACGACTTGGAGGCTGTTCGACTTGACAGGACAACCGACAATGAAAACATATTGACTTCGGTTGGCATCGATCAACTTGAGGCCGTGCTTGACACTGATTTCTTCGTTGTTGAGGATGCCCAAGAGAAGGTGAGTCAATAGGAGCTGTTTTTCAGGAAGTGTACACGGTCAAGTAGTCTCGTAGGCCGAACCACGACCTGGAGAACAGAGCCGAACTGAACCACTTCCACCTTCGAAATGAAATACAGCAGTGGCGTTCTGAGAATCCTGGTTTTACCAGATTCAATAACAAAAATCAGGCAACCAATGCCGTCGCCCATGATAGCTCCAATGCCATCCTCATTTTGAAAAAGGAACTCAAAGACATCTTCAACTGTTTGAAGAACAAAAAGTCGACTGGTATCGACGGAATGTACACAATTGTGTTTAATAATGCACTAAGTAATGCGCATTACCCAGCGCATTGGAAAACGGCGGTAGTGCAACCCTCTCCAAAAAGGACAAAGATTCTTGGCTTCCTAAAAATCTTCGGTCGATAGGCTTCCTCCCCTGCATAAGCAAGGTTTTCGAATAGATCGTCAACAGGGTCCTGATCCAGTGGACTGAGGACAACAAAATTATACCGAATAACCAGTTTGGATTTAGGGCGAGGCATGATACTGTACATGCCGCGTCAAAACTGGTTTCGGACATTCATTGGAACAACCACAAAACCCAGTGCACCGGGGCCTGTCTCGTTGACTTGGAAAAGGCGTTCGATACCGTATGGTTAAGTTGACGAGGATGGGTATAGGCAAACTTGCTTTACACGCTGCCTTACACGATTTATTACTTGGTAACGGGTAGGAGTTTTGTTGTCAAAAGTGGCAACAAAGTTTCCACCAACGTTTCCCAAATAAAAAATGGGCTCCAACAGGGTGCAGTCGTGGTCACCGTGGCGTAGTGGGTAGAGTGCAACGCCTACACGCCGGAGGGTCTAGGTTCCATTCCCAGCTCAACACCAATTTTTGAATTTTTCACGGCACCACCTGTTTTTGAGCTGCTGACAACACTCAACACTATCTAAGAAAGCTTCTCGAATTTCGCTGTTCGGAGTCGGCAAAACACTGTAGGTCCCTTCTACTCGTGAGAGAATGGTTGCGCGCACAACACGAGTAGTTGATGAGCAAGCTAGGCCCTGGTCCCCCTTTGGACTGTAGCGCCAACAAGTATTATTACTTTATACTTTACTGTATATATTATTAATATAAACTCACCAATCCTTTTCGCTATTTTCACCAGCGACCTGATTTTCTCTATGCGCAATTTGATCACGTTCACCGACGATTGGGTCGCATACCGGACGGCACCAAAGGTAGGGGTCATAAACGTGCTCCTGCAGCTTGACTTCGAAGAAATTCAGCGATTTTGCGAAGTGAGAAACTATTCTCTTCCGGACTCCGTTATACAGGGCCTCAAGAGATACGAAAAAGAATTGACGCAAGTTCGGCATATTGGACCCACGGGGTCGGCCACTAGCCATGAAGAGTGTAGTGCGATATGTTGGTATTATGTTGGATTAGTATCTGTATAGAGGTATCCATATAGATACAGCTCTGACAAAAACCAAGAAAGTCTTCGCTATGGCAAGGGGGTTGTTTTACAGCAGCCAACTTGACTTCAAAGTGAAGCAAAACTGCTATACGGTCCTCATCCGGCCAATCATGGTGTATGGCTGCCCGGTGTGGTTCAATGTGAGTCCTTCCCAAATGGAAAAGATGAGGGTCTTCGAGAGACAATGTCTTCGTGCATGTCTCAAGAAGACTTTCTATTTTAATGAGGTATTGTATAACGAAGCAAACGTGAGCAGGGTTGATAATTTCATTATTAAGTTGATTCAGAGGCATGTTGCACCTCTGAGAACGATCTCATATTTGGGACCTACTACCCAAGTGACGAGTACCACGAGAACGCTCGCCGAAGGGGTTTTATTCCGCCGCAAGCGTTCTTGTATCTTGACCGCATTGAACTGATCCAGGATGCAGAGGCATATCCACTTATTTACCACGTGGTGAGAAGGACAGTAGACAGGAGACTGATGTACGACGCCAACGTCGCAAGTGTTAGTCGGGATGCTCTCCGGTTCAGCACATCCGTCTCCATCCGCGATAAAATGGACACGAATGAGGACCGAGGGTTCTATTGGTGGTCAGAGCCACACCAAGAGCCCCAGCTGTTGTCAGACTAATCAGGTTAAGGTTGGTCCCCCACGGCCAACTCACAATTAGGTTAAGTTAGTAATTAAGATTAAACTTAAAAAAAGAAAGAAAAAAACACAAAAACCAAAAAAAAAAAACATAAAAATCAAAAACTGTAAAAAAAATGCTAGTCGTAAGTATATTTAAGTTAGAATAGGTTATATTAAGTTATATTAAGCTCTAATAGAAACAAGTTTTAGACAACTGAAACGGCGAACGACACGATGACCGAATGACAACAATGAAAGAGTGGAGTTCAATGACTTTATTGCTTACATATTCACTGTTGATTCACAACTCCCCGACGCAGTCGCTGGCGCCGGCTTTTACAGGCCGCGATGATAGCGTTACAGCTCGGCCATTCTAGCATCGATCTCGTCCTCGAGATTCGAGCTATTTTCTTCGCTGTAGCCACCATCAAGCCCTTCATCTGGAAACTCACACCAGGGTTTCACCTTGTCCGATGCCATAATTGTCCTCAGCTTCCTTTGATTGCGCTGCATGCGCGGGATATCTTCTACCAGATACCTGTCATTCGGCAACACCTTAGTCACCATGTACTGCCAGCGGTATTGGGGCTCCAGCTTCCTTGACTCCTCGGGCGCTGAGAGCTTGTTCTCTATAAGGACGAGGTCCTCTACTGCGTATAATGTCGGTTTTTGACGATTTCCGTCGTACCTTGCTTTCTGCTTCCGATGGGACTCCTCAATGTTGGCTAGGGCTGCATACCGTCGTTTTTGCAGATCGTTCGCCCTGTCCCGAGCCTCTCCTTCCAACTCCAACAGTAACTTATCCCCCAAAATGCTTCTCGGGGTATATGCGATTAGGAGTTCGTGCGAGGTCGCCTTTGTCGTGCAGTTTCGGGCGGTGTCGAGTCTCCATTGGATTGTTCTGAGATAAGTTGCCCAGTTATCTCGTCCTCCTCCTGACTGCATACACTTGAGAGATGAAAGTACAGTGGGGTTGCACCTTTCCACCTGCCCGTTTGCTCTTGGCATCCTGACAGCTGTCTTGATGTGCTGCACGCGGTTCTTGGCGCAGAACAGAACAGAACAGTGCCCCGGTCCATTACCACCCTTCGCGGCATCCTAACGTATCCGGCCACTTCGTTTAGGACGTTAAGCACCCCCTTGCTGTTCGTTGTCTTCACTGCTCGTAGGATCATGTACTTGGTGAAATTATCCACCAACGCCAAAACGCACCTGGTGCCCCCCTTCCCCTTCGTGAATGGCCCGAGGTGATTCAGGTGCACGGTGTCGAAAGGCAAGGGAACGCGTTCCAATGTGTGCAGTTCTCTTTCCAACTTGCCTACCCTCCTTTTTGCGTATGTGCATTCCACACACGATTTGACATAGCTTCTCGTGAAGCTCCTCATCTTTGCGAACCAAAAGGTTTGCTTAAGCCGGTCCAGTGCTTTTTCCTCGGCGAAATGCCCTGAGTCGTCATGGCATAACTTAAGGATCGTCCGTTGACCTTGCGGAACAGGCGCTTACCTCGCAACGACGTAGTCCTTCCCCAGTTGTCCTTTCTGCAGCGTACTCTCCGTAGACATCAGCATGGTGATTATGGTCCGTAGCTTTGGATCTAGCCACTGCATGGTTGCCACACAGTCTTCGTCCGAGACATGCACATTTAGAACCTGTGCCACTGCTTCTTCGACCTCTCGTTCGTCCTCCCCTGGCTGCCTTGTCTGTCCTCTCGTCATGCAGTCTGTGATTTCCACGCTTTCGTGTGTTTTCACCACTTTCACTTGCGGTTGGTCCAGTAACTTCCGAACAATAAACATTTGGTATGTCTGGCTTTCATCTGACACGATCAGGACCTCGCCCTCCACTTGCGGATATTCCCGTCGATAGTGACCGATCTGGTGGCATTGAATGCACTCTACCCCCGTTCTCGCGATCCCTCCGCTTCGTCCATGTACGGCCGTCACGGGATGTGATGTCGTTTCTCCTCCCGGAACCAGATTTTCTTCTTCCCGGCGTCTCTAATTGCCCCACGGCTCCTCAGCCCCGTAACCCAGCGAACTCGCTCGAGTACGTCGTCGACTAACGTCGGCCTTAGCGCCCTGCATGTTTCCTGACATTCCTGGTCCGCGACGCCCTGTACGATGTACTTCACCAGGGTGCTCTCGCGGACATCACCTTTGAATGCAATCATTCTCATCTCAAAGATGTACCCCTCGGTATCCTCAGTGCGATGTTGCATTCGTTTCCGCAATCGGTCGTGTACGTCGGCGTCATCGTAAAAATAAAAAAAAAGTATTGACGCCGAAAGGCAAATAAATAAATAAATAATAAGGTTAGCTCTAAGCATTCGTCCGCATGGGTCACTGTGTTGACACTGCGAAGGTCTGTTAACGACTCAATTCAGAAACTTGTGTCCGCGAATGATGAATGCGACGCGATGAACCAATCGAAAATTACAACAGAGTTTTTCTGTGAGAAAAACGATTTACTCGATTTCAGATAATTGTATAATTGTATATAACAGGAAGACGCCAAAGAAAAAGTAAATGTATGGAGAAGCACCACCCTGAGAAACTTGTTAAAGACAAGTGTATTAGGAAACTTCTTGGTAAAACTCTAAGAAGCTCCGTAACTTGTAGCTGCAAATTCTGCGTTTTACGAGGAGTGTTCAATATATTCTCGGGGTGAAGCTGTGGTTATATATATAAATTACTTATTTATAGTAGTACTATATTTTAGTGGATTCATGTGAAATTTCATAAGAATAAGATCTAGCTCTAGCTAAATCATAATGGCAACTGAGACGATGATGGTGAAAATTGAGATTAAATTAAATTTCTCACTAAGCAAGGAAAAAATCAAAAAACTCTTCATGAAGAGATGGTGGCTATTTACCAGGGTTCCGCACCTTCATTATCAACTGTGCCAAATTGGTCAAGTGAGTTCAAGAGAGGCAGAGAGAGCATTGAAGATGACCCCCGCTCCGGCGCCCCGGCTACTGCTTGTACGGGAGAAAGCTTTTAAGAAGTCGAAAAACTTGTTCTCGAGGATGCCCGAATTAAGGTGAAAATGATGGCAGAGATCAAAAAGCTTTCAACTGGCACCATTCACACAATTCTTCATGACCATCTTAACCTTTCAAAGGTCAGTGCAAGGTGGGTACCACGAATGCTCACAGTGCCTCAGAAAAAAGTGAGAATCGCATGCTGTAGAGATGTGTAGTGAGAACACGGACGGTGTTGTGGATTGAGTTGTTACTAGGGACGAAACATGGGTTCACCACTATGACCCTGAAAGTAAACAATAGTCTATGCTGTGGTATAAAAAAGGAATAGACCCCCCGAAGAAGTTCAAAGTCATTCCGTCTGCCGGAAAGCTCATGGCCACAGTTTTTTGGGATTCAAAGGGAATCTTGCTCATTGAGTACAAGAAAAAGGTGAAACCATTAACGCCATATCCTACGCTTCCACTTTGCATAATCTGCGGGAGGAACTTAAAAAGAAAGGACGGAGTAAACTCGCAGCGGGTTTCCAAAGCTGCTGAGCGAGATTGTGGACCCTGTAGTCCAGACTTTGCCGCTAGTGATTATTTCCTGTTTTGGGATTTGAAAAAATGTGTTCGTGGAAAAAGATTTTTAGATGATGAAGAACTCAAGTCGGCAATAAATGGCTATTTTGCAAATTTATTTTTCTGACTGTTTAAAAAAGCTTATCTCAGGATGTAACAAATGCATTGATGTTAGGGGAGATTATATTGAAAAATAAAAGCAATTTAAATTGAATTCGCATTTTCCTTCATACCCATACCCATACCCACAAATATAAAAGTGTAAAAAATTTGCAAGTTTGCGAAGTACCCGAAAATACTTTGGACACTCCAAACTACGCAACACTATGGTAACTAATAAATCCCAGACATTTTTGTTTTTGGAGGTTTGGAAACACTACATTCTAGTCTTCTACAGTTTATTGTTTGACCAAGCAGTAAGCTACATTACAAGTAATTTCTTGCTCTCCCGAAGGAAAACCAACAAGCACTTCCATGATAAAGAGCCTAATCATCATGCGTCGCAGAGTATTTCATCACTACGTCCAAGTTAATATGACGTGCTCCGCAGGTGCTCCGTGAAGTACCGCAAGTGATTCGCTCTCGAGTAGTTAAAAAAAGCGCACGTGTTTTTCGCTCGCGATATATATATATCTAAAATTTCCAGTAAGCATACGCGTACGGATTCTGGTGACGACGTAAGTCGCCCCCACAGCAAATTTTCATCTTTATTAAGTAAACCGGATTTTAATTTATTAAGTAAACCGGATGCAATCGTGGCTAATAATAATAATGAACGTTCAATCGTCATTAAAGATAGCGTTTCTCCAATAGTTGTGCTGATATCATCAGGTGAACGCATTCGTTCCATGTTGAAGTATATACGAATTGATAGGTATGTCACTGGGCCTTAAAATCGACCCTAGAAATCTCGGAAAAAATTAAAACTGAAATGTCAAGGTTAAATTACGAATTTTTCTTTATTCACCCATAGAAACGCGCCCCTTAAAAGTAATTCTGTCAGGACGAATTAGTTTCTTCGGGAATAAAGTGCCTCCATGTAAAAATTATTTCGAATAAAGACAAACAAACAAATCAATTTAAAAACTTTTTCTATGTTGTGTATATCCAGCAGTGTATTCTCAATTCTCTTTTAAATGAAGAATTCATTCCTGTTTATCCAAAACTGAACAATTCCATGTAATAACTTCTTTAACCATTAAATACGTATATTCTAATACTTATGTCAATTAATTAATCTTAACATTATTACTTGAAATGCAAGAAGCATAACAAAAAAAAAATGTAATTCTTTAATTTTATCATCGAAAAAAGAGTCCTAATTGCAATTGTTATCGCCTTGACAGAAGTAACACACCGGGGAGTGGGGTGGCTATCGTTATAAGGAAAGATATCTCACACTCGGTGCAGCCGGGTTTGCAACTTATTTCTATTGAGTCCATTGGTGTTGACATAATTTTAGAAAGTAATTTTAAAGTGATATTTTTTCTGTCTATTTTCCTTGGGGAAATAGATGTTCTGATAGAACACTTTAGAAGAGATTTATCAAAAATATTTCGTTATCGCTGTAAAATTATTCTTTGTTGGTGATTTAAATTGTCGCCATCAACTTTGGAACTGTCTCAGAGCTAACTGTTAGTGTAAAATACGATATGATATAATCGAGAACCGACCAAACTTCTCTCTACTATATCCTCCTAAATCGACTTATGTCCCAACATCCAGTTCCAAAAGCCCTTCTACTCTTGATATTTTTATTAATAATATCAGTGTAATTGTACCGGGCCATTAACTCTCGAGAATTTGATTTCCGATCACCGATATACAAACTAAACAACCTCTATGGTACTACAACTTTTCAGTCGCAAATTGGAATAAATTCGCTCACTTTATCAACTCCAATTACAATTTGAATAATATTATTCACTCTCAAATTAATAAAACTCAAATTGATTCAATGTGTGCAGATTTCACTTCTATAGTAAAAGGAGCTATTGATTTTGCAGTACCAAAGATCGCTGTGAAAGAAAAGAACCAAGTCCAGCTTCCCAGTAATATTTTATTACTGATATGACTGATATGAGAAATTCAGAAAGAAGAAAATGGATACGCTACAGGTATGATTGTTTCCGTCGAAGCACGAAATATCTGAATAAAGCTATTGCTGATGAAATAAATAAATTTAAAAATATCCGTTCGGACAATTTTCTTTCTTCCTTTGATAAGGCAAGTAAACCTTTAAGTTTCAAAAATTATTAAAAAATGAGGTGTAAGTAATCTGCCTCTCAAGCTTTAGAATATGCTTTATATTACTCAAACTTTTGCTAGTAATCATAAAATTGCTGCAAATTTTAGCGATTCTTCTACTTTAGGTGATGTGTCTCACACAATCGCCAGTTTTTTCCAAGCGTCTGGAAATATATCAAGTACTAACTTACTGAATACAGTAAAATAGTAGTTTGAAAAAAAAAAGATTTAGATGGTATAAACAATAGAATTTTAAAGGCTTTGCCTCCCACAGGCATGTGTTTTCCTACAGAGATTTCTTGCCTCAAACTAGACTACATTCCAGATTGCTGGGAAACAGCTCTGATAATTCCAATTCCTAAGCCTGGTAAAGCAAAAGATGACTCTAAACGCTACAGGCCAATAAGCTTGCTAAGTTGTGTGTTGTTGTCCGAGGAAAAAAAGGATAGCGCCAAAACACATTTGAAATGCGTTTATTTTATGAGTATTTATGAGCGCTATGCGTTCATAGGTGGCGCTTAAGCTGAGGGGTTTTCCACTTTCTTTTTCAAATTGAAAATTGAGGTAAACACTTTGAAAACGCAAGCAATCTGGCTTACACGCAGGCGTAAGGACTGTTTTTACCTAATAATGTACAGCTCAAAATGGATTCTGTTAATATAGACGTCTGAGCACTGTAGGTATCTTGGTATTTTAATTGATAAAAAATTTATCTTTCAGAAGCACATATCTGGCACCATAGATAAAATGAACATGTATATTAGAATTCTTTATCCCATTATAAATAGAAAATCAAAACTTAGTATTGAAAATAAAATCATTCTGTATAAGTCCATAAGTAAAAGTTACGGTTTGGTACGACTGTGATTAAATTCATATAATAAAACTCCAAAGATGTCAAAATAAAATTATTAAAATTATGCTAAATTTACCACGACACTATTTAACCCGTAGACTTCATGACCAAAACAATATCACCTTCGTACAAACTCTAATTGATAAATTAACCATAAGATTTTACACTCAATGTAGTTTCTCTGAAAATAAGTTTAAATTAAATTTCTAAAATACTCCCCGCAGTAAACATAAAATACATTATAGTAAATTGGGGATCTATGTAATATTAGTTTTAAGTATTGAAAAAGGATTTTAGTTATAGCTTTCCCTTGAATTGTTTTAAATACATATTTTAATTCTTTATTTAACCTGTTAATCTAAAAATTATCATGTTACAATTATATACACTATTGTTCATGCTACATTAATATTAAAATTAAATGAAATGAAATTAAGTACCGCTAGTTCCCGCTGACGATTGGGAGCATGCGGATGGCTAACCTCTATCCTGGAGGTTATGTTGTTAAGACATCAAACTGTCGACAGAAATTTTGATCAAAGGCCCGGGCAGTCACAATGTGGGTTCGGGCCTTGTGAATACCTATTTAGATCCATGAATAACGTGTTCATTAAATACAACTTGGCTGTCGACATAGATGCAGACACTTCGTGTTGTGACTGCTACTGTTCTCTCACGAATAGAAGGGACCTACAGGCAATGACCATTATTAAATGTCGGGGGTAAATAGGAGCTGCACACAAGGTCACGTCCTGTCTCCCTGCCTTTAATACACGTTTATCGACAGTTTGAATAGCACTTTAAATAGATCCAATACACACGCAAAGACTTACACGGATAATGTACATAGTTGCAATTATCATCGAACCATATCATTTTTGAAGCAGAGCTGCACATGTGCCCTATTTGCAAGAAGACTAGAAGCTTTTTGTTTTCTAAACCTTACGGCTCGTTCTGAATTTAGCGAGGAATACAACGCGGTTTTCTAACTTAATTCTAACACGTTTGTTTATCCTCTCTTTGTTTGTTAATAACTTGTGGCTTTTCAATCAATTCGGAACAATATTCGTTTGTAACCATGTCTGACAAGGATACATCCAACAGAATTTTGCAGTCTGTGGCGACTTATGGTATCTACTGGATACCGTTCAGGCGATCACTTTTTCGGGTCCTAGTCGAAACAAAAGTTTGATGGGACCCACAATTTCGATTGTTCAGGGCAGACGATGGTATGAAACCTTAAATATGTGACCCCTCTTGTTGCATTTGCTACTGCCCCAGAAGACTCTCTTTGTATTACTGTCGCAATAAGCCAAACATACATATGTTTTATTTTATGTAAAAGCTTAAAAGCTTTGGTCTAATAAATCATTTAAAAAATGAGAATATTGTGGGATAATGCACTTTTTATAATAACAAAAAAACCTACATTTGATTTACTTTTTAAGTTACCTGAAGCGAAGAGATGTAAATAATAAACTTACTGTATAAGGTAATTATATATTGTTTTTCTCTGTATAATTGTTTTAAGCTACTAATTTTTTATTTTGTAAACTTACTTGTCATATTTTACTTTAGTCTGGTACATTTCCCTTTTTTTCTATTTTTTGATGAAGTGATTGCAGTTGGAAAGCCATTCGTATTAATACTTGTTCCGTTTACTACACAGTTTCCATATCATGTTTACCACCAAATGTGAGCATCGAAAAACTCTGGAAAATCAAAATCCTTACTACACAATTTAGGATTAAAAACGAAATGAAAGTTATCTTAAAATTTTGAGCGTACAAAGGAAGTAAAATAAGATAAAAGAAGTAATTTTTTAAATGCTCTGGCGGTGATCGTTGACTCAGCCACCACATTAGAGATTTTAAGTGGTACATACAAATATTATAGAAATATATAAGGAACAATGTATTCATTTTTTTGGGTTTTAAGAAAGATGTTTATTTCGGGCGGCGGTTTCTTGTGCGAATGAAAACTTAAACTAACTAAAAAAAGTTATAAAACCGTTGTTCGTACTAGTTGGCACATTTTCTAGGTTCAGAAGAGCTACTAGGGCGTTGGATTATCACATACCAATATCGAGGTTTAGAGGATATTTTTCACTGATTCCTATCACATTCCTATCCTTTAGTCCACCACTGCCGCTAATTGGTGGTTAAGCCTCAGCTTCACATTTACTATTAAGCCCGTCAGGCCAGTTGTCAAACTTCGGTACAGAGAGTGGTTTCCCTCAGATAATTGGATAAACATTTAGAGTCAACTGTGATCTTACTGTTCAAGGAAGTAAGACACATTTGAAAACAGAAAGTAATGGATAAATAATATAGGTAAGTAATGGAATGGCGATTTCACTCTTAGAAAGAGGTCTTCAAATTCATCTTTCGTTATTAACACCACTCCAGAAGAGCAGCGTGAAATTTTCAAATTAAATATTTCTTTTTCCAGTTAAGATTTGTCGGACACAAACGTAGTACTAACTTTTCCAGTTTCATTCAGCATTCGGCAATCTATTACTCTCAGTCAAACGCATGGAAACAGAGCACTTCCACATTACAATACGATCATTTATTTCATAAGCCTCTAATTTGTTTGACGCCATGAATATTCTTTTTCCAAACACCATCATCCCAAAATTGGTTTTTTACGATCTTACAGTTAAATATGGATTAGGGTTAGCAAGAAGTAAGAAATCTATGGCTACAGTTGAAACAAAATATATCAAAATTAACACCAAAATGACTGGTATCTCAAATGCAGTTTCCGATTTCCGAAGTATCGAAGAATACATATGATGTCGTCCTTATACGCTAAACAGGTGAAATAACGGTTCGGTTACAAGTTTTTAAAACTTCAAGCCTTTTTGAAAGAAAAAGAAATACTTAAAATAAGGGAAGATTTAGGAACTATAAATATAAGTCCTATAAGAAATATTCTCTTTTTTGTTACCAAAATCAGCAAAATATGCAAATAGTGGGTCATAAGCGTACGCGGAATGCAGAGGAAAAGTTCTTTTGATTTTAACAAATGTCGCAGACACACCGTTAGTCTTCGCCAACAGCTCTTTTCTTACTTGCCTTAATAATGCGTGGTATAATGTCCTGCCTTCCTCTATATTTCAAAAAATTCCAAAAGGCGATTCGAAGGCTGCAAAAGATTACATCTCTGTTTTTATCTACATGGTCACCATAGAAATGCATTTAGACCTTTCTAAACTCCTTACACCAAATATTTTGTAGCGGTTATGCTACAAAATAGTAGTAGTAAATATTAACGAGTTTGTATAGTGCCATCGAAACCAACACCTATGGCGCTGACACGGAACAGAAACCAAGTCCTCAAGAAAATTGAACTTTCTAAATATGTCTGTGAAGGAACTTCAATTCTTCAGGAGCTGCTACTATGGACGGATACTAGAAGACCGTTGTCAAACGACTTAAAAGTCATATCCGGTAAACTTCAGAAAACTGCTTTTTGACCTACAAAGGATCAACTTTTACCCTGGCTGAAACGAGGCATGAGTCATCTTATTTCGACCGATGTCAAAAACTTTTCTATTTTCACGCCTCGGCATTTTCTCATCTTAGAAACGCTTATTGCTTTATTTTAACCTGATGTAGGTAGAAGTGTGGCCGACGTGGCGTAGTAGAGTGCGACACTCACACGCAGAAGGTCTAGGTTCGATTCCTAGCTGAAGACCTCGAAACTTTCACGGCACCACCTCTTTCGAGCTTCTCACAAGACTCAAAGACTAATAACTGTCCAAGAAAGCTTCTCAAACTTCGCCGTTTGAAGTCGGCGAAATACTAAATCTCTTCTATTCGTGAGAGAACAGTAGTAGTGAGTAGTAGTGATGAGCAAGCTAGGCCCTGATCCCTGTGGACTGTCGTATCATACAATTATTATTATTATGTAAAAGTGTTCAAGGAAAATTTGTTCAACTGGAGCCATCAAATCTTATGTCTCAGACCATATTTTTGGCGCAGATGGAAGATTCAGTACCATTTTGAATTACAACAACGTCCAACATGGAAACATGTCACGACAGCATGAGAATAGTCCCTAATCCTGGTAGCGTAATGGTGACATTAGAGAAGTTTTTCGAGGAACTTAGAAGATCAAGTTCCGCATTTATATTAGATGTGAGTATGCGTCACCAATATTCGTCGTGAAAAAAAGAACATGTCTTACGTGGGAAAACTCAAAATCTGTGTAGACTATCGAAAACTAAAAGAAATCTCTTTAGACGATAAATACTCGTACTCACTTCCGAATATAGAAACTATATTATATATTACACAAGTTAAGACAAGATCGATATACAAACAAATTAAAACGCATTCAAAAGATATATATATAAAACCACATTTATCACACCAAATTATTTGGTTTGTTGGAATTTACTCAAATGACATTTGTCCCAGGTACATTCCAGAGGTAATTGAATAATATATAGACCAATTAGAGTGCAATATCACGTCCAATATGGCTTTTATTCATTCTACACCAGACCAGTTTCAAGACCACTTCCCAATTAAAAAGAAATAGCCAAGAAGTGTAAAACTAAGTTAATTAAAGTAAAATATAAAAATCAGATAAAATACAACAAACTCTCATAAATAATTAACAATTGCACAGCTTGTTGAGAAACGAAGTATGAGAGGAACCCTACGAAGCCCAGATACTACATTACAGAAACTCCTTATTTCCAAAATGAATTTCTACATATCACTTTGATTGACAAACCGACCAACACGGCGTATACATACCACTTAAAAAGGAAAGGAAATAATAGAGGAACAATTTTTTAAAGTTTAATAAGCCAAAGAAAATTAATAAGGATGGCGAATTCGAAAAACATCAGTTGGGAGTATTTAAATACCCAATGTATTAAGTTGCACTTCACAAAACCAAAAACTTACAATAGAAATGCAGATATTAAGTGACTGCAATGATTTAAAAATGACACGCAACTGTGTTGTTCTAGCTAATTGAAGGCTTAAAGAGGATGGAAGTTAAATTTATTGAAGAAGAAACAATAATATGTATAAAATATGTATAAAAAAAATAAAACTTAATAATTTTGCGATTAAGACATTTAACTAAACGTTTTCCAATCAAAATTTCGAAATGAAAGTAGAATACCATAATTTGAAGAATGTAAATTATAACTTCTCTAAAATATTATCATTTGAAAGTAAACTATTGAAAAACTTTGAAAATATACAAAAATTTAAGAATTGAAGTATCAAAAGACTTCTAAATAGGTTATTAGCTCAAGGATCATTATAGTCTTAATTGTCATAACAACTGTCAGTTAGTGTGTTATAATACTGAAAAATAAAAAGCTAGGTATAGTTGTTGAGAACATCCAAGAAAATATTCCGCAACCCATTCTATCACATTTCTAAAAAAATCTTTTCGAATACCTTGTTTATTCGTAGGGACCAATAAGGAAAGAAGACCTAAAACTTCCTCGTCCCCCGCCCTTGGATTCAATTTGACAGCGATTTTGATAACTTTCCCCTCTTTGAGCAGCTGATTCACAGACGGCTTTTTTTTTTTTTTTTTTTTTTTTGTTCTTAAATGCGAATACGTGTGAACTGCCTAGACAGTGGTTCTCTTCTTTGTTTAAACTAGGAATTATACGGATGATACAACTCCGAATTCGATATGTCGGAACCCTGGATTTAAATTACACCTACGAATCTTTCTGCGGTTCTGATATAATCACAACGGTTGTTTTTCGGAACATTCTCGGTAACGACCGACGAACACAAATGACAGAGAGTGATCCAGTTGCGACATGTTCAATACAATTTAACGTTATTTTCACTCTTTCGTTTGTTTACATCATTAGCAAACTTGCACTCAAGTGCAGAGTACGAGTATTTACGTGAGATTCGTGAGTTAGTGGTTGGTAAGAAAAGACAAATATTGTACAGTTTATTAGCTTCACATTATTAACTATGAAGCCAAAAACAAGTGTAATATGAAACTATTTCAGTGAAATTTATTCGTGGACAGCGAAGTGCAATGTTTGTGAAAAAAATTATTCCAGGAAATGTGGCACCATGTCATCGTGAAAAGGGTATTTGATATCGCAGCATGCTTATGTATATGACGAAATTTTGTAACTTGAAAAAAAAACAAAAGTGAAATTGAAAGTGTCTCAAAAAACTCCATAAGAAGAAGTTAAAAAATAGATATCATTGCACGACATCTTAAAAAAGAAGGAAAAATGGGATGTGTCACATTTTAAATCTAAAGAAATTGATAAATTAATATTCGAAATTATCGCCTTAGACGACCTTTTGTTCAGTTTTGTAGAACGTCTAGGATTTCACTGGCTCATTCAAAAATATTGTGGCAAATTACAACATGAGAAGACTACAATTTTTCACCGAAAATTTTTGTGTCGAATCATATCCTAAAATCGCTAATAAAGTTATCACAAAATTTCACAAATTGTCATTCACCATAGGTAATAAGTTTAACGGCACATAGAATAACCGATTATATCCCCAATTTATTGGGGATACTCAGACTTCTATTCGACTTCTATTCGACATAGCGACACATTTTAGCCACCGAATCTGAATTACAAAAAATTTCCGAAACTAAGCCGAATGAAGTTGTTGTATGTAATTTGTACTATTGTTAATTTACGTAATTAGTCTGTATATTGTGAGTCACTGTCAGATCAACGATAAATGCTCTGAGTCACTGTACATCTGCAAAGCGAGTTACGAGAACACCACCATAGCCAACAACAACAAGAACAACAGCAAATCGAACACCACCACGAAACCAAACAGCAGCAGCAGCGGAATAGTGCGTTGTCACCAGTCGGGTACTTTTCCGCCAGAAAGTAATCTGATATGTAATTGCAAAGGTGATCACCACAAAATTGACTTATCAGCGTCTGCTGAACTTCCGGCGACCGATCACCTTTGCAAATCTTAGCTGACACGGAATGTTGTAATTAGGTGATAAGTTAGTTCTTGTTCGGTATTCAATAAAGAAGGAATACAATTTGATTTTTTTACTCGAACCGCGTCTTTAAATTATATGTGGCGCAGTCGGTTAGGCCCGGGAGGCTTACCGTACGCGTGTGAAAATAAATAAATAATCTTTGAAACAAGAGTTTTAACTCGTGAAACCATTAGAACCAAAAAGCGCCGTAAAAGTGGAAAAATATACGAACTACGTTTGAATAATTAACGAAGGATTATCGTTCAATTAACAATTATATTAAAAATACGGTGGTTTTCCGTACAACAAAGTGTTCAAGAATTAAAAATAAAATATATAGAAAAATAGATAAAGAATATATATATACGTATACGACGGCTAATCAATACATAGTGTTCATCCAACTAAATTCAGTGGCTCCAGCTCTAATAATGAAGGCATTTCTCATAATTTCATGGTATGTTGAGTCAATGATATATAATACAATTTAAGAAAATACAAAACAAAATTTTTATATACATTTATACCTAAAATACTAAATGAATCTATTAAGCTCACAATATTTTATCAAACGCATAATATATGTATATACTAAGCAAAATTGTAATACCGAAATTATAAACGATTGAAGAATTGTAATTATTTTGAAATATTGAAAAATTGAAGAAATTGTAACTGAAAATTGTAATATTTGACAATAGCCATTTGTTTGATTCCCAAAAAAATTGAAACACTCAGGGCATATGAGTGCAACCATTTTCTAGCAAACTTGTTATTTAAATTAATATATGATATACCTATCTGTTTCAATTCTTAGAATAAGTAAATTTACTGTCAAAAGTCAAATTCATTAATGACATACAGTAAACTTCCAAAAAAGTACTCCTCGTTCCCATACCCAAAATTCAAGCCTTTGTTCTATACCTGAGAACATTCCAATATCAAGTAACCTTGTCAAACAAAGTAACTCCGTAAACATGAATCCACCAGTTCAGTCCAAAGTATATCAACCTAATGCTAATCAACCCAACGTCAGGGAAATATTCGAGTCTTTGAGAATACATGACGTCATTAAAGATTTGCCTCGCTTTGACGGTAACCCCAGACTTCAATTCGAATTTATAAGTAATGTCGAGGAGATCCTCTTGTTCATTAGGCGTATCGACGGATCCCTATACGCCTAAATTATTTTGCGATCCATCAGAAATAAGATCGAAAGACCCGCAAATGAAGTATTAAATATGTACGGGATGGCATTAAATTGGGACGAAATCAAACAAAATTTGATATTATATTATTCCGATAAACGGTACGAAACATCCCTGATTAAAGATCTTCACCTATTAAAGCAAGGAAACAAAACTGTAGAAGAATTCTACAGTCAAATTATCGAGATACAAGCATCTTAAAATAACAATGTATTGATCCACGAAAGTGACCAAAACGTTGTGAGAGCAAAGAAAGAACTTTTTGGACAAATGTGTCTCCATGCGTCCCTTTCTGGGTTGCCAGAACATCTTGATTCAAGTATCCGAGCAATGAGACCCGAAACGCTTCCATTAGCTCTCTCATTCTGTATACAAGAGCAAAACATGTTTTACATGAAAACGGAAGTTCTCAGAAATACACAAGTGTTACGACCACAACAATACTTTCCAATACAGTTCCACAAAATCACAACACCAACTATGGTAATATACGAATAAACCCAATCAGAAAAAAGGATTTGAGGTGCTATACGCACTCTTCATCTAAACAAAGAAGAAAAGAAAACTTTACTGAAGCTATGTAGCGAATACGAGGACATCTTTTTCAGAGAAGATCAACATCTAAGTTTCACTAACAAGGTCAAACATAAGATCACAACCCATGATAACATCCTAATATATACCAAAACTTATCGTTACCCGTACTTTCACAAGGAAGAAGTACGAAGGCAGATCAATAACATGCTAGAACAAGGAATAATCCGCCCAAGTTATTCACCATGAAGCTCTCCAGTATGGATAGTCCCCAAGAAAAAAGACACAAGCCGAGAACCAAAATGGCATCTGGTGATGGACTACCGGAAACTTAATGAAAAGACCATCTCAGACAGGTACCCTCTGCCAAACTTTAACGAAATTTTGGATAAATTGGGCAAATGCATGTATTTTTCTACTATCAATCTCGCAAGTGGATTCCACCAAATAGAGATGGATCCCAAGGATATATGTAAAACCGCTTTTACGGTAGAAGGAGGACACTACGAATACATCCGTATGCCTGTTGGGCTAAGAAACGCACCATCCACCTTCCAGCGCGTTATGGACAACATCCTTGAGGAATACATAGGTACTATCTGTTTGGTGTACCTAACTGATATAATCATCTTTTCGACATCTCTGCAGGAGCACGTCGAAAACCTCAAGAAAGTTTTCGAGAGATTGCGGAAATACAATTTAAAAGTACAACTAGAGAAATGCAACTTTTTACAAAAAGAAATCGCATTCCTAGGACACATTGTCTCCACGGACGGTATAAAACCGAATCCTGAAAAAATGCATGCCATAAAAAAATTCGTAATTCCACGTACGCCAAAAGAAATCGAAGGATTTCTAGGAACCCTGGGTTCTTACAGAAAATTCATCAAGGATTTCGCCAAATCAGTGAAACCACTTACAGATTGCTTAAAAAAAGATCGCAAGGTAATAGTTAATGAAGAATATATAAACCCCTTCGAAACATGTAAAACCATCCCAACTAATGACCCCATATTGCAATACCCTGACTTCTCAAAACTATTTAACCTTACTACGGATGCAAGCAATTTCGCAATTACAATTGCAATCTTACCCAAGGACCGATAGGGAGCGATAAGCCTATCTGCTTTGCAAGTAGGACCCTCACATCCTCGGAAATAAATTGCTCCACGATAGAAAAGGAGCTTTTGGCAATTGTTTGGGCAACCAAATACTTCAGGCCATATCTTTTCGGCCGCACATTCAAAATTATTACAAAAATTATTATCTTCTTCTTCTTCTTCTTGTGGCGCTACAGTCCGGGGTGGACCTGGGCCTCAACCAACATGCCTCTCCAGCCAGCACGATCTTTCGCCAGCTGTCTCCAGTTGTGCACTCCAAGTTGGTTGAGGTCCTTCTCCACTTGTGTGCGCCACTTCAGTCTAGGCCGTCCTTTGTTGCGTTGTCCCAATGGCTCGGATTCAAAGACCTTTCGGGCCGGAGCAGTGGTGTCCATACGCTCTACATGGCCTAGCCATCTTAAACGTTGTATCCGTAGACGCTTAACCAGGCGCATGTCGCTGTACAGCCTATAGAGTTCGTCATTAAATCTTCTCCTCCAGATGCCATCAACGCAAACAGGACCAAAAATCGCACGCAAAACTTTTCTCTCGAAAAGACTAAGGGCTTCCTCATCCGCCTTTGCTAACGTCCAAGATTCTGCGCCATATAGTAGGACGGGGATGATCAAGCTGTTATATAAAGCTAGTTTAGTCCTTCGAGAGAGGGCTTTATTGCTCAATTGCCTCTTGAGCCCAAAGAAACAGCGGTTGGCAAGAGCGATTCTGCGTTTGATTTCGGTACTGATGTTGTTGTCCCTGTTTACCGCGGAGCCGAGGTAGACGAAGTCCTTAACTACCTCGAAGTTGCTGCTGCCTAGTGTGACGCTCCGTCCGAGACGTCGATGTTGTGTGTCCTTCCTTGATGACAGCATGTACTTCGTTTGTTTGGGGGGCATGGGCCTATGCACGCGAGGTAACGTCGTTGATTGCGCTCAACATGGCGAGCTGCCAAGGCAATCCTCGTTAGTGCACAGGTCAAGTTGACATACAGCCTCCACGTGGCGCCCCCTGGATAGCCATCACAACACCCGTTGTATGGTGAACTAATGTATGCAGCGACCCCCTCTGCCCGAGGATTTAAATAATGGGCCTGGCCTACCAGTCTGTGGGTTGTGCGTGAGGGTAACTTCCTTACCACGTAAAAATAAAATAGTTCAGAAAAACCGATAAAACCGATAAACCAGCAAACGTTTAAAGGACAACGATTTTCGGTTTTGCACGTGGAATGTGAGGTCCCTTAATAGGCCACGTGCAGCCGAACAACTTGCGGACGCCCTTGACAGCTACAAAGCTGATATAAACGCCATCCAGGAAGTGCGATGGGATGGGCCTGGCATAAAAGCGATGAAGAACTGCGATATCTACTACAGCAATTGCTATAGAGAGAGAAGGCAGCGCTTATTCGGATGCGGATTTGTTGTTCGAGGCAGACTTAGGCAAAAAGTCTTGAGCTACGACCCAGTCAGCGAGCGCCTCATGACAATCCGCATCAAGGCTAAATTCGGGAACATCAGCCTAATATGCGCTCACGCCCCGACAGAGGAGAAGGATGACAACAGCAAGGATGACTTCTATGATCTCCTAGAAAGAACATACGATCGATGCCCCAGCTATGACACCAAGATCGTTCTAGGAGATTTCAACGCTCAGCTGGGAAAGGAGGACGTCTTTTCAGCCTGCACGACAACACATCCGAAAACGGACTCAGGCTGTTGGACTTCGCCTCGGGGAGAAACCTCTCTGTGGCTAGCACGCGGTTCCCACACCTGAACATTCACAAAGGAACCTGGCGATCTCCTGATCAATCAACCGTCAACCAGATTGATCACGTTGCGATCGACGTCAGACACTCCTCCAGTATTCTCGATGTCCGAATCTTCCGAGGTGCAAACATTGACTCGGATCATCACCTTGTTGTAGCCAAGGTAAGAACCCGGATATCGAGAGAGCAACGGAGTCGAGAAAGGCCAAAACGGTTTGACATTGAAAAGCTACAATCGCAGCTGATTGCTGGGAACTTTGCCGACCGAGTCTCCCGGAAACTCGCCCAGAGTTCGACGCTTCCTGCACTAAGCATAGAAGAAGAATGGAAACGTTGTCAAGAAGCCATCAAAGATGCTGCCACTGATGTGCTGGGATTCACATCGCCACCCAGAAGGAACCCATGGTTTGACGACGAGTGCAGGCAAGCGCACGCAGCTAAACAAGACGCCTATAAGGCGACGCTGCATCGAACAACGCGAGCTGTTCGTGAACTCTACGAACAGAGAAGAAGGGAAGAGCACCGGCTTCTCAGAAGGAAGAAGAAGGAGCATGAGAAGCGCGCGGTCGAGGAAATGGAAAGGTGCTTTGGCAGGAATGAAGTCCGAAAGTTTTACCGAAAGGTAAAACAGCTATCCGGAGGATACAAGGTTCGGACCAAGGCCTGCCGGAACCAAAATGGACAACAAGTAGTAGAGTCGCAGTCTGTGCTGAGGATCTGGAAGGATCATTTCTGCAGACTCCTAAACGGCGATGACGACCCAAATCCCGCTGTTAGGCAGAATGTTCCAATCAATTTGGACGATGATAGACAAGCATTCCGTCCCCCCGACTTAGACGAGGTGAAGATAGCAATATCCAAGCTAAAGTCGAACAAAGCTGCTGGAGCGGACGGACTGTCCGCAGAACTATTTAAAGCAGCTGGAGATGACTTGGTTGGGCGCATGCACCAGCTCATCTGTAAGATATGGTCGGAGGAAAGCATGCCCGATGAGTGGAATCTCAGCGACGTTTGCCCGGTCCACAAAAAAGGAGACCCCTTAAACTGCGCCAACTACAGAGGGATTAGTCTCCTGAACATCGCATACAAGATCCTCTCTGCCGTATTGTGTGAGCGTCTGAAACCATTTGTCCATGACCTGATAGGTCCCTATCAGTGTGGTTTCAGACCAGGGAAGTCCACAATAGACCAGATCTTCACATTACGGCAGATCCTGGAAAAGACCCAAGAAATGCAAATTGACACTCACCACCTATTCGTCGATTTCAAGGCTGCATACGACAGTGTGCATAGAGACGAGCTATACAGTGCCATGTCTAGTTTTGGCATTCCTACCAAACTCGTCAGATTGTGTAGATTGACGATGGAGAACTCTCGCTGCTCCGTCAAGGTCGGTACCGAACTCACCGAGACCTTCAATGTCAAAAAGGTTTTAGACAAGGCGACGCACTGTCATGTGACTTCTTTAACATCATCCTCGAGAAGATCGTGCGTAACTCACAAGTCAACACCAGAGGCACGATCTTCCAGAAGTCAGTTCAATTGTTAGCTTACGCTGATGACATTGACGTGATTGGACGAACACAGCGAGCCGTCAATGAGGTGTTTGGAAGCATTGAAGCGGAAGCGGCTAAAATGGGTCTTGCGGTAAAAAGGCAAAACAAAAATTATTATAGATCACCCAAAACAGTTTCAAATTTAGATGTCAATATGAACGACACCCAAGGTAAGAGTGGTTCTACTATACATTCAGCCGAAAAAAAACCTGAACAATGCCATCCTAATTTCGGAAAAACCTTTAAACGAATTTAACCTTCAGGTAATTCTACAAAAAACAAATAAAGGTTCCCCTATGACCATAGAAGATGAATAGGAACAAATAATCAGGAACCACCACAATAACCACAACCACAGAGGCATTGAGGAGACTCTCCTCCATCTCAAACGTGATTATTACTTTCCGTATATGAAAATCCCAATTTCGGAAAAACCTTTAAACGAATTTAACTTTCAGGTTATTCTACAAAAAACAAATAAAGGTTCCCATATGACAATAGAAACCATTTTCAAAAACAAACAGCATAAAACTACTAAATTTCGATCAAAGCACTGTAATTGATGTTGTTAAAAAACATTTAGCTCCAAACAAATTAAACGCGATCCTCGCTGATGATGAAATATTCCATAATGTACAATCTGTTTATTCACAATACTTTTCCAATAGCAAATCCTTTCGCCTAATACGTTGCATAGATATATTGAGAGATATCCGACAAACTGATGAACAGACACAAATAATCAGGAACCACCACAATAACCACAACCATAGAGGCATTGAGGGTACTCTCCTCCATCTCAAACGTGATTATTACTTTCCGTATATGAAAAGCAAAATCACGCAAACCTTTAACAACTGTGATACTTGTCAACTCTTAAAATACGATAGGAATCCCCAAAAAGTAAACTATAGAAAACCTAAAAAAAACCAAACCACTTGACATTGTCCACACCGACATATACACTATCAACAATAAAACCATTCTGACCCTCATAGATAAATTTTCTAAATTTGCAGCAGCCTATACGTATTTCTGTTTTAAAATCACTTAAAGACTTCATTAGTTTACATGGAATACCCAAAAACTAGTTTCTGACCTAGGTTCCGAATTTACTGCTAATATATTTAAGGATTTCTGTAAACGTTACCAAGTAGTTCACCACATAACATCATTCCAACAGACTAGCGGTAATGCCCCAGTAGAGCGACTTCACTCTACTCTCACAGAAATTTACCGTATAGTAGTTGCATCGTGCAAAGAAAATTAGCTAGACATAGATCACGATGAAATACTCGCAGAAACCATATTCACGTACAACAATTTAATACATTCTGCCACTAAGTATACGCCCTATGAGCTATTTTACGGACGTACTTTTAAGTTCAATAATACTCTTAACCACAATAGCGCACACGAATACATAAATAAACTTACGAAATTTTAAGAAACACTTTTTCCTAAGATCAAAGATAAATTATAACAAGCAACAGGTAAAATAATAGATAAATTAAATACAAATAGGAACGAACCAGAGGATGTAACCACAGGAGAAGTAGTATATAGGAAAGAATGTAGGCTTAATAAACTAACGCCAAGATACTGCAAACATACAATTAAACGAAATAAAAAGGTAACCATCTTAACAGTAGAAAATAAGA
Source organism: Eristalinus aeneus (assembly GCA_955652365.1). NCBI lineage: Eukaryota > Metazoa > Arthropoda > Insecta > Diptera > Syrphidae > Eristalinus > Eristalinus aeneus. The sequence continues at coordinate 13,864,664 of OY019132.1, read as the reverse complement.
AATTTCATAAAAATACAATAAAAAAACAAAAGAAACTAATATGAACCTTAAAAACAACTAACGAATAGGTAAACCTAGGTGAGTAGTCAAAAACTAGACATTCGCGACCTCAGTAGACTCGGAGGAATACTCCCATTACATCTCGGAACTGCCAGAACTATTAGAACATATTACAATCTCATAAACATCTTCAATTTAGAGGAATACAAGACAAATATAGACAACCTTGAGCTTACACTTTCGCACCTTAAACGATTTCCAAACCTTAAACCCTCTATAGAAACAACGTCACAAAAGATAAAAGATCCTACTAACAAAGTCGATTTCTTAATGTCAATCTCAAGACAGAAAAGAGGAATCCTTAACGGAATCAGAATGGCTATCAAAATTATAACAGGTAACATGGACGCAGAAGACGCAGCAAGTATTAACAAACAGATAGAGACCTTGACAGAAGACGAAAAATACCTGTTAAACGAAATATCATCCAGATCAAAATTGAAGACAGAATTCATTGCAAGATTCAAAAACATTTCAGACCATATAAATAACCAACAAACACTTTTACAAGACTATATTCAAAAGTGCGACGAACGGACAGCTAACTCAATACGACAAAACACTGACGCTTTACTACACCTTAACCATCTAAACTACAACATTGACCTTCTAATAAATCACATACGAGATATTTCTGAAGCTCGTACTCTAGCCAAAATCAATATAATTCCGAAAATAATCCTCAGTATCATGGAAATGGAATTTATACATACAACACTGAATGAATCGATCGAAATAAAATCAAGCGAACATATTTACGAGTTGCTAGAACTGCAAGGCTACTACAATGGCTCTAAATTAATCTTCAACATCCGCATTCCCATCCTGTTACAAGAAAATTTTTCTCTTTTTCACATAATCCCACTTTTCATAAATAAGACAAAAGAAGTAATAATTATTAAACCTTTTATATTATATAATGCATTCAAAATACAATATCTTGACACAAAATGCCATAGAATAGAGAATACTTTCATTTGCCGAGAATCTTAACATCAAGAACAGCTGATATCGAATCAACGTCATCAATAACACAACCCGAGGAGAACTATATTCTGCTAATCAACATCAACCAAACACTCGTAAAATCAACATGTACCAACATCAACCAAAACCTAAGTGGTACAATGCTAATAAATTACGAAAACTGTGAAGTGACCATCAACGGTATCACAAATGGACAGGAAAGCACCACTTATTGGAACAAAACCAACATCTTCCCCGCATCCTATAATAAAATACACTCAAATTTTTCAATAGAAAAAATTAATTTGAAAAAGTTTAACGATTTTCAATTTTCACAGAAAAAATAACTTGAAGTTCTCACTTGGGAGACGAAACAAAGAGACAGCTATATTCTCCTTATCATCATATCTTTCGCAATAATAATCATTATAATCCTTAAAAAACGCAGAAGATGCTACAGCATCAGCAGCTTGAGCCCAGTCATCTCGAAGCTTCCTAAACCAAGCTTTTCTCCTAGAAGGAGGAGTTACGAGAACACCACCAAAGCCAACAACAACAACAACAACACCAGCAAAGTGCATCTTCAGCAATCGAACACCACGAAACCACACAGCAGCAGCAGCGGAATAGTGCGTTGTCAACAGTCGGGTACTTTTCCGCCATAAAGTAATCCGACATGTAATTGCAAAGGTGATCGCCACAAAATTGACTTATCAGCGTCTGCTGAACTTCCGGCGACCGATCACCTTTGCAAATCTTAGGTGACATGGAATGTTGTAATTAGGTGATAAGTTAGTTCTTGTTCGGTATTCAATAAAGAAGGAATACAATTTGATTTTTTTACTCGAACCGCGTCTTTAAATTATAATTGGCGCAGTCGGTTAGGCCCGGGAGGCTTACCGTACGCGTGTGAAAATAAATAAATAATCTTTGAAACAAGAGTTTTAACTCGTGAAACCATTAGAACCAAAAAGCGCGGTAAAAGTCGAAAAATATACGAATTACGTTTGAATAATTAACGAAGGATTATCGTTCAATTAACAATTATATTATATTATTTCCGTACAACAAAGTGTTCAAGAATTAAAAATAAAATATATAGAAAAATAGATAAAGAATATATATATACGTATACGGCGGCTAATCAATACATAGTGTCCATCCAACTAAATTCAGTGGCTCCAGCTCTAATAATGAAGGCATTTCTCATAATTTCATGGTATGTTGAGTCAATGATATATAATATAATTTACGAAAATATAAAACAAAATTTCTATATACATTTATACCTAAAATACTAAATGAATCTATTAAGCTCACAATATTTTATCAAACGCATAAAATATGTATATACTAAGCAAAATTGTAATACCGAAATTATAAACGATTGAAGAATTGTAATTATTTCGAAATATTGAAAAATTGAAGAAATTGTAACTGAAAATTGTAATAGCCATTTGTTTGATTCCCAAAAAAATTGAAACACTCAGGGCATATGAGTGCAACTATTTTCTAACAAACTTGTTATTTAAATTAATATATGATATACCTATCTGTTTCAATTCTTAGAATAAGTAAATTTACTGTCAAAGGTCATATTCATTAATGACATACAGTAAACTTCCAAAAAAGTACTCCTCGTTCCCATACCCAAAATTCAAGCCTTTGTTCTATACCTGAGAACATTCCAATATCAAGTAACCTTGTCAAACAAAGTAACTCCGTAAACATGAATCCACCAGTTCAGTCCAAAGTATATCAACCTAATGCTAATCAACCCAACGTCAGGGAAATATTCGAGTCTTTGAGAATACATGACGTCATTAAAGATTTGCCTCGCTTTGACGGTAACCCCAGACTTCAATTCGAATTTATAAGTAATGTCGAGGAGATCCTCTTGTTCATTAGGCGTATCGACGGATCCCTATACGCCTAAATTATTTTGCGATCCATCAGAAATAAGATCGAAAGACCCGCAAATGAAGTATTAAATATGTACGGGATGGCATTAAATAAAATTTGATATTATATTATTCCGATAAACGGTACGAAACATCCCTGATTAAAGATCTTCACCTATTAAAGCAAGGAAACAAAACTGTAGAAGAATTCTACAGTCAAATTATCGAGATACAAGCATCTTAAAATAACAATGTATTGATCCACGAAAGTGACCAAAACGTTGTGAGAGCAAAGAAAGAACTTTTTGGACAAATGTGTCTCCATGCGTCCCTTTCTGGGTTGCCAGAACATCTTGATTCAAGTATCCGAGCAATGAGACCCGAAACGCTTCCATTAGCTCTCTCATTCTGTATACAAGAGCAAAACATGTTTTACATGAAAACGGAAGTTCTCAGAAATACACAAGTGTTACGACCACAACAATACTTTCCAAATACAGTTCCACAAAATCACAACACCAACTATGGTAATATACGAATAAACCCAATCAGAAAAAAGGATTTGAGGTGCTATACGCACTCTTCATCTAAACAAAGAAGAAAAGAAAACTTTACTGAAGCTATGTAGCGAATACGAGGACATCTTTTTCAGAGAAGATCAACATCTAAGTTTCACTAACAAGGTCAAACATAAGATCACAACCCATGATAACATCCTAATATATACCAAAACTTATCGTTACCCGTACTTTCACAAGGAAGAAGTACGAAGGCAGATCAATAACATGCTAGAACAAGGAATAATCCGCCCAAGTTATTCACCATGAAGCTCTCCAGTATGGATAGTCCCCAAGAAAAAAGACACAAGCCGAGAACCAAAATGGCATCTGGTGATGGACTACCGGAAACTTAATGAAAAGACCATCTCAGACAGGTACCCTCTGCCAAACTTTAACGAAATTTTGGATAAATTGGGCAAATGCATGTATTTTTCTACTATCAATCTCGCAAGTGGATTCCACCAAATAGAGATGGATCCCAAGGATATATGTAAAACCGCTTTTACGGTAGAAGGAGGACACTACGAATACATCCGTATGCCTGTTGGGCCACCTTCCAGCGCGTTATGGACAACATCCTTGAGGAATACATAGGTACTATCTGTTTGGTGTACCTAACTGATATAATCATCTTTTCGACATCTCTGCAGGAGCACGTCGAAAACCTCAAGAAAGTTTTCGAGAGATTGCGGAAATACAATTTAAAAGTACAACTAGAGAAATGCAACTTTTTACAAAAAGAAATCGCATTCCTAGGACACATTGTCTCCACGGACGGTATAAAACCGAATCCTGAGAAAATGCATGCCATAAAAAAATTCGTAATTCCACGTACGCCAAAAGAAATCGAAGGATTTCTAGGAACCCTGGGTTCTTACAGAAAATTCATCAAGGATTTCGCCAAATCAGTGAAACCACTTACAGATTGCTTAAAAAAAGATCGCAAGGTAATAGTTAATGAAGAATATATAAACCCCTTCGAAACATGTAAAACCATCCCAACTAATGACCCCATATTGCAATACCCTGACTTCTCAAAACTATTTAACCTTACTACGGATGCAAGCAATTTCGCAATTACAATTGCAATCTTACCCAAGGACCGATAGGGAGCGATAAGCCTATCTGCTTTGCAAGTAGGACCCTCACATCCTCGGAAATAAATTGCTCCACGATAGAAAAGGAGCTTTTGGCAATTGTTTGGGCAACCAAATACTTCAGGCCATATCTTTTCGGCCGCACATTCAAAATTATTACAAAAATTATTATCTTCTTCTTCTTCTTCTTGTGGCGCTACAGTCCGGGGTGGACCTGGGCCTCAACCAACATGCCTCTCCAGCCAGCACGATTTTTCGCCAGCTGTCTCCAGTTGCGCACTCCAAGTTGGTTGAGGTCCTTCTCCACTTGTGTGCGCCACTTCAGTCTAGGCCGTCCTTTGTTGCGTTGTCCCAATGGCTCGGATTCAAAGACCTTTCGGGCCGGAGCAGTGGTGTCCATACGCTCTACATGGCCTAGCCATCTTAAGCGTTGTATCCGTAGACGCTTAACCAGGCGCATGTCGCTGTACAGCCTATAGAGTTCGTCATTAAATCTTCTCCTCCAGATGCCATCAACGCAAACAGGACCAAAAATCGCACGCAAAACTTTTCTCTCGAAAAGACTAAGGGCTTTTTCATCCGCCTTTGCTAACGTCCAAGATTCTGCGCCATATAGTAGGACGGGGATGATCAAGCTGTTATATAAAGCTAGTTTAGTCCTTCGAGAGAGGGCTTTATTGCTCAATTGCCTCTTGAGCCCAAAGAAACAGCGGTTGGCAAGAGCGATTCTGCGTTTGATTTCGGTACTGATGTTGTTGTCCCTGTTTACCGCGGAGCCGAGGTAGACGAAGTCCTTAACTACCTCGAAGTTGCTGCTGCCTAGTGTGACGCTCCGTCCGAGACGTCGATGTTGTGTGTCCTTCCTTGATGACAGCATGTACTTCGTTTGTTTGGGGGGCATGGGCCTATGCACGCGAGGTAACGTCGTTGATTGCGCTCAACATGGCGAGCTGCCAAGGCAATCCTCGTTAGTGCACAGGTCAAGTTGACATACAGCCTCCACGTGGCGCCCCCTGGATAGCCATCACAACACCCGTTGTATGGTGAACTAATGTATGCAGCGACCCCCTCTGCCCGAGGATTTAAATAATGGGCCTGGCCTACCAGTCTGTGGGTTGTGCGTGAGGGTAACTTCCTTACCACGTAAAAATAAAATAGTTCAGAAAAACCGATAAAACCGATAAACCAGCAAACGTTAAAAGGACAACGATTTTCGGTTTTGCACGTGGAATGTGAGGTCCCTTAACAGGCCACGTGCAGCCGAACAACTTGCGGAGGCCCTTGACAGCTACAAAGCTGATATAAACGCCATCCAGGAAGTGCGATGGGATGGGCCTGGCATAAAAGCGATGAAGAACTGCGATATCTACTACAGCAATTGCTATAGAGAGAGAAGGCAGCGCTTATTCGGATGCGGATTTGTTGTTCGAGGCAGACTTAGGCAAAAAGTCTTGAGCTACGACCCAGTCAGCGAGCGCCTCATGACAATCCGCATCAAGGCTAAATTCGGGAACATCAGCCTAATATGCGCTCACGCCCCGACAGAGGAGAAGGATGACAACAGCAAGGATGACTTCTATGATCTCCTAGAAAGAACATACGATCGATGGCCCAGCTATGACACCAAGATCGTTCTAGGAGATTTCAACGCTCAGCTGGGAAAGGAGGACGTCTTTTCAGCCTGCACGACAACACATCCGGAAACGGACTCAGGCTGTTGGACTTCGCCTCGGGGAGAAACCTCTCTGTGGCTAGCACGCGGTTCCCACACCTGAACATTCACAAAGGAACCTGGCGATCCTGATCAATCAACCGTCAACCAGATTGATCACGTTGCGATCGACGTCAGACACTCCTCCAGTATTCTCGATGTCCGAACCTTCCGAGGTGCAAACATTGACTCGGATCATCACCTTGTTGTAGCCAAGGTAAGAACCCGGATATCGAGAGAGCAACGGAGTCGAGAAAGGCCAAAACGGTTTGACATCGAAAAGCTACAATCGCAGCTGATTGCTGGGAACTTTGCCGACCGAGTCTCCCGGAAACTCGCCCAGAGTTCGACGCTTCCTGCACTAAGCATAGAAGAAGAATGGAAACGTTGTCAAGAAGCCATCAAAGATGCTGCCACTGATGTGCTGGGATTCACATCGCCACCCAGAAGGAACCCATGGTTTGACGACGAGTGCAGGCAAGCGCACGCAGCTAAACAAGACGCCTATAAGGCGACGCTGCATCGAACAACGCGAGCTGTTCGTGAACTCTACGAACAGAGAAGAAGGGAAGAGCACCGGCTTCTCAGAAGGAAGAAGAAGGAGCATGAGAAGCGCGCGGTCGAGGAAATGGAAAGGTGCTTTGGCAGGAATGAAGTCCGAAAGTTTTACCGAAAGGTAAAACAGCTATCCGGAGGATACAAGGTTCGGACCAAGGCCTGCCGGAACCAAAATGGACAACAAGTAGTAGAGTCGCAGTCTGTGCTGAGGATCTGGAAGGATCATTTCTGCAGACTCCTAAACGGCGATGACGACCCAAATCCCGCTGTTAGGCAGAATGTTCCAATCAATTTGGACGATGATAGACAAGCATTCCGTCCCCCCGACTTAGACGAGGTGAAGATAGCAATATCCAAGCTAAAGTCGAACAAAGCTGCTGGAGCGGACGGACTGTCCGCAGAACTATTTAAAGCAGCTGGAGATGACTTGGTTGGGCGCATGCACCAGCTCATCTGTAAGATATGGTCGGAGGAAAGCATGCCCGATGAGTGGAATCTCAGCGACGTTTGCCCGGTCCACAAAAAAGGAGACCCCTTAAACTGCGCCAACTACAGAGGGATTAGTCTCCTGAACATCGCATACAAGATCCTCTCTGCCGTATTGTGTGAGCGTCTGAAACCATTTGTCCATGACCTGATAGGTCCCTATCAGTGTGGTTTCAGACCAGGGAAGTCCACAATAGACCAGATCTTCACATTACGGCAGATCCTGGAAAAGACCCAAGAAATGCAAATTGACACTCACCACCTATTCGTCGATTTCAAGGCTGCATACGACAGTGTGCATAGAGACGAGCTATACAGTGCCATGTCTAGTTTTGGCATTCCTACCAAACTCGTCAGATTGTGTAGATTGACGATGGAGAACTCTCGCTGCTCCGTCAAGGTCGGTACCGAACTCACCGAGACCTTCAATGTCAAAAAGGTTTTAGACAAGGCGACGCACTGTCATGTGACTTCTTTAACATCATCCTCGAGAAGATCGTGCGTAACTCACAAGTCAACACCAGAGGCACGATCTTCCAGAAGTCAGTTCAATTGTTAGCTTACGCTGATGACATTGACGTGATTGGACGAACACAGCGAGCCGTCAATGAGGTGTTTGCAAGCATTGAAGCGGAAGCGGCTAAAATGGGTCTTGCGGTAAAAAGGCAAAACAAAAATTATTATAGATCACCCAAAACAGTTTCAAATTTAGATGTCAATATGAACGACACCCAAGGTAAGAGTGGTTCTACTATACATTCAGCCGAAAAAAACCTGAACAATGCCATCCTAATTTCGGAAAAACCTTTAAACGAATTTAACCTTCAGGTAATTCTACAAAAAACAAATAAAGGTTCCCCTATGACCATAGAAACCTGATGATGAATAGGAACAAATAATCAGGAACCACCACAATAACCACAACCACAGAGGCATTGAGGAGACTCTCCTCCATCTCAAACGTGATTATTACTTTCCGTATATGAAAATCCCAATTTCGGAAAAACTTTTAAACGAATTTAACTTTCAGGTTATTCTACAAAAAACAAATAAAGGTTCCCATATGACAATAGAAACCATTTTCAAAAACAAACAGCATAAAACTACTAAATTTCGATCAAAGCACTGTAATTGATGTTGTTAAAAAACATTTAGCTCCAAACAAACTAAACGCGATCCTCGCTGATGATGAAATATTCCATAATGTACAATCTGTTTATTCACAATACTTTTCCAATAGCAAATCCTTTCGCCTAATACGTTGCATAGATATATTGAGAGATATCCGACAAACTGATGAACAGACACAAATAATCAGGAACCACCACAATAACCACAACCATAGAGGCATTGAGGGTACTCTCCTCCATCTCAAACGTGATTATTACTTTCCGTATATGAAAAGCAAAATCACGCAAACCTTTAACAACTGTGATACTTGTCAACTCTTAAAATACGATAGGAATCCCCAAAAAGTAAACTATAGAAAACCTAAAAAAAACCAAACCACTTGACATTGTCCACACCGACATATACACTATCAACAATAAAACCATTCTGACCCTCATAGATAAATTTTCTAAATTTGCAGCAGCCTATACGTATTTCTGTTTTAAAATCACTTAAAGACTTCATTAGTTTACATGGAATACCACAAAAACTAGTTTCTGACCTAGGTTCCGAATTTACTGCTAATATATTTAAGGATTTCTGTAAACGTTACCAAGTAGTTCACCACATAACATCATTCCAACAGACTAGCGGTAATGCCCCAGTAGAGCGACTTCACTCTACTCTCACAGAAATTTACCGTATAGTAGTTGCATCGTGCAAAGAAAATTAGCTAGACATAGATCACGATGAAATACTCGCAGAAACCATATTCACGTACAACAATTTAATACATTCTGCCACTAAGTATACGCCCTATGAGCTATTTTACGGACGTACTTTTAAGTTCAATAAAACTCTTAACCACAATAGCGCACACGAATACATAAATAAACTTACGAAATTTTAAGAAACACTTTTTCCTAAGATCAAAGATAAATTATAACAAGCAACAGGTAAAATAATAGATAAATTAAATACAAATAGGAACGAACCAGAGGATGTAACCACAGGAGAAGTAGTATATAGGAAAGAATGTAGGCTTAATAAACTAACGCCAAGATACTGCAAACATACAATTAAACGAAATAAAAAGGTAACCATCTTAACAGTAGAAAATAAGAAATTTCATAAAAATACAATAAAAAAACAAAAGAAACTAATATGAACCTTAAAAACAACTAACGAATAGGTAAACCTAGGTGAGTAGTCAAAAACTAGACATTCGCGACCTCAGTAGACTCGGAGGAATACTCCCATTACATCTCGGAACTGCCAGAACTATTAGAACATATTACAATCTCATAAACATCTTCAATTTAGAGGAATACAAGACAAATATAGACAACCTTGAGCTTACACTTTCGCACCTTAAACGATTTCCAAACCTTAAACCCTCTATAGAAACAACGTCACAAAAGATAAAAGATCCTACTAACAAAGTCGATTTCTTAATGTCAATCTCAAGACAGAAAAGAGGAATCCTTAACGGAATCAGAATGGCTATCAAAATTATAACAGGTAACATGGACGCAGAAGACGCAGCAAGTATTAACAAACAGATAGAGACCTTGACAGAAGACGAAAAATACCTTTTAAACGAAATATCATCCAGATCAAAATTGAAGACAGAATTCATTGCAAGATTCAAAAACATTTCAGACCATATAAATAACCAACAAACACTTTTACAAGACTATATTCAAAAGTGCGACGAACGGACAGCTAACTCAATACGACAAAACACTGACGCTTTACTACACCTTAACCATCTAAACTACAACATTGACCTTCTAATAAATCACATACGAGATATTTCTGAAGCTCGTACTCTAGCCAAAATCAATATAATTCCGAAAATAATCCTCAGTATCATGGAAATGGAATTTATACATACAACACTGAATGAATCAATCGAAATAAAATCAAGCGAACATATTTACGAGTTGCTAGAACTGCAAGGCTACTACAATGGCTCTAAATTAATCTTCAACATCCGCATTCCCATCCTGTTACAAGAAAATTTTTCTCTTTTTCACATAATCCCACTTTTCATAAATAAGACAAAAGAAGTAATAATTATTAAACCTTTTATATTATATAATGCATTCAAAATACAATATCTTAACACAAAATGCCATAGAATAGAGAATACTTTCATTTGCCGAGAATCTTAACATCAAGAACCAACGGCTGTATCCACATGCATCGGCAGCATAATGAAGAATCTTCCAGCTAACTGCCTCACAGCTGATATCGAATCAACGTCATCAATAACACAACAATAACACAACTGCTAATCAACATCAACCAAACACTCGTAAAATCAACATGTACCAACATCAACCAAAACCTAAGTGGTACAATGCTAATAAATTACGAAAACTGTGAAGTGACCATCAACGGTATCACAAATGGACAGGAAAGCACCACTTATTGGAACAAAACCAACATCTTCCCCGCATCCTATAATAAAATACACTCAAATTTTTCAATAGAAAAAATTAATTTGAAAAAGTTTAACGATTTTCAATTTTCACAGAAAAAATAACTTGAAGTTCTCACTTGGGAGACGAAACAAAGAGACAGCTATATTCTCCTTATCATCATATCTTTCGCAATAATAATCATTATAATCCTTAAAAAACGCAGAAGATGCTACAGCATCAGCAGCTTGAGCCCAGTCATCTCGAAGCTTCCTAAACCAAGCTTTTCTCCTAGAAGGAGGAGTTACGAGAACACCACCAAAGCCAACAACAACAACAACAACACCAGCAAAGTGCATCTTCAGCAATCGAACACCACGAAACCACACAGCAGCAGCAGCGGAATAGTGCGTTGTCAACAGTCGGGTACTTTTCCGCCAAAAAGTAATTCGACATGTAATTGCAAAGGTGATCGCCACAAAATTGACTTATCAGCGTCTGCTGAACTTCCGGCGACTGATCACCTTTGCAAATCTTAGGTGACATGGAATGTTGTAATTAGGTGATAAGTTAGTTCTTGTTCGGTATTCAATAAAGAAGGAATACAATTTGATTTTTTTACTCGAACCGCGTCTTTAAATTATAATTGGTGCAGTCGGTTAGACCCGAGAGGCTTACCGTACGCGTGTGAAAATAAATAAATAATCTTTGAAACAAGAGTTTTAACTCGTGAAACCATTAGAACCAAAAAGCGCGGTAAAAGTCGAAAAATATACGAATTACGTTTGAATAATTAACGAAGGATTATCGTTCAATTAACAATTATATTATATTATTTCCGTACAACAAAGTGTTCAAGAATTAAAAATAAAATATATAGAAAAATAGATAAAGAATATATATATACGTATACGGCGGCTAATCAATACATAGTGTCCATCCAACTAAATTCAGTGGCTCCAGCTCTAATAATGAAGGCATTTCTCATAATTCCATGGTATGTTGAGTCAATGATATATAATATAATTTACGAAAATATAAAACAAAATTTCTATATACATTTATACCTAAAATACTAAATGAATCTATTAAGCTCACAATATTTTATCAAACGCATAATATATGTATATACTAAGCAAAATTGTAATACCGAAATTATAAACGATTGAAGAATTGTAATTATTTCGAAATATTGAAAAATTGAAGAAATTGTAACTGAAAATTGTAATATGTACAATAGCCATTTGTTTGATTCCCAAAAAAATTGAAACACTCAGGGCATATGAGTGCAACTATTTTCTAGCAAACTTGTTATTTAAATTAATATATGATATACCTATCTGTTTCAATTCTTAGAATAAGTAAATTTACTGTCAAAAGTCATATTCATTAATGACATACAGTAAACTTCCAAAAAAGTACTCCTCGTTCCCATACCCAAAATTCAAGCCTTTGTTCTATACCTGAGAACATTCCAATATCAAGTAACCTTGTCAAACAAAGTAACTCCGTAAACATGAATCCACCAGTTCAGTCCAAAGTATATCAACCTAATGCTAATCAACCCAACGTCAGGGAAATATTCGAGTCTTTGAGAATAAATGACCTCATTAAAGATTTGCCTCGCTTTGACGGTAACCCCAGACTTCAATTCGAATTTATAAGTAATGTTGAGGAGATCCTCTTGTTCATTAGGCGTATCGACGGATCCCTATACGCCCAAATTATTTTGCGATCCATCAGAAATAAGATCGAAAGACCCGCAAATGAAGTATTAAATATGTACGGGATGGCATTAAATTGGGACGAAATCAAACAAAATTTGATATTATATTATTCCGATAAACGGTACGAAACATCCCTGATTAAAGATCTTCACCTATTAAAGCAAGGAAACAAAACAGTAGAAGAATTCTACAGTCAAATTATCGAGATACAAGCATCTTAAAATAACAATGTCTTGATCCACGAAAGTGACCAAAACGTTGTGAGAGCAAAGAAAGAACTTTTTGGACAAATGTATCTAGATGCGTCCCTTTCTGGGTTGCCAGAACCTCTTGATTCAAATATCCGAGCAATGAGACCCGAAACGCTTCCATTAGCTCTCTCATTCTGTATACAAGAGCAAAACATGTTTTACATGAAAACGGAAGTTCTCAGAAATACACAAGTGTTACGACCACAACAATACTTTCCAAATACAGTTCCACAAAATCACAACACCAACTATGGTAATATACTAATAAACCCAATCAGAAAAAAGGATTTGAGGTGCTATACGCACTCTTCATCTAAACAAAGAAGAAAAGAAAACTTTACTGAAGCTATGTAGCGAATACGAGGACATCTTTTTCAGAGAAGATCAACATCTAAGTTTCACTAACAAGGTCAAACATAAGATCACAACCCATGATAACATCCTAATATATACCAAAACTTATCGTTACCCGTACTTTCACAAGGAAGAAGTACGAAGGCAGATCAATAACATGCTAGAACAAGGAATAATCCGCCCAAGTTATTCACCATGAAGCTCTCTAGTATGGATAGTCCCCAAGTAAAAATACACAAGCCGAGAACCAAAATGGCATCTGGTGATGGACTACCGGAAACTTAATGAAAAGACCATCTCAGACAGGTACCCTCTGCCAAACTTTAACGAAATTTTGGATAAATTGGGCAAATGCATGTATTTTTCTACTATCAATCTCGCAAGTGGATTCCACCAAATAGAGATGGATCCCAAGGATATATGTAAAACCGCTTTTACGGTAGAAGGAGGACACTACGAATACATCCGTATGCCTGTTGGGCTAAGAAACGCACCATCCACCTTCCAGCGCGTTATGGACAACATCCTTGAGGAATACATAGGTACTATCTGTTTGGTGTACCTAACTGATATAATCATCTTTTCGACATCTCTGCAGGAGCACGTCGAAAACCTCAAGAAAGTTTTCGAGAGATTGCGGAAATACAATTTAAAAGTACAACTAGAGAAATGCAACTTTTTACAAAAAGAAATCGCATTCCTAGGACACATTGTCTCCACGGACGGTATAAAACCGAATCCTGAGAAAATGCATGCCATAAAAAAATTCGTAATTCCACGTACGCCAAAAGAAATCGAAGGATTTCTAGGAACCCTGGGTTCTTACAGAAAATTCATCAAGGATTTCGCCAAATCAGTGAAACCACTTACAGATTGCTTAGAAAAAGATCGCAAGGTAATAGTTAATGAAGAATATATAAACCCCTTCGAAACATGTAAAACCATCCCAACTAATGACCCCATATTGCAATACCCTGACTTCTCAAAACTATTTAACCTTACTACGGATGCAAGCAATTTCGCAATTACAATTGCAATCTTACCCAAGGACCGATAGGGAGCGATAAGCCTATCTGCTTTGCAAGTAGGACCCTCACATCCTCGGAAATAAATTACTCCACGATAGAAAAGGAGCTTTTGGCAATTGTTTGGGCAACCAAATACTTCAGGCCATATCTTTTCGGCCGCACATTCAAAATTATTACAAAAATTATTAAAGATCACCCAAAACAGTTTCAAATTTAGATGTCAATATGAACGACACCCAAGGTAAGAGTGGTTCTACTATACATTCAGCCGAAAAAAACCTGAACGATGCCATCCTAATTTCGGAAAAACCTTTAAACGAATTTAACTTCAGGTAATTCTACAAAAAACAAATAAAGGTTCCCCTATGACCATAGAAACCTGATGATGAATAGGAACAAATAATCAGGAACCACCACAATAACCACAACCACAGAGGCATTGAGGAGACTCTCCTCCATCTCAAACGTGATTATTACTTTCCGTATATGAAAATCCCAATTTCGGAAAAACCTTTAAACGAATTTAACTTTCAGGTAATTCTACAAAAAACAAATAAAGGTTCCCCTATGACCATAGAAACCATTTTCAAAAACAAACAGCGTAAAACTACTAAATTTCGATCAAAGCACTGTAATTGATGTTGTTAAAAAACATTTAGCTCCAAACAAACCAAACGCGATCCTCGCTGATGATGAAAGTTAACACGGTCGAGAACGCATGGGCGAACCCATTCCCACGATCGCACCTGCAGCGGATGTAACTTGATGATTCTCATATTCGGCTAGACGCATCGCTTGCACTTTCGGCGGTGCATGCTCGGACGTGAGCAAACCAGCGTGGGATCGAAGAGACCTTGATCGACCAAGGCGAGTATAGGAGTTAGGGAAAAAGTATTGTCCAGGCAGGAGAATTTCGGCATCCGAATCGGTCGGTCCAATAAATAATTTTATAACGAATAACCAAAGAGAGTTTTTATTCTAATAACCCGTGGGCACAAGTTTAGCTTGTGCGGTTATACATTTTTTTTTAAACGTTGGAACTAAAAAAACTTTAACTGGCGCCCGAGCAGGGACCTGAAATTGAAGGACCTGAAATCGAAGGACAATTTATGCGGAATTCCTGAACAAAAGTTTACCGAATTAATCATACAGAAGTTGTTATGAAATATTCAAGCAAGTGTTCCTGAATAAGCATTTTATGAGTTAATCACACAAAAGTTTTAGTGAAATATTCAAGCAAGTGTTCCTGAATAAGAATTTTATGAGTTAACCACACAAAAGTTTTAGTGAAATATTTAAGCAAGTGTTCCTGAATAAGAATTTAATCATACAAAGTTATAGTGGAATATCCAAGCAAAAGTACTTGAGAAATACTTGAAAGAACTTGAAACCCTCAAATGAAGTACTTGAAAACCCATCCAACTTAAACATTTGTGAGTGTAAGGAAACATTGACCAAAGAGAAGACAACAAAAGAAGCAGCAGAAACCATGAGAGGCTGGTCCATATACCCATTACTTAAGATAGTTATAAGAGAATATACAGAAAAAAAGAAATTATTATTACAATTATTACAAATATCGTTAAAATATATAAAATTGTCCTTAAGTAAAAACGTAGTATTGAAATACATAGAATATATAAAAATATTGTAAAGTAAAAGCAGTAAAGCTTACTACTCGGTTGTTCCTTTAGCGATTTACTATATAAAAACCCACTGACATAATGGACGAAATAAAAAACATGGTAACCCAATTGACGGGAGCAGTGAATAGCGTAATAGATCAAATAAAAGGAATAGAGGGTCGTTTAGGGCGGATAGAGCAATCTAATTCAGGGGAAGTTGTTCAATCCTTGCAATCCCGACTTGGGGTTATCTCGAATCGAATAGAGTTTCTTGAACAGTCAGGCCAACCCAGTATACCTATTACACAAAATACAGAAGAACTACGCGGACCCACTAGTGAGCAAGAGTTAAAAGATATTTCCAAACTGCCCGATGCCGTAAAGGAGCTACAAGCCTTTGACGGTAACCCAGTTCACTACGTTTCCTGGCTTCATAGCGTGGAAACAATTTTGAAGGACTATGAAATAGTCCGAACAAAACCTATTTATCGCGCTATTCTCCAGCACATTCGCCAAAAAATTAGGGGGAAGGCGGACTCTGCATTAGTATCATATAATATCTTTGATAACAGTTGGTCGGAAATGAAGCGAGTTCTATCTCTTCATTATGCCGATAAAAGAGATATTCGTACTCTTGAACACCAACTTAGTCAACTGCAGCAGGGAAACTCACGTGTTGATGACTTCTACGCCACCGTGAATCATCAATTCTCCCTAATTGTGAGTAAAATTAGGGCAGATGACTTTTCTGAGGAAACAAGAACTGCCCTCATAGAGTCATATAGAAATCGAGCTTTGGATGTCTTTGTGCGCGGTTTGAGTGGAGATCTTTCTAAGCTTTTGGTAATCCAAAGGCCAAGAACTTTACCTGAAGCCTACTCTGCGTGCTTAGAGATGCAAAACCTCAATTTTCGTAATCACTCTGTTCACATTAGGGCACCAAACATGGTAACATCCCCGGTTAGCTATAATTTCGCACCCAGGAACGTCCCTCCCGTACGGCCGTTTCATTCGCGAGGAACAGAGTATCGCCAAAATTACGCACCACCAAGACCACTAGGACCAAAACCAGCAATTAAAATGGAGGTGGATAGCTCCGTGCAAACGAGAAATGTCAACTATATGAATCGCCCTAACAACCCCTTTAAACGGGAACAGAGGTCGGATAATTATCCAAGGAAACAGCAAAGAATGTTTCACATCGCTTCGACGGGAAGCGGTGATGTAGACGACAATGCTGAAATAAAGGATTCTCAACATGAAGTGACTCCAGAAGAAAATGTTATGGTGGGCGCCTCGATTCCAGCGTACCATACATAGAATATGTGACACGGGATGGAGATTGTTTGAATTTTCTAGTGGACACCGACGCAAACAAAAATTTTATCAGGTCAGGACTGGTGTCACATCTCCAACCCGTTCAAACCCCTTTTTATGCTAGTAGTCCTGGTGGAAAAATCAAAGTTGAACACAGAGTAGTAGGGAAGTTCTTTCAGAGTTTAGGTTGTGACTTAGATATAACTTTTTTCGAGCTCCCCGGGTTGCAGACCTTCGATGGTATTATTGGCGATGATACCTTAAAAGACCTTAAGGCGGTGATTGATAGGGAAAAAAACATATTAACCATTAATTCAAATAAAATAATTAAACTGAAAAACCAGCCGTCAGACTTTGTGAATCAAATTATTACAAGCGAAAAAATATCCGAAACAACGAAATCCAAATTAAACCTCCTTTGCAAGCAGTTTAAGATACTCTTTGGTCCTGTTGATAACGAACAAGTTAAGAGTAACGTGAAGGCCGAAATTCGTACCAGTACGGACGAACCTATATATACAAAAATCTATCCCTACCCTGCCTGTATGAGGGAAGAAGTTGACCGACAAATTAAGGAATTGCTTAAAGCAAACATCATTCAGCCATCGAAAAGCCCATACAATTCCCCGTTGTGGGTGGTGTCGAAAAAACCTAAACCTAATGGGGAGAAGCAATACAGAATGGTCATTGACTTCAAGAGGCTAAACGCTGTAACAATCCCCGATACTTATCCAATACCGGACATCAACGGCACTCTTTCTAGCCTAGGGAACGCAAAGTACTTCACGACAATCGACTTAACGTCAGGATTCCACCAAATCCCTATGAAGGAGAGTGATATTCCTAAAACAGCATTCTCAACCATGAACGGAAAGTATGAATTTCTCAGGCTCCCGTTCGGATTGAAGAATGCTCCAGCCATTTTCCAAAGGATGATAGATGATGTACTGAAGGAGTTAATCGGCAAAATTTGCTACGTATACATCGACGACATTATCATCTTCAGCATCACCGAAGAAGATCACTTGAGAGATATAGCAACGGTTTTCTCTAAGTTGGAAGAGGCTGGTCTAAAAGTGAATATTGAAAAAACGCACTTTATGGACACCAGTGTGGAATTTCTTGGATATTTAGTGACCCCTACAGGAGTTCTTCTTGATCCTAAGAAGGTGAGGGCGGTAGAAAAAATTATTGCTCCGAAAAATTTAAAGGAACTCAAAAGCTTCCTTGGTCTTACCTCCTACTACAGAAGGTTTATCCGCGACTATGCTAAAGTAGCGAAACCACTGACAAACATAACAAGGGGTGAATTTGCCCAGGTAAAGGCATCTCAATCAAGGAGTGTTCCAATTACACTTGACAAAGAGGCAATAAAGGCATTTGAGAGCTTGAAGGAATTATTAACTTCAGCTGACGTTTTGGCCTTCCCGAATTTCGAACAGGTCTTCAACCTAACAACAGACGCATCTGACTATGCTATCGGAGCTGTTCTATCTCAAGGCGAGCACGGAAAGGAAAGACCAGTAGCTTACATCTCCCGATCATTGAATCGCACAGAAGAAAACTATGCAACGAACGAGAAAGAGATGTTCGCGATTGTGTGGGCACTTGATAACTTGAGGAATTATCTTTACGGAGCAAAGAAGATTAGGATATATACTGACCATCAACCCTTGACTTTCGCTCTCAGTAATAGAAATCACAACGCGAAGCTTAAACGCTGGAAAGCGAGGATCGAGGAGTACAACCACGAGATAATTTATACCCCTGGTAAGTCAAACCATGTTGCTGACGCTCTTTCCCGTCTTAGAACAGAGGTAAACCATTTGTCAGACGCTATGAAACAGCCAGCGAAGGTAAATCGAACACAGATTCTGCCACGAGTACAGCGAGCGAAGGAAAAGGTTCAATGGAATGTGGTTCGCGAACAGGCACAGCAGAGGAAGGGTTTTGTGAAATTTCGGACAATCAGACAGAATCAGGTACCATGCACAGTGCCGAGCAAGATAGTACAGACCTGTTACCACATGTGGAAGCCCCGATAAATGTGTTCAGGAATCAGTTGATTTTCAGGACCGGAATTGACCTTACCGCATCAGAGGAACCACATCCTGGTTATCATCGACACTATATATCTGCAAGGCAATTAAATGGTGAAATTCTTGTACGAGAACTGAAGGCCAAACTTAACCCAAAAGTTGTAAATGGAATCAAAATTCCTGAACCATATCTAAATTTGCTGCAAGGA
The DNA here is from genome assembly GCA_955652365.1 of Eristalinus aeneus. Classification (NCBI taxonomy): domain Eukaryota; kingdom Metazoa; phylum Arthropoda; class Insecta; order Diptera; family Syrphidae; genus Eristalinus; species Eristalinus aeneus. Next base: position 13,845,239 of record OY019132.1, on the reverse strand, counting down.
GTATATCTGGATAACTTTACCAATTTTAAAATACGGGTTACACAACGAGTCGTGGAGGATGTTGCCAATGAGGAACGCAAGTTCATAATAATAGAAAATGAACATAGAAGAGCCCACAGGAATCCTGCCGAAAACAGGGAGCAAATTCTTGAGAAGTATTACTTCCCTCATATGATGGCGCAAATCAAAAGATTTGTAGCTTCATGCGAGGTTTGTAATGCAAACAAGTACGATCGGCATCCGATATACCCGCACTTACAGGAAACACCTATTCCAAGATATCCATGTGAAATCCTCCACATGGACATTATGGAAATTCAAAATGAAAAGTTTCTGACGGTAATGGATAAATTTTCTAAATTTTCTAAATTCTTTCATATTAAAGAGAAGTCGACGGTATATATTAGGTCAAGACTAATCAAAATTCTACATTACTTTACTGTACCACAAATGTTAGTGACAGATAATGAAAAAGGCTTCTTGGTATTAAGCTCTTTGACGCCTGTTTATCGAAGTGAGGTGAATGAACAAATAGAAAGAGTCCATTCAACCATTCTGGAAATCTTTCGTTGCCTTAAGGTCGAGAACCCACAACTGACGGTTAAGGAACTTGTCTATATCGCTGTTGATCGATATAATAATACAATACATTCGGTCATCAAACGAAAACCAACTGATATTTTCTTTAATCGTTCACAGAGAATAAATTATCAGAGTCTGCTAAACCTGCGATCAAAAATTAATAAGGATCTTAGGGGGATTATTAAGAGAAATATGGACGCTAGAAATGCTAGACTAAATCTAAGAAGAACTGCTCCCAGAAAGTATAACGTGGGTGATGTTGTTTATGTCGTAGTCAAAAAAATAAAGGGCAAAAGCAAGCCCCTATATCAAAAAGAGATTGTTTCTAAGGACAACCGAGTCACGATAACAACAGCAAGTGGCAAAAGAATACATAAAGCCCACATTCGAAATACTATGAAATAAGATTTGAGTCTTGGCCCAAGATTACGTTTAGTTTAAAAATAATGTCTAGGGGCCAGTTCTCATGAAAAAAGGGGCCGGTTGTCTGAAGAACTAAAATTCGTCGTGGTGGAGATCCTCGTACCATTAGTAGGTCGCTGCGAACATACCCGCATTAACGACTAAACGGGATTCATACGAGCCTTCCGACCGACAGACACTACCCCGAAAGTTTAATGGAGAACGCTCAACGGACATCTAGGGATATAATAAAAAAAAAAAAACATCTTGGGCCTATATTAAGGAATTATAAAAATAAGAAAAAAGACACATATGCATACATTGCATTTATTATATGCACAATTCAATTTATACAAAAATTATGACGATGCTAATAAATTTGTAAGTTGTAAAATCAAACTAATAAATTTGTAAAATTACCTTACAGTCTAGTTCTTCAAGGGTATGTGCAGACACTGCGCATTTTTTCATATGATTCGCCAATCGTCACAATTAAAGAAGGAAACGCCTGGTTGACCAACGGTTACTTTAAACTAATCCACGTGGTAGATTTGAATCAGTATGACATGCTCGTCGAACAAACGGAACAGCTGATAACTAAACATATTCCGGACAAAGAACTTCTTCTGATATTAGACTACCATTTGATCCAAATCAAAAACCGCATAACAGAACTATCAGCAAGTAAGGCTAGGAAAACTAGATCCATAAATTGGATAGGTACGGCCTGGAAGTGGCTTGCCGGCTCTCCCGACGCAACAGACTGGGACATCCTCCTACAAGTACAAACGGACATAATTGGCAACAACAATCAGCAGTACAAAATTAATAGACAACTACTCTCTAAAACACGCGAAATAGTGGACAAATTTAATAAAATAATGGACAGTTACAAAAACGCGTTACAGGAACAAGACACGACACGCTTAGGACAGGACTTACTAAACAAGGTGCTGATAATAAAAGAGGATATTAATGAAATCACTAGAGCCTGTCAAATGGCGAAGAGTGGAATCATTAATAGCAACATACTCGACTTAGACGAAATAAGTACAGTACTAAAAGAATTAAACATCCTTCCATACCAAAACGTGGTGGAAGCTGTAGAATACGGACGTCCATCTGTATTCACAAATGGGACATTGTTGCTATATATTATATCAGTGCCAAAGGTGTCTGCGGTGACTTTTAACTTAGTATCTGCACGCGCCGCAATAAAAAATGGAATACAAATCGAATTAGATTATACTAGACTGCTTATTGACCATGACAAGACTTACGGACTCACTGGTGACTGTTTAAAAATCGGTAATACATCTGTATGCGAAGAAGCGGTAGTCCAACAACTTCCGGAGGACTCATGTCTACCTAAACTTCTCAAGGGTGGAACAGCGAAATGCAACATCCGAAGTACAACTAAAGAAGTCGTCGAATTAATAGGAGAAGACATAATCTTCCTAACTAATTTTAACGGTACTGTCCTTAATAAAAACTCTTCTATTCCCTTAGAAGGTACTTACATAATCCAGTTGAATAACGACACGGTACACATCAGGGAGCATACATATTCCAGTTGGAGGACTAGTAATTTGCAGCCTCTTCCTCCTGTTCTAGCCAACGTAACCAACAAAAGGACCATCCCTGATTTGGACTTCGTACATCACATCAGCATTAAAAATATTGAGTATATTAAGTCTTTGAAAGAACGTTTTAATCTTTCAATAATTTCAGTAGCTGCCATCATTACCTTAGTTATATTCATCGTGTACTTACAATGGAGGAAAATTTATGGACAGGTTAAGATTCCGGAACTCCGTTTCCCCTCTCTAAGGAAACGCATATCCACTGCTGCTGAAGGCCAAATACCAGTTGCCCAGTCACGGAATTCAAGGTCAAATTGTTCTACATGTTCATCAATTGATCTGCGGGACGCAGATATTTAAAAGGAGGGCAGTTAGCACGGTCGAGAACGCATGGGCGAACCCATTCCCACGTTCGCACCTGCAGCGGATGTAACTTGATGATTCTCATATTCGGCTAGACGAATCGCTTGCACTTTCGGCGGTGCATGCTCGGACGTGAGCAAACCAGCGTAGGATCGAAGAGACCTTGATCGACCAAGGCGAGTTTAGGAGTTAGGGAAAAAGTATTGTCCAGGCAGGAGAATTTCGGCATCCGAATCGGTCGGTCCAATAAATAATTTTATAACGAATAACCAAAGAGAGTTTTTATTCTAATAACCCGTGGGCACAAGTTTAGCTTGTGCGGTTATACATTTTTTTTAAACGTTGGAACTAAAAAAACTTTAACTTGAAATATTCCATAATGTACAATCTGTTTATTCACAATACTTTTCCAATAGCAAATCCTTTCGCCTAATACGTTGCATAGATATATTGAGAGATATCCGACAAACTGATGAACAGACACAAATAATCAGGAACCACCACAATAACCACAACCATAGAGGCATTGAGGGGACTCTCCTCCATCTCAAACGTGATTATTACTTTCCGTATATGAAAAGCAAAATCACGCAAACCATTAACAACTGTGATACTTGTCAACTCTTAAAATACGATAGGAATCCCCAAAAAGTAAACTATAGAAAACCTAAAAAAAAACCAAACCACTTGACATTGTCCACTTGACATATACACTATCAACAATAAAACCATTCTGACCCTCATAGATAAATTTTCTAAATTTGCAGCAGCCTATACGTATTTCTGTTTTAAAATCACTTAAAGACTTCATTAGTTTACAGGGAATACCACAAAGACTAGTTTCTGACCTAGGCTCCGAATTTACTGCTAATATATTTAGGGATTTCTGTAAACGTTACCAAGTAGTTCACCACATAACATCATTCCAACAGACTAGCGGTAATGCCCCAGTAGAGCGACTTCACTCTACTCTCACAGAAATTTACCGTATAGTAGTTGCATCGTGCAAAGAAAATTAGCTAGACATAGATCACGATGAAATACTTGCAGAAACCATATTCACGTACAACAATTTAATACATTCTGCCACTAAGTATACGCCCTATGAGCTATTTTACGGACGTACTTTTAAGTTCAATAAAACTCTTAACCACAATAGCGCACACGAATACATAGATAAACTTACAAAATTTTAAGAAACACTTTTTCCTAAGATCAAAGATAAATTATAACAAGCAACAAGTAAAATAATAGATAAATTAAATACAAATAGGAACGAACCAGAGGATGTAACCACAAGAGAAGTAGTATATAGGAAAGAATGTAGGCTTAATAAACTAACGCCAAGATACTGCAAACATACAATTAAAAGAAATAAAAAGGTAACCATCTTAACAGTAGAAAATAAGAAATTTCATAAAAATACAATCAAAAAACAAAAGAAACTAATATGAACCTTAAAAACAACTAAAGAATAGGTAAACCTAAGTGAGTAGTCAAAAACTAGACATTCGCGACCTCAGTAGACTCGGAGGAATACTCCCATTACATCTCGGAACTGCCAGAACTATTAGAACATATTACAATCTCATAAACATCTTCAATTTAGAGGAATACAAGACAAATATAGACAACCTTGAGCTTACACTTTCGCACCTTAAACGATTTCCAAACCTTAAACCCTCTATAGAAACAACGTCACAAAAGATAAAAGATCCTACTAACAAAGTCGATTTCTTAATGCCAATCTCAAGACAGAAAAGAGGAATCCTTAACGGAATCAGAATGGCTATCAAAATTATAACAGGTAACATGGACGCAGAAGACGCAGCAAGTATTAACAAACAGATAGAGACCTTGACAGAAGACGAAAAATACCTTTTAAACGAAATATCATCCAGATCAAAATTGAAGACAGAATTCATTGCAAGATTCAAAAACATTTCAGACCATATAAATAACCAACAAACACTTTTACAAGACTATATTCAAAAGTGCGACGAACGGACAGCTAACTCAAAACGACAAAACACTGACGCTTTACTACACCTTAACCATCTAAACTACAACATTGACCTTCTAATAAATCACATACGAGATATTTCTGAAGCTCGTACTCTAGCCAAAATCAATATAATTCCGAAAATAATCCTCAGTATCATGGAAATGGAATTTATACATACAACACTGAATGAATCGATCGAAATAAAATCAAGCGAACATATTTACGAGTTGCTAGAACTGCAAGGCTACTACAATGGCTCTAAATTAATCTTCAACATCCGCATTCCCATCCTGTTACAAGAAAATTTTTCTCTTTTTCACATAATCCCACTTTTCATAAATAAGACAAACGAAGTAATAATTATTAAACCTTTTATATTATATAATGCATTCAAAATACAATATCTTGACACAAAATGCCATAGAATAGAGTATACTTTCATTTGCCGAGAATCTTAACATCAAGAACCAACGGCTGTATCCACATGCATCGGCAGCATAATGAAGAATCTTCCAGCTAACTGCCTCACAGCTGATATCGAATCAACGTCATCAATAACACAACCCGAGGAGAACTATATTCTGCTAATCAACATCAACCAAACACTCGTAAAATCAACATGTACCAACATCAACCAAAACCTAAGTGGTACAATGCTAATAAATTACGAAAACTGTGAAGTGACCATCAACGGTATCACAAATGGACAGGAAAGCACCACTTATTGGAACAAAACCAACATCTTCCCCGCATCCTATAATAAAATACACTCAAATTTTTCAATAGAAAAAATTAATTTGAAAAAGTTTAACGATTTTCAATTTTCACAGAAAAAATAACTTGAAGATCTCACTTGGGAGACGAAACAAAGAGACAGCTATATTCTCCTTATCATCATATCTCTCGCAATAATAATCATTATAATCCTTAATAAACGCAGAAGATGCTACAGCATCAGCAGCTTGAGCCCAGTCATCTCGAAGCTTCCTAAACCAATCTTTTCTCCTAGAAGGAGGAGTTACGAGAACACCACCAAAGCCAACAACAACAACAACAACACCAACAAAGTGCATCTTCAGCAATCGAACACCACGAAACCACACAGCAGCAGCGGAATAATGCGTTGTCAACAGTCGGGTACTTTTCCGCCAAAAAGTAATCCGACATGTAATTGCAAAGGTGATCGCCACAAAATTGACTTATCAGCGTCTGCTGAACTTCCGGCGACCGATCACCTTTGCAAATCTTAGGTGACATGGAATGTTGTAATTAGGTGATAAGTTAGTTCTTGTTCGGTATTCAATAAAGAAGGAATACAATTTGATTTTTTTACTCGAACCGCGTCTTTAAATTATAATCGGCGCAGTCGGTTAGGCCCGGGAGGCTTACCGTACGCGTGTGAACATAAATAAATAATCTTTGAAACAAGAGTTTTAACTCGTGAAACCATTAGAACCAAAAAGCGCGGTAAAAGTCGAAAAATATACGAATTACGTTTGAATAATTAACGAAGGATTATCGTTTAATTAACAATTATATTAAAAATACGGTGGTTTTCCGTACAACAAAGTGTTCAAGAATTAAAAATAAAATATATAGAAAAATAGATAAAGAATATATATATACGTATACGACGGCTAATCAATACATAGTGTTCATCCAACTAAATTCAGTGGCTCCAGCTCTAATAATGAAGGCATTTCTCATAATTTCATGGTATGTTGAGTCAATGATATATAATACAATTTAAGAAAATATAAAACAAAATTTCTATATACATTTATACCTAAAATACTAAATGAATCTATTAAGCTCACAATAATTTATCAAACGCATAATATATGTATATACTAAGCAAAATTGTAATACCGAAATTATAAACGATTGAAGAATTGTAATTATTTTGAAATATTGAAAAATTGAAGAAATTGTAACTGAAAATTGTAATATTTGACAATAGCCATTTGTTTGATTCCCAAAAAAATTGAAACACTCAGGGCATATGAGTGCAACTATTTTCTAGCAAACTTGTTATTTAAATTAATATATGATATACCTATCTGTTTCAATTCTTAGAATAAGTAAATTTACTGTCAAAAGTCATATTCATTAATGACATACAGTAAACTTCCAAAAAAGTACTCCTCGTTCCCATACCCAAAATTCAAGCCTTTGTTCTATACCTGAGAACATTCCAATATCAAGTAACCTTGTCAAACAAAGTAACTCCGTAAACATGAATCCACCAGTTCAGTCCAAAGTATATCAACCTAATGCTAATCAACCCAAAGAAAGAACTTTTTGGACAAATGTGTCTAGATGCGTCCCTTTCTGGGTTGCCAGAACCTCTTGATTCAAGTATTCGAGCAATGAGACCCGAAACGCTTCCATTAGCTCTCTCATTCTGTATACAAGAGCAAAACATGTTTTACATGAAAACGGAAGTTCTCAGAAATACACAAGTGTTACGACCACAACAATACTTTCCAAATACAGTTCCACAAAATCACAACACCAACTATGGTAATATACGAATAAACCCAATCAGAAAAAAGGATTTGAGGTGCTATACGCACTCTTCATCTAAACAAAGAAGAAAAGAAAACTTTACTGAAGCTATGTAGCGAATACGAGGACATCTTTTTCAGAGAAGATCAACATCTAAGTTTCACTAACAAGGTCAAACATAAGATCACAACCCATGATAACATCCTAATATATACCAAAACTTATCGTTACCCGTACTTTCACAAGGAAGAAGTACGAAGGCAGATCAATAACATGCTAGAACAAGGAATAATCCGCCCAAGTTATTCACCATGAAGCTCTCCAGTATGGATAGTCCCCAAGAAAAAAGACACAAGCCGAGAACCAAAATGGCATCTGGTGATGGACTACCGGAAACTTAATGAAAAGACCATCTCAGACAGGTACCCTCTGCCAAACTTTAACGAAATTTTGGATAAATTGGGCAAATGCATGTATTTTTCTACTATCAATCTCGCAAGTGGATTCCACCAAATAGAGATGGATCCCAAGGATATATGTAAAACCGCTTTTACGGTAGAAGGAGGACACTACGAATACATCCGTATGCCTTTTGGGCTAAGAAATGCACCATCCACCTTCCAGCGCGTTATGGACAACATCCTTGAGGAATACATAGGTACTATCTGTTTGGTGTACCTAACTGATATAATCATCTTTTCGACATCTCTGCAGGAGCACGTCGAAAACCTCAAGAAAGTTTTCGAGAGATTGCGGAAATACAATTTAAAAGTACAACTAGAGAAATGCGACTTTTTACAAAAAGAAATCGCATTCCTAGGACACATTGTCTCCACGGACGGTATAAAACCGAATCCTGAGAAAATTCATGCCATTAAAAAATTCGTAATTCCACGTACGCCAAAAGAAATCGAAGGATTTCTAGGAACCCTGGGTTCTTACAGAAAATTCATCAAGGATTTCGCCAAATCAGTGAAACCACTTACAGATTGCTTAAAAAAAGATCGCAAGGTAATAGTTAATGAAGAATATATAAACCCCTTCGAAACATGTAAAAACATCCTAACTAATGACCCCATATTGCAATACCCTGACTTCTCAAAACTATTTAACCTTACTACGGATGCAAGCGATTTCGCAATTACAATTGCAATCTTACCCAAGGACCGATAGGGAGCAATAAGCCTATCTGCTTTGCAAGTAGGACCCTCACATCCTCGGAAATAAATTGCTCCACGATAGAAAAGGAGCTTTTGGCAATTGTTTGGGCAACCAAATACTTCAGGCCATATCTTTTCGGCCGCACATTCAAAATTATTACAAAAATTATTAAAGATCATCCAAAACAGTTTCAAATTTAGATGTCAATATGAACGACACCCAAGGTAAGAGTGGTTCTACTATACATTCAGCCGAAAAAAAACCTGAACAATGCCATCCTAATTTCGGAAAAACCTTTAAACGAATTTAACTTTCAGGTAATTCTACAAAAAACAAATAAAGGTTCCCCTATGACCATAGAAACCTGATGATGAATAGGAACAAATAATCAGGAACCACCACAATAACCACAACCACAGAGGCATTGAGGAGACTCTCCTCCATCTCAAACGTGATTATTACTTTCCGTATATGAAAATCCCAATTTCGGAAAAACCTTTAAACGAATTTAACTTTCAGGTAATTCTACAAAAAACATATAAAGGTTCCCCTATGACCATAGAAACCATTTTCAAAAACAAACAGCGTAAAACTACTAAATTTCGATCAAAGCACTGTAATTGATGTTGTTAAAAAACATTTAGCTCCAAACAAACTAAACGCGATCCTCGCTGATGATGAAATATTCCATAATGTACAATCTGTTTATTCACAATACTTTTCCAATCGCAAATCCTTTCGCCTAATACGTTGCATAGATATATTGAGAGATATCCGACAAACTGATGAACAGACACAAATAATCAGGAACCACCACAATAACCACAACCATAGAGGCATTGAGGGGACTCTCCTCCATCTCAAACGTGATTATTACTTTCCGTATATGAAAAGCAAAATCACGCAAACCATTAACAACTGTGATACTTGTCAACTCTTAAAATACGATAGGAATCCCCAAAAAGTAAACTATAGAAAACCTAAAAAAAAACCAAACCACTTGACATTGTCCACTTGACATATACACTATCAACAATAAAACCATTCTGACCCTCATAGATAAATTTTCTAAATTTGCAGCAGCCTATACGTATTTCTGTTTTAAAATCACTTAAAGACTTCATTAGTTTACATGGAATACCACAAAAACTAGTTTCTGACCTAGGTTTCGAATTTACTGCTAATAAATTTAAGGATTTCTGTCAACGTTACCAAGTAGTTCACCACATAACATCATTCCAACAGACTAACGGTAATGCCCCAGTAGAGCGACTTCACTCTACTCTCACAGAAATTTACCGTATAGTAGTTGCATCGTGCAAAGAAAATTAGCTAGACATAGATCACGATGAAATACTTGCAGAAACCATATTCACGTACAACAATTTAATACATTCTGCCACTAAGTATACGCCCTATGAGCTATTTTACGGACGTACTTTTAAGCTCAATAAAACTCTTAACCACAATAGCGCACACGAATACATAGATAAACTTACAAAATTTTAAGAAACACTTTTTCCTAAGATCAAAGATAAATTATAACAAGCAACAGGTAAAATAATAGATAAATTAAATACAAATAGGAACGAACCAGAGGATGTAACCACAGGAGAAGTAGTATATAGGAAAGAATGTAGGCTTAATAAACTAACGCCAAGATACTGCAAACATACAATTAAAAGAAATAAAAATTTAACCATCTTAACAGTAGAAAATAAGAAATTTCATAAAAATACAATCAAAAAACAAAAGAAACTAATATGAACCTTAAAAACAACTAAAGAATAGGTAAACCTAAGTGAGTAGTCAAAAACTAGACATTCGCGACCTCAGTAGACTCGGAGGAATACTCCCATTACATCTCGGAACTGCCAGAACTATTAGAACATATTACAATCTCATAAACATCTTCAATTTAGAGGAATACAAGACAAATATAGACAACCTTGAGCTTACACTTTCGCACCTTAAACGATTTCCAAACCTTAAACCCTCTATAGAAACAACGTCACAAAAGATAAAAGATCCTACTAACAAAGTCGATTTCTTAATGCCAATCTCAAGACAGAAAAGAGGAATCCTTAACGGAATCAGAATGGCTATCAAAATTATAACAGGTAACATGGCCGCAGAAGACGCAGCAAGTATTAACAAACAGATAGAGACCTTGACAGAAGACGAAAAATACCTTTTAAACGAAATATCATCCAGATCAAAATTGAAGACAGAATTCATTGCAAGATTCAAAAACATTTCAGACCATATAAATAACCAACAAACACTTTTACAAGACTATATTCAAAAGTGCGACGAACGGACAGGTAACTCAAAACGACAAAACACTGACGCTTTACTACACCTTAACCATCTAAACTACAACATTGACCTTCTAATAAATCACATACGAGATATTTCTGAAGCTCGTACTCTAGCCAAAATCAATATAATTCCGAAAATAATCCTCAGTATCATGGAAATGGAATTTATACATACAACACTGAATGAATCGATCGAAATAAAATCAAGCGAACATATTTACGAGTTGCTAGAACTGCAAGGCTACTACAATGGCTCTAAATTAATCTTCAACATCCGCATTCCCATCCTGTTACAAGAAAATTTTTCTCTTTTTCACATAATCCCACTTTTCATAAATAAGACAAACGAAGTAATAATTATTAAACCTTTTATATTATATAATGCATTCAAAATACAATATCTTGACACAAAATGCCATAGAATAGAGAATACTTTCATTTGCCGAGAATCTTAACATCAAGAACCAACGGCTGTATCCACATGCATCGGCAGCATAATGAAAAATCTTCCAGCTAACTGCCTCACAGCTGATATCGAATCAACGTCATCAATAACACAACCCGAGGAGAACTATATTCTGCTAATCAACATCAACCAAACACTCGTAAAATCAACATGTACCAACATCAACCAAAACCTAAGTGGTACAATGCTAATAAATTACGAAAACTGTGAAGTGACCATCAACGGTATCCCAAATGGACAGGAAAGCACCACTTATTGGAACAAAACCAACATCTTCCCCGCATCCTATAATAAAATACACTCAAATTTTTCAATAGAAAAAATTAATTTGAAAAAGTTTAACGATTTTCAATTTTCACAGAAAAAATAACTTGAAGATCTCACTTGGGAGACAAAACAAAGAGACAGCTATATTCTCCTTATCATCATATCTTTCGCAATAATAATCATTATAATCCTTAATAAACGCAGAAGATGCTACAGCATCAGCAGCTTGAGCCCAGTCATCTCGAAGCTTCCTAAACCAATCTTTTCTCCTAGAAGGAGGAGTTACGAGAACATCACCAAAGCCAACAACAACAACACCAACAAAGTGCATCTTCAGCAATCGAACACCACGAAACCACACAGCAGCAGCAGCGGAATAATGCGTTGTCAACAGTCGGGTACTTTTCCGCCAAAAAGTAATCCGACATGTAATTGCAAAGGTGATCGCCACAAAATTGACTTATCAGCGTCTGCTGAACTTCCGGCGACCGATCACCTTTGCAAATCTTAGGTGACATGGAATGTTGTAATTAGGTGATAAGTTAGTTCTTGTTCGGTATTCAATAAAGAAGGAATACAATTTGATTTTTTTACTCGAACCGCGTCTTTAAATTATAATCGGCGCAGTCGGTTAGGCCCGTGAGGCTTACCGTACGCGTGTGAACATAAATAATCTTTGAAACAAGAGTTTTAACTCGTGAAACCATTAGAACCAAAAAGCGCGGTAAAAGTCGAAAAATATACGAATTACGTTTGAATAATTAACGAAGGATTATCGTTTAATTAACAATTATATTAAAAATACGGTGGTTTTCCGTACAACAAAGTGTTCAAGAATTAAAAATAAAATATATAGAAAAATAGATAAAGAATATATATATACGTATACGACGGCTAATCAATACATAGTGTTCATCCAACTAAATTCAGTGGCTCCAGCTCTAATAATGAAGGCATATCTCACAATTTCATGGTATGTTGAGTCAATGATATATAATACAATTTAAGAAAATATAAAACAAAATTTCTATATACATTTATACCTAAAATACTAAATGAATCTATTAAGCTCACAATAATTTATCAAACGCATAATATATGTATATACTAAGAAAAATTGTAATACCGAAATTATAACCGATTGAAGAATTGTAATTATTTTGAAATATTGAAAAATTGAAGAAATTGTAACTGAAAATTGTAATATTTGACAATAGCCATTTGTTTGATTCCCAAAAAAATTGAAACACTCAGGGCATATGAGTGCAACTATTTTCTAGCAAACTTGTTATTTAAATTAATATATGATATACCTATCTGTTTCAATTCTTAGAATAAGTAAATTTACTGTCAAAAGTCATATTCATTAATGACATACAGTAAACTTCCAAAAAAGTACTCCTCGTTCCCATACCCAAAATTCAAGCCTTTGTTCTATACCTGAGAACATTCCAATATCAAGTAACCTTGTCAAACAAAGTAACTCCGTAAACATGAATCCACCAGTTCAGTCCAAAGTATATCAACCTAATGCTGATCAACCCAAAGAAAGAACTTTTTGGACAAATGTGTCTAGATGCGTCCCTTTCTGGGTTGCCAGAACCTCTTGATTCAAGTATTCGAGCAATGAGACCCGAAACGCTTCCATTAGCTCTCTCATTCTGTATACAAGAGCAAAACATGTTTTACATGAAAACGGAAGTTCTCAGAAATACACAAGTGTTACGACCACAACAATACTTTCCAAATACAGTTCCACAAAATCACAACACCAACTATGGTAATATACGAATAAACCCAATCAGAAAAAAGGATTTGAGGTGCTATACGCACTCTTCATCTAAACAAAGAAGAAAAGAAAACTTTACTGAAGCTATGTAGCGAATACGAGGACATCTTTTTCAGAGAAGATCAACATCTAAGTTTCACTAACAAGGTCAAACATAAGATCACAACCCATGATAACATCCTAATATATACCAAAACTTATCGTTACCCGTACTTTCACAAGGAAGAAGTACGAAGGCAGATCAATAACATGCTAGAACAAGGAATAATCCGCCCAAGTTATTCACCATGAAGCTCTCCAGTATGGATAGTCCCCAAGAAAAAAGACACAAGCCGAGAACCAAAATGGCATCTGGTGATGGACTACCGGAAACTTAATGAAAAGACCATCTCAGACAGGTACCCTCTGCCAAACTTTAACGAAATTTTGGATAAATTGGGCAAATGCATGTATTTTTCTACTATCAATCTCGCAAGTGGATTCCACCAAATAGAGATGGATCCCAAGGATATATGTAAAACCGCTTTTACGGTAGAAGGAGGACACTACGAATACATCCGTATGCCTTTTGGGCTAAGAAATGCACCATCCACCTTCCAGCGCGTTATGGACAACATCCTTGAGGAATACATAGGTACTATCTGTTTGGTGTACCTAACTGATATAATCATCTTTTCGACATCTCTGCAGGAGCACGTCGAAAACCTCAAGAAAGTTTTCGAGAGATTGCGGAAATACAATTTAAAAGTACAACTAGAGAAATGCGACTTTTTACAAAAAGAAATCGCATTCCTAGGACACATTGTCTCCACGGACGGTATAAAACCGAATCCTGAGAAAATTCATGCCATTAAAAAATTCGTAATTCCACGTACGCCAAAAGAAATCGAAGGATTTCTAGGAACCCTGGGTTCTTACAGAAAATTCATCAAGGATTTCGCCAAATCAGTGAAACCACTTACAGATTGCTTAAAAAAAGATCGCAAGGTAATAGTTAATGAAGAATATATAAACCCCTTCGAAACATGTAAAAACATCCTAACTAATGACCCCATATTGCAATACCCTGACTTCTCAAAACTATTTAACCTTACTACGGATGCAAGCGATTTCGCAATTACAATTGCAATCTTACCCAAGGACCGATAGGGAGCAATAAGCCTATCTGCTTTGCAAGTAGGACCCTCACATCCTCGGAAATAAATTGCTCCACGATAGAAAAGGAGCTTTTGGCAATTGTTTGGGCAACCAAATACTTCAGGCCATATCTTTTCGGCCGCACATTCAAAATTATTACAAAAATTATTAAAGATCATCCAAAACAGTTTCAAATTTAGATGTCAATATGAACGACACCCAAGGTAAGAGTGGTTCTACTATACATTCCGCCGAAAAAAACCTGAACGATGCCATCCTAATTTTGGAAAAACCTTTAAACGAATTTAACTTTCAGGTAATTCTACAAAAAACAAATAAAGGTTCCCCTATGACCATAGAAACCTGATGATGAATAGGAACAAATAATCAGGAACCACCACAATAACCACAACCACAGAGGCATTGAGGAGACTCTCCTCCATCTCAAACGTGATTATTACTTTCCGTATATGAAAATCCCAATTTCGGAAAAACCTTTAAACGAATTTAACTTTCAGGTAATTCTACAAAAAACAAATAAAGGTTCCCCTATGACCATAGAAACCATTTTCAAAAACAAACAGCGTAAAACTACTAAATTTCGATCAAAGCACTGTAATTGATGTTGTTAAAAAACATTTAGCTCTAAACAAACTAAACGCGATCCTCGCTGATGATGAAATATTCCATAATGTACAATCTGTTTATTCACAATACTTTTCCAATAGCAAATCCTTTCGCCTAATACGTTGCATAGATATATTGAGAGATATCCGACAAACTGATGAACAGACACAAATAATCAGGAACCACCACAATAACCACAACCATAGAGGCATTGAGGGGACTCTCCTCCATCTCAAACGTGATTATTACTTTCCGTATATGAAAAGCAAAATCACGCAAACCATTAACAACTGTGATACTTGTCAACTCTTAAAATACGATAGGAATCCCCAAAAAGTAAACTATAGAAAACCTAAAAAAAAACCAAACCACTTGACATTGTCCACTTGACATATACACTATCAACAATAAAACCATTCTGACCCTCATAGATAAATTTTCTAAATTTGCAGCAGCCTATACGTATTTCTGTTTTAAAATCACTTAAAGACTTCATTAGTTTACATGGAATACCACAAAAACTAGTTTCTGACCTAGGTTCCGAATTTACTGCTAATATATTTAAGGATTTCTGTAAACGTTACCAAGTAGTTCACCACATAACATCATTCCAACAGACTAGCGGTAATGCCCCAGTAGAGCGACTTCACTCTACTCTCACAGAAATTTACCGTATAGTAGTTGCATCGTGCAAAGAAAATTAGCTAGACATAGATCACGATGAAATACTTGCAGAAACCATATTCACGTACAACAATTTAATACATTCTGCCACTAAGTATACGCCCTATGAGCTATTTTACGGACGTACTTTTAAGTTCAATAAAACTCTTAACCACAATAGCGCACACGAATACATAAATAAACTTACAACATTTTAAGAAACACTTTTTCCTAAGATCAAAGGTAAATTATAACAAGCAACAGGTAAAATAATAGATAAATTAAATACAAATAGGAACGAACCAGAGGATGTAACCACAGGAGAAGTAGTATATAGGAAAGAATGTAGGCTTAATAAACTAACGCCAAGATACTGCAAACATACAATTAAAAGAAATAAAAAGGTAACCATCTTAACAGTAGAAAATAAGAAATTTCATAAAAATACAATCAAAAAACAAAAGAAACTAATATGAACCTTAAAAACAACTAAAGAATAGGTAAACCTAGGTGAGTAGTCAAAAACTAGACATTCGCGACCTCAGTAGATTCGGAGGAATACTCCCATTACATCTCGGAACTGCCAGAACTATTAGAACATATTACAATCTCATAAACATTGTCAATTTAGAGGAATACAAGACAAATATAGACAACCTTGAGCTTACACTTTCGCACCTTAAACGATTTCCAAACCTTAAACCCTCTATAGAAACAACGTCACAAAAGATAAAAGATCCTACTAACAAAGTCGATTTCTTAATGCCAATCTCAAGACAGAAAAGAGGAATCCTTAACGGAATCAGAATGGCTATCAAAATTATAACAGGTAACATGGACGCAGAAGACGCAGCAAGTATTAACAAACAGATAGAGACCTTGACAGAAGACGAAAAATACCTTTTAAACGAAATATCATCCAGATCAAAATTGAAGACAGAATTCATTGCAAGATTCAAAAACATTTCAGACCATATAAATAACCAACAAACACTTTTACAAGACTATATTCAAAAGTGCGACGAACGGACAGCTAACTCAATACGACAAAACACTGACGCTTTACTACACCTTAACCATATAAACTACAACATTGACCTTCTAATAAATCACATACGAGATATTTCTGAAGCTCGTACTCTAGCCAAAATCAATATAATTTCGAAAATAATCCTCAGTAACATGGAAATGGAATTTATACATACAACACTGAATGAATCGATCGAAATAAAATCAAGCGAACATATTTACGAGTTGCTAGAACTGCAAGGCTACTACAATGGCTCTAAGTTAATCTTCAACATCCGCATTCCCATCCTGTTACAAGAAAATTTTTCTCTTTTTCACATAATCCCACTTTTCATAAATAAGACAAACGAAGTAATAATTATTAAACCTTTTATATTATATAATGCATTCAAAATACAATATCTTGACACAAAATGCCATAGAATAGAGAATACTTTCATTTGCCGAGAATCTTAACATCAAGAACCAACGGCTGTATCCACATGCATCGGCAGCATAATGAAGAATCTTCCAGCTAACTGCCTCACAGCTGATATCGAATCAACGTCATCAATAACACAACCCGAGGAGAACTATATTCTGCTAATCAACATCAACCAAACACTCGTAAAATCAACATGTACCAACATCAACCAAATCCTAAGTGGTACAATGCTAATAAATTACGAAAACTGTGAAGTGACCATCAACGGTATCACAAATGGACAGGAAAGCACCACTTATTGGAACAAAACCAACATCTTCCCCGCATCCTATAATAAAATACACTCAAATTTTTCAATAGAAAAAATTAATTTGAAAAAGTTTAACGATTTTCAATTTTCACAGAAAAAATAACTTGAAGATCTCACTTGGGAGACAAAACAAAGAGACAGCTATATTCTCCTTATCATCATATCTTTCGCAATAATAATCATTATAATCCTTAATAAACGCAGAAGATGCTACAGCATCAGCAGCTTGAGCCCAGTCATCTCGAAGCTTCCTAAACCAAGCTTTTCTCCTAGAAGGAGGAGTTACGAGAACACCACCAAAGCCAACAACAACAACAACAACACCAGCAAAGTGCATCTTCAGCAATCGAACACCACGAAACCACACAGCAGCAGCAGCGGAATAGTGCGTTGTCAACAGTCGGGTACTTTTCCGCCATAAAGTAATCCGACATGTAATTGCAAAGGTGATCGCCACAAAATTGACTTATCAGCGTCTGCTGAACTTCCGGCGACCGATCACCTTTGCAAATCTTAGGTGACATGGAATGTTGTAATTAGGTGATAAGTTAGTTCTTGTTCGGTATTCAATAAAGAAGGAATACAATTTGATTTTTTTACTCGAACCGCGTCTTTAAATTATAATTGGCGCAGTCGGTTAGGCCCGGGAGGCTTACCGTACGCGTGTGAAAATAAATAAATAATCTTTGAAACAAGAGTTTTAACTCGTGAAACCATTAGAACCAAAAAGCGCGGTAAAAGTTGAAAAATATACGAATTACGTTTGAATAATTAACGAAGGATTATCGTTTAATTAACAATTATATTAAAAATACGGTGGTTTTCCGTACAACAAAGTGTTCAAGAATTAAAAATAAAATATATAGAAAAATAGATAAAGAATATATATATACGTATACGGCGGCTAATCAATACATAGTGTTCATCCAACTAAATTCAGTGGCTCCAGCTCTAATAATGAAGGCATTTCTCATAATTTCATGGTATGTTGAGTCAATGATATATAATACAATTTAAGAAAATATAAAACAAAATTTCTATATACATTTATACCTAAAATAATAAATGAATCTATTAAGCTCACAATAATTTATCAAACGCATAATATATGTATATATTAAGCAAAATTGTAATACCGAAATTATAAACGATTGAAGAATTGTAATTATTTTGAAATATTGAAAAATTGAAGAAATTGTAACTGAAAATTGTAATATTTGACAATAGCCATTTGTTTGATTCCCAAAAAAATTGAAACACTCAGGGCATATGAGTGCAACTATTTTCTAGCAAACTTGTTATTTAAATTAATATATGATATACCTATCTGTTTCAATTCTTAGAATAAGTAAATTTACTGTCAAAAGTCATATTCATTAATGACATACAGTAAACTTCCAAAAAAGTACTCCTCGTTCCCATACCCAAAATTCAAGCCTTTGTTCTATACCTGAGAACATTCCAATATCAAGTAACCTTGTCAAACAAAGTAACTCCGTAAACATGAATCCACCAGTTCAGTCCAAAGTATATCAACCTAATGCTAATCGACCCAACGTCAGGGAAATATTCGAGTCTTTGAGAATACATGACGTCATTAAAGATTTGCCTCGCTTTGACGGTAACCCCAGACTTCAATTCGAATTTATAAGTAATGTCGAGGAGATCCTCTTGTTCATTAGGCGTATCGACGGATCCCTATACGCCCAAATTATTTTGCGATCCATCAGAAATAAGATCGAAAGACCCGCAAATGAAGTATTAAATATGTACGGGATGGCATTAAATTGGGAAGAAATCAAACAAAATTTGATATTATATTATTCCGATAAACGGTACGAAACATCCCTGATTAAAGATCTTCACCTATTAAAGCAAGGAAACAAAACAGTAGAAGAATTCTACAGTCAAATTATCGAGATACAAGCATCTTAAAATAACAATGTCTTGATCCACGAAAGTGACCAAAACGTTGTGAGAGCAAAGAAAGAACTTTTTGGACAAATGTGTCTCCATGCGTCCCTTTCTGGGTTGCCAGAACATCTTGATTCAAGTATCCGAGCAATGAGACCCGAAACGCTTCCATTAGCTCTCTCATTCTGTATACAAGAGCAAAACATGTTTAACATGAAAACGGAAGTTCTCAGAAATACACAAGTGTTACGACCACAACAATACTTTCCAAATACAGTTCCACAAAATCACAACACCAACTATGGTAATATACGAATAAACCCAATCAGAAAAAAGGATTTGAGGTGCTATACGCACTCTTCATCTAAACAAAGAAGAAAAGAAAACTTTACTGAAGCTATGTAGCGAATACGAGGACATCTTTTTCAGAGAAGATCAACATCTAAGTTTCACTAACAAGGTCAAACATGATAACATCCTAATATATACCAAAACTTATCGTTACCCGTACTTTCACAAGGAAGAAGTACGAAGGCAGATCAATAACATGCTAGAACAAGGAATAATCCGCCCAAGTTATTCACCATGAAGCTCTCCAGTATGGATAGTCCCCAAGAAAAAAGACACAAGCCGAGAACCAAAATGGCATCTGGTGATGGACTACCGGAAACTTAATGAAAAGACCATCTCAGACAGGTACCCTCTGCCAAACTTTAACGAAATTTTGGATAAATTGGGCAAATGCATGTATTTTTCTACTATCAATCTCGCAAGTGGATTCCACCAAATAGAGATGGATCCCAAGGATATATGTAAAACCGCTTTTACGGTAGAAGGAGGACACTACGAATACATCCGTATGCCTGTTGGGCTAAGAAACGCACCATCCACCTTCCAGCGCGTTATGGACAACATCCTTGAGGAATACATAGGTACTATCTGTTTGGTGTACCTAACTGATATAATCATCTTTTCGACATCTCTGCAGGAGCACGTCAAAAACCTCAAGAAAGTTTTCGAGAGATTGCGGAAATACAATTTAAAAGTACAACTAGAGAAATGCGACATTTTACAAAAAGAAATCGCATTCCTAGGACACATTGTCTCCACGGACGGTATAAAACCGAATCCTGAGAAAATTCATGCCATAAAAAAATTCGTAATTCCACGTACGCCAAAAGAAATCGAAGGATTTTTAGGAACCCTGGGTTCTTACAGAAAATTCATCAAGGATTTCGCCAAATCAGTGAAACCACTTACAGATTGCTTAAAAAAAGATCGCAAGGTAATAGTTAATGAAGAATATATAAACCCCTTCGAAACATGTAAAAACATCCTAACTAATGACCCCATATTGCAATACCCTGACTTCTCAAAACTATTTAACCTTACTACGGATGCAAGCAATTTCGCAATTGCAATTGCAATCTTACCCAAGGACCGATAGGGAGCGATAAGCCTATCTGCTTTGCAAGTAGGACCCTCACATCCTCGGAAATAAATTGATCCACGATAGAAAAGGAGCTTTTGGCAATTGTTTGGGCAACCAAATACTTCAGGCCATATCTTTTCGGCCGCACATT
This sequence comes from Eristalinus aeneus, assembly GCA_955652365.1. NCBI lineage: Eukaryota > Metazoa > Arthropoda > Insecta > Diptera > Syrphidae > Eristalinus > Eristalinus aeneus. The sequence goes on along the minus strand of OY019132.1, from coordinate 13,824,105 downwards.
CAAAATTATTACAAAAATTATTATAGATCACCCAAAACAGTTTCAAATTTAGATGTCAATATGAACGACACCCAAGGTAAGAGTGGTTCTATTATACATTCCGCCGAAAAAAACCTGAACGATGCCATCCTAATTTTGGAAAAACCTTTAAACGAATTTAACTTTCAGGTAATTCTAGAAAAAACAAATAAAGGTTCCCCTATGACCATAGACATCATTTCAAAAAACAAACAAACTGATGAACAGGAACAAATAATCAGTCGTTCACAAACCTTCAAGTAGTGCAGTGATAGTGCGTGAGTGTTTCGACTTCTACGAAATAAAAAAAGGTAAACGTCAATCGGATTGATTAAGTACTGCAATTGCCTCAAGGTCATTTAACAAGCGATTGGGCGAACAGGTAGAGTCAGTGCTCTTGGCTCCACAGGCGTAGGTTCGATACCCGCTGGGGACCTAAAGAAAGTACCATCCTTTTTTTTCCATTTCCAAAAGGAAATACTCATATAATTGAGTGAGTGCAGGGAAATGGAATCCCACGAGCGGTCCGCGCTCTTTAAAGCGGACAAAACGAAGCAACAACAGCAGGTGGCAGTATCAGGCCACCAGTCAACGGTGCCCAAAGAAGGCACTGCTAAAAGAAGGAGAAGGAAAATAACTTCTCTAAGCAGCTCCAAACGCCGCAACACCAAGGTGTCCCTCCAGGGGGGAGAGATGAGGGCAGAGGCTTCAACGTCAGAAGCAGCAGCAGCCGACACAGAGGAAGATGACAATGTCCATTATGTGTCCGACGAAGGGGTAGGCCTGTTTGCAATCAGCAGCAACAGTTTCGAGTCTTTCGCCTCGGACACAGAAGATGAAGTGGAGCGAGTACTTCGTTCCTAAGAAAGCGAAATTCTAGACATAAAGGAGAAAAAGAAGCGTCTCCTCTCTGAAATAAGAATATTGAGAGCTAGAACTATCGCTAGGCGAGCGATAGAACAACAACAAAAGCGCCAACAAGAGCCATCTCCGCAAAAGAAAGCAACCCAGCAACAAAAGCAGCCAGCAGCTCTGCAACAACAACAGGCAGCAGCACAGCAGCAGCCAGCAGCACAGCAGCAGCCAGCAGCACAGCAGCAGCCAGCAGCACAGCAGCAGCCAGCAGCACAGCAGCAGCCAGCAGCACAGCCACAGCCAGCAGCACAGCAGAAGCCAGCAATACAGCAGCAGCCAGCTGCACAGCAGCAATCAGTATCGCAACAGCATCAACAGCCAGCAACACGACCGAAGCTAAAGCAGCTGCATAGAGCAGCAGTCCAGCAACATCAGCACCCAGCAGTTCATCAGCAACAGCAGCGGCCACAAAAAAAAAGAGAAGGTTCCACCAATAAATCTCTACAAGCCCGATGTAGAACAAACTGCTAAGGTATGTAAGGAAGCCATAGGTAGTGGTAATTTTATTATAAAAAAAAAAAAATTTTTTTAAATTATAGAATATCTAAAGATTTCGTCGTTGGAGTTCACACTCCAAAAAGTGAAAAAAGCCAGGCAATGCTCTTAAAGCTTCCCGTGCCGCTTGATGCGGAGAGGGTCTTCCAAATGCTCAATGAGCAAGTGTATGACGGTGTCGAGATCGTCGGGGTCAAGCCCTTCACCACAGCTAAGGCAAGGAGAGAAAGGCGGAAACTGCCAATGTATATTGTTCAGCTGTCACCCACAAGCAAGAGAGATAATCTCAAGAAAATCGAGTTCTTAGATTATCTGAAATGCGTCTGGGAAAATATAAGAAGGCGCGACGGAATTATCCAATGCGTTCGCTGCCAAAGGTTTGGCCACGCCGCGTCGAACTGCCAAATGCAGCCTCGATGCGTCAAGTGCAGCGATAACCACAAGGCGAAGGACTGCCCGCTGGGGAAAGAGGGAGCAGCTAACAAAAGTCAGCTGAAATGCGTGCTTTGCGAGAACGCGGGGCTCACCGCTAACTATCGGGGTTGCCCTAATTTCCAGGAGCTAAAAGCAAAAACAGTTCTGCAGAAGCAGCCCCCAGTGAAAAATTCACTCCGGGCAGCCGTAACCGTCACCCCTCATGTGACCTACGTCCAAATGGCGTCTGGTCAGAGGGGCAAGGGAAAGGAGCTTACCAAAGGTAGTGCCGCAACCTTCAGTGCCAAGAGCACAAGATCCAACGCCCGATTGGAAATCTTCCATTGAAAGACGTATGGATCGGTTAGAGGAGCAGGTAAGCCAAATTCTGGCGCTTCTGCAGAACCAAGCACATCCCCAGTCCTAATGGCTGCGCAGACAGAGAGTACTTACAAGATCCTTGCAGTGAATGCAAATTCATTAATAGTAATCCCGCGAAAAAACGAGCTCTAGAGGGGACCAGCTTTACAGCTGGTATTCTTTGCACAGTGTCGAGTATAAACTCGATTTGAAAGCAACGAAGATCTCGTCCTTCCCCAGAAGCGGTTCCTATCTGGATCTTCTGCTGTTTGACACAAGACTCCAGCTGACAGACACAAATTCACAAACGGTAAACTGTTTGAACACCTTCGTCTATCTCAGTGACCATTGCGGACTTAGTGCCGAAATCAAGATACCCAACGATATTGCGGAATTAGGAGAGTTTGTTCAATCGTATCCCTACAATTACAGTAGGACACGCTGGACACGCTTCTCCAGACAAATGACGAGAGCAGTCTCCTCGAATGCGCTTCACATACCGTCCAATAGGAACTTGTCAAATGAGGAGATTGACATGTATCTAATACAACTGGACGAGACAATAAAACGAACGATGGACAGCACGATACCACGGTTGCACGGACAAACAACGAAAACCTCTACCGCAATGCGACAATTGACGCACTACACCAACGAAAAAGTAGACTTCTGTCAAGATTAAAAACCTTGTACAGACGGTTTACCGACAGACAAGATGAGGAAATCAGGACACTGAAATCGCTCATCAAAAACATTCAATCATTAATAGTTCAGAACTACAGACTTTCTGTTAACATGTGTTGGAACAATAAGATTCGGGCAGTAAGATCCAACAACCCGAGCATATTCCCGCAGATTAATAAGTTCTTTAGTAGTAAGCATAGCGATCTTCCGTGTCTTAAGCTCCACAGAACGACGGACGAACGAACAAATACTGACTACAGCAGGTATTGATCCAGATAACGCAATAATCGACGATAACTTCTTTGTGGTTGAAGACCCGCAGGAAAAAATGGAGGTACTAGGCGCGGTCTTCCAGGAATCGTATAAGGTGAATGTAAGTATTCGCCAGAACCACGACCTGGAGAATCGTGTACAATCTAGCAACTCACAACTTCGAGAAGATCTGCTTTGTCGTGTTAAATGACGATTATATCGAAGACAGAGCTCCATGCGGTCTTTGAATCACTAAAGAAGAAAAAGTCAGTGGGAATCGATGGGATCTCGAACATTGTGCTAAGACATCTCCCCCTAGATGTGGTTAACATGTACACTATCCTGTTTAACAATGCTCTAAATAATGCACATTATCCGGAGCATTGGAAAACTGCGATTGTGCAACCCATATTCACGCGAGGTAAAGATTCTTCGAATCCGTGCAACCTCCGGTCAATTAGACTCCTTCCAAACATCAGCAAGGTATTCGAGAAGGTGATAAATAGAGCTCTGATTAACTGGACAGAGGACAAACATATAATTCCGGATAACCGATTCGGTTTCAAAGCGGGGCATGACACTATGAACGGGTGCGTGCCTGATTGACCTGGAGAAGGCCTTCGACACCGTATGGTTAGAAGGACTTTTTTACAAGCTCAATGGGCTGGGCATTAGTAAACCACTACTGTACCTACTGTGTAACATGCTTACCGGTAGGAGGTTCGTCGTGAAGAATGGGAACGTGACCTCTTCAGGTGTATTTGAAGTAAAAATGGTCTCCAACAGGGTGCTGTCAATTCGCCGATCCTTCCTCTTCCTCATGTAATCAGATCAAGCAAAAAGATCGGGGACATCACTACGCTAGTGCAGAGTGACTTCGACTTATTCATGAGAAGTTGCGATGATTGGAAGTTGAATATCAACTTTCAGAAGTCGGAAACCATACTGTTCAGGACTCCGTTGTATAAGGCTTCGGCGGATACCAAAAAGAATTGGCGAAAGTTCTCAATTGTTGGGCGACACGGACAACCACTGGCGCAAAGGACTGTAGTCAGATACCTGGGGATCTGGCTAGACCAATATCTATATTTTAACAAACATGTAGATGCTGCTCTGGCCCGAGCCCGGGGCGCTTTCGCTCTTACAAAGAGACTGTTTTACAACAGCCAACTCGATGCGAGGGTGAAGGTAATCTGCTACATGGCCCTTATCCGGCCAATGCTCACCTATGGTTGTCCCGTGTGGTTCAACGTGAGTGCAAGCTTGATGGAAAAGATTCGGTTGTTTGAGAGGGCTTGTCTTTGGGCTTGCCTTCGCCTTTACAGAACACCAGAGTCCCAGTACAAAAAATTCTATTAAAATGAGTTCCTATACAACAGGGCGGACCTGATACGAGTGGATAATTTCCAGTTGAAATTGATTCGAGGCCATATTGCCAGAGCGATTAACTCAATAACTTGATCTCTGGGGCCTACTAACCCAATCCACAATACCATGAAAGGGTACGTGACAGTGGCTTCGTCCCCTCAGAATCTTTTTTCTATTTCAATAAGCACTGTCTGATACAAGACATAAATGCGGTGCCTGTGGATGGGCGACTCAACGGCGACCGTTCCGTCGCACAACGAGCTGAGGAAGGTCTCCTCCGTTTCAGTACGGCAGTATCAAGGCGGGATATTCGGGATGTTGCAATGCAGCATCGAAAATTCTGGTGGCTGGGTAGCGAGAGAACTCTAGCGTCGAACCCTTTAGACCCGCGGTTAAACGGGTAGAAAGTGTAGTACAGATCCCCTTATGGGATGGAGTCGGTCTCTGTTTTGCAGCGGACTATATGGGTATCCATCAACTGCAACCTATGGCCGACCTACATATCTTAGGTAGTTTTAAGGTAAAGGTAGTTTTAGCTTTTAAGGTAGTATTAAGGTAAACAAAAAAAAAAAGAATACGCATATGTACACCTGTGTGTACTCATGTGTATGCTAATCTAATGTACATATTTTAATGCAAGTATATATACATGTATATATATATACATGCTTATAAGTACGTATTTTAAGGTATATTAAGTTATTTTAAGATAGTGTGTAAGTTAGTATATAAGTTTTAGTAAAAATGTTATGATATTAAGTTTTTTGCAATTTTCTTAATCGTTACTTCTACAGTTAAATTTAGATATGAATTGTTAGGTTAAGTCGACAGACATAGTTTAAGATTAAGTTTAGCTTAGAGTGCCCGCCTAGGGCCAGTAAGTTAGTACTAATAACAATGTTCGTCCAACTAGTTTTAAACATTTTTGTCTAGTATTTAAAAAAAGGAACAAATAATCAAGAAACACCACAATAACCCCAACCATAGAGGCATTGAGGAGACTCTCCTCCATCTTTTTATTACTTTCCGTATATGAAAATCCCAATTTCGGAAAAACCTTTAAACGAATTTAACTTTCAGGTAATTCTACAAAAAAACAAATAAAGGTTCCCCTATGACCATAGAAACCATTTTCAAAAACAAACAGTGCAAAACTATCAGACGTCTAAATTTAGATCAAAGCACTGTAATTGATGTTGTTAAAAAAACATTAAGCTCCAAACAAACTAAACGCGATCCTCGCTGATGATGAAATATTCCATAATGTACAATCTGTTTATTTACAATACTTTTCCAATAGCAAATCCTTTCGCCTAATACGTTGCATTGATATATTGAGAGATATCCGACAAACTGATGAACAGACACGAATAATCAGGAACCACCACAATGACTCTCCTCCATCTCAAACGTGATTATTACTTTCCGTATATGAAAAGCAAAATCACCCAAACCATTGACAACTGTGATACTTGTCAACTCTTAAAATACGATAGGAATCCCCAAAAAGTAAACTATGAAAAACCTAAAAAAAACCAAACCACTTGACATTGTCCACACCGACATATACACTGTCAACAATAAAACCATTCTGACCCTCATAGATACATTTTCTAAATTTGCAGCAGCCTATACGTATTTCTGTTTTAAAATCACTTAAAGACTTCATTAGTTTACATGGAATACCACAAAAACTAGTTTCTGACCTAGGTTCCGAATTTACTGCTAATATATTTAAGGATTTCTGTAAGCGTTACCAAGTAGTTCACCACATAACATCATTCCAACAGACTAGCGGTAATGCCCCAGTAGAGCGACTTCACTCTACTCTCACAGAAATTTACCGTATAGTAGTTGCATCGTGCGAAGAAAATTAGCTGGACATGGATCACGATGAAATACTCGCAGAAACTATACTCACGTACAACAATTCAATACATTCTGCCACTAAGTATACGCCCTATGAGCTATTTTACGGACGTACTTTTAAGTTCAATAAAACTCTTAACCACAATAGCGCACACGAATACATAAATAAACTTACAAAATTTCAAGAAACACTTTTTCCTAAGATCAAAGATAAATTATAACAAGCAACAGGTAAAATAATAGATAAATTAAATACAAATAGGAACGAACCAGAGGATGTAACCACAGGAGAAGTAGTATATAGGAAAGCATGTAGGCTTAATAAACTAACGCCAAGATACTGCAAACATACAATTAAACGAAATAAAAAGGTAACCATCTTAACAGTAGAAAATAAGAAATTTCATAAAAATACAATAAAAAAACAAAAGAAACTAATATGAACCTTAAAAACAACTAACGAATAGGTAAACCTAGGTGAGTAGTCAAAAACTAGACATTCGCGACCTCAGTAGACTCGGAGGAATACTCCCATTACATCTCGGAACTGCCAGAACTATTAGAACATATAACAATCTCATAAACATTGTCAATTTAGAGGAATACTAGACAAATATAGACAACCTTGAGCTTACACTTTCGCACCTTAAACGATTTCCAAACCTTAAACCCTCTATAGAAACAACGTCACAAAAGATAAAATATCCTACTAACGAAGTCGATTTCTTAATGCCAATCTCAAGACAGAAAAGAGGAATCCTTAACGGAATCAGAATGGCTATTAAAATTATAACAGGTAACATGGACGCAGAAGACGCAGCAAGTATTAACAAACAGATAGAGACCTTGACAGAAGACGAAAAATACCTTTTAAACGAAATATCATCCAGATCAAAATTGAAGACAGAATTCATTGCAAGATTCAAAAACATTTCAGACCATATAAATAACCAACAAACACTTTTACAAGACTATATTCAAAAGTGCGACGAACGGACAGCTAACTCAATACGACAAAACACTGACGTTTTACTACACCTTAACCATCTAAACTACAACATTGACCTTCTAATAAATCACATATGAGATATTTCTGAAGCTCGTGTTCTAGCCAAAATCAATATTATTCCGAAAATAATCCTAAGTATCATGGAAATGGAATTTATACATACAACACTGAATGAATCGATCGAAATAAAATCAAGCGAACATTTTTACGAGTTGCTAGAACTACAAGACTACTACAATGGCTCTAAATGAATCTTCAACATCCGCATTCCCATCCTGTTACAAGAAAATGTTTCTCTTTTTCACATAATCCCACTAAATAAGACAAAAGAAGCAATAATTCTTAAACCTTTTATATTATATAATGCATTCAAAATACAATATCTTGAGACAAAATGCCATAGAATAGAGAATACTTTCGTTTGCCGAGAATCTTAACATAAAGAACCAACGGCTGTATCCACATGCATCGGCAGCATAATGAAGAATCTTCCAGCTAACTGCCTCACAGCTGATATCGAATCAACGTCATCAATAACACAACCCGAAGAGAACTATATTCCGCATGTACCAACATCAAAAAAAATCTAAGTGGTACAATGCTAATAAATTACGAAAACTGTGAAGTGACCATCAACGGTATCACAAATGGACAGGAAAGTAACACTTATTGGAACAAAACCAACATCTTCCCCGTATCCTATAATAAAATACACTCAAATTTTTCAATAGACAAAATTAATTTGAAAAAGTTTAACGATTTTCAATTTTCACAGAAAAAACAACTTGAAGTTCTCACTTGGAAGACGAAACAAAGAGACAGCTATATTCTCCTTATCATCATATCTTTCGCAATAATAATCATTATAATCCTTAATAAACGCAGAAGATGCTACAGCATCAGCAGCTTGAGCCCAGTCATCTCGAAGCTTCCTGACCCAAGCTTTTCTCCTAGAAGGAGGAGTTACGAGAACACCACCAAAGCCAACAACAACACCAGCAAAGTGCATCTTCAGCAATCGAACACCACGAAACCACACAGCAGCAGCAGCGGAATAGTGCGTTGTCAACAGTCGGGTACTTTTCCGCCAAAAAGTAATCCGCTATGTAATTGCAAAGGTGATCGCCACAAAATTGACTTATCAGCGTCTGCTGAACTTCCGGCGACCGATCACCTTTGCAATTTGGCGTTTTTAGATAATTGTTGGACGTATGAGGATGCGATTGAATTCCATTCCAGTGGTTATTGGCATTGATACGAGTAATACGTATGGCATTGTTAAATCTCTTATGACCATAGTTGGTTCTGAGTATTCAATAGCCTCAATTTCGTTGTCATAAGGAAGAGATTCGAGTTGAGTAAGAATTTCATTTACCTCTTACTTGTCAAGTAGATTTGTGTTAATAATTCCACTCTTGGCTAATTCAGCAGACATTATGATTTCATTGATTTGGTTATTTAATATTGTGTTTTTATCTAATATAGTTTGTGTGATCTGTTCTATATTGTCTATTTGTAGTCGAGTATTTTGTTATAATTTCCAGAAAATGTTTCTGCCATTTCCATTATTTTTGTGTTAATTTTAAACTGTCTATTGTTATTAATTATGAATTTGTTCTGACTTCGAACAATGTTGTCCCAGTCTGTAGCGTCTGGACTCACAGCTATCCGTTTCAATGCTAAACCTAGCCAATTAATGGGTGGTCTTCGCAATTGGTGTTGCTTGAGACTTTCTAATTTGTTTCCAATTTGGGTTATTAGATGTAAAACCTGGGGTCTGATTATGTAAGTTTGGTTTACATTTTCTTGCAGTAAAAATTTCATTTCCATAAGAATTCCTTCGTATTTCCTCAGCTCGTTGATGTGTATTAGTTTGAAGTTTCCATCTATTATTTTACCGGATGGGAGTATGGTTTTAAAAAAAACTTCCAATGTAGCGCACGCTGTCCAAAAGAATCTGAAATAAGGTTGTTATTAGCAGTTTTTGATATTTGATTTTGTGAATTTGCCTTCCAGAAAGTTTTGAAACTGTAACTCTGTTGTCTTTTGCAACTGCCTCTTTTCGGAAAACAGGCTTAAAAATACTTTTCTTTTTATTGTCAGTAACAAAACTTGTGTCTCCTGTTTCATATTCTTTTGGTTTCTTTCGTTTTAGATTTTCCTTCAACTGCTTTTGATTCTAGTGTTGAATTTATTTTATTCCTGAAATTTATTAAATTTTGGTAGTTGATGCGATTATATCAGCCGAAAAATATATCAACTGGTTTTCTTTTTATTACGGAATGTACTGTATTGTTGTAGCGATCGACTGATATTTCTATAAGTTGTTTTAAGTCTAGATCTGGATATTCCCTTTTTTAAAACCTGGTAACTTCGATGATAGTTGAATGAACTCTCTCGATCGTTCCATTCACTTCACTTTTATTTACAGGAGTTTTGAAGATATGTATACCCAATGATTTTATGAAGTTGAGACTATTGAAACTTTTTTTTTTGTTCATTACCAAAATTTTTTCTGCGGAGAAAAAATGCAAAATTTTGATCAGTTTATTTTGTAAATGGAGTGCAGATTTGTCTTTTATGGAAAAGAATTTTGAAAACTTTAACAGTTTATCTATCCATGTTACAAATTTTTTTGCCCTCAATTTCCAAATTGTCTAATTGTAGGATAAGTCGGAATTGGTGTATGTTGGAGGTCGGGTTTGTGCGGATGTCTGTCATTTTTATTCATATGGCAGATGTGACATCTTTTTATATGTTTCTTTATTTTGCTTGTCATCTGAGGGAAATAACATCGTTCAAGTAGTTGTTCTTTGTTCTCTAAGGCGTTCTGTGTGCTCTATTGTGTTCTTCCTGAATTGTTAAAAGTTGGTTATTTTCATTTGCTATATCTTCTACAATTTTGAATTTGTGTTTCGTGAGTTTAGTGCAAAAGTTAGTGGTTTAAAATTCGTCAGAATTTAATTTTTTTGCTCCGTACAAATAGTTGCGAAGATTTTCCAACGCGCAAACTATGGCAAATACCTCCCTTTCGTTGATAGCATAGTTTTCCTCTATCTTGTTTAAGTAGTGGGATATATGTGTGATTGGTTTATCTTTCCTAATTTCTCCCTGACTCAACACTGCTCCAATGGCTTGATTCAATGCATCTGTATTCAATATAAATGGTTTGTCAAAATCTGGAAAGGTATGTATTTCCGATGATGCTAGTAAAGTTTTGAGATTTGAAATGCTTCTTTCTCTTTTTCGTTGAGCAGAATTTTTATATTCTTAGACTGATTCGCTTTGGTTTGTGAATTCGGACCCCACTTAAGGTTGGTTCGTGGTTTTACTATCTTCGCAAAATCCTTAATAAAACGTCGGTAATATGATGGCAATCCAAGAAATCCTCTAAGTTCTTTCAGATTATCAGACGGTTAGATCTTTTGAATTGCAGCCACCTTCTTAGGATCTGAGTTTATTCCGTCGTTGGTAATGAGAAATCCTAAAAATTCAGTTTCAGTTTTGAAGAATTCGGTTTTGTCAAGATTTACTCTTAAATTTTAAATCTTTGAAAGATAGTGTCCAAATTATGTAACATTTCTTCTATGGTTGCTCCGAATACTATTACGTCGTCTATGATGGCTGGGTGATGTGGGAACAGAAAGGCACTGATTGTTATCAACCTGTTGATGCCCAGCTGTTATAACTATCTTCCACACATCAATTGTGCTTATTCTACCTTCACGTTGGTAGCCACCGGGTACTGGTTGTTGTTCATCCGAACTCAACCTGCTAAACCTATAAGTGCGACCTCCGCCCAAGAGGTATAAAAAAGGGCCTGGTCCTCCAGGTTGGGGGTGTGCGTCGGGGTAACTGCCCGGCCACATTAAAAATAAACAGTTACGAACCAACCGAATGCCTCGGATACGGATGGATACACTGTTGACGACCCTCGCAAACGAAAAAAGGATAATGTTCTACGGATATGGACGTGGAATGTGAGTTCCTTAAACAGACGTGCAGCCGATGAACTTGCAGAGGCCCTGGACTGCTATAAAGCAAACATTACCGCGATTCAGGAAATGCGGTGGGATGGGCCGGGCAAGATAAGAGTGAGAAACTGCGACATATACCACGGCGACTGCTACAGGGAGAGAGAGAAACGCTTATTTGGATGCGGTTTTGTTGTTCAAGGCAGACTAAGGCAAAAAGTCTTAAGCTTCCAATACATAAGTGAACGCCTCATAACAATCCGCATCAAGGCTAAATTCGGGAATATAAACCTCATATGCGCCCACGCCCCGACAGAGGAAAAAGATGACAGCAGTAAAGAAGACTTCTATCACCTCCTAGAAAGGACATACGATCGATGCCCCAGCTACGACACCAAGATTGTTCTAGGAGATTTCAACGCTCCGCTGGGAAGAGAAGAAGTATTTGCTAAAGTCATCGGAAGACACAGCCTGCACGCCAACACCTCCGGAAACGGACTCAGGCTAGTTGACTTCGTCTCGGGGCGAAATCTCTTTGTGGCCAGCACGCGGTTACCACACCTCAACAATCATAAAGGTACCTGGCGATCACCTGATCAATCAACTGTCAACCAGATTGATCATGTTGCGATCGACGTCAGACACTCCTCCAATATTCTCGATGTCCGAACCTTCCGAGGTACAAACATCGACTCGGATCATCACCTGCAACGGAGTAGAGACAGGCTAAAATGGTTTGATGTCAGAAAGCTACAATCGCAACCGATCGCTGAAGCCTTTGCCGATCGATTCTCCCTGAAACTATCTCAAAGTTCGACGCTGTCTTCACAAACAATAGAAGACAAGTGGAAACGTTATCAAGAAGCCATCAAAGTGGCCGCCACTGATGTGCTGGGTTTCACGCCACCACTGAAAAGGAACCCATGGTTTGACGACGAATGTAGGCAGGCGCATGCGGCCAAACAAGGCAACGCTGCATCGAACGACGAGAGCAGAGAAGAAGGGAAGAGAACCGGCTTCTCAGAAGAAAAAAGAAAGAGCACGAGAAGCGCGCGGTCGAGGAAATGGAGAAGTGCTATGGAAGGAAAGACGTCCGAAATTTTTACCGGAAGACAAAACAGTTATCCGGCGGTTACAAGCCTCGGACAGAAGCCTGCCGGGACCAAAATGGACAACTGGTGGTAGAGTCGCAATCGGTGCTGAGAATCTGGAAGGATCATTTCTGCAGACTCCTAAACGGCGATGACGACACAAATCCCGCTGTTAGACAGAATGTCCCACTCAATTTGGACGACGATGGACAAGAATTTCGTCCCTCCGACTTCGACGAGGTCAAGATAGCAATATCGCGACTGAAGTCGAACAAAGCTGCTAGAGCGGACGGACTGTCCGCAGAACTATTTTAAGCAGCTGGAGATGACCTGGTTGAGCGCATGCACCAGCTCATCTGTAAGGTATGGTCGGAAGAAAGCATGCCCGATGAGTGGGTTCACAATGGTCCTGTATGGGACTAAGTGCATTCATCAGCCACTTTAACCTACCTTGCCCGGTTCACAATAAAGAAGAACCCTTTAACTGCGCCAACTACAGAGAGATCAGTCTCCTTAACATCGCATATAAGATTTTCTCTGCCGTATTGTGTGAGCGCCTGAAACCGTTCGTCAACAACCTGATAGGTCCTCATCAGTGTGGTTTCAGGCCAGGGAAGTCCACAGTCGACCAGATCTTCACACTGCGGCAGATCCTGGAGAAGTCCCAAGAAGTACAAATCGGCACCCAGCATCTATTCGTCGATTTCAAGGCCGCATATGACAGCGTGCAAGAGACGAAATATACAGTGCCATGTCTAGTTTTGGCATCATTACTCGTCAGATTGTGTAGGATGTCAAAAAAGGATTTAGACAAGGCGACACGCTGTCATGCTTCTTTAACATCACTCTTGAGGGGATCGTGCGGGACTCACACGTCAACACCAGAGGCACGATCTACCACACGTCTGTTTAACTGCTAGCTTATGCGGATGACATTGACGTGATCGGCCGAACTCAGCGAGCCGTCAATAAGGCGTTTGCTAGCATCGAAGCGGAAGCGGCTAAAGTGGTACTGGTGGTAAACGAAGGCAAAACGAAGTATATGCTGTCATCGAAGAAGGACGCAGAACATCGACGTCTCGGACAGAGCGTCACTTTGGGCAGCAGACACTTCGAGGTAGTCAAGGACTTCGTCTATCTCGGCTCCGCGGTGAATAGGGACAAAATCAGTACCGAAATCAAGTTCAGAATCACTCTTGCCAATAGCTGTTTCTTTGGGCTTAAACGGCAGTTGAGTAATACAGTCTCCCGAACGACCAAAGTGACTTTGTTCAACACCTTGATCATCCCAGTCCTGCTTTACGGCGCACAAGCCTGGACGCTACTAAAAGCGGATGAGGAAGCCCTTGGTCTCTTCGAAAGAAAAGTTCTGCGTGCGATTTTTGGTCCTGTTTGCGTTGATGGCATCTGGAGGAGAAGATTCAACCACGAACTGTATGGGCTGTACGGCGGCATGAGCCTAGTCAAGCGGATACAACGCTTAAAGTGGCTAGGCCATGTAAAGCGTATGGACAGCACTGCTCCGGCCCGAAGAGTTTTCGAATCCGAACCACAGGGACAACGCAACAGAGGACGTCCTAGACTGAGATGGCGCACACAAGTGGAAAAGGACTTCAACCAACTTGGAGTGCGCAATTGAAGGCAGCTAGCAAGAGATCGTGCTAGCTGGAGAGGCATGTTGGTTGAGGCCCAGGTTCAACCCGGACTGTAGCGCCATCCGATGAAGAAGAAGAAGTCTATGGAAACGTAACAGATCTTACCTATGAAGTCTTGTAAAACGTCATCTTTCATTCGTTGAAATATAGGTGCTCCATTTTTTATACCAAAAGGCATTTTTGTAAACTCGAACTTTCCATTTAGAGTGGAAAATGCGGTTTTTGATACGTCTTTTTCATGGATTTTGATTTGGTGGAATCCGGACGTCGAATCTAGGGTTGTAGAAACTTTTACTTTTCCTAAACTGGATATTGTGCAGGAAATATCGGGAATCGCGTATTTATAGGGTATGGTAATCGAATTTAGTTTTTTAAAATCAATAACCCTCCGATATTTTCTGATTCCTGAAGGATCCTCTTTTTTGGGAACAACCCAAATGGGAGAGTTATAGAGGCTTTTCGACGGCCGCATAATCCTGTCCGCGAGGAGTTTTGAGATTTTCTTATTGACTTCCTCTCCCATATTAACTGGACATGGGTAAGTTTTAACATAGACTTGTTCGTTTGTTGTTGTCTTAATCTCTGCCCATACTTTTGTATCGATAATTTTTTGATAATTGATTGGTCCAAAGGTGATTTTGTGTTTTTCAATAAGAAATCTGACTTTGATTTTCGTGTCGGCATTTAAATGTTCATGTCTTATAGTTAGGTTATTAACTTGTGTTGACTGCTTCTGTTGTAATGGTATGCGAATTTAGGTTTTATGGTCATTGTATTATTTCCACGATTAATAACTGCTCCTAGTTCCTTTAGAGTGTCATCATCTATTATACCATCAACGGTTCTAGTAAAACGAAAAATTCTAGCGTGGTGTTATTTCCCACGCAGGCGAAAGATTTCCCTGCAATTTTCCTATTAATAGTGATTTCTCCTGCTACAGATTGAATTTTAAAAGGTTTGTTCATTGGCTTTGCATTTTCTGCGATTTCGGCCTTACTTAACAACATTTTTGTTGGTACCAGTGTACATAAAAATTTTAGCACTTTGCCATCTCGTGTCCTATATTCTATGTAGGAAATACTAGAGAGGCATTTGTCATAAAATTTATTTTAGAATTTCTTTCCTCGTATTCTTTATCATATTCTACACCTAGAGAATTCATGTATTGTTGTATGTACTCTGACTCCTGGCTTCGGAGTCGGTTTTGGTGGCAGTCGAGGAAGGTGTCGACATGGGATTATAGGGTATAGTGAACGAATTACTGATTTCCGTTTGTGTACTATTATGTTCCTCTTGTTCAAGTTTTGATATTCCATGCATAACGTGTATGCTTCTGGAAGATTTCCCAGTTTTTGAACAAGCAAGATTTTGTTTAGCTCACCGTTGATACCTCTTGAGAACACATCCAGAAGACCGGTCTTCTGTCGTTGACCGTTGTTCGAATGCGTTAAATTTTATTTCTAGCGCTTCAATTCTAAAATTATTTCAAGTATAGTATGTGTATGTATATCGTTACGTTTTCTTCGAGAAAGTAAATCAGGTACTCACAGCGTAATGTAGAATCCTGCGTTGACCTTGTGCATAAGTTCAGTTCTGGTTAATCCTTTTTGGTCAGTGTTTAAGGGTGATTTAACGTATGTGTTTTGTAGTGTGGTGTGTTTTACGAAGATATACTTAGATATATATACATTATATATAATATATATATATATATTAAAATTAATGAAGAAAAAATAAAACTGAACCGAACTGCTGTGTCGTGAGATATCGTTACGTTTTCTTCGAGAAAGTAAATCAGGTACTCACAGCGTAATGTAGAATCCTGCGTTGACCTTGTGCATTAGTTCAGTTCTGGTTAATCCTTTTTGGTTAGTGTTTAAGGGTGATTTAACGTATGTGTTTTGTAGTGTGGTGTGTTTTACGAAGATATACTTAGATATATATATACATTATATATAATATATACATATATTAAAATTAATGAAGAAAAAATAAAACTGAACCGAACTGCTGTGTCGTGAGATTGACCAACGAATATATATTAGTGTTAAGTCTAATTCGGAAAAATCATTTATTTCTTTTTATATTTCTTTTATACATTTAGATTAGTGTTGCCACTGTTCTGGCTGCGTACTGGTGTTGCCGTAACATCTCGGCCATCCGTTAAGTAAAACCCGTGTGATTATATATCTTCCTCGGTATGCACGTTCCAGCTTTCTCGAGTCCCCAGTAGTCACTGTTTCATTTTCTATCAAGACTAGATCCTCCTTATCATAGAGGCGTGGTTTGCGGTATCGAAAGTCATATCTTTTCTTTTGGTTCCATTGCACTTGCTGAATGTTTCTCAACGCATTTTCTCTTTTCTTTTTTTGACGTCGACCTCTCCCAGCGCAAGAAGAAATTTGTTACCTTAAATGTCTCTAGGAGTGTACATAAATAGCAATTCATGAGGACTTGCCCTCGTTGTAGAATTCCTGGCAGTATTGAGTCCCCATTGTATTATCCGCAACCAACTTGCCCACTCTCGTCTCTCTGAATGTGCGCACTTCAAGGCCGCCAATATAGTCCGATTGCATCGCTCGACTTGTCCGTTTGCACGGGGTGTGCGCACAGCAGTTTAAATATGCTGCACCCCATTTTGGTTGCAATATTCCTCGAACACCTTCGCCGTAAATGCAGTACCTCGACCCGTCACTAGTCGCCTTGGAGTACCAAAGATTCCTGCGACCTCTTTGAGTACATTGAGCGCTCCTTTCGTGTTTGTGGTCTTCACTGCCCTTAAGATTACATACTTGGTAAAGCTATCTATAAGCACCAGCACATACCTGGTCCCTCCTATTCCTCGAGTGAAAACTCGAATCAGGGTTTTCTCATTTGCCATATTGCCAACATCGTCGTGGCAGAGCTTCAATATTCGCCAACGGACTGCATGTGACACCACCCATCTTTCACCGCCATTCACCTGTCCAAACAACCTGGATCCTCTCAGCTTGAAATCC
Source organism: Eristalinus aeneus (assembly GCA_955652365.1). Lineage (NCBI taxonomy): Eukaryota > Metazoa > Arthropoda > Insecta > Diptera > Syrphidae > Eristalinus > Eristalinus aeneus. The sequence goes on along the minus strand of OY019132.1, from coordinate 13,807,002 downwards.
CTTTGAAGCAGATTCTGGCGACTCGTTGCTTCCGATGGTTGAAGTTGTTTAATAATTTCCCGTAGTTTCCCATCTTTTTTTTTATAATTGACGCGTGCAAAAGGGGTTGCGAGTACCCTTAAGTGACCGGATCAAGTCACAGCACCGTCCGAAGGTATAGAGGAAGAGACGGAGAGGAGATACCGATGCTTATTGGTTTTAAATGCCTGTGGATTGTAATGAGGAGGAAAAATCGAGCTGGGAAGAGCATTCCAGATTCGTGTAGTGCGGCTAAAGAACGAGTCTCTGAATTTGACTGTACGTCCGAAAGAGGGCTTGAGGGTGAATTGATGGGCATTCCTAGCGAGGCGTGTATTCTGGGTGAATTCTTGAAGGGGAGGAATGCAACTGGCTAATTCGTCTGAGCATTTCTTGTCGAAATAGCGGTAAAAAAGTGACAACGACGCGACATTACGTCGGTGTTCTAACGAGTCAATCGACTTCGCAATATTACTGTCACCTATAAGTTTTATCGCTCGCTTTTGAATTCTATCCAGCAGGTGCAGGGAAGTCTTAGAAGCACCTGACCAGATAGGAGCGTTATACTCAAGTTTTGGGCGTATGTATGCCTTGTATATTGTAGCCAGATCAGAGGGGGTGAAGTACTTCTTGCATCGTTTAAGGAAGCCTAGACATTTCGCAGCATTTTTGGCGACCTCAAATATGTGATCGCTCCAACTAATTGTTGGGTTGATACACATACCGAGGATGGAAAGTCTTTCAGTTTCAACAACGCAAATGCCGTTCATGGATAACGGCTGATTATTTTGTGATCGCTTTAACGACAGTAGACAGCACTGTGTTTTGGAAGCATTAAATTCCACTCTATTCTTATTTCCCCAATGGATTATGCTGTCAAGGTCGGAATTTAATGTGCTTAACATACGCTGGCGTTCCGAGTCTAAGGCCGAAGTGGAGGGACGTGAGCCAAGGAACGAATATGAAAAGCTGAGGGTACTGTCATCAGCCTTGCATCTTGCCATTGCATCGACGCCAACCAGTCATCATCAGCGATATGGGTACTCAGGACAAAAAGTGAACCCTCTTCCATCTGCTCTGCTTCTTCTACCGGCTGTCGACTGAGCGCATCCACATACAAAGCACTTATCCCGGGCAATTTCGAAGAAGTATTCCTGTAGCTTAAGCCACCACCTTCCGATACGAGGAATCATCTTCTGCTTGTTCTTCGTGGCCACAATCGCTTCGCAGTCCGTAACCACCTTAAAATGCTTACCTAGTAGGTAGACATGGAACCGTTCAAGGCTGTTGATAATAGCCAGCACCTCCAACTCGTAGGCATGGTACTTCCCTTCATTCTCCGTAAGTTTACGATGAAGAAAAGCACCGGTTGTAAATGCGATGTATTTGTCTGACGTTGGAACAGAATTCCAGCTATCCCCACTGAAGATGCGTCCATGTAAAACTCGTGTTCACAAGCGGGGTCATAGATAGCCAACACCGGCGGGTTGCATAGAGCAGCTATCAGTTGTTGGAACACTGCTTCCTGAGGTGGACCCCATGCGAAAACCTGGTCTTTCTTGGTAAGCTCCGTCAGCGGCAAGGCGATGTATGAGTGTTTCTCTACAAATTTCCGGAAGAAACCCGTTAATCCCAGAAACTGTCTCACTTCATTTGGGTTGCGGGGCTTTGAATACCCCGCAAGTGTTCTTATCTTCTCCGGGCTCGGTCTCAATCCAGTCTCATCAATCTGATATCCGAGAAACGAAATACTAGTTCGGAAAAACATACGTTTACTTACATTGAGTGTAAGTCCATAACGCTTTAAAGCCGTCAGGGATCTCTTCAGTTTCTCCAAGCCTTCCTTTATAGTAGTGCTTCCGATTACACTATCATCCATATATACCTCCACATCTCCCCTTTGCAATTGTGCTTTGAGTACATTCATGCACCGTTGAAATTCGGCTGGGGCGTTAACCAGCCCGAATGGCATCCGATTGAACTCCAACGATAACAAATCGGCTGCAAAAGCGGTTAGCCTCTTACTGTTCTCTTCCATCGGGTAATAGCCAGATGCGGGTCTAGCACACAGAAAAACTTTTGGCCACTTAGCGACGTGAGTACTTCCTCAATCACTGGCATCGGAAATTTACGCTTAACTGTGTCTTTGTTAAGCGCACGGTAATCGATGCAGAAACGATCTGTCCCGTCCTTCTTTTTGGTAAGAACGATCGTCCTTCTTTTTGGTAAGAACGATCGGCGAACAGAATTCAGACGTTGTTGATCTTATCACTCCTTGTTGCAGCAGCTCTTCAACCTTCTCATTAACGATAGCTCGTTTGGCGAAGGGAATTCTATAGGGCTGCACACACACGATGTTCGGTGAGGATAGTTCGATAACACACTCCCCACCTTTGATTGCCCTAGTTCACTTAAGTTTCTGGCGAAACAGTCTTTGTTCTCATCAAGTAACCGCTGTAATTCCAGTTTATCCTCCTAGCTCCAGCCTGTCTTTCCGGTAATGTAGCCAGCTTCAACGATGTCCACACTAGTACAGTCGTCCTATTGCTCCTCATCAGTGGCCCTAGTCTCGGACGAGTTCACCTCGTCCTCACTTTGCCCATCTACGATTCGTAACTCTGTGAAAGATTTATAAATCCTCACCTGGGGTTGATCAAGGAGCGCCCTTCCTATAATGAATGGGTATGGCTGACTGTTGTCGTGGACGATCATAATACTGCATCTAACCACAAGGCGGTATACTGAAACATTTGCGCGTCATACAACCACCACCTCCGAATTCTGTTTTTCCTTCACCATACCTTAACCCACACCTTTGTGCTACGGAATTCCTTTGCGTCACACAGTCACTGCCTTGGTCTACGAAAGACATGACCTGATGTCCATCGACAGCGGCCTCCTTTAGATACTCGGATTCCTCATTCTTTATAAGCAATTGCTGTCGTGTTGTAACCACTTGTTCAGTTCGACTGTGCGTTTGCGGACAGTTTCTCATCAAGTGTCCAGGTTGTAGACACCGAAAGCAATTCCCTCTGTCCACCTGGCCTAGACGGTTGTACCCTCCACTTGACCTTACCTCCAGCCCTGAGGCCCAACGCGCTCGTTCCAGCAATTCGCCAATGGAGGAAGGTTTTATCGCCATAAACGCCTCTTTAAGACGATTCTCTGTCATTCTCTGAACAACATAGTTCTCACCTACCCTCTGCCGCTTAAGTCGCAGTGCGTCGTGAATATCGGCCTCTTCATTGATGGATGGGAATGTACGACACAGCTCGATGAAGAATTCGTCTAGCGACTCCCAAGTCATACTAGAATTCCACATCTTGGCCGCCCCCGCCAATCGTGAGGTAGCCACCATGCTGGATGTCCTTCACTTTCCGTCTCAAAGCACTGGATGATAAACCAGCAAGATTCCACGAGTTGAACTCTGGAATCATGTTAGCCACGTCATGCAAACTATATCGGCCACGCCAATTCTCACGCTCTATAGCATTCTGTGGATGACCCCCTGCATTCTCTGTCCGCGCCAGCGTATTATTGAGTTGATCTTGCAATCTTCGGAGTTCTGCCTGGAGCTCCATTACCTCAACACAGCCGTTGTGCCTTTCTCATCCGTCGCAGCCCTTCCCTCTGTATCACCGCAACAATTTGATTCGACCAAAACACCCGTCCTTGTCGTCTCAGGCTCCACTGTCCTTTGACTCATCGCCTTCAATAATCGCTCGATCAGCTCTTCCTTCAGGCCGCCTACCACCAAACTACGTGTCTTTATTATTTTCCACAATTCGTCTCTCGTTTTCTCAGACAGTCCGTGCCTGTCCATGCGTGTGCCACGCAGAAAAAACTCAACTACCGATAATATTATCGCACCACTTCGTCGGCTGATGGTGTCCCGTAATCCCACTTCTGAAATGTTAAGTCAAATTCGGAAATAGGATTTATTTCTTTTTACATTTCTTTTAAATATTTAGATTAGTGTTGCCACTGTTCTGGCTGCGTACTGGTGTTGGCGTAACATTAGTTACTTTGTATTAATAATTCTATGACAGCTGTGTTTTGATTTTACATGAAATCGGACCTATTAACAATAGTTCTGTTACTTTTGTTATAATACTTTCGTTAGACATTTAAATCGGGTGTTGAATCTTCAACATTCTCCCCGGCCGTGGACGAAGTCTTCAGTTGGCTATCCATCAATCGGTTGCCGCGCTATCTATTCTGCTGTTCGATCTTGTGAAGTGGTATCACTATTCCTCCAGTGGTATGTGATATTTGTCGTCTTCTATATCCTTCTACGTGGCTAAGAGTACAGCATTAGTATAAGAGGGACAACAAAGGACATAACAATCGGACATGCCCATAAGAGATATGAATAGTGACCATATAATAAATAAAAAGCGAACAGCTATGCCATACAACTATTGCTTACTGATGCTGTCAGTGATCGTTTAAATCAGTGTAGGATACAATTTTTTTCTTTGTCTGTGGTGTTGTCATCTAGGCTGTTGATGTCTTTCAGATGAGGGATTCCTCTGATGTGGTTTCATTGCTGGGTAAGCGACATATTTTTGTTGTCGTTTTTTTTAATTCTCCGTGTTGTGTTTTAAGCGAAGCAACCCGAGCAAGGTTGTCAGCCCCCAGATGTTGCTGAGTAATTCTCGCCAGTAACCATTTAGACGGAGGAAGCCTATCATCCTTAATCAACAGCAACTCTCCAGTTTGTGGCTGCGGTTGCTTGTCGTTCCACTTTTGACGTTGTCTAGCTAGGTATTCCGTACTCCAATGGTTCCAAAATTTCTGATACATTTTTTGTACTCTCTTCCAACGATCTAGGTGGCTTATCTTTTGGTCTAAGGTGTCAGGTTCCGGTAGGCTGTGTAATGTTTCCCCGATGAGGAAGTGCGCAGGAGTTAACGCCTGGTACTCGACGATGTTGTTGCTTAGCGGGCAGAGCGGCCTCGAATTCAGACAGGCTTCGATTTGGGTAAGTAATGTGTTCAGCTCTTCAAATGTAAGTGTCTCGTTACTTACGGCTCGTTTCAAGTGATATTTAACAGATTTCACCCCGGCTTCCCATAATCTACCAAAGTGTGGTGAGGCGGGGGTATGAAATGCCATGTAGTCCCCTTAATTTCTCCACGAGATCTTCTCTGTTGAACTGTGCTGAATTCCACAATCGATGAAGTTCCGAGTTTGCTCCGGCAAGATTCTTTCCGCAGTCGCTGTACATATCCTTGCATCTACCTCTTCGTGCGCAAAACCTCTTGAATGCGGCCAAGAACGCCTGTGTGGTGAGGTCACTAACTAGCTCAATATGAATCGCTTTAGTTGCTAAGCACACAAAGATTGCGGAATATACCTTATAAACCTTTCCACCATTGCCTTTCCACGCCTTCTCGTCGATGGGCCGGTGACAATGCTGAAAGGTGTCGCTTGCTGGTCGTCCTTGATGCATTATATACAAATCTTCTGCAGAAAGCCACTGTTCTCAACAATTTTATCAATCTGGAGTGACGATTACTTAAAGCTTCGAAGTCGTTCTTGGCTACTGCCGTACAGAGAACTTTGACCTTGCGCATTTCTTCTTCTGTGGTGGCTGTTAATGGTGTCGACGTTGCAAGCTTCCATTTCTCGTGAAGAAATGGAGGGCCGTTCCACCGGAGATTGTTCCCGATAAGTGCTGATGAAAGAAGTCCCCGTGATGCATAATCAGCAGGATTGTGTTGTGTTGGAACATTCCTCCATATGTTGCAATTGGTGAATCCCTGAATTTCTGCCACTCGATTACCCACAAATGTTTTCCATTATGCAGGTGGCGATGTAATCCATTGATTCAGACCATACGTACATCTTGACACCTTCCAGCTCGAGCGTTTTACGACGTAGTTCAAAATGACTGCGACGCATAACTCCAGCGTCGGAATCGTAATTGTCTTCAGTGGGGCAATTCGTGTTTTGGACAACAGCATATGGGTGTGTATATTGTCTTGGTCGTCCAGTACGCGTATATATATCACTGCGAAATATGCTCGCTCCGATGCGTCACAAAATCCGTGCAATTCGACGTCCTTTTGCTTCCCTTGTAGATGGACCCACCGTTACAGCCAAACTTGATTGATAAGTGGAAGTTTTTGACGGAATTCATTCCACTCCTTCTCCAGTTCGGTGGAAATCGGTTGATCCCACGTTAATCCCTCCCACCACATATTTTTTCTGTCATATGCCCAAGTTGTAAGTCTTCTTGCATGCATGCCTTGTACATTTGGTGCAGTGTGGTATTTCGCCGGAACCTCTTTTCTAGTTGGTGAAACCTACGCAAGGCACAACTTCGAGCGTCTAAGCGCAGGTCGGCACCCATTCTTGAACGGTAATGAGTTGTTGTGTATCGATGTTGACCAATTGCAGAAAATTCCGTGCTGTCCTTCTTGTTTCTTTGGGTACCTTACTTAGAAGTATGCAGCCAAACTGCGTGTTTTGCGCTATGAGTGACATCGTATCTTCGCCTCGAGCGATTTCTGGCAAGATGAATTCGGTGTAAACGTCACTTCCCAGTAAGACATCCGCTTTGGCTGGTTTATAGAACTCTGGATCAACTAACGTCAATCCCTTGATGTATTTCCACTTGGAGGTTAGTTCTTTGCCCGGAAGTAATCCCGTCAGTGATCTGAAAATGAAGGCTCGCATGCTTATCTCAAATCGCGTATATAGGGAACTAATGGTGATATACTGATTACATGCTCCGCTAACCGTTCTCCCTAACCCTGACAATTCAACAAGTGTGCTCCTGGTTTTAAGGTTGAGTAATTGCGTTGCTGATTCAGTTATGAAAGTTTCCTCCGATCCTGGAACTATGGTAATAGTGATCGCAATTCGAGGTTAGTTCCCTGTAGTGTTTTTACCTTAACCATGGCTGTGGCTAATAGTACGTGGTGTGGTGTATTGGGTTGAGTATGGACATTGTTCAGTGATGAATTCCTAATCTCTGAAGTTGTGGCTGTTGGATTAAATGACGGTGCTTTAGGGTCTAGTTCCACAACTATGGAATGATTGTGTACTGGTAGTTGGATTTTGTAAGGCTATATGTGTGTATAATATTGTGTTCGTGTGGTTGTGTGGTGTTGTGTTGTGTAGAGTGTGTGTATGAAGTTCGAACAGACTTTGAGGAGTCCGCGTCAGAGTACATGTGCAGGAGAGAGTGATGCCTTTGCTGACAATAATAACATCGGATTTTGCTTGGACATTGCTACTTCGAATGACTGTATGCTAGACAATTACGGCATACCCCAATTCGGTTGACTGCGCCATTCCGATCAGCAATAGCCATGTTAATGAATTTGTTGCATTTTCGTGTTGCTTGCCGTTCCTGCACCCGTTGCATGTGTACTCTTCTGTTGACTGCATCAACCGGCTGCATCTTTGTTGCGAAGCGTTGGTTGGGCAAAAAAATCTTCAGGTGTGCATTCAATAATAATGGACTTCAGAATCTCCCATGCTTTCTCATAGTTACCATAATCCACATTAAGATGATGCAATAGTCACTCAGCCTTCCCCACCAAACTGGATTTCAGATAATGCAATTTCTGAATCTTGTTTAATGAGAAGTTGTAATGAATCAGCGACTCAAATATGTCATGGAAGATTTTCCAATTTTCATAATTTCCCGTGAACGTTGGTAGATTTATTTTATGCAACCGCAGCTCACAAGAAGTTGGATGGGCATTACTGGAATTAACTTTCGGGTGTTGAATCTTCAGTCAGTTCTATCGTTAACTTCCCTACTAAGGCACAGTTACTGTTTCTTAACTAACAATGTCTTCTTATTTAACCCTGCACAATTTTCACTATTTTTTGGTTTTCGCTGCCTTAAAGTCACGCACTGTTCACTTGGTCTAATGGGGAAGCGATTCAGACGCGATCCAATGACGAAGCGACGCGTTCACTTTGTTCTCACGGGTAAAGCGAGCGGTTCTACTCACACGAAAACGGCAAGACGCGGGTAAAGCTTTTTCGCGACGAGTTGATAGTGAGGCAAGTTCAAACTTATTAATTAACACGCAGGGTACCTGGTCGGAAGCCAGTTCTGATAACGCAACTATTACTTTTAAAAAAATAATTTATTAAGAGCTGTGAAAGCTCGTACTCTAACTTACGTTCTAAATTCACAATCGTTTGGTCTGCCTTTTTAAACATATAAAATGCCGAATTAACAAAGAGTATTGTAAACGAAATACGATACATAAATTTTGATGAATTGCAAAAGTTTAATTTGCGCGTGTAGTGCATCGACTGCGCGTGCACGTGAATTAAGTGCGCGTGCGGGGTATCAGATTTCTTCGTGTGGCTTCGGTCATCGTAAGGAGTGTGTGTATGTGTCCCAACGCAATAATGAGTCTTGGGAGTTCCCTGAGCTGCTGATGTTTCTCTAAAAGATGTATTTAGACATTTTGTAATCAATCGTCGTAAAGCATTTATAGTCGTTAAATTCCATTGTGTATTGTTTTATAGTTTCATTAATTTTTTTGGTTTATAAACTTTCGATACAAACATTGAACATTTCGTCGTGTTATTATTTCAAATATCATCTCATATAATACTAATAATAAACATAATTTGTTGTCCCTCGGCAGCCGAATTTGAGTGTAATTAGTAAATTCGCCAAGTGAATACGTATGTTTGTATGTGGATGTTAAGTTTGTGAAAAGTGCTGTGCAACAATTCCCTCGCGACTATACTCTTTTAATTATATTTAAAGCTTATTATATGTAAGAGGTTCCTTGATTATCATTTCGCGAAAAGAACATGAACACACACAATAAAGTTAAAACGCGGCAATGCAATGCACATGTTAAGCAGCAACCTTTGTAGATTCTATTGATGAGTCTATCACAAGTGAAATGCTCGAGATAAGGTTAAACAGACTGTGAATCGTGGTCAGAATTTGCACAACTTAATAATGAATATCTTCAGTGCATTGAAGAGAATAAACTACAGGAAGTTGCGAAGGAGTTTGGGGAGTATGAGGAAAAATATTTCAAGGCTCATGCTTGCCTAAAGAAGGCAATTCGCCGCAGGAAAGTGTCCATTGAAAGTATTTCAAACGATCCGGTCGGTTCGGCTCATTCTTAGAGCAACTCAGTTCGTCTAACTCTTAGGCAACAGTGATACCGTTGTTTTCGGGCAATTATAAAGACTGGTATTCCTTCAAAAACTTATTCATGGGATTCTTAAAAAACGACGCGGAGAACGTGATCAAGCATATATCGATTTCGGACGCGAACTGCTGAAGCGTGGGATAGGCATGAACAGCGCTATGATCATTACCCACCATGAACAATTCTAACGCGCAAACACTACGCAAAATCGCAGACGGTGCTGACGAAGTTATTCGGGGTCTTAACGCGCTAGACAGGAATGGCCGTGATCCCTGGTTAATCAATACTGTATTAACGGAACTCGACCAGGACACCAAACAGGCCTGGGCTGAGGAAGTGGGGTCACGGGTTTGTATCATGTAGCGAATGCGTCGGAGAACAATCGTACCTGTTCAGTGTGTAGTAGTAAGGCTCATAATGTTAGTCAGTGCCCACATTTGATTGCCCCTGACATTAATTCGCGCAGATCATTCGCCAAATCCAACCTTCTGTGCTTTAATTGTCTTCGCCTTCTGCAATATCAACTCAGTGCCAGCCATCAACTTCCGTCCCTTCTACCTCTATGGTTAACAATCATTCCACTGCACATAACTGTCAGAAAGAGACAGTTTTGCCCACCGTTCTCGCCCAACTTCGTGACCATCAGGGGCAAAATATCAATTGTGTTGCGACAAATCCTTACCTGTAGATAAACAAGAGTTAGAGCTCTGATGATAAGTAGAAAACCTTTGTTACATACCTGTTCATGCTCATATCCTCGATCCCCATCCACCATCCCTCCTGTGACCTGAAAAAAAAGAAAACTGTAGTACCTGATGAGTCCCGTGGGTAAACTTACCTGCCAAGAGGGTTCCCTCGATGACCAAAGTTACAGCCATAATTAAAGTGGGGAAATAGCCACATTGTAGACTTTTTTTTTACTTTTATTTTATTTATTACACAAAGCACCACATGCATCGGGACATTGAATTAATAAACAATATTTTGATTTTTGACGTGCGCGCAAGCGCGAACAGGACGGACAGATGTTTACTTTGCATTTGTTGGAGGAGCACGAGAATAGGAGTGTGAGTGGAACTTTCCAGTGAATGGAAAGTAGAGGAAAGCTCAAGAGAAAGAGCAAAATGACGAAGACACGATTCGGAACAATTTGAGGCCGCGTTCACATGGGGAGAAAAACGGGGTGACTTAGAGAACAAAGAAAAGTGACAGGACAGTTTTGCGAAAAAAGCGGACTTTGGCAAGAAAGCAAAAGGAGGAGTTCTGGAGAAAACGTGCAAATTAAAAAAGGTGAAGACTAGAAAGGAAAAGCTAAAAAGTGGACAAACAAAAAAAGGTAGAGGAAGAACCTCTGAACAAAAAACAAGGAGGACAAAGAACAAAGTGCACACCCATAGTGCAAACGTCCATAGTTCGAGTGAAATAAACGCGCATAATAAAACCCAACTACAAAAAGTGTTGTTAAACATATAGTCAGTAAGGAATTGGGCACATATGTATATATATATATACAACATATAGTACAAGAAGTAACAAGTGTTCGCTCCACTACAGTGTGGTACAGAAGCGAAGTGCCACTCACTTAACTGCACCAAAGTGCTGTGATCATCGAAAGCCCGGGAACCCGAACCAGTGCCGATATTGGTGGAAGCCGAGTGAAGCATTGAAAGAAGCCAGGACTAACGAATAGTTTTTTTTTGCGTTGAATTGAACTAAATCCTTGTATTAGTAGCTTAAGTATAGTTGATAAGTTTTCTTTTAGTTTTTATATTATTTGTGAATTTCTTGTGAATCCGTGAGATAAACCTGGCTTTAGTGTTCGTTCGTGAGTGTTCGCGAAAAGAGGGCAGAGACCCCACAATTAACGAAAAGTTTTCACAGGGGATCCTTCGGGGACAAGAAAGAACCAGTGAGTAACCGTCTCAGAGTTGGGGGCATTAGTTCATGTCGTGTATTGTCCATAGAGCTGTAGCCAGGGTTACCACCCAGCCCCTAAGCTTGAATTCTTTTACCTTACTTGTGTGTTTTTTTTTTTGCTTTTTTCCTTTATTTACATTTTTTTTAATTTTAATTTTGTTTGGATTTTTTTTTGCTTTGGTTTTTCTTCCTTCTTCTTTTCTTAAGTTTTGGTTTTTTTTCTTTTAACTTCTTTTGAATTACTCTGTTTAGTTTTTTTTATCTTTAGGGGCTTAGTTTGAGTTTATTTCCCTTTTGGCTAAATAAAAGACTTGAAATTGTATATTTTAAAATGAAAGTCATCAGGCACCCTTAGGTTCTCAACGAACCTCCACTGGCAAATGACGCTGGAAGGGCGTTATTGGCGAGTAGGGCTTAGGTTAGGTAGTTTTAAGTTAGTATAGATATAGTGTAGGTTTAATTTTAAGGTAGGTAGGTTAGTTTAGGTTTAGTGTAGGTTAAGTAGCTAGACCCGCGGTGCCCCTTCTGGCCTTATTTGTTGGTGAAGGCATAGGCATTTTGAACGCCTTTCTCTCCCCTTTCCTCTCCCACTTTCTGTTCTATATTTGATGTCCGTCCGCAGTCTGGTTAGGGTATTAGGCACTCTTTTCTCTTTCTACCTTTACGTCCACTTCCGTCTATTTTCCCTTAGCTAGAACAGGCATGATATCTTTTGTGTGCAATTGGGTGATGTCTGAGAAGTGGACAAGAACCGCCCCCGTCCGTCGAGATTAGCCGAGCAACGACCAGCATGCCGCCGTCCTCCTCCTCAGCATCGAAGCAGCCCCTGTGGCCTGACCCACTGCAACAAAATGGCGCCCAACGAATAAGGTTCATCGTGGCTTACCATGGTGAAAATAGTTAACCAAATTGGCTTAAGGCCAATCGTGACTTCAGGGGAGTGATCTTCTCTTACGAAGGTCACTGCCGTGGACTTGCGATAGCCGCGTCCGTCCGGTAGTTTTCTTTCAAGTCTCCAAACATTTACCTTTCCTTAAAGTTCAAAGCTGTCAAACTTTTTCTGACTGCCCATAAGCTGAAGGCGGCTGTCCGATTTTCAGGCTTCGGCTGGAAGATCTAGTGAGGTAGCTGGAGGCTTATGAGGAGTCAGAGAACGGAGCGGGTGGGAAGGCTAAAGTGTCAGCTGCTGCCCAAAAATCAGGGTTTTAACATCCGATTCTTCGTGAGGCTTGGACACATAGCCTGGCAGCTTAGCTCGTGTTGGAGCAATCAGCATCTCACATTCCCGCCAGCCTTCAGAACGGTCAAGACTGTTCGAAGTTGTGGTTGGAGTGAAAGAGTTGATCACCATCACTTCGTTGAGATCCTGAGGAGCTAATCACGGTCGATCGTGAAGCTCCCCTGTCAGTGAAATCTACCCAAGCAAGCGACTGGAAAACCGACCTGGAACTCTACACACACAAAGGCAACATATTAAATATAAATACAATTAACAAACATTTAATCAACAACAAACAGAAACCGAATTCCTACACAGAATTTTCTTAGCTGCACTTGAAAATACAAGCAAACACATACTTTCACATAATTACACATACATTTAAAAGTCAACATTATTTTTTTTTTTTTTTTTTGATAATCAGAAGTAGTTAGGAGTAGGACAAGAGATAAATAGATTAAAAAAAAAATAATACATATAGAAGAGGTATAGATAGGCGGAAGGCAAATGGAAGACCAACCTCAAGGCCACGTGCAAGGCTTCATTGGCACTGGAGCGGTTCCGAGGACCACTGGCACTGGCAACACTGTAGCGGCAGGTAGATACGCGACAAGACGGGCGGTGCAGGAGGGACGATAAGTTCCCACGGACGTACTTCCGGGGCCACCTATGGATCAGGAGGTTAATCCATACCACCGGGAGGTTTCGTTCCAGCCAATGGACGACAACAACGCAACAAGACCGGAGGTACACCAGCCCATCGCTCCATCATGGGGGGGTGAGGAGCTGGATGCAGCCCTCCAAAGACGCGAACCTGACGCTGGACCAAGACGCACGGACTCTTGGTTGGAAACGGAGACTTCCGGCGGGACGAGAAGAAAACATAGAGACGACGAAGCAGGTGGTTACCGAGACGGGAAGAATAGAGACGGACCGGGAACGGACGGTACGCTCCTGCATCGCCAACTTCAGGAGATGATCTCTACGGCGGTGAAGAAAACAGAAGACGGCATTATAAAGGCGGTCACCAGCAACTTGGCACGGATGATGGGGGACATCCGCATTGTGTCGGATGGCATGGTGACGTTAAAGGAAAAGGTGGAACGCCTTGAAGGGTCAGCCATGCCCCGCCGTACAAAACCATCTCCTCCACCCGAACCCTCTCACGAACCAGAACGACGATGGACGGAAAACAGACACTCGACGCGAACAGGACAGGACAGATGGCGCGGCGAGGCAGAATCAAGAAACTGGTACCAGTTACCGAACTCCCACCCCAGATACCCGAAAGTGGACGTGCACAAGTGGGGGGTGAAGTTCGATGGCACGACTAAGACAATGTCGGTGGACAGTTTCTTCTTCCGAGTGAAGACCTTGATGGAAACCAATGGACTGTCCACCGAACAGCTCTTCAATAGTTTCCACTATCTTCTGACAGGCCCTGCCGAGCAATGGTACTGGCAAATAAGGGAAGAGCGGCAGGGCGACATGACACATGATTATTACCGGCTAAAACTGGACTTTATAAAACAGTTCCGAAATCGAAAGAACGACCAGGACATTTGGCAACAGATCACCCAGCGGCTACAGTGACCCCAAGAGACCTTCGACGAGTATTATGCCGACAATAGTCCTCAGCATGAGGAACCGGCTGAGGGAGGAAGACCTCATTTACATCGTGCGGAGGAATCTCAGCGAGAGGATAGCGACAATGATCTTTCGATGCAATGTAAGGAGCATCGAAGAGCTGAGAGATGTTTGTCGGAGCGCCGAAGACCACCTGAACGAGTATAGGGAGAGGAGAAAACAAACAGAGGAAAACAACCACGAACACAGGCAACAGGACGCAAACGCCCCAGGTTGTAGTGCGGCTGCTGACCCGAATGGTTGTCCGGGTAGGTTTCATGCCCTGACTTGCTTCGTCTGCGGGCAGACCAATGCTTCCGTGATATGCGCAGCTTGTCAGGGAAACAGGAGGGTTGGCAGAGAGACCGGGACGGATCCGTCAACGAAGATGGAAGCCCCGGAATCGAAGCGCCACCTGTAAAAATCCTGAAAAGACTTGACGACAGGGAGACTCAAGCGGTGAAAGCATTACCTTCTCGAAAGAGTCTTCACCAGAGGCTGTGCGATTACGAAGAAGCGAGGCGCCGGATCTTCAACGAGGAAGTGACGAAGGTGTGAGAGAAGCACCGGAATTACAAAAAAATCAAAAGACTTAGGGCAAAAGTCGCGGTGGCTAGGCGACTCCGACAAAAGATAGCTGAATCGCTCATAACAATTAGTGACGACAATAGGCCCTTCGCTAAAGTCAATATTGACGGAGAAGAGATGTTGGGCCTATTGGATTGCGGAGCATCCATGACTTGCCTTGGAAAAGGAGCCCACGAATTCGTGAAAAGACATGAAGTTCAGCTAAAGAATCTGAACAGGAGGAAGACGTGAAGACAGCAGACGGGAGCCACCAGAACTTCGAGGGACGCTTTGTGACACAGGTCTCTTGGGGTGGACGAACACAAGAAATGGAAATATACGTCGTGCCGACCCTCCAACAAAATTTATACTTAGGGGTAGACTTTTGGAGCGCTTTTAAGATCGCTCCTAACATAGTCGCAGAGGTAGACACTCCGTCACCAGCAGCAACATGTAACCCTCTACAGGTACTCTCGCCAGAGCAATCCAAGCAGCTTGAAGAAACCAAGCTACTGTTCCCTTCCTTCGCTGTGGTGGGATTGGGAAAGAGTAGCCTCGAAGAGCATATTATTGAGGTGGAAGATGAGAAAATGCCCATCAAACAGAGGCACTACCCAATCTCTCCGGCGATACAAAAGCTACTATACGATGAGCTCGATAGGATGCTCATGTCAGACTTCTCGGAGAAGTAGCAGCATGCCTAAAGACTGCTGACCATCAATGTGGAGAAGAGCAAGTTCTGCTATAAAGCAATAAAGTACCTGGGATACGTCGTTGGTGATGGATGTCTACGAACAGGTCGTGACAAGGTATCGGCGGTCGAGAACTTCCCAGTCCCGAAGACGCCCAAGCAGCTCCGTCGGTTTCTAGGGATGACTGGCTGGTATAGACGCCTTATCCAAAATTTTGCGTCTATAAAAGCTCCCATGACCGACTGTTTAAAGAAAGGCAAGTCATTCGAGATAAAAGACGAGGCGCTACACGTGTTTGAAAATCTCAAAAAGACATTGGTGTCCGCACCGATACTTACGAATCCGGACTTCAAGAAACGCTTTTATATTCAATGTGACGCATCAACAACAGGCGTCGGAAGCGTTCTTTTCCAAATGGATGCGGAGAACAATGAACGACCGATAGCGTTCGTAGATTGATCAGAACCCGGATATCGAGAGAGCAACGGAGTCGAGACAAGCCAAGACGGTTTGATGTCGAAAAGCTACAATCGCAACCGATCGCTAGAGCCTTTGCCGATCGATTCTCCCTGAAACTATCTCAAAGTTCGACGCTGCCTGCACAAACAATAGAAAACAAGTGGAAACGTTGTCAAGAAGCCATCAAAGGGGCCCCCATTGATGTGCTGGGTTTCACGTCACCACCCAGAAGGAACCCATGGTTTGACGACGAGTGTAGGCAGGCGCATGCAGCCAAACAAGAAGCATACAAGGCAACGCTGCATCGAACGAGGAGAGCTGTTTGTGAGCTCTACAAACAGAGAAGAAGGGAATAGAAGCGGCTTCTCGGTCGAGGAAATTTAAAGGTGCTATGGCAGGAATGACGTCCGAAATTTTTACCACAAGATAAAACAGTTATCCGGTGGTTATAAGCCTCGGATAGAAGCCTGCCGGGACCAAAATGGACAACTAGTGGTAGAGTCGCAGTCGGTGCTGAGAATCTGGAAGGATCATTTCTGCAGACTCCTAAACGGCGACGACGACGCAAAATCCGCTGTTAAGCAGAAAGTCCCACTCAATTTGGACGACGATGGACAAGAATTCCGTCCCTCCGACTTCGACGAGGTCAAGATAGCAATATCGAGATTGAAATCGAACAAAGCTGCTGGCGCGGACGGACTTTCCGCAGAGCTGTTCAAAGCGGCTGGGGATGAGCTGCTTGGGTGCATGCACCAGCTCATCTGTGGGATATGGTCGGAGGAAGGCATGCCCGACGAGGGGAATCTCAGCATCGTCTGTCCGGTCCACAAGAATGGAGACCCCTTCGACTGCGCCAACTACCGAGGGATCAGTCTTCTTAACATCGCATATAAGATTTTCTCTGCCGTACTGTGTGAGCGCCTGAAACCGTTCGTCAACAACCTGATAGGTCCTTATCAGTGTGGTATCAGGCCAGGGAAGTACACAATCGACCAGATCTTCACACTGAGGCAGATCCTGGAGAAGTCCCAAGAAGTACAAATCGACACCCACCATCTATTTGTCGATTTCAAGGCCATGTCTAGTTTTGGCATCCCTACCAAACTCGTCAGATTGTGTAGGATGACGATGGAGAACTCTCGTTGCTCCGTCAAGGTCGGTAGCGAACTCACCGAGACCTTCGATGTCAAAAAAGGATTTAGACAAGGCGACGCGCTGTCATGCGACTTCTTTAACATCATCCTTGAGGGGATCGTGAGGAGCTCACACGTCAACACCATAGGCACGATCTTCCACAAGTCCGTTCAATTGCTAGCTTATGCGGATGACATTGACGTGATCGGCCGAACTCAGCGAGCCGTCAATGAGGCGTTTGCTAGCATTGAAACGGAAGCGGCTAAAGTGGGACTGGTGGTAAACGAGGGCAAAACGAAGTATATGCTGTCATCGAAAAAGGACGCAGAACATCGAAGTCTCGGACAGAGCGTCACTATGGGCAGCAGACACTTCGAGGTAGTAAAGGACTTTGTCTATCTCGGCTCCGCGGTGAATAGGGACAACAACATCAGTACCGAAATCAAGCGCAGAATCACTCTTGCCAATCGCTGTTTCTTTGGGCTCAAGAGGCAATTGAGTAATAAAGCCCTCTCCCGAACGACCAAAGTGATTTCGTA
The DNA here is from genome assembly GCA_955652365.1 of Eristalinus aeneus. Classification (NCBI taxonomy): domain Eukaryota; kingdom Metazoa; phylum Arthropoda; class Insecta; order Diptera; family Syrphidae; genus Eristalinus; species Eristalinus aeneus. The sequence continues at coordinate 13,789,679 of OY019132.1, read as the reverse complement.
CAACACCTTGATCATCCCAGTCCTGCTTTACGGCGCAGAAACCTGGACGCTACTAAAAGCGGATGAGGAAGCCCTTGGTCTCTTCGAGAGAAAAGTTCTGCGTGCGATTTTTGGTCCTGTTTGCGTTGATGGCATCTAGAGGAGAAGATTCAACCACGAACTGTATGGGCTGTACGGCGGCATGCGCCTGGTTAAGCGTCTACGGATACAACGCTTAAGATGGCTAGGCCATGTAGAGCGTATGGACACCACTGCTCCGGCCCGAAAAGTCTTTGAATCCGAGCCATTGGGTCAACGCAACAGAGGACGGCCTAGACTGAAGTGGCGCACACAAGTGGAGAAGGACCTCAACCAACTTGGAGTGCGCAACTGGAGACAGCTGGCGAAAGATCGTGCTGGCTGGAGAGGCATGTTGGTTGAGGCCCAGGTCCACCCCGGACTGTAGCGCCCCAAGAAGAAGAATGTCTCTTAAAAATTTCGAATTTGCTTTCATCACTAAATAAAATGTTTTTCCAAGACGAAATGTCATTGTTTCTCTTTGTGCTAATTTTTTTGGTCTCCCTTTTGACCTAATTTTCATCTATATGCAGTAATCAGATATTTGTTTACTCACTTTTGACGCTCCAAGTATAAGCACTCATATTTTTGGCGGGAATATCATGGGAATTACTGTAATGATCCAAAAAATTTGTTTCATAGAATTATTTTGTTCCTGCCTACATTTTTTTTGTTCTATTTTTTTGGGCCATAGCTGTATATTAAATATATTCACTCGTCAAAAAAAAACTTACAAAGTTAAAAAAGTAATAATTAAACTTTCAAATCAATACTTAGTTTACTTTCCTTTGGCTTTTACAACAACTTTAAAACAGACTTCAATGTGTCTGTATTGGTTATTACCCGTTTCTTAATTCTTTTGTTGAAATGTTCACACAAATGTTTGATAGGATTGTATTCTGAGGACTGCGGGGGTTGGTTCAGCTGTACTTTAGTATGAAAGGTTTGTAAACTCTTTTTTTTTTTTTAAAGAGACCAGCTAATTGTTATATTTCTAATTCTAATTGAAGTAAGTTTGATTTTGTTTGTATATGGTCAATTTTGATAATATATGGTTCGAAAAAAAAAAAGAAATTTCAGTTTTTTTTTCAATTTAGTACGGTTCAAAGTAACAGCACAATCAAAATAAAACAAAAAAAACACAAACTTGTTTCTCTTTCTTTTTTTTTGATATGAGTGCAGAAGCCTATTTACTGACCACAGCTATTATAAATACACAAACTAAAAAATCCTTATTTTTTCACTTATTTTAATATGTCTTAGGGATAAAGAACCGTTTAATAAATTTTTTCATACGATCAATGTCATTTTATACACGTTTTTTTACAAGATTTTTTCTAGCACCACCTACCGTGTAAAATCAGAATAAAATGTATTTGATTTTGCTTGATATCTGGTTTAAGAACGTATGTATTGACTTCCTTAAAAATATCATTGATTTTATTTATCATTATATTCCAATTCTTGACAATTCCTATAATTTGTTAATTGAAATGGCTTTATTTCTTGAAACTTCTAAATCACATTGAAATAATATTCATCATCTTCGTCGTCCATTTGCCCGAAAAGAAATTTTAAACCAGATCCAATGACATTTATTAAATCTATTCCATTCAATTTGATATAATTATGTTTACAAAAATTATTCTTATCATATGATGAATTTTTGCCTTTTCTCTCCGAGCTGCTCTTGACATCCTTTACCTACTTTTATGCAAATCTTGTCCACTGTATGATTTTTCTAAGTCCAGTAAGATTAACGTTCCTTACTTGCACATTTGTTGTTGGCCTTATCATTCATTTTTTACAATAACATAACGCTTATATATATTTCTGGATAATAAAATAATAAACAATATTTTGATTATGACGTGCGCGCATGGTACATGGTACATGGTACATGACATGGTATTTGTTGGAGGAGCACGACAATAGGGTGTGAGTGGAACTTTCCAGGGAATGGAAAGAAGAGGAAAGCTTGAGAGAAAGAGCAAAATGACGAAGACATGATTCGGGACAATTAAAGGCCGAGTTCACATGGGTGACTAGAGAAAACAAAGAAAAAGCGACGAGAGAGTTTTTGCAAGAAGCGCGGGCTTTGTGCTAAAAAAAGAAAAAAAAGAAAAAGGAGTTTTTTTGAAAAAGGTGCAAAAAGTTTACAAGTGGAAAACAAAAAAAAAAAAAACAAAAAAAAAAAAAAACAAAAAAAAAAAAAAAACAGAGTGGAGTGCAAAACAATATCAAAATAAAAGAATGAAGAACCTTTAAACAATAAGAAAAGAAGGGAAGACAAAGATCAAAGTGCACACACAAAGTGTAAAAAGTGCATAGCTCCGGGGTGAAAATAACAAAACCCAGCGACAAATAGTGTTTATTTGATAAACAGTGACTAAAGGTGCCTATATGTATTTACATATATATATATATATCTATACGGAAAAAAGTTCCACTGACCTCGCCGCGGTCATTATATAAACATATACATTATACGGAGTGACAAGGTCCGCTCCACTACAGTGTGGTAGAGAAGTGAAGTGCCACTCAATCAACCTCCAAAGTGCTGTGTCTTGACGGAAGTCCGGGAACCAGAACCAGTGCAGTGGAAGCCGAAAACTTCGAAAGAAGCCAGGACTAGAGAATAGTTTTTTTTTTGTGTTGAATATAATTGAATTTTTGGTAGCTTAAGTGTAGTTGATAAGTTTTGTTTTAGTTTTTTTAAGTTAATTAATTTAAATTAATTAGTTGTGAAGTTGTGAACCTGGCTTTAGTTTTCGTTCGTGAGTGTTCGCGAAAAGAGGGCAGAGACCCCACAATTATCGAAATTAATTCCAGGAGGATCCTTCACCGTGCTGAGCGCAGGACGTCGGGGGACAAGAAACAACCTGTGAGTAACCGTCTCGTAGTTGGAGACTTCAGTACATGTGGTGTATTGTCGGTAGTGCTGTAGCCAGGGTTACCACCCAGCCCCTAAGTTGGAATTTCTTTTACATTAAATTTGTTGCTTTATTCTTTTATTTTTACATTTTTATTTTATCTTAAGTTTGTTTGAATTTTTTTCTTCAGTTTTCTTTAGTTTAAGTTGCTTTTTTTTTTCTTTTTCTGAATTGTTCTGTTTAGTTTTTTGTTAGGGGCTAAGTTTGAATATATTTCCTTTTTCGGCTAAATAAAAATCTGGAATTGTATATTTTATAATGGGTATGAGTGCTTTCTTTTAAAATGGAGTAGTTTCGTTTTGCCGGAATGTGTGTGTAGAGTGAAGGGAAGTCCGTCCTTCTTAGGGTAGTGGACGGGGTGGAGCGTTAGGCCGTGGCTAACGTCTCCGCTGAGGGGCTATCTCCCGCAAAACCGCCAAGGGAGATAGCATTGGTCATGTCATCGGTGACATGAGGGGTGGGCAGGCAAGTAGTGCCAATGACATCAGGCACCCTTAGGTTCTCAACGAACCTCCACTGGCAAATGACGCTGGAAGGGCGTTATTGGCGAGTAGGGCTTAGGTTAGGTAGTTTTAAGTTAGTATAGATATAGGGTAGGTTTAATTTGAAGGTAGGTAGGTTAGTTTAGGTTTAGTGTAGGTTAGGTAGCTAGACCCGCGGTGCCCCTTCCGGCCTTATTTGTTGGTGAAGGCATAAACACTTTGAACGCCTTTCTCTTCCCTTTCCTTTCCCACTTTCTTCACTATCTTTGATGTCCGTTCGCAGTCTGGTTAGGGTATTAGGCTCTCTTTTCTCTTTCTACCTTTTCGTCCCCTTCCTTCTATTTTCCCTTAGCTAGAACAGGCATGATATCTTTTGTGTGCAATTGGGTGATGTCTGAGGAGTGGACAAGAACCGCCCCCGTCCGTCGAGCTTAGCCGAGCAACGACCAGCATGCCGCCGTCCTCCTCCTCAGCATCGAAGCAGCCCTTGTGGCCTGACCCACTGCAACAATTTTTGTGTTCTGTTTGACACCGGGTCACAATCGTCGTTTATTTTGGATTCATTCGCAGAAAGATTGGGGCTCCCTCGGAAACGTTTTAGGATTCCTATTTTGGGATTATCATTCAAGGGGGCTGAATATAAGAGGTCGTGTAACTATTGAACTTTTATCACGATTTGATTTAACTCGTTTGTCGGTAAAGGCTCATGTACTCCGCAAGCTAATCTCGAATTTCGCATCTAAGCCTTTCGATGCTTCCGCATGGTCATATCTTCAAAATTTGGACCTGGCAGATCCGTACTTCAATGTTCGTGGATCAATCAATGTGTTGTTGGGTGCTGATCGGGTTTGATTCTCGAGGCAGGCAGAGTTCATACAGCAGATGGAATTCCATCGGCACAAAAAACCTCATTCGTTTGGGTAGTCACAGAAGAACTACTTGATAATGACACGTCGGTGTCAGACCTGCAATCTCTTCACTCGGTTATGGACATGGGCGGTCTTTTGAGACGTTTCTGGGAGTTAGAAGAGTGTCCGTCATTCAAGAATTGTCAGGTAGTTATTGATAAGGCTGAAGAGAATTTCCGAAAAACCGTTTCGTGCGCTCCTGACGGAAAATATGTAGTATCTTTTCGTTTTTCGTGATACGCAACAGGCTGCAGTATCTGGTTTGTATTGTATGGAACGTAGATTTCGAATAAACTCCGACCTTCATGAGCAATATTCTCAGTTCATGAAGGAATATGAAGAGCTTAGCCATATGGAAGAAATCTGTCACTATGATATACTCCAGGATTCCGGAAAGCTATTTTATCTACTGCACCATACCAGATAGCTCTTCCACGAAACTACGTGTTGTGTTTGACGGCTCGGGAAAGGATTCAAATGGACATTCGCTAAATAGCAAATGATGATTGGACCTCCAATCCAACTGGACTTGATTGGGGTGTGTTTACGGTTTCGGGAACATCGCTTTGTTTCTACAGCGGACATTATAAAAATTTTCCGACAAATATGGGTACTTCGGGAAGACTTGGACTATCAGTGCATTGTGTGGCATAAGGACTTTAGTGGACTTATTAAGCATTACCAGCTCAAAACATTAAAATATGGTACGACTACCGGAAAACTATGGCTCGATTAAATGCGCACTAGCGAAAGTGGAGTTCAAATTGTTGGGCATTGCTTGCTAAACAACCATCCTCGGAATGCGAATACAGTTTCGATAAGTCCGATCAATCGCAGTCGTTTATAAAAGTTCTCGGGATGCACTGGAATTGCACAATTGCAGAAATATACTTGTGCCAATACAATACATTTGCTATCCGATACCGCTCGGATTTTCGATCCATTGGGATTCTTATGTCCATCTGTTGACTTTTAAAAATTATGTTTCAGGAACTGTGGTCCACGGATTTAAACCTTGGCTGAGACGATCCCATACCTTCTCAATTGGCAGAGAGGTGGATGAATTATCGCATTCCACCATTTTGAGCAGATTGGCGTTCCTCGAAATATATTATATTTCCACATAATGACGGGATAGAACTCCACGGCATTCGGATGTCACGTTCGTTGCATATGCCGTAGTTGTGTACGCTGTTGTTGTGTGTTGTTTCTGGGTCAGGTGATGCTAAAGTCACAATTGTAGCTGCAAAAACTAAAGTAGCTTCACTTAAGCCAATCTCCATTCCGCACTTGGAGCTCTGCGGTACTCTTTTGTTGACAAAATTGTTGAATTTTGTGAGCTCCTCGCTCAATTCAAAAATTGTGAGTACAGTAGCATGGTGTAATTCGCTCGTTGTCCTTTGTCGTAAATAAGACATCTGGAGACAGTTCCGAGATATAGTTGGCGTTACGTTCCAACGGAGTCGAGCCCAGCGGACTGCGCGTTACGTGAACTAGCACCTGCGAAACTTGTCGACCATGAGTTGTGGCGGACGGTTCCTCCTTGGTTACCACTATCAGAGAATGATTGGCTTATGACAAGATAGAAAATAACACCATAGTTTCACAAGAAGAGAAGCCAGTTAAACTAGCGAGACATGTCTTCGTCACTGCAACGGATACTCATTTCATACAGTCATTGATTGACAAAATATCGTCGTGGAATCGTTTACAGCGCATAATCGCGTACTATGTCCGGTTCGTATCGAATTGTCGCAAACAAAAGGTTGTCTCGAGTACATCAAGGGTTGAATAATTCAGAATTGCAATTTGAAATCCCTTGTATTCAAATATGTACAGAGTAGTACTTTGATGAAGACATTCGGCGGTTAAGACTGCACAAACAAGTTGGTTCGAAGTCAATACTTTTGAGATGCTCACTATTTCTGGACAACGTCGGTGTACTTCGCGTGGGGGGCCGTCTGAAACATTCATCTCTTTCGTATGACATCAAACATCCGGTGATAATGCCGGAAAATAGTCGTGTTTCGATGTTAATCATTCAAGAAATTCACCAACGATATTTGCATGCGGGGGTGTCGGAAATGTTCGCGTTCATACGTCAACCGTTCTGGATACTGATCAGTCGAAGTTTGATTCGAATGGTCATTCATAAATGCAAGCCATACTTTATGCAAAGCAGGTGCAGAAACCAGCAACGTATGGGGAATTTGCCGTCGTATCGAATTCAACCTGGCCGACCCTTCATCAACACAGGCTGCGGTTATGGTGGACCAATATCGATAAGGTAATCTCGATGCCGGAATTCAAAAATATTGAAGGCTTACATTGCCTTGTTTGTATGTATGTCCACAAAGGCCATTCGCTTGGAAGTGGTTTCCGACCGTACAACGGGCGCGTTTCTGCGAGATTTGTCGCACGTGATGGAAAATGTGCTACGATTTACAGTGACAACGGCACCAATATCCAAGGCACTCATCGGTGCCTTACTGAAATACATAGGCTAGTGCTAAACCAAGCCAATAATGGCATAATTGCAGCTGCGCTAGCTAAGGACAACATTGACTGGCATTTCATCCCCCAATATGCGGACTTTAGCGGATTGTGAGACTTAAGTGAAACCCGTCAAACTCCACCTTCGTCGTGTCATAGGCTCTTCGATTTTAACCTTTGAAGAGTTATATACGCTCTTAACTCGAAGCCGTCATTAATTCTTGTCCTATGTGTTCAATGTTCGATTGTCAAAGAGCCGCACTTGCCCCCAACGAAGTGGTTATTGGGAAGAGTGGAAGAGGTTTCACCGCGCACATATCAAGTCGTCCGAGTTGACTTTGCAAACTGCTGGTGGGACATATAATCTGCCCATCAACAAACTGTCCGAGTTACCCGTATCCTGAAAACCTGTTTCAGAGAGGCTGGGATATTTAGGACTCATTGTAATCATGTTTAGGGCTCAGTGTAATCATTTCAAGTTGTTGTAAGTAATTTATACTACTGTTAATTTAACTAATTATTTTGTATATTGTGAGTCACTGTCAGATCAACGATAAATGCTCTGAGTCACTGTACATCTGCATCGCGCCACTTTCAAATTGATCGTACGATTTTTGAAATTATCCAATAGCGTCAACCGATAATCGAACCATTTAAGCACACGGATAATCTACGGCACATTAGGATAATAGATACAATGTGTGTTGGGTGGTCCCTGAGCTGTAGACGTTTCTCTGAAAGATGTACTTGGACAATCTGTAATCAATCGTCGTGAAGCCTTTATCGTCGTTAAATTCCATTCTGTATTGTTTCATAGTTTCATTCATTTTCAACTCTCGATACAAACATTAAACATTTTGTCGTGTTATTATTTCAAATATCATCTCATATAATACTAATAATAAGCAACAAGTTTAATTTATGATCAAAATTCAAGATTTGGTGAACTTCACATTAACAATTTATTCACACTTGCAACATACTTAGACCCATTATATATTGAAATTAACAACAATTGAATTAGCAAGTACAATTACAATTATCGCATTTGCTTGATAAGTTAAACTCTATTAAAATTACAAAACTTGGCACGGATACACGGAAAAGGATTGCGATTCTCCTGTTAATAAAAGGCCAAAAATTGATTTGAATGATCCCACCACTAACGAGCACGTTTTTATTATTTTTTATTTATAATGCATTTTTATTTATCTCAATTCAGTTTCTTACATGCTAGACCAAAATACTTAAAACTAGCTTACCAAAGTAATCTACTGATCTTAATTCTAACTTACTGACTCTTCATGAGTACACTAAGCTAATCTAGCGTTTTTATTTTTTGCCTTTCGGCTTCATGTATTATTTTATTATTTTAATAAGTACTTAAATCTACATATATACATTTAATGACTTTATCCAAGAAAATTGTAAAAACTCGGATTTTTTATTCTTAACCTAACTTATTAAACTATCTATCCTAACTTTATGCCTAAAAAAGTATTTACACTAAAACTTATAACTATATAGAATTATATAGACCTAAAATCTTAACTCTACGTAGCTTCTATAAATGATCTTAACTATGTCCGTATAGCTATACGGACGCGTGCATCAGGGCGTATGTGTTAATTATATGCTTAACATATATATCCAATACGCCGTGGTGCACATTTGTTTGTTTTTTTTTTTGTTTTTTTTTTTGTTTTTTTTTTTGTTTTTTTTTTGTTTTTTTTTTTTTCATAAAATGCCTTAAAACTACCTTAACCTACGTGAGTTGGCTGTACTAACCCAACTACCCCGTCATATGCCTTTAGAAGTTTGCTGCACCGAAGGCTGGTTCTGGTGTAGCCACCAATAAAAAAGCCGTTCCTTTGCCGACACTGCTCTGTCGCGGGCCGAAATCGCTCTATTGAACCGTAGGAGTTCCTAGTGGCTGCGAGCGACGTCCGGCTCGTATTGAAATCGCCTTTCGACTGTTCGGCGTACGACATGGAAGATGATAGGGCAGCCTTCCCTATCTTGAATCAGGCCTTTAGTGTCCAAGTAGAGGAAAGCTTCAGGTGGAATGAAGCCGTTAACACGCACCCGTTCATGGTACATTTCATTTGGGTAGTAAGCCCCAAAGATCAGACTGTTGGTTGAAGCCATGGCTCGAGCAGTGTGGCTCCGTATCAACCTAATAATAAAATTATCTATCCTTATAAGGTTTGCCTCATCGTACAGAACCTCATTGGAGTAGAATTTCTTGTACTGAGATTCTGGTGTTCGATATAAGTGAAGACAGGCTCGAAGGCACCGCCTCTCGAACACCCTCATCTTTTCCATCTGGGAAGGACTCACGTTGAACCACACAGGACAACCATATACCATGATTGGCCGGATGAGGGCCATGTAGCAGATTACCTTCACTCTGGTGTCAAGTTGACTGCTATAAAACAGTCCTCTTGCCATAGCGAAGGCAATATTAGCCCTGGTCAGAGCAGTATCTACATGGATATCACCATATAGATACTGGTCCAACCAGATGCCTAGATACCTAACTACATTTTTCACGGTCAACGGCCGTCCCAGTGGGTCAACTATGCCGAACTTGCGCCAGTTAATTTTCATGTCCCTTGAGGACCTGGACAACGGGGTTCTGAAAAGGATAGTCTCACACTTCTGGCAATTGATCTTCAACTTCCAGTCGTCGCAAAATCGTTGAATTGCATCGAAGTCACTCTGCAACAAACCATTTATTCCTTCTACCTTCGGACCTGATCTGTACGCGATTAGATCATCGGCAAACGCTATTGTGTTAGGCATAGAACCTATAAGATCGCTAGTGAATATAGTGAACAAGATCGGCGAACCCACCGCCCCTTGTTGCAACCCATTTTTTATATGGAACACAGTGGTGGAGATTTCGTTGCCATTTTTCACAACAAACTTCCTACCTGTTACCATGTCGTAGATCATATATAGCAATGTTTTATGAATGCCAAGCCTGACCAACTTGAGGAAGAGACCTTCTAACCATACGGTGTCGAAAGCCTTTTCCATGTCGATAAAGCAGGCCCCTGTGCACTGTTTTTTATTTCTGTTCCACTGAATGTCGGAAACCAGTTTAGACGCGGCATGAATGGTGTCGTGCCCCGCCCTGAAGCCAAATTGGTTTTCCGGTATTAATTGTTTTTCCTTAACCCATTCTTTCAGAGTTCTAATGACTATCTTCTCGAATACCTTGCTTATGCACGGAAGAAGACTTATAGAACGGAGATTCGTCGGGATGGAGGTATCTTTGCCCCGTTTCCAAATGGGCTGTACCACAGCTGTTTTTCAATGCGCCGGGTAATATGCATTACTCAGTGCATTGTTGAACAGAGTTGTGTATACGTCCACCGCCTCAGAGGGTAGATGGCGCAGAACAATATTTGGTATCCCATCTATTCGCACTGACTTTTTCAGTGAGTTGAGGATACCTTGGAGTTCGTCTTTTGAAATAAGGATGGAGTTGTTTCCATCATCGCCGACGACATTATTTGCCTGAAGACCGTCACTGAACCTGGTGAACCCAGGGTTCTCGGATCGCCATTGACTTATTTCATTGCGAAGAGAGACATGGTTTAGCGAGGCTCTGTTTTCCAGGTCGTGATTCGGACTACGAGTTTCGTTGACCATATATACTCTCTGGAAAACAGCCCCAATTGCTCTCCCCTTCTCCTGGGGATCCTCAACTACGAAATAGTCATTGTCGAGCACAGCCCTATCTGGATCGATGCCAACTGACGTAAGTAGGTTCGCGTTGTCTGTTGTTCTGTCAAGTCGTACGCTCTGAATGTCGTTATGGTCTTTCCTCCGAAAGATTTTATTTACTTGCGGGAACATGCTCGGGTTGTTGGATCTTACAGCCCGAATCTTGTTGCCCCAGTAAAAGCTTACAGCTAGTCTGTAATTATGTTTGATTAACTGTTGGGGTACTTTGATCTCTGACTTCAGACAGCGAATCTCAGCATTCTGTGGATCTGTAAATCTCCTGTACAGTGGTGTAAGCCTTGACAGGAGTCTACTATTCTGCAAGTGAAGTGCATCGATCGTAGCATTCCGATAAATGTCGCCATCATCGGTTTGTGCTACCTTCGGAATAGTTTTGTTCATTGTTCGTTTGATGACTTCGTCCACTTGTGTGAGGTACCCATCAACCTCTTCGTTCGTTAGGTTTCTGTTCGTAGGAGGATTGATCACACTCGAACTTATTTCTCTGGCTAAGGCTCTAGAAAAACGTGGCCATCGCGCGTTATTGTAATTATAAGTATGCGTTTGGACATATTCCTCCAGTTCCTCCAGCTTGTTTGGGAGCTGTATTACCGCGGCGAGACCACATTGATCACTGTCATACTCGACCGTAGTTTAACAGTTCCTCGTATGTCGCTCCACGTTAAGTATTGTTAGTCGTCTGTCGATTAGCATCACATCCAGATAAGACCCGCTTCTAGGAAATGATGGTCTATTGGTTGTCAGCAAATCCAGCCTGAACTCAATATTGTTTTGTTGCATCCACTCTAAAAGAGCGTTTCCACTCTCGTTTGGAACAGTATTACCCCATTCGCCGTGTTTGGCGTTCATATCCCCGGCTAATATATAGAAGTTTTCTTCCGAGTTCAAGCAGAGGCTGGTGAAGAGAGCCTCAAGCTCTGAAAGAAAGTTAGGGTTTTGAGCGTCTGATGCGTAAGCAGCGATCACAAACAACTTCCTTCCACCTTGAAGAGAGATGCGTGCGATGGCCGCTTCTTCTTCCAGATCTTCTAACTTCATTGCTATATGCGACCTTATGACCAATTTTCTTGTTTATTAAGAGTGCGACTCCGCCACCTCGATTGAATTGGGGTCGGTCTCTTCTAATAACATGGTAATTTTTGTACCTGAGATTTCGCGTCCGGTTTAGCTTAGTTTTGCTAGCCATCAGCACATCAGGATTGTGGGATTGCAACAAGTTGGAGAGCGTTAATTTCCGTTCGATCCTTATCAGCGAATTAACATTTACCGCTAGGATCTTAAGGGTTCTTACCTCGCGAGAGCCCATTATATCTGAGCGCGTTTGTTAGCAGGCAGCTGAGAGAAGAGGAAATCTACTCTAGCTGTCTGCGTAAGGAAACTGGTCTGTAGTTCGACCATCTGTTTCTGCAAGGCAATCATCTGCTATTGCATCGACTGGATGGAAGACATAACATCCCTCATGGAGGGCTCTGCCTCGGGTTGCGTGGCCATTAGAGCCGGGGCATTCTTTGGCGCTGTCCGTTGTGCCGGCTCTGTGCCTAACACCATTTGGGCGTAGGAAATGGCTGGCGTAACAGTAGTAGCTACAGCGCGGGCTGTTGGCCTAGCTGCTACCTTTTTTTCATTCCTTATCACCTTTACTCTCTGGCGGAGTTCTTTGATTCGTCGACACCCCAAATAGGTTGCGGGGTGTCCATTTCGTCCGCAGAGTACACATTTGAAGAGCGCCTTATCCTCGACTTCATCCACACCTAAAGGACATTCCCCTCTGTTGTGGCTGAACGTGCATCGTGCGCAGCGGAACTGCATATTGCAGTTCTCCGCGACGTGTCCCAGCCTTCTGCACTTCGCACATTGAAGTATGTGGTCAGTTTTATTTAAGTTTTCCCACATTACACACAAACCGCCTACATAACTAATTTTACGTAGGCTGCCAATTTTGGTGCTGTGGGATACCTGTACCAAGAAGAAGGGAAGTGCCTTCTTCTTCGCTCTCGCTGCCGCAGTGATGAAGGGCTTAACCCCTACAAACTGGACCTCATCGCTCTCAACTTGGCGCAGCTTGTTGAGGAGGACCTTCGGGTCAGTGGAGGGATTTATGCCTTTGAGGAGCAGGGTCTGTGGTCTTTCCCCTCTAGGGGTGTACGTATAGGAGTCCGCGTTCGATGCCGCTAACTTCTCTTTAAGAAATCTAAAACCGTCCATTGAAAGGCAGTGGACGGTGTGAATTGAGGGGGTTTTATATTTAATATAAAAATTCTTATTTCCTAGAGCCAACTCACATAAGGTCTCCAGCTCGTCAGATCCCATTCCGAAGACGTTGATTGGTGGGCAGCGAACCTTCTGCTGCTGTTGTTTTTGTTGTTGTTGGTGTTTCTCCTGCTGTTTCTGCTGATTTTGTTGTTTCTGCGGATGTCGCTGCTGTTTCTGCGGCTGTTGCTGCTGTTTCTTCTGCGCTCGTTGCTGCTCATGTTGTTGTTGAGCAGCTTTTGATGTAGCAGAGCGCGTTTGGTGTTGTTGCTGTCGCAGTTTACTTTCTTGCTCAGCTTTTTGTAATTGTTGTGCAGCTTTCGACGTGGAAGGCATCGGTTCAGGCTGTTGTTGTTTCTTTTGAGGCTGCTGTTTTTGTTTCAGTTGCTGTCTTGTTTGTTGCAGCTCCTCAAGCTCTTTCTGCTGTTCCTCCTGCTTTGCTTTTTTTTCGGCAGCTCTTCTCGCCGTAGATTGGTTGCCCGGCATTCGTTGCCCTCTGACTGGCATTCGAGGGCATCAATGTCGATTGATGGTAATTTCGTTGTTGTTATCATTGCTTTTGGCGGTATATTACTGGCCGCCACCGATCCACCTCTGCTCGGTGCGACCGCTTCCTCGTCTGACGTCATTGCTGTTGTCGTACGACGCTCTGGGAGGGTGGGCTGCGGCTGCAGCCTCTTTCTTCTTTTTTTTATGTCGGTAGTCCGGCTAGCGGGGCTGGCCACGCGGATGCTACCATCACTGGTGTGGTGGCCTGACGTCCCCGCTACCGGTGTTTTAAAATCACCCGATTTGCTGAGCTCGGGTCGCTCGTCACTCTCCATGCTCCTTTCTCTCACTCACACTACGTGTCTGTGTTTTAATAAATATAAAAAAAAAGAAAAATAAATTTGTTTCTTCTTTACCCACGGGATTCGAACCCGGGTGTGTCTTTTAGTTATCACTGCACTGCTCCTCTACCACCAGAGCTACCGATCACGCCTAAACGAATTGGTTTTTTCTGCTACTTCCGCACAAAGTATTTTTGCTACGAAGCCGACACACGTGCGTACTCCTCTGAGGTCTGTGAACGAATACTAACGAGCACGTCCTTCAGTTTCCATTCTATTATTATTATTATTTCTGTGCATTTTTATTTTCCTTAATTAATTTTCTTACTCGCTAGACAAAATACTGAAACTAGTTTGCAAGTATAATCAAATGATCTTAACTCTAACTTACTGACTTTTCATGAGTACTCTAAGCTAATCTAGATTTTTTGCCTTATGCCTTTCGGCTTCTTATATTTTTTAAAGTTTAGCATTTAAACGTATATGAATTTTTCATTTCATCCAAGAAAATTGAAAAAAAAAACTTGGATTTCAAAAATGTATTATTCTTAACCTAACTTAACCCTTATATCCTAACTATATTACCTTAAAAATTAACAAAAACTTAACTCAAATATATACAATAATATAACTTAAAACTTAAATCTATTTAACTATTTACAGTAATGTAACTAACTATGTCCGTACAACGTTACGGACGCGTGCCTCAGGGCGTATATGTTACTTATATGCTGAACATATATATCTAATACGCCGTGGTGCACCTTTCTTTTAAGCTTTTTATTGTTTTTTTGTATTTTTTTTTTGTTGTTGTTGTTTGTTTTTTTTATTCCTTTTTTTTTTGTTTATTTTCTTATTTTTAATTTTTTTTATATGTTTTTTTTTGTCTATAAAATGCCTAGATCTGCTAACTCAACTACCCCGTCTTTTATTTTATGAAGTTAGCGGCTCCGAAGACTGGTTCTGGGGCAACCACCAATAAAATAGCCGTTCCTTTGCAGAGACTGCTCTGTTGCTGGCAGAAATCGCTCTACTGAGCCGTAGGAGTTCCTTGTGGCTGCGAGCTACGTCCGGCTCGTATTGAAATCGCCTTTCCCCTGTGCAGCGTACAACATGGAAGATGATAAGGCAGCCTTCCCTATCTTGAATCAGGCCTTTAGTGGCCAAGTAGAGGAAAGCTTCAGTTAGAATGAAGCCGTTAAAACGCACCCGTTCATGATACATTTCATTTGGGTAGTAAACCCCAAAGATCAGACTGTTGGTTGAAGCCATGGCTCGAGCAGTGTGACTACGAATCAACTTAATAATAAAATTATCTATCCTTATAAGTTGTGCCTCGTTGTAAAGAACCTCGTTGGGGTTCTTGTACTGCGATTCTGGCGTTCGATATAAGCGAAGACAGGCACCGCCTCTCGAATACCCTCATCTTTTCCATTTGGGAAGGACTCACGTTGAACCACACTGGACAACCATACACCATGATCGGCCGGATGAGGGCCATGTAGCAGATTACCTTCACTCTGATGTCAACTTGGCTGCTGTAAAACAACAGTTGTTTCCATCATCGGCGACGACATTGTTTGCCGGATAATCGTCACTGAACCTGATAAAACCAGAGTTCTCGGATCGGCATTGACTTATTTCATTGCGAGGAAAGACATGGTTTAGCGAGGCTCCGTTTTCCAGGCCACGATTCGGACTACGAGTCTCGTTCACCGCATACACTCTCTGAAAAACAGTACCACTTGCTTTCACCTTCTCACGGGGATCCTCAACTACGAAATAGTCA
Source organism: Eristalinus aeneus (assembly GCA_955652365.1). Lineage (NCBI taxonomy): Eukaryota > Metazoa > Arthropoda > Insecta > Diptera > Syrphidae > Eristalinus > Eristalinus aeneus. Next base: position 13,774,181 of record OY019132.1, on the reverse strand, counting down.
TTGTCAAGCACTGCCCTATCAGGATCGATGCCAACTGAAGTCAATAGGTTCGCGATGTCTGTTGTTCTATCAAGTCGAACGCTATGAATATCGTTATGATCTTTACTCCGAAAGATTTTATTTACTTGCGGGAACATGCTTGGGTTGTTGGATCCTACAGCCCGAATCATATTGCCTCAATGCAAGCTTACAGATAGACTGTAATTTTGCCGAATTAACTTTTGGAATACTTTGATCTGTGACTTCAGACAGCGAATGTCCGCATTTTGTGGATCTGTTAACCTTCGGTACAAGAGTTTAAGCCTTGACAAGAGTTTCCCTTTTTGCACGTGAAGTGCATCGGTGCTACCTTCGGAATAGTTTTGTCCATTGTGCGCTTAATAACTTCGTCCATTTGTATGAGGCACCCATCTACTTCTTCGTTCGTAAGGTTTCTGTTCGTAGGAGGATTGATCACACTCGAACTTATTTCTCTGGCTAAGGTTCTAGAGAAAGATGACCAGCGCGCGTTATTGTAATTATAAGGATGCGTTTGAACATATGCCTCCAGTTCCTCCAGCTTATTCGGGAGCTGTATTACCGCGGCGAGACCACAGTTATCACTGTCGTAGTCGACCGTAGTTAAACAGTTCCTCGTGTGTCGATCCACGTTGAATAAGGTAAGTCGCCTGTCTATTATCATCACATCCAGATAGGACCCGCTTCTAGGAAAAGATGGTCTATCTGGTCTATCTAGCCTGAACTCGATATTGTTCTGTCTAAGAGAGCGCTTCCTTTCTCATTCGGAACAGTGTTACTCCAATCACCATGTTTAGCGTTCAAATCTCCAGCTAAAATATAGTTATTTTCTTCCGAATTTAATCGGAGGCTAGAGAAGAGAGCCTCGAGCTCTGAGAGAAAGTTAAGGTTTCGAGGTTCTGATGCGTAGGCGGCGATTACGAACAACTTATTTCTACCTTGGAGAGAGATGCGTGCAATCGCTGCTTCTAACACACTAAATCTACGCACATCATCGCTATATACAACCTTATTATAAATGTTACTTTTTATCAAGAGGGTGGCCCCGCCACCTCTAGTGGATTAGGGTCGGTCTCTTCTAATTATATGGTAATTTTTGTACCTGAGATTGCTCGTCTGGTTTAGCTTAGTTTCGCAAACCATCAGCACGTCAGGTTTGTGAGTTTGCCACAAATTGGAGAGCGATAGTATTCGCTCGATGCTTATCAGCGAACTTACATTCACTGCTAGAATCTTAAGGGTTCTTACCTCGCGTGAGCCCATTATATCTGAGCGCGATAGCCGTCTTCGTAAGGAAACTGGTCTGTAGTTCCAGTGGATATAGACTTAAACACTGAATCAAACAAAATACAAGAAGCCGAAAGGCATATTATATATATATTTTAGCTTAGAGTACTCGTGAAGAGTCAGTAACTTAGAATTAAGATCAGAAGATTATGTTGGTAAGCTAGCTTTACGTATTTTTGTCTAGCATGTAAGTGGTCGCCGTGGCGTAGTGGGTAGAGTGCGACGCTCACACGCCGAAGGGTCTAGGTTCGATTCCCAGCTCAACACCAATTTTTCGAATTTTTCACGGCACCACCTCTTTCGAGCTGCTGACAACACTCAAAGAGTAATAACTGTCTAAGAAAGCTTCTCAATTTTCGCCGTTCGGAGTCGGCAAAAACTGTAGGTCCCTTCTACTCGTGAGAGAACAGTAGCGCGCACAACACGGGTAGTTGATGAGCAAGCTAGGCCCTGGTCCCCCTTTGGACTGTAGCGCCAACAATTATTATGTAAGAAATTATTATGAATTAATAGAAATAAAAATGCATTCAAACAAAAAAAAATGGTCTGTAGTTCGACCCTCTGTTTCTGCAAGGCAATCATCTGCTTGCATCGACTGGATGGAAGACATTACATCCCTTATGGAGGGCTCAGCCTCAGATTGCCTGGCCATAGGAGCCGGGACGACCATCGGCACTGTCTGTTATGCCTGACACCATTTGGGCGTAGGAGATACAAGGCGTAACAGTGGTAGCTACAGCGCGGGCTACTGGCCTGGCTTCTACTTTTTTCTTGTTCCTTACATCCTTTACTCTCTGGCGGAGCTCTTTGATTCGCTGACACCCCAAATAGGTTGCGGGGTGTCCATTTCCTCCACAGAGTACACATTTGGTGAGCGTTTTATCCTCTACCTCTTCCGTCCATCGTTCTCCGCGATGCGACCCAGCCTTCTGCACTTCGCACGTTGGAGTACGTGGTCAGTTTTATTTAATTTTTCCCACTTTAAGCACAAACCACCTACGAAACGGGTTTTCTGTTGGTTGTCAATTTTAGCGCCATGGGATACCTGAACTAAGAAGAAAGGAAGTGCCTTCTTTTTCGCTTTCGCAGCCGCAGTGTTAAAAAGCTTAACCCCTACGAATTGGACCTCGTTGCTCTCAACTTGGCGCTGCTTGTTGAGGAGGACCTTCGGGTCAGTGGAGGGATTTACATCTTTGAGGAGCAAGGGGTGTGACCTCTCCCCTCTCTGAGTTTACGTGTAGAAGTCAGCGTTCGATGCCGCTAACTTCTCTTTTAAAAACTTAAACCCATCCATTGTTAGGCAATGGACTGTGTGGGTTTGTGGAGTCTTATACTTAATACAAAAATTATGTTTCCCTAGGGCCAACTCACATAGTGTCTCCAACTCGTCAGTCCCCATACCAAAGACGTTGATCGGTGGGCAGCGTACCTTGGACTTCTGCTGCTGTTGCTGTGGCTCCTGTTGCTTTTGTTGTTGTTTTCCTTGTGACTGCTGGTGTGTTTGTTTCTGCTGCGCTTGTTGTTTTTATTGAGCTGCTTTCAATGTTGTTGACAGCATTTGCTTTTGCTGCTGCTGATGTTTTTGCACTCTTAGCGTCTGTTGCGCTTTTTGCAACTAAGTTTGTAAGTGTAAAGTCTAAGTTAAAGTTCTAACTGCTGTTCCTTCTGCTTCAATTGATGCCTTTTTTGTTGCAGCTCCAGAAGCTCTTTATGTTGTGCATTCTGTTTGGCCATTTTCTCAGCAGCTCTTCTTGCAGTCGACCTGTCATAGATCAACTTAATACGTGCGTCGAGCTTTGCCCTTTCCTCGTCGAGCCTCTGCAGTTTTTGCCTCTTCTCCCTTATTAGTTCTACCTCATCGTCAGCATCGGATGTGGCGAGAACTTGGAACGAATTGTCGCTCCCCCTTTACGAAAATCGACATACGTTGCCCTCTGATTCACATTGGAGGGCATCTATGTCGATTGCAGCCGATGTTGTACTCTTTGTCTTTGGCGGTGTTTTTCTGGCCGTCACCGATCTGCCTCTGCTCGGTGAAACCACTTCCTCGTCTGACGTCATAGCTGCTGTCGTACGACGCTTTGTGAGAGTGGGCTGTGGCTGCAGCTTCTTTCTCCTCTGATTTCGGTCGTCCTGCTCGTGGGGCTAGCCACGCGGATGCTTCCGTCACTATTTTAGTGGCCTGATGTCCCCGCCACCGGTGTTTTAAAATAACCCTATTTGCTGAGCTCGGGTCACTCGTCACTCTCCTTGTCCTTCACTTACACTAAGTGGTCTTTTCACTTTGTTTTAATTAGAAAAAAAGGATTTTTATTTTTCCGTCATCGGGATTTGAACCCGAAATAGTGGAATCACCACACTTGTGTTCTCTTACTTGAGCTACCACTCCACCTAGCCAATTTGATTTTAATTGCTAACTAAGCACATTTACTATTTTTAATATGAAGCCGAAACACATATGCACTCCACTGAGGTCTGTGAACGACTCCAGTTTCCATTCTTGTCTGAACAATATTCTCATGGACAGTGATGAAGAGAAGAATGATTCGGAGGCTGATTCTGCTGTGGGTAAAAAACTTTCGATTTGGAAAGCGAAAGTATCTGAATGCAGCAGCGAAAAGTATCTCAAGTGGACAAAAGATCCTTTGGTCTAGTGAAACTTAAATGCAAAGTTCCAGGTTTTGAAACAAATCGTGCGACAATTTGCTCCACCAGGGTCTGTTCCAAGCAAACAATTATTCAGTGGAGCTGATTTGATATATAACCCACTATGAAGCAGATTGGATGGCGACAAATTGCCATCCAAGTTGCTGTTCATAAAATATAATTTACCCAGTTTAAAAGTTAAATATTTGTCTTTATTTTTATCTTGTTTTTGTATTAAAAATTTAATTCTCCACATTGTACCTTTTTTATAAATTGAATTTGCGACCTCCGCCTCCGACGCGGAGGTCGGTTTGACGCTTTCGACTCTGATAAAGCCACCTCCGTAACACCTCTAGTTTAAACTGTTAGACGAAGTGGGCACATAAATCACACAATTTAAAAAATGTAAACTTAGTTTTCTCCACCACAAAGTAATGGCTGACAAAAGCAAGAAAAGCATACATATGACATAAACTTATTTTGAACCCAATAATTTACTAAATAGTACTTTTGAACTCCCAAACACTGCAGAACGCTTAAGAACTGTTATATAACTACTATAGTCGCATTCTAAAAACTTATATGGTTTATATAACTGTTGTTAATAACTATTATGTCTGACAAAAATATTATAGTACTTATTGTATGCAATAATACTCAAAAGATATCTTACATTTTTAGAAATGTCCTCATTTTGAACCAACTAAATGGTTTTAGTATAGGTATAATAATGCGCTATTACACATCTTCTGTGCGACTTAATTTAAACCGAAATGATTCGCCTGATATACACATTCATTTCATTTGTATTGTTTAATAATGATTGCAAGAAACATGTTTAATAGTTGGTTTTGGGTTAGATTTCCTTATTTCTTATTAATTATAACGTCATTAAAGTAATACAAAAAACATCTTGTAATATTTTCTTTCGAATATATAACACCAAATAATTATTTGAATTATAAAACGCGTAACTCCAAACGCCAGTTGAAAAGAAATTATTTCCAAATGTGCGACTTTCGAACTTGCGTTATTCTCATGTGTTTCTAAATGAAGAAATATGTAAACGCCAAAATGTCATAACTCAGAATGTGTCAATTTATTGATAAAATTCATGTGGAGTGCTGAGCAATGAGTCAACGACAAATTGATACTTAAGTGGGTCAGTCCGCGTGGCGTTCATGTAGGTCGTCAACATTTGTTTGTAGTGGAAACTCCAAAGAAAATTTACAACTCAAAGAAAAATTAAAGGCACGTTCACTCTGTACAAGCTCTTCTTTAATAATAATTAATCGCATGACTTACATAAGATTACGTAAGATTTCTTTGTCATAAATTGGAAACATTTCGGATAGATCAACGATCGGATAACGAAACATCTACATTCAGAACATTTACTAAAAGTACGTTATATGACAGACGTGCCGAAAAGTTTTCCGCCACTTTGCAGTTAATCTACCTACAGTTCGGCCATCCTGAACGTATAATCGCTCCGATTACAGTCTCTTATTACAATACATTAGAAATATTTTAATAGCTAACAACCAATTAATGCAAAAGTTCAAAATTCAAATAACAAAATAATTCACTTAGATATATTAAAAATTAATTGAAATTTCTTCTTCTAGGCTTCTTCTAGCTTCTAGGAAAATGAAATGAAAATTAAATTATAAGAATAATAATTTTTCGCGCTACAGTCCAAAGGGGGACCAGGGCCTAGCTTGCTCATCAACTACTCGTGTTGTGCGTGCTACTGTTCTCTCACGAGTAGAAGGGACCTACAGTTTTTTGCCGACTCCGAACGGCGAAATTTGAGAAGCTTTCTTAGACAGTTATTACTCTTTGAGTGTTGTCAGCAGCTCGAAAGAGGTGGTGCCGTGAAATATTAGAAAAATTGGTGTTGAACTGGGAGTCGAACCTAGACCCTTCGGCGTGTGAGCGTCGCACTCTATCCACTACACCACGGCGACCACCGAAATTATTAGAAGTAAAATTAAATGGAAAACGGAAATTATTAGAAGTAAAACATCCATTGGTCACCTCAACGTCGTCAACTGTGAGCTGTGGTAATTCCACTTGGTGCGGCCTCATATTGTTCGGTAAAGATATTGCTTTATAAGGAATACGGGTTAGCTGACATTCTATGTCTATGTATGAGATAGAACCTTTTTTATTTCATATAGACCACGGTATTTGGCGAGTAATTTTTTGTTAATACCTGAAGTAGTGACAACGTTTTTAATCACATAGTCACCCTCGTTATATGTTCTGGGCTTTTTGTGACGACTGTCGTAGTAAACTTTATTGTTTACTTATCGACATTACATCGAGTATTTTCTAACTTTTTTTCAAGAAATTTTTGATTTCTTCCAAACAGAAGAACGCTTGGCAAGAAACCCGTGTTTCGACTTACCGTATTGTTGAGTGCGAATTCGATCGTTACCAATCGTTTATCCCGACCACTTTATGTGTCAGCTTCGCACTCTTTCGCCAACATTGGGATAAGCACTCGGTTAACGCGCTCAACTTGACCATTCGATTGGGGTGAATTTGTGGCAATCTTCACGTGAACGACATTATTCTGCTGGAGAAAACTGGAAAATTCCCTTGAAGTAAAGCACGAATCACGATCAGATACTATTTTGTTTGGCCTTAAATAGTTTCCGAAAAATGATTTTAAGCATTCTATAGCTTCATTACTTTGTGTAGTTCTGACAGGGTAAAGTTTGGTAAATTTTGTGAAGCCATTAACAATGTGCTTCTTCTTTGATCGAGAATTTGGCAGCGGCCCAAGATAATCCACATACTTGGCATCGAATGGTACATTACCCTTCGGAATAGGATTTAAATTTCCTTCTGTTTTACCCGAATGGGGTGAAAAGTAGATACACTTCAAACATCTACTTACTACTACTATTTAATTTTAGTTTTCGTATTGGGAAACCAATATGTCCTTGATAGATGTTCAAAGCATTTTTCAACCCCTGAGTGGCATATAGCCTAATGGTGGGTGCGGATGACCTGCTCCTCTATATGCGATGGCACATAAAACCGTATCTTCCCTTTACATTTGCGGTAGATTAAACCATCAACCATTTCAAAGTGAGAACTTTCAGCTTTCTCTAAGCTTGAAACAATGGCGATGATATTTGGATCTTGTTTTTGTGCAGCAGCAAGCACAAATTCAAGTGATTCATAATACACATATAAAATGTTGAAAGAACGGCTAAGTGCGTCGACATGCATCATCCGATCTCCTTTACGGTGCTCAATTACAAAATCGAAACTTTGCATCTCAAGGGCGCAGAGCGATATGCGAGGATTTAGCGACTATTTTTATAACGTTAAGGTTAAAGCTTGGCAATCAGTTATAATTTTAAAAAATGTACCGATTAAATAAATCTTGAACCTTCATAGAGCATAAATAATTGACAGAGTCTCCAACTCGTAGCTGTGATATTTGGATTCAGATTCAGTTGCTCTTCTCGAGAAGTAGAAAACAGGACGGAATTTTCCATCTGACAGCTTCTGCATGAAAACTGCTCCGAATCCAACACTACATTGGAGTTCTGTTGCGCAATTGGGATTATAGATTGCTAGAACCGGCGATGCAACTAATTTTGCTTTTAAGGTCTCCAACGTTTCCATTTCCTTGGGCCCAGAAATAAGTGTTTGTTGCTTTTACCAAATCGTTTAGGGGCTTTGCAATATTAGCAAAATTCGTATGGTCTAATGCCGTTCTCAGTGATTTTGTACCCTAGATACACTATTTCATGTTGTAAGAAGGAACACTTATCAAACCTCAAACGTAAACCGCTCTTTACGATTATATCTATGACTTCCTGCAAAATCTCTAGATGCTCCTCTAAACTAAACGTTACTATGAGAAGGTCTACGATATATGTAAGAATTTTCCCCGACGAAATCATTCGACCAAAAACTTGTTTCATAAAACGTTCGAAGACGGAAGGAGCATTTTTCAGCCCAAATAGCATTCTAGTATATTGATACTGTCCCAATGGTATCGTAACTGATGTAAATTTCATGGACTCCTCCGATAATGTGACGTGGTGAAACCCGTTTTTAAGATCCAATGTCGTGAAGAACTTTTTGGTTCTAAGCCGATCTATGTGATCCTCGATTATTGGCATATGGTAATTATTACGTACAGTAATTTTATTTGGTTCGCGAAAATGTACACGAAGTCTAAATTCTTTATTCTTCTTTTGAATCAATACGATTGGCGAGACATAGGGAGAATTAGATTCCCGAATTATTCCTTGCTTTAATAAACCGTTTAAATTCCTTTGCAACTCAAGCTTATGTGCGAAAGGAAGTCTTCGCGGCGGAAAATAAAAAGGCGTATCTGTTGATAATAAAAAATAATATTCATTTTAAAATCAGTTTTTACTTCGAAAGGCTTATCACTATTAAGATATGCAGGTGTCACTAAAGCTTTTACTTTTTCTTTAACATTTTCCGATAAGAAATTGTTTATATTTATTTGTAACTCACCTGTCATTTTGACAGTGTCGATATTCAAGATCTGTTGAAAAAAGTCTTGACTATCCGAAGTTGTGCTCTTGACAGGATTTTTCACACGTTGTAGATGACCGTCACACGTTCCGGTATAATATTGGTTTTTGTTGTCCTTATCTTCGTTAATTTTTCGAAGCGCCAGACCAGTCTCTCGGAAGAAATCTCTACCTAACACGACAGAATGATTCGTTGGAAAGTTTTTCACAACAAATATTTTCAAATTAATTGACTTATTTTCAAAAACCACACTAGTATTTATACTTCCCATTATATGAAGGAGACTGCCGATGACTCCACAATATGATGATCCAGTATCCTCAAGTGTTGAAGGCAAAAAAGCTGGTAAAAACTGCTCCTGCAGAAAACTAATTTGGCTGCCTGAATCCAACAGCGCCAATAACGAAATTGAAGTTTTCATCTGATTAAAAATCCAATGAAAACAAACAGAGCACTCAAATTCATTGACAGATGCGGACTGATCTCCTTGTGGTGAGACTTGACCACTTGACAGAACAATTGTTTTTTTTCCACACTCCTTGAGGCCATATTGTTTTTGGTCTAAAGTCAAAACGGAACTCTTCGGCCACATTGGGAAGTATGTTTTTCATATGGTAAATGCTGCGTTCATTAGTGGTAATTTTTTTCTGGTGGCTTAGCCATCTCTGGTGGTTTGTGTCTTGGGTTGAATTCAGACTTAAACTTTCACTTGGTAGTTTCTACGAGTATTAGTTTTTTGTTTTTCGTATTCACGAAGAGCAATTTGCAACTCCTGTATATTATTTGCACCGTATAAAATAGTTTTATTTACTTCAGAATCACCAATCCCTTTAATTACAAATTGTATTCGTCGACTTCACCATGCGATGCAATTTCTTGCACGTGCAGAAGATATTGCTGTGTTGTTTCATCACGAAGTTTTTTTACGATCGCGAAATTCATTAAAAATTTCACACTTCGACACAACTTTCCGGAGCTCATTCTTTAATTTCAACTCTGTCCATGTTTTTGGATTTATCGTTCTTGTGTATAGTTTGGCCGTACCAGTTAAAAGCCGCTTACAGTAGATAAATTTAGCTCTGCCGTCCAGTTGTAGGAGTTCAGAACTTTCCTCAAACTGATCAATCCATCGTTCGACCGGATAATTATCGTCTCCGTTGAAGGGAGTAATAGAGTCCTCCATGTCTTTAAAACTGCATAGACCCGTGGACCTCGAACTGGGTAGTGCCTCCTCCATTTGAAATTCTTGAAGCTGCCGCTTTAGCTTTGCAATCTTTTCCTTCTTCTTCAAAATTCTATGTAATTTTGCCAGCTCCTCGTCCAATTGGTCTTCCTCTGAACAGTTTAACTGGCTCCTAGATACAGGTGGGTGTTCTTCGTTATCTTCAGCTTAATTTTGGCCGCTTTAAGCATCCTGCATTAACTTCCGAACATCGCCTCCAACCGCTCACTGCTTCACTTACTCAGATTTTGAGTTCTGCCTTTGTTCCAGATGTGTGTAGTTTTATTAAATGTAGGACTTCTTTCAGCTTAACTACGGTTGCTGCTTCTAAAAACACAGTCCAGTCGTCGATTTTATTAACACAAATATATGAATTTCAGCAAGAAAACTTTCCGGTAATTACAATCGCGATATGAAAATTGGCTGTAGGTAAATTAAGAAAAGGGGTACTTTATCCCACTTCTGAAACTGTAGTGGAAACTCCAATAAAAAAGTTACAACTCGAAGAAAAATAAAAAGACACGTCCACTCTGTACTAACTTTTCTTTAATAATAAATAATCGCATGACTTACATTGGTAACATTTCTTTGTCATAAATTGGAGACATTTCGGATAGATCATACGATCGGATGAGATGCATCGTCATTCAGAACATTTACTAAAAGTACGTTATATACAGACGTGTCGAAAAGTTTTCCGCCACTTTGCAGTTAATCTACCAAATGCTTATTTTGGTTACGCCGCCAGCCACAGTAATGCCTTATTACTTGAACAGAGGATCGGGTCTTGTTTACTACTCGAATGGCATGGGTGAATTACTATAAAATCAATGGAATGCGAGTAGTAAAAAAACAATGTTGCGAATGATCCTGGTGATGTTAAAGTCACAATTGTAGCTGCAAAAACTAAAGTAGCTTAAGCTTAAACCAACCTCCATTCCGCGCTTGAGGCTCTGCGGTACTCTTTTGTTGACAAAATTGTTGAATGTTGTGAGCTTGTCGGTTAATTCAAAAATTGTGAGTATAGTAGCGTGGTGTGATTCGCAAGTTGTCGTTTGTCGCAAATAAGACATCTGTCATTCTGGAAACAGTTCCAAAATATAGTTGGCGTTACGTTCCATCGGAGTCAAACCCAGCAGACTACGCATCACGTGAACTAGCACCTGCGAAACTTATCGACCATGAGTTGTGGTGGTCGGGTCTGGTCTGGTTACCGCTATCACAGAATGATTGGAATATGGCAAAGATAGAAAATAACACCATAGTTTCACAAGAAGAGAAGTCAGTTAAACTAGGGAGACATGTCTTCGTCACTGCAACGGATACTCATTTCATACAGTCATTGATTGACAAAATATCGTCGTGGAATCGTTTACAGCGCATAATCGCGTACTAGTTCCGGTTCGTATGGAATTGTCGCGAACAAAGGTTGTCTCGAGTACATCACTGGTTGAATAATTCAGAATTGCAATTTGAAATTCCTTGTAATCAAATAAATACAGAGCATGTACTTTGATGAAGACATTCGGCCGTTAAGACTGCACAAACAAGTTGGTTCGAAGTCAAGACTTTTGAGATGCTCACTATTTCTGGACAACGTCGGTGTACTTCGCACGGGTGGCCGACTGAAACATTCATCCCTTTCGTATGACATCAAACATCCGGTGATAATGCCGAAAATTAGTCGTGTTTCGATGTTAATCATTCAAGAAATTCACCAACGATATATGCATGTTGGAGTGGATACTGGGCAGTCGAAGTTTGATTCGAATGGTCATTCATAAATGCAAGCCATACTTTATACAAAGCAGGTGCAGAAACCAGCAACTTATGGCGAATTTGCCGTCGTATCGAATTCAACCTGGCCAACCCTTCATCAACACGGGCTGTGGTTATGGTGGACCAATATCGATAAGGTAATCTCGATGCCGGAATTCAAAAATATTGAAGGCTTACATTGCCTTGTTTGTATGTATGTCCACAAAGGCCATTCGCTTGGAAGTGGTTTCCGACCGTACAACGGGCGCGTTTCTGGGAGCATTGCGAAGATTTGTCTTACGTAATGGAAAATCTGCTACGATTTACAGCGACAATATTCAAGGCGCTCATCGGTGCCTTACTGAAATACATAGGCTAGTGCTAAACCACGCCTATAATGGCATAATTGGAGCTGCGCTAGCTAAGGACAACATTGATTGGCATTCGACTCCCAGCTCAACACCAATTTTTCGACACGGCACCACTTCTTTCGAGCTGCTGACAACACTCAAAGAGTAATAACTGTCTAAGAAAGCTCCTCAAATCTCGCCGTTCGGAGTCGGCAAAAAACTGTAGGTCCCTTCTACTCGTGAGAGAACAGTAGCGCTCACAACGCGAGTAGTTGATGAGCAAGCTAAGCCCTAGTCCCCCTTTGGACTGTAGTGCCAACAATTATTATTATTATTGTTTCATAGTTTCATTCATTTTTTTGGTTAATAAACTCTCGATACAAATATTAAACATTTCGTCGTGTTATTATTTCAAATATCATCTCAGATAATACTAATAATGAGAAACAAGTTTAATTTATGACCAAAACTCAAGATTTGGTGATCTCCACACTAACAATTTACAATTTTAAATTGAAATTTACAACAATTGAATTAGTAAGTACAATAACAATTATTGTATTTGCTTGATAAGTTAAACTATATTGAAACTACAAAACTTGGCACGGAGACACGGAAAAAGATTGCGATTCTCCTGTAAATAAAAGGCCAAAAATGGAATGGCATGGGCGAATTATTATAAAATCAATGGAATGCGAGTAGTAAGCAAACAATGTTGCGAATGATCCTCTTAGCATCTGGTCTCATAGTCGCAGGGTCGGTGGCGGCCTTTGTGTGGAAAATAAGCATATGGTATCGATTACTACATACGTTGCGAATATGGGACTGGATATAAGGAGCAGCGAGTAACTAGAAGAGGCAGTTAGTCGTCGTTATGAGAAGGAGTCAGCTCAGCCACTCAGCCTAAGTTCCTGATTTATTAAACTCTGTAAAATCTTCCTAAGTTCCGGATCTATTGTAAGATCTTGTATTTTAAAAATAAAATATTATTAGTTCCTACATGGTAGCTCAACCAGAATTCTTTCTACCGGAAAAATGATTTGTAATATTGTTCTATGTACAAGGAAGTGTAGACAAGCAAAACAGTAGCGAAGTCGAAGAGGCAAGTGGCGGAAGTAGTGTGGAATAGTAATGGGCGAATGAATGATATCTCGAGCAATAATCAATTATCACAACATCTCGATTCTCAATCATTCACTACTAATCTATCGAGTGAATACTAGTTACTCGAATGACTACTAATCACTCGACTAACTACTAATCGCTCGAATGACTACTAATCACTCGAATGACTACTAGCCACTCGCATGGCTTCTCATAATAATACAAGAGAACTCGATTAATGTATCAACAGCGCGAGAATTAGTAACAAAAAATTGACATGAATCCGATACTTGTGGCCCCTCGATTGAGTGATGCAGTTTCGTAGGTCTCAGTGAGACGAAAAAAAATTGTATGGGTGGGGGGGCTAATCGGCTTAGTTCAGGCGGTATTTGAGAATAAAAACTGATAAAAGTTCATAACAAATAGTGGGTCAGTTCTAAAACATAAAGATTTTTGGTTTTTATTTTTATTTTTCTATTCATATATATCATATATTATATACACGTGGTTTATATTTTTTATATGGTTTGTGTATTTGCATAATCTTGCTATTAAAAATGCCCAAATGTTACTTGATCTTTACAAAATGTTTCATTTTCGTATTTATATTTCCGAGGCAATTTGCATCTGAAATTTATAATTTTGCAATGCACGCAATGCAGATAATTGTGTTTAATACAAACCGTTCACAAATATTATTTTGAAATGTTTTAAGCTATTACATAAGTAACCATTTAATTCTAATACGAACTATTCGTTCTTTTTATAAGCATTCACTTTAGAATTTTTGATGTTCTCCATTCCCTTATTTTTGCTTACATTTGGGCGATTGTTTTTTTTTCGATGAAATGAACTGAATGATTGTGAGATGAATATTATCAACAATCTTAAGTCCGTTTTACGAATTTATTAAATTGTGGTAATTTTGATATCTTTAACTTCTGACATGTATTTTGGTATCTTCAAATAAAACCTGCAGCCTGAAAAAGAGTCGAATTCATCAAGCACTTTTTTAAATCTTGCAGGAGAATAAGATAAATTGGTAATCATAACTGGGCTTAGAACAGAGCTAGACTTTTAATTAATCGTTCAGTTGTATTTAATATTCTGTAAAGGTTAATGCTGTGGTCGCCGTGGCGTAGTGGGTAGAGTGCGACGCTCACACGCCGAAGGGTCTAGGTTCGACTCCCAGCTCAACACCAAGTTTTCGAATTTTTCACGGCACCACCTCCTTCGAGCTGCTGACAACACTCAAAGAGTAATAACTGTCTAAGAAAGCTTCTCAAATCTCGCCGTTCGGAGTCGGCAAAAAACTGTAGGTCCCTTCTACTCGTGAGAGAACAGTAGCGCGCACAACACGAGTAGTTGATGAGCACACTAGGCCCTGGTCCCCCTTTGGACTGTAGCGCAAACCATTATTATTATTAAAGGTTAATGGTTTGTATTTCTGTTTGGAGCATAATACAAATGTATTTAGTTGGTTCCAAGCTGAAGGATGCATTAATAAGTTGTCTCTTAAACGTAGTCGAACTTAATTGTGAGGAAAGTTTTGTGTTTTATTACCAGCTATCAGAAGCAAATAAGAGGTTTGAGATAATTTACAAAAGAAACAAGCAGCTTATTATAAAAAACTGGCGTACAAAATAGAGGGCTGTAAGGATTCGAAATCTTTCTGAACAACGGTCAGGTTGCTAAGTGGAGTTAATTCGGAAGGCTCCTGTGCTGTAGATTATTACAATTACAACAAAACATAAGATTCAGACATAGTTTTAGATGTTTGTCTTAAATCTGTGATATACGCTATATATACAAACGGTGATGATAGAATTTTGGGAAATTATAGGGGTATTTACTGCTCTCAGTGTGTAGGAAAGTTTTCACACAAATTTTATTTCGTTGTTTACCAATTATCGTCTAAGTGTCTGGTTTTGTTCAGGACTTTCATTGACTACGATTGCTAGGAGATTAAGAGAAAAAGAAAAAAGCTATAGGCATTTTTGTGAATTTTAAAGCTGCTTTTGATACAGTACATATATACTCTTTATTATTTAAGCTATCGACCCTTGGACTCTTGATCAAATTTATTATAGTCTATGAAGAGCTTATAACTCAATCAGACCTCTGCTACGGTATGGAATGGTAGTGTCTTTTTGGACGACATTGTTGGTGATGTTGACGTAGAAGTCCTTATATATGCTGAAGATCTGGTTATTTTGACTGAAATACCACTGACTGCGATAGGACAGCTTTAAGATTTTGCTCTACTTCAAAATTCAAAGTTTGCATGCCTGAGTTACACGAACGAAGTCTTTGACTTCAAGTACTGTTCAAGTACTCTTGAAGTCTTTGACTTCAAGCGCTTCAAAGGTTTTTTTTTAAAAGGACTCCCATCAACAACTCCTTCATATGCAATTTATATTGAATCTGGCCTGCCTCAAAGTAACCAGCGGAATCTGAAGGTAAATTAAGGTTATGAGTATGTCGAACCGCAATGTTCAAAACAGACTTCTCAAGATAGTTTTACAATATAATTTATCGCCTTTCAAAGTATGGAAAGAGCTGGCATAATTCCGTAATATTGAGCTAAATCGCACAGAGGCTCACACGGCCACGTTAACTCTTCTTTTGTACCTTTCATTGTATGATTATTATATGAAAATAAAAAGGAACGTGATGATAATAATAAAACTAAGCAATTTTAAACCTTTTCGAAAACACGAATTATGAATTAAAAGCGGGTGTTGTACAGTTGTACTTCTTTTTTCATTCTACGAGTATGTATATCAAAGAATGAAATTGCAAATGGTCCACTGAAGCTAGTCATTAGGTACCAAAATCAAATTAACCTAAATATATTAAAAGCTATGTTTATAGATAAACAGTTCTTGCACATGTACTCGCTCAGAAATGAATTATCTGAAGCTCATTTTCCGTTCACACAAAGTTTAAAAAATTGTTACTTAATCCAAATCTACACACATAAGGAAATGCTGTGTAAATGTTCCATATGCGGAATAAGATTGCCGTATAAATGCCCATATAAGTGCAACTACAATGTTTATGATTGTTAAATTTGTACGTCAAGTAAAATGATTTGTTATATCCTTTATCCATGAAGTGAAATCAGAGGATATGAAACAGTTTTGCTAATGCGTTCTTGATTTATTTTAGGTAGTGTAAAAAAATAGAAAAAAAACCTTGACATACTAACAAAAGAACGCATATACCTTGACTCCGTTCTAGTGCGAATAAAGTTGAAGACAACAAAACTTAATGTACGTTCGTAATATAAACGCTATTTCTAAAAGTAGCAATAATTTGGACCGAACAATACTCAACTTGGGTCCAACTAAGTACTTTTGTATAAAGTTCCAAATAGAAATACAAGCCATTAATCTTTAGCGAATATTAAATATAACTGAACAATTAATTAAAAGTTTAGCTCTGTTCTGAACCCAGTTATGGCTACTAATTTCTCTTTTTCTCCTTCAAGATTAAAAAAAAGTACTTGATGAATTCGACGGTTTTTCAGGCTGCAGGTTTTATTTGAAGATACCAAAATACATGTCAGAAGTTAAAGATATCAAAATTACCACAATTTAATAAATTCGTAAGACGGACTTAAGATTGTTGATAATATTCATCTCACAATCATTCAGTTCATTTCATCGAAAAAAAAACAATCGCCCAAATGTAAGCAAAAATAAGGGAATGGAGAACATCAAAAATTCTAAAGTGAATGCTTATAAAAAGAACGAATAGTTCGTATTAGAATTAAATGGTTACTTATGTAATAGCTTAAAACATTTCAAAATAATATTTGTGAACGGTTTGTATTAAACACAATTATCTGCATTGCGTGCATTGCAAAATTATACATTTCAGATGCAAATTGTCTTGGATATATAAGTAGGAAAATGAAACATTTTGTAAAGACCAAGTAGCATTTTGATATTTTTTTTTAGCAAGGTTATGCGAATACACAAACCATTTAAAAAGCATAAACTGCGCCGAAACATATGCAATAGAAACATAAAAATAATAACCAGAAATCTTTATTTCTTAGAACCACAGACAAGTATATCTAGATGTCTCACGCAGAACAAAATACTGGTTGTCGTTTTAAAAAACTAGCCCAAAAACCAGCCAACAAACGCTTTTAATAATAGAAAGAGAAGCAGCCAGCCGAGAAGAAATAATAATGCGGAGAGAAAAATTCAAAGAGAACATCGAAGAGTGATCAGCTTGTATTTATGATATTGAACCATGCTAAGCAAAGGGGTTGTCATTGGCTTTGTGTTGAATCCGGCATATTCAACTGTGTAAGGTAGGTAGGTCATCATCGGTTTTATCCAATGAATGGAACCAGCAGCATAATAGGAATAGTATACCTAGCGTTAACTTTTGATCCGCCGTGCTTTACAGTCTTGCCAGTTGAAACTCTTGGTTTTTTCGCCTGCGAACAAATGTCCTAATCCCAGGAGTACCAAATAAATCTATTTTGGATTCGTCCGTCCATAATATATTGCGCCATTTATAAGGTTCCCAGTTCAGGAGTTCTTTAGTTCGTTTTAGTAGGTTGATTTTTGACAGTAATGCTACTTCTCTGGGACTTCTGGATGGTAAATTCTTCTTTACCAAGTTACGGTTGACTTATCTTACTATTTGTCTTTCATCGGCGTGGGCTAGGTTTGTTTCTTCTTTTCGCTTCGTCTTTTTATTTTCATATTATTTGAACACCCAACAATTTCACTTATAAATTTAAAAGTTTTGCCCCCTAAATGCATTTTTTTTTTATTAAGGCACGTTTCTCGGAAGTACAATAACCACGACAGATTTTACTTTGCTAACAATGCTCCAATTTTGAAAGTTTATCTCTAAGTAACTCCAGGTATACCCGTATGAAATGAGCGTCAAGATACAAATGTCTCGATAGGGAACATTTGTTGTGAACGAGCCCTTTTTTTTTTTTTTGTTGTTTGCTATGACATCTGTGAAAAATATTTAGTATACGTCAAGTCATTGAACAGACAACATCATATTTTTTCATCGTGTTAAAAATGTCGAATTTTGTACCAGAAAGTGATGATTTGCGGAAAGCATTAATTTTTTGTGTTCATTTGAAGAAAAGTGCTGCAGAGTCGCATCGAATGCTTGTCGAGGCATATGGTGGTCATGCTCTATCAGAAGCAACATGCAAAAGATGGTTTCAATGGTTCACAAATAATGATTTTGATGTGAGAAATGAAGAACGGGGAAGACGACCAAAAAATTTGAAGACGCCGAATTGCAAACGCTATTGGATGGAGATGACACTTTGAGTCAAAAGCAAATGGCAGCAATGTTAAATGTTGCACAACAAACAATTTCTGACCGTTTAAAAGCTATGGGAAAGATCCAAAAGTGTGGCAAATGGGTGTAACATGAATTGAATGAAAAAATGGAAAACCGAAAAAAACACTTGTGAAATTTTGCTTCAAATACACGAATGAAAATCGGTTTTGCATTGGATTGTTACTGCCGATGAAAAATGGATTCATTTTAAGAGAAAAAATCATGGGTTAATCTGGGACAACCATCAACATCGACTGCAAAACCAAATTGATTCGACAAGAAGACAATGCTGTGTGTTTGGTGGGACCAGAAACGTGTGCTGTACCACGAGCTCCTAAAACCTGGTGAAACCGTTAATACTGATCGCTACCGACAACAAATGATCAGTTTTAACCATACATTGATCGAAAAACGACCAGAATGGGCCAGAAGACACGGCAAGGTAATTTTGCTCCATGACAATGCGCCTGCACATAAAGTAAAACCGGTTCAGGATACAATCATAACACTTGGCTGGCTACCATTTGTTTTCATCGATGGGACACGCATTGGCTGAGCAGCACTTTGATTCCTACGAGGAGGTCGAAAATTGGGTGTCTGATTGGTTTGCTTTAAAAGACGAACAATTTTATTGGCGTGGTATCCACAAATTGCCAGAAAGGTGGCCAAAATATGTAGAAAACAATGGTCAATACTTTGAATAAAATGTTTTTACTTTCCCATTAATAATTAGTGTTTTATTTTCAAAAAAAATACGCTCGTTTCATATCGGTATGTGTAGTTATATATTAAAACCGGTCTTCATTATTTTGCACAATTTAAATTCCGTTGCATTTTTTACCTGAAATGGGACCTTTTTTAGTGATAGGATGAATTTTTTATTATCTTATTTACTGGTTTTGTGATTGATGTAATACAAATGTTGTGCAATAAATATATAATAAATATGTTTGTTTTTTCGACTTTTTGCGAAATCAGTTTAAGTTAAAACTCCCGCATGTATCTTCGTTACACAGGTGGATTAAAATAAAAAGTTTATCTCCTGAAATCAATTCACATGTTCTTGGTGAAATGAAACGAATAAAAAATAATTTTTCGCCTATGGAAAGAGAAGTGATACTAATTTTTGATGAAATGAGTATCAAAGCCGATTTGACTTACAATTAACACAAAGATATAATAGAAAGCTTTATAGATTATGGAAGAGGTATAAGAGTTAATAAGTGTATTAAAGAAGTATGTGTCTTGATGGTTCGCAGCATTTGTTGTAGCTTTAAGCATCAATTCCAATGAATGAACTTCAATGTGAAATAAAAGAGTGCATAGATTTATGTACTAAATTAAATCTAAATGTGAATTCTATATGCTAGGACCAAGGGCCCACTAACCGATAATTGTTCTCAATCTTAATATACGAAATTTCAGCTTTAAATGAAATAATTACAAAATTTATGAACTTTTCGATGTACCACACTTAATAAAAGCGTAAGAAACAATCTTCTGCAACAAGATTTGATAACATCAGATGGATGCACAAGCTGGAAGGTCATCGAGCACCAACATGATGTAGAAAAGACTAAATTAACCAAAATGTGTCCAAAATTAACTTTTGCACATGTATACCCATCATGTTTTGAAAAAATGAATGTAGCATTGGCCGCACAAGTTTTAAGTCGGTCTGTAGCATGTGGAATTGAGACAATGAGAGAGCTCAATAGCTTTTAAAATCATCTACAAAAATATGTTAAGCCGACATCTGCTTTCATAAAAAAAAAGTAGACAGATTATTTGATATTTTAATAGGCAAGCCAGCGTTCTCAAGGGATGACACAAATATAGATTTTCTCTATGAAATAATATCTTATCTAAAAAATATAAGACGCGTTAAAAACACGGGTGAGGTGTATTGCTTTGATGGTCTGGTCCTTACTATTGAAAGCATTCTGTGCAAGAATGAAGTATTCAATGTTCACCAAACGATTAAATATTTAAATTTAAATAAATTTAACCAAGATCAACTTGAAAGTCTGTGTGGCAAAATAAGAGCGCGAAATGGCAATAAAAACAATCCAACTTTAGCTGAATTTGGATGCTTGTTAGCTAAAGTTCTGTCTCTAAAATTTTTGTTTAACTCCAAATTCTGCAACTGTTAAGAGGACGATTCTGACTACCTCACCCTTGATTGGAGCACGTTTACACAAGATGAAAAAGAAAATATCCTCGTATGTAGCCAAAACACAGACGCTTATGAGGAAAACAGAGCAGAAATCGAGGAAATTTGCAGCAATTTAAATGAAGAGAATGAAATTTTTGTTATAATACCCGAAGTCGATGAAGTCTCAGTGAGATATTTTGCTGGATAACAGTATCAAGACTCTTAGCAAAATGGAAAGTATTTGTCAGAAATGTGTCCAAGCTGTTTCGAAAACCAAAGAAACTTTTAATTTGACAGAGGTGTTAATAAACCTGAAAGAATGTGAGTAATCAAATAAAAAACAATTGCTTCTATGTCCATCAGAAAAATATTTTGAAATAAGCCGTTTGCATGTACGTAGAAGTGTTTACTGATTTTTTCACTGGGGAACCATTTACAGGTTACAAATCTCCGTTTCCCGGAATGGTTAATTTTTATTTTTATTTTATAATAGACGCGTGCAAAAGGGGTTGCGAGTACCTTTAAGTGACCGGATCAGGTCACAGCACGGGCCGAAAGTATAGAGGAAGAGAAGGAGAGGAGGTACCGATGCACATTGGTTTTAAATGCCTGTGGATTGTAATGAGGAGGAAAGATCGAGCTGGGAAGAGCATTCCAGATTCGTATAGTGAATTTTGAATTTGACTGTACGTCCGAAAGAAAGTCTGAGGGTGAATTGGTGGGCATTCCTAGCGAGGCGTGTATTGCAGGTGAATTCTTGAAGGGGAGGAATGCAACTGGCTAATTCATATGAGCGTTTCTTGTTAAAATTGCGATAAAAGAGTGACAACGATGCGACATTACGTCGGTGTTCTAACGAGTCAATCGACTTCGCAATATTACTGTCACCTATAAGTTTTATCGCTCGCTTTTGAATTCTATCCAGCAGGTGCAAAGAGGTCTTAGAAGCACCTGAACAAATAGGAGCGTTATACTCAAGTTTTGGGCGTATGTAGGCCTTGTATATTGCAGCCAGATCAGAGGGGGTGAAGTACTTCTTGCATCTTTTAAGGAAGCCTAGACATTTCGCAGCATTTTTGGCGTCCTCAAATATGTGATCGTTCCAACCAATTGTTGGGTTGATACACATACCGAGGATGGAAAGTCTTTCGGTTTCAACAACGCAAGTGCCGTTCATGGATAACGGCTAATTATTTTGTGATCGCTTTAACGACAGTAGACAGCACTGTGTTTTGGAAGCATTAAATTCCACTTTATTCTTATTTCGCCAATCGATTATGCTGTCAAGGTCGGAATTTAATGTGCTTAACATACGCTGGCGTTCCGAGTCTATGGCCGAAGTGGAGGGACGTGAGCCAAGGAACGAATATGAAAAGCTGAGGATACTGTCATCAGCGAAGGAACGAATAGGATTAGAGGTAGCAGACAAGAGATCATTTATAAAAATGAGGAAGAGTGTCGGAGACAAAACAGAGCCCTGGGGAATAGCAGCATTAATATGGTGAATATCGACTTGAATCCATCCAAAACGACTTGTATTGAACGATTCAAAAGGTAATTTCTAATCCATTGAGGAAGAGACTCATCGATTCCAAAAGCACGGTTCCACTTTTCAGTGAGATATGCCATCAGATCACCAGTGGAACGGTTACTTCGGAAGAGTGGGACAGATGGAAAAGTTAACGCAGTGGTAGAAGAACATTTCTTCAGAAGAACAGGGGATATACCATCCGAGACAGCGGATTTGTGTATGTTTAGATCTTTAAGTACACTTGCTACTGTACGAGTGCGAAAGTGGATTTGCCCCATGAATTCCTTATGTTTTTTACAAAAGACCAAAAGCTCCTGCTACCCTTAGGGCATTGTAGAACTTTTCGCCTCAACTTTTGGTCGAAGGAGAATTTAACACGTCTTATTAATGCATTACAGTCATTTCGGATCCGTTTGAACTTTTTCCGGGCTTCCTCAGAAGGGTTGGCTTTATAATCCCGGGAACTCAACTATCTCATCCTGATAGCCTCTTTGCAGCTCGAGTCGTACCACTCGTTTGCCTTAGGCTTGATGCTCTTCACTCTGTGAGGAGTGAAGGACCTCATGCCCAGCGAAATAATGTTTGTGATCGCATCAGTAGCGGCATCAACGTCACTATCGAGGAAGCATAGTGACCAGTTGAAATTCCTAAAGAAGTTGTTAGGTCCGCTCCAGTTGGCTTTCTCGTAGAGCCATACTGTTCTTTTCGGAATTTGTTCTCTAAATGTGTTTAAGGAATACGAAAATTTGGCTGACACGACACTGTGCTAGGACGAGCCTAGAGGCGACAATATATCAATGGAATATTTTCCAGGATGAGAGGTGAGAAAGAGATCCAAGGTGTTGGCGGTATGATCTGCAATGTCAGGTATTCGTGTTGGCTCATTCACAAGGTGTGTTAAATTATTTACCTCAGTGACGATTTCAACATACCTTCCTTCGGGTGTTCTCTGGCCTGAATGTCGAAGCCAAGTAGAATTGTGTACATTGAAATCGCCCGCAATAGCGATTTGAGTGCGCGGGTACAGGGACACAATTCTTGTGATGAAGTCGGACAGCTCATCAAACTCTTTATAAGTTGAGTTGCTGTCCAGGTTTGGACTTCTCTAAATAAATCAGTAGTGGATTAAATGCTGTCGGACAAAGAGTTTTAACCACAGAAAATTAAATTCCGGATTGGAACAGTGGCCATATTGTGGTTGAATTTGGTAAGCAACATCACAACGCACATAAATGGCGAGACGGCGGCGTAAAAAGAATAAGGGCACCAAGCTATATCCAGGCAGGTTCAAATCCGATAAATCGGTATTCTCACCCACTTGTGTTTCGCTCAGCGCCAAGACATCTGGTTTATGACGAGAGAGGTGGACGTAAACGGCAAAGAGATTAGGTCTCAGTCCGCGAATGTTGCTCACGTCAAAACGAAATCGCCCCCTCATGTCAGTCGTAGGCATCTGAAAACCAACTCAGACAATGCAGTTGGTAAAAGTGAGCAGAGTTCAGAAGTGTAACTGCGTTTAGCTTCGCAAAAAAATCAATGTAGGTGTTATGCCCGTACATTGACTTGAATTGGTCCACTAACAAAAATTCACACTTCCGAATCCGCTATGTCAGATGTTAGGCATACTCGGACATCGCCCCAGCCCGTCTGGTAGATCAAACGGGAGTTGCGACCGAGAATGCCCAACAGTGTTTTGTGAAGGAGTGGGAGAGGGGGGAACGGACCGCTTGGGCTCTACCGAAACACTTCACTGCGCTAGACTGCACTTTTTTTAAGACTTTTACTTTTTTTTTTTTGTTTCACTCGCGGAGGTGTTGGGCGGTCCGTTAACGCGAGGAAAATTTTGTTTTTTTTTTTTTGTCAAGTGCATGCAGCGACGGTACGTCTGCATGCGTCGGAGGATGACATAGCACAAAATGAATGCTATAAACATAGAGTAGACAAAACCAATTTTTTAATACTTGTTCTATTGTTCAAAAATTGCAAATGGACCATTAACAGGAGAACCTGTAATTTAAGAGTTGCAATTCGAAAAAAAAAAGAAAAATTAAAATTAGCATGAACAAATAACATTACTCTTTGGAAAAAATAACAATAAATAAAAAGTTGTTTAAACATATGTATATGCGTTTTTTTTTCATTATTAAATTAGAAACATGCGTTGTATTCGCTTGAAACAAACAAACGAAGACTCATTCTTTATTCCACTAAAAGCATCTCTTTACGTAAACACATCATTTAAGTTTCTATTTAATAACCTAAGGCCTGATCAATTTCAATAAAATCGAACCATCCGCCCTAAAATTGAAAATCAATCATTTCAGCAAACGTAGCAAATCTTGCCGAACATCTGAAAAGAGGGAAGAAACAAATTGTGTCTATGTATGGTTGTGTTTGTACCATACACATCCAGCTAGACTTCGTATGTATTCTGTTATTTTGTTGCTTTAGTTACGGAGATCCTTTAAAAGAGACTGTCTCTCACTGAAAGTGCTTTGCATTCTAGTGACTAAGAGAAAAAAAATTTGCCACTTTTTAAAATCGGTATACAAATCGAGCTTTTTAGTTTCACATGTCAGTCCTTTCTATGACGGTGAGACATCTGGGTATACTTGTCTGTGTTAGAACTGACCCATTTTTTATATATGGACTTTAATCAGTTTTTAATTTCAAATACCGGCTAAACTAAGCCGATTGGACCCCCTCCACTCATACAATTATTTTTTTCATCTCACTGAGGCCTACATGACTGCATCACTCAATCGAGGGGCCGCAAGTATCGGAACCATGCCAAAAAGTTTTTGTCGGGAGTTACTGATCAGGAACGTGAGGACAATGAAAGAAAAATGCAAAAGAGAAGGACTCAGATATTACTCCGCTACTCAGTTCATTTCTTCATTTTCAGTTTGTGTTTGCTCTTATGTATATCTTACCCGTAGGTATACATGTATGGTATGCGTGTATATCTAAAACAAATGTTGCACTATGCTTTTGTCTGTATGAATTTTTGTGTAAAGTTGTGTATGGTGCTTTATTCAATGTATTAGCTTTATTCAATGTGATCAATTGTTCAAAAAATAAAGTACGGTAAAAACAAAAACAAATACATTTTTTTAATGAAAATTATAACTACTGCATACCATATATTACGATTCAAAAGTGAGTAAGCAACATGCAATCATTTTTCCTTTCTTGTGAATCAGTTATTTTCACCGCTAAAATTTGTGAGTAATATTTTTAAGATGACAAGTCTTTGCATTTGCCTTTCTTCAGAGAGGACGCTAATTAAATACAAACCTGTTAAAGTTCAAAAATATAATTATTTTAAAATGCGAAGTGAAATTTCTTTGGAAACTAGGAAAACTGTCGTAAAAAGTAAAAACGTTTCGGGAAATTCGAGAAATTGTAAACAAGCATTACGCGTCGTGTAAAAACATTATTGACAAATTTGAAAAATGTAAAACATTGGAAAATTTTCGACGGAAAGGGAGACCAAAAAAATTAACACAAAGAGAAACAAGACAAATTGTGAATGAAATAAAAAATAATCCAAGTTCAAGCGCCGTCAAAAGTGCAAGAAAGAAGACAATGCTTTCAAAAATTAATAAACAAAAACGTTTAAAATTTCCAAAAAATATATAAACAATGACATTTCGTTTTGGAAAAACATTTTATTTATTGATGGAGGAATCAATAGGGGCTTATGTGGCAATTATGACCAATATGTTCGGTCGCCTCACAGAACCCCTAACCGAGGGGCAGAAACTGGGAATCCTCCACCGGAAGTTGGGGCGAAGTCGATCGAGGACCTGGTTGGCCTGGGAAGGAAGCTGGAGATGCTGAGGGCGAATATGGAGACGTTCGCGCCGCCCCTATCAGCTCGAACAAGGAACCTACTGGAACCAGATTTGGCCTACATGATCGAGGGCGAATCTGGCCGGGCCGTGATGAGGAACCCACAGCTCGTAGCACGAAGGGAACACCACCATAGTGAAAAGTCAACAGGACAAAGAGAAGCACCGCCGAGGACGTCGTCACCTCACCGTCGAGATCCACCACCACGGGAGGGAAGGAATCCTCCTATCGCTGCACCCAGGAGATTTACGTCATGGAAGGGCGGAGACTCTCCCGTCAGAATTTTTCGCTGTTTCAACTGCAACAAGGAGGGGCACTGCAACAGATTTCTTGGCACGAGCGGGAGTTGTCTTAGACCTGGCCTCCGGCGAGTGGAGCTTCCAGGAACAAGAGACCGCCGTGTGCGCAATCATGGAGAGAGCGAGCCTGGACGGCGATCAGGACAGACGGCTAGCGAGTCTTGTGGAAGACACCTTCCGGGATATGCCCGAAGGTATTGGGTGCACTCACTTGGTAGAAAACAAAATAAGGACCTCGCACGAACTGATTAAGCAGCGGTACTACCCCGTATCCCCTGCAGTTCAGCGAGATATAGACATCGAAATAGAGGACATCTTAAAGCAGGGTATCATCGAAAAATCGAATAGTCCCTGGGCTTCAACCATTCTATTGATGAAGAAGAAGGACGGGGCGTTTCGGTTTTGCGTTGATTACCGCCAACTAAACAAGGTGACGGAAAGAGATGCGTACCCTCTGCCGTATATTAACGCGACCTTGGACAAGCTGAGAGACGCCAAATACTTGTCTTCTTTGGACATCAAGTCCGCCTATTGGCAGATACCGGTGGAGGAAAAATCGCGGCAGTACACGGCCTTCACGGTCCCGAGAAGAGTCTTATTCCAATTTCGGAAAATACCTATCGGGTTGCATAACGCCCCAGCAACGTTGCAACGATTCATTGACACCATACTAGGCGCTGACCTAGAGCCATATGTTTCCGTATACCTCGATGATATCATCGTGGTTACAAACAACTTTGATAAACACCTCGAGATTTTGGAGGAAGTGTTTAAGCGTCTCAAAGACGCCGGTCTGAGGTTGGGAAAAGAAAAATGTAACTTTTGTATGTCCTCATTGAGGTATTTAGGGTATGTGGTAGATTCGAAAGGGCTGCATGTGGACCCGGAGAAAGTTGAAGGTATGGTTAGAATTCCTGCACCAAAGAACGTTAGGAAAGTTAGGAGTCTTTAAGGGATGGTGTCGTGGTATAGGAGGTTCATTCCGAACTTTGCGACCATGGTCAAGCCGTTGACCGATTTGCTCAAGAAGGGCAACAAATTTCTGTGGAATGATGAGTGCGAGGGGAGTTTCCGGAGGGCAAAAGAGTGCCTGGTGACGGCCCCGATTCTATCCTGCCCGGATTTTGAACGTCCATTTGTGGTACTCAGTGCTCACTCAGACTTTCGACGATGGCGAGAAGGCCATTTGTTATTTGAGTAGGTCGCTGAACAGGAGTGAGAGGAAATATTCCACAACGGAGACGGAGTGTTTAGTCGTACTATGCGCAGTGCAGAAGTTGCGACCGTATATCGAAGGAGTTCGGTTTACAGTCGTGACGGATCACTATTCTCTAGTATGGTTTAGCAATCTGAAGGACGATTGTGGCAGACTAGCGAGGTGGGCGGTGAAGCTGCAACAGTACGATTTAGAAATAATGCATCGAAAGGGCAAGGACCACTTTGTTCCGGACATGCTCTCCTGAGCCGTAGAGGTGGCGGTCGGTATCGAAGAACAAAATGTCTCAGATCCCTGGGTCAAGGAAATGATGGACAAAATGTTGCGAACCCCCACTCTTATCCGAAATGGAAGGTCCAGTTAGGAAAACTGTTTAAGCTTGTTAGGGCCACCCACGTGTTAGTTCGGGACCAGGGGACAGAATGGAAGGAGGTGATACCGAAAGACTTCGAGTGATACGCGAGAGCCACGACGACCCGCTGGCCGGACACATGGGGGTGAGAAAGACGTTAGCTAGAGTAGAAACCAGGTATTACTGGCCGAAAATGCTGTCTGATGTTACTCGGTATGAGTAGGTGGTTTATAAGACTTCTGGACCACTTTTTCCATACAAAAAATATAAGAGAATTGGGATGCGGCGTTGGTAGTGACGCTTATCAGCAGTAAGGGGGATGTATTTGGGACGCGGCGTTGGTAGTGACGCTTATCAGCAATAAGACGGTGCTATGTGAGATTTAGTAATTAGTGTATTATCTGTAAATTAATTATGGTCTGACAAAAGATGTGTTAGGGGACATGTGAACTGATTAAATGTGTGTCTTTGACCTGGCGTTAGTTTCACGGAAATATTTTTAGAATTAATTGTTGTCTATCAAAAAGAAAATGTGAAAGGGGGGGAGCATGTTTCACTTATCAACAAAAAGACTGTGATCATCACCCAAACAAGGGACGCTAATGTTGGAGTGCAAAATAAAAAAATGTGTTAGGAGGGGGGCATTTTTCACTTATCAACAAGAAGACTGTGATCATCACCCAAACAAGGGACGCTAATGTTAGAGTGCTAAATAAGTTTGGTAGTGGCGCTCTTATCAGCAATAAGAAGAAGAAAGTTTATTGTGAGAATTGGTTTTTGTTTTTTACGGTGACATGTGAGATTTAGTATTTAGTGTATTATCTGAACATTAATTGTGGTCTGTCAAAAAAACAATTTGTTAGGGGACATGCGAAATGATTAAATGTGTGTCTTTGACCTGGCGTTAGTTTCACGGAAATATTTTTAAAATTAATTGTGGTCTATTATATGAATGTTTCACTTATCAACAATATAGAAGCAATATGACAAAAAAACTGTGGTCATCACCCAAACGAGGGACTAATGTTAGAGTACAAAATAACTTTATTGTGAGAATATTTTTTGTGGTTACATGTAAGATTCAGTATTTCATGATAATTTTAGGTGTGGTTCAATAGGTTCAATCTAATGTTTAGTATGGGGACATGTGTGACATATTTCAGTATCACCAAAAAATTGTACCGGAAGTCATCATTTGTGAGGCATAGGAAGTCGATTAAAGGTAGAGAAAGGCAATATTCTGCAATTGAATTCCCTCCGCAACCACTGACAGCAACAATACCGGCAATATGTGAAGCAGTAGTAAGAAAATTTAAGCCAAATGTTTATAGAAGATGTTCGACCTATGAAATAGATGTGAAACCACGAAATTGGTCTAGTCATCAAAGAAAAAACGCTCGCAAGGAAAAAACACAAAAGTTTCTCAGAGAAATGGTGACATGTATAGAGAGCGCTTTTACGTATCGAGTTAAATCATTTTCAATTAACAATAAAGATGAGAGCGTATTGTTTGAGAAAAATCAACGGAGCTGATAACAAATGAATTGGAGACCATGTTTAATTTGAAATTCAACATAGAATTATATTGTGAATTTGTGAAGTATTCAACTAATGGTAGTGGGGATGGTGATGGTGGTGATGATGATGATATGATTGCAAAACTATGCAAATTAAGATGTGTATAATTGTATCAACTGAGGATATTCCAACACAATTGAACAACATGATAGATGATCTAATTAGAGGAGCTTCAAGGGAAAGACAGTGAATGGGCTTTGGTTAGATTTTTACGCATGGAAGTGAATATTAATAAATATCAAGCTATTCGAGCTTCCGAACATTTTAAATTACCTGCATATTTACAAGAAAAGAAACCCTGTATAAACATTCAAAATAATGATGAAATTTGTTTTAAATGGGTATCAGCTCTTGATGAAAATGTTACAGTTAATACTATCAGAAGATCTGTTTATAAAATAAGTAATATGTCGACAGTAAATGGTAAAATTCTCAATTTTGAAAATATGAAATTTCCTTTAAAAGTGAATGATGTGACGATATTCGAGATAAATAATTCTGATATCAGTGTTAACGTTTTTGTTTATGAAAAGAGTGCAAAGGGATATGAATATAATATCATTGGTCTATATTATCATACGCAAGAGGAAAAATCGAAACATACAAATGTGCTTTATTAAGAGAGTGAGGTTGACAATACAAATCATTATGTTTAATAACAAAAAGGAAAATCAAATACAGATATGTAATGGTTGTTTACAATACTTTCGAACTTTTTCTATGTTAGAGAAACACACAAGTGAATGCTGTAAACATATAATAATAATGTCAGTAGGTAGTTTTTTAGGCTTCTGGACCACTTTTTCCATACAAAAAAGATAAGAGAATTGGTGTGCGGCGTTGGTAGTGACGCTTATCAGCAATAAGACGGTGCCATGTGAGATTTAGTAATTAGTGTATTATCTGTAAATTAATTATGGTCTGACAAAAGATGTGTTAGGGGACATATGAACTGATTGAATGTGTGTCTTTGACCTGGCGTTAGTTTCACGGAAATATTTTTAGAATTAATTGTGGTGTGTCAAAAAGAAAATGTGTAAGGAGGGGCATGTTACTCTTATCAACACCATACAAAAAAGATAAGAGATTTCTATAGGGTTTTTTTTTTCATGCGTGTTGATTGTTGAGTTGGCTTCTTGAAGTGAGTGTGATAAGAGTGGGGATGTATTTGGGACGCGGCGTTGGTAGTGACGCTTATTAGCAATAAGACAGTGCCATGTGAGATCTAGCATGTTTCACTTATCAACACAAAGACTGTGGTCATCACCCAAACAAGGGACGCTAATGTTAGAGTGCAAAATAAGGGCTAATG
This sequence comes from Eristalinus aeneus, assembly GCA_955652365.1. Classification (NCBI taxonomy): domain Eukaryota; kingdom Metazoa; phylum Arthropoda; class Insecta; order Diptera; family Syrphidae; genus Eristalinus; species Eristalinus aeneus. The sequence goes on along the minus strand of OY019132.1, from coordinate 13,743,628 downwards.
ATCTGAAGAAATATATTTCACCACTATACTTTGGCTGGAAAGTGTATAAATACGGTATTTGACTTGGGGTAGTATTTAGTTGTGAAAAGGCGGTGTTAGAATATTAAAGCGGAGCAGTAGCTGTTTGACGTAAGCTTATTAATATAGATAAGAAAAAAAATAAGGTTAATGCTAGACTATAGTTATAAAAAGTGAGTGTCCTCGGTTTATTTGCATCAATCGTTATTTTTCTGCGAGTGAGTGTTTATCATTCAAAAGAAACGGAAACAAAAAAAAAAAATGTTTTATTGTACAGTGTGTAGTATGGAGTTTAGTGATAAATCTTCTTTAGAAGAACATTTAAAAGTGCAAAAATGTAGCAGAAAGAGACAACCTTCTCCAGATTCACAACCATGAACTTCTGCTGCTGCTGAAGTGCAAATTCCAAAGAGGAAATATACAAAATCATCAGTTTGTAAACGATGTATGATTTGTGAGGAGGATGTTAATGAAAGTTATTGGAATCAACACAAAAGAAAAAGTACCCATAAGGAAAAAGCTAAGAAAGTTATTCGAGAAAATGTTTCTTGCATAGAGAATGCTTTTAAAAATAGAATTAAAACTTTTTCAATATCTAATCAGTATGAGAGTAGATTGAACATAGATGTATTGTTTGAAAAATATATTGATTTGATAATATAATTGTTAACAAGTGAAGTGGTAATTATGAAAGCGTTCAAATTTAACATGGAATTATTTTGTGATTTTGTAAAACATTTAAAAGATGAAGATGATAACATGGAGATAAGTACAAAGAGTATGCAGACGGTGATGCGTACAATTTTACGAGATGATCAAATATCTGAAGAATTGAATGATATGATTAAAATCATCAAGACGAAGCTGGAGGAGTTCCAAGAAAGGGATAGTGGATGGGCTTTGTTATCATTTTTGAGAATTGAGATATATATCAATAAATATGAACCACTTCGAGGATCATCTTATTTTCCATTACAAGCAGAGATTCAGTATAAACACGCTTGTATAAATGTGAAAAACGATGATGATTATTGTTTTAAATGGGCAATCATAGAGGCTATTGATAGTAAAGTTAAAAAACACAATGATAGACCATCAATGTATAAAGTAGATGATATAAAAAGTGAAACTATAATAGTTAATGATGAAGTGGTAAGTTTTCAGAACATGCAATTTCCTCTGAATGTTAAAGATGTTAAAATTTTCGAAGATAACAATCAAAACATTAGTGTAAATGTTTTCGGATATGAAAAAATTAATCAAAAATACCATATAATTGGTCCCTACTATCATACACGCAAAGAAAAGACAAAACATATTAATTTGCTTTTTTGTGACAATTACGATGGGAGTGAAATGCATTATGTGTTCATCGAAAACATATCACGATTATTGAGTACTCAAATCACCCATTGTAAAAAAAAAATATATCTCTGCAACGGTTGTTTACTACATTTTCCAAACGAGCTCAATCTACAGAATCACAAAAGTGAATGTGGCAGAAAGGTTGTGATAATGCCAGAAGGAGATAACAATGTTTTGGAGTTTAAAGGTCAACGAAAAAAGTTTCCAGTTCCCTTCGCTGTGTACGCTGACTTTGAATCCATCCTAATTCCTACCAGTTACTGTATACCGACCCCAGATACATCATCATCAACAAATGTACAACAACATATATCATGTGCTTTTTCATATTATATTAAGTGTTCATTTGATGATGAATTAAATATACATAGATCATTTGTTGGTAAGGATTCAGTTTAATAACCATATATATATAACAATCAATACTAAAAAAAAACAAATTGTAGGAGAAAATTCATCAGATGTATTTGTTGAGATGCTTGTTGAAGATTTAACATACATCCATATGGAAGTTATAAAGAAGCCAAAGCAGATGATTCCATTGACGGACCTTGAGAATGACTTTAACTGTACATCACCTATATGCAGTATATGTGAAAAAAGTTTTATATCATCTGATGAAAGAGTAAGAGATCATTGTCACTTCACCGGTAAATATAGGGGACCTGCACATTCACAGTGCAATTTAGATTTTGGCATACCAACATTTTTTCCAATATTTCTACATAATTTTTCCGGTTATGATTGTCATTTATTTGTGAAAAGTTTAAGTAAAACTCAAGGTGAAATAAAAATAATTCCCTTAAATAAGGAGAACTATGTTTCACTCTCCAAACGGGTTGCAGATAACTTTGAAATGAGATTTTTAGATTCTTTTCGATTTCTTCAGGCTAGCATAAGTAGTTTGGTGAACAATTTAACAGAAGATGATTTTATTATATACACAATAGCTTATAAAAATGATGATGACTCATTTAAATTAATGCTGAGGAAAGGTGTATTTCCCTATGATTATCTTGATTCATGGGATCGTTTAGAAGATGACTTTCTTCCACCAATTTCAAAATTTTATAACAAATTAACGGATGAAGATTGTTCGGAAAACGACTATAAACACGCTGTAAAAGTGTGGGAGCATTTCAATTGTTAAACCTTGAAAGATTACATGCTTCTGTATTTAAAGAGTGATGTTTTGCTGTTGGCTGATGTTTTTGAGAATTTCCGTAAAGTTTGTATGAAAATATACGATTTAGATCCGTGTCACTACTATACATCACCTGGTTTATCTTGGGATGCAATGATGAAGGTAACAAACATTAAATTGGAGCTTTTAACAGAAATTGACATGTTTAATTTCTTTAAAAAAGGTATCCGCGGTGGTTTATGTCAGTGTAGTAAGAGATATGCAAAGGCTAATAATAAGTATGTAGATTACTATGATAAAACAAAAAAAGGGAATTTCTAAGGTATTTAGATGCAAATAATTTATATGGTTGGGGAATGTCACAATCGCTTCAAGATGGAAATTTCCAATGGCAACATCCTGAGATCTACACAACAGAATATATATTAAATCTAAATGAAAATAGTAATATTGGTTATATATTTGAAGTTGATATAACCTATACAGAGAATCTTCACGATTCTCATAATGATCTTCCGTTTTGTCCAGAAAATACATTAACACCAACAAGTAAAGTTGCCATGTTAATAGCTAATCTGAATAATAAGAAAAAGTACGTGATTCACCTCAGAAACTTAAAACAATGCCTTGAGAATGTATTAACCGTTACCAAAGTACATAGGGTATTATCATTTACTCAATCGAATTGGTTACATAAATATATAGAACTTAACACTGAATACAGGAAAATTGCTAAGAATCAATTTGAGAAGAACTTTTTCAAATTAATGAATAACAGTGTTTATGGTAAAACTATGGAAAATGTAGAAAAGCGAAGAGACGTGAAGATAGTAACAAATTGGGATGTAAAGAAAAACTCTTTCAGTGCAAGGAAGCTTATTGCACATCCTAATTACCATAGTTGTTCTATATTTACTGCGGATATGTGTGCTTTTGAAATGATTAAGGAAAAAGTAGAGTATAATAAACCGATTTATTTAGGTTTTGTTGTACTAGAGTTATCAAAATGGTTAATGTATGGCTTTCATTATAATTATATGCGGAAAAAGTTTGGAGACTCAGTACAGTCATATGGATACGGATTCATTTATTTATTCAATAATGACTGATGATTTTTATTCTGATATCTATAGTGATGTTATGATTCTGATAATTCAAGATTTGACACATCAGAATATCCCTTAGATAATTTACACAATTTTCCACAGATGAATGGTAAAGTTCTTGGTAAATTTAAAGATGAAAATAATTCTAAGAAAATGTTGGAATTTGTTGGTTTACGAGCGAAAATGTATTCTTTCAGTGTAGATACTGGTAAAGTTGTAAAAAAAGTAAAGGGAGTGAAAAAAAATGTAACTAAACGCCTGGATATAAAAGACTTTAGAAAATGTTTATCTAAGAAAACTGTACTTTACAAATCCATGTATGTATTTAGAAGTAAGTTACATAACCTTTATACACAAATTATTAATAAGTTAACATTAAGTTATAATGATACCAAGAGGTATATATGTAATGATGGAATACATACATATGCTTGGGGACATAACAAAATACCAATGAGTGAAGGAATGTATATTAATAAACTAAACAAAGAAATAAAATATATTGTATAAATATATAAATCATTTCATGTGTTTTTTATTTTTATAATTTATTAGTTGGAGATGTTTTTTATTTATTTATTTGGAAAGATTTCTATTTTCGGATTTCTGATGACGAAGCTTCAAAGTGATTCAATGAATGAATGATCTGTTTTCAACTTAAGAGGAATCAGCATCGGAATTTTACATTGAGAATGGAATCGGTTGTCAATTCGATGAGTTCATCAACATGAAATGTGACTTGGAAACAGAAGAAGAGAGTCAATTTAAAAGTGAAACCTCATCATCATCAATTAAAAAACTGACTTATATTGGATGAAACCATACCAGCTTCACCAGTAGATAATATCGAAAATCCTGAGGATAAGCTTATTGTTGAAGAGCTGAATCAAATGAGTCCATCGATTGAAGAAATTGCCCTGAGTGAAAGCGGGACTTTTATCGTAGGATGAAGCGAACGCTAAAAATAGTTTTCCCTCAAATATTGTGGACTAAGCAGAAGACCACCACTTGGCCTAAGAAGGGGTTTCTTCTCATACTCTTGAAGGAGAAAGATACTATCCAAACAATGAAATATGGTTTTGTATACTTGCATCAGAATAAAACGCATACAATTGAATTTGTATAAGCAATAGTCAATAATATTTGTTAACACAAACCAAAAAAACAAAAAAAAGATAAACGGGAGTGTTTATAATTTTTTTGTTTCTGTTGATGAGTTTTGGTGTTTTTTTATTTTTTGGTTTTTTATAAAGAATAATCGGGAAGGTTTTTTTGATTACATTTATTATTCAGAAATGACATAAAAACAAAGAAATTCAGTGAATTACAATTAATAGGATTCTACCACACACACACACATAAAAACAATGAACAGTCAAAAGGAATTAAATGATATCGAGGTAGGATCATTCAAGAGTACTATAAAGATGTCCCAGTTAACAGAAGGTCGTGCTTATGACATTGAAAGTGTTAAAGTTTGCACAACAAAGTATGGAAAAGCAGTTGTCTGCAACCTGCAGGATTTTCAGGTAAATAACCAAAAAAAAAAACAATAACAAAAAAAAATAAAGTTTTATTCAGTTTCTTGTTTTTCTATAGGTATTCTTTCTAGAAACACACACTAACCAGAGTCGAGCCCATAAATAAAAATTTTTGCGTACGCATTTCAATTAAGGAAGAAGAAAAAACAATAAATATTTTTGTAAACAAAAAAATTAAATTAATCTTTTAACTTCACCCGTAAGAGGGGTATATTGTAGAAATCGATCATGTATGAGGATGCAAAAAGCTGATGTATTTTCTGGTATATTTTTTCCTGTTTTGAATTCAAGTTTTACATTGGTTGGTCCCGTTTTGACTGCCTCATTCTGATGTGTTACGTCAACCACAATGATTGGTGCTATTTTCTCAAATTCTTCTCGTGATAACAAAGGATGAGGTTCTCGCATACAGTAGCTCTGTTGAAATTGTGAATATATATCATATAAAATAGCATATCGAGCACGCTCAAACTTAAGATTAAGTTTTAAGTGGATATGTGTCAGAATTAAGATGCACTTTTACATCTATCAAATCACAATGGTGGAGACCGGCTGACGTTTGGAAAGCTATTAGTATAAATCGTGGTCTTTCATTTTGAGAAGAAAGTTTCACATTCCCAGCTTCGGAATGTAATTGGTAGGGAGTTGCCACTGTTTATTATTTTGAGAAAAGTCCTCATCCTGAATGTTATCAAATACAGCATTTTTTACATCTAACCAACTCCTTAGAACCATTTTTGTTTTTGTTTTTTTGTATAATCACACTACGTTAAATACTTCACACAAGCAATTTCAATTACAAGATTTGTATGGTAATTTATAGTTTCATTATTATTAATTATATACCACAGGAATATAATAAAAAAGAGACATTTGTTTCTAATCTAAAACGCAGAATATATATTATCCTAACATGTTTATTCCTGTTATTGTGGGAATCACATACTTATCACCGCTCCTAAGAATCTAACATGTTTTTTTCCTGTCGTTTTGTGGGGAAGTCAACTATAAGGAAAAATATCATTCGCAACTTGCTCATCGCATTTCTATAACCAACAAAAAAAAATGAATACAGAATCGAAGTTATTGGAAATTGAAAGGCTCCATTGTACAGAATTTAAAAAAACTTTTCAATTAGAAAAAAAATAAGCCATAAAATAGTGAGATGATCAAGCATTGTACAACAAAGTATGGTGATGCCTATGTGTGTTAACATCATTTTTCTGAGTGACTTGTACTAATTCCTTTAGAGATGTAGGTTTAAAAGTTTTCTCCAAAAAGCTTTTTGTTATATTTCCTTGATCTTTGATACTACTAAATTTTTTCTTCAACTCCTTTCTAGCATTTATAACATCCTTTAACAATTGTACATTTTTATACATAACGCACTGATCTAATCCTTGTAAATGTAATAGTTCCAATTATCAGTTATCAGATCAGTTATCAGATCAGTTAGATCAGTTATCAGTTCAGTTATCAGATCAGAGTTTTCAGATCAGTTATCAGATCAGTTGTCAGATCAGTTATCAGTTCAGTTATCAGATCAGAGTTTTCAGATCAGTTATCAGTTCAGTTATCAGATCAGAGTTTTGAGATCAGTTATCAGATCATGTATCAAGCCAAATATAAATATTTACATCAATTAGTGGAACCCATAAAAGGTATGGGATATTTCACATTCTCTGAGAATGAAGACTTTCTACCACCAGCTGAAGCCAAACCTAATTCAATCATTATTTTCGATGATGTTGCATGTGAGAAGCAAAATAATATCATATAGATCATATTTTCGTATGGGACGTCATAAAAATATTGATGCATTTTATTTATGTCAAACGTATACACGGATTCCGAAGCATTTAATAAGAGATAATGCGAATATGATTGTGATGCTCAAGAGGAATTAAATATAAAGCATATATACAACGATCATGTGGGAGCGGGTATGAATTTTAGCATTTTTTTAAAAATATGTATGTGTAGCGAATGTTGGAAGGACAAATATGGATTTTTGGTTATAAACAAGGATGATCCTAAGGAATGTGGACGTTATAGAAAAGAATTTGATATTTTCAATTTCATTATTATTTTCAAACTGTAATGTTATAACTGATCTGATAACTGATCTGAAAACTTTGATCTGATAACTGAACTGATAACTGATCTGATAACTCTGATCTGATAACTGAACTGATAACTGAACTGATAACAGATCTGACAACTGATCTGATAACTGATCTGAAAACTCTGATCTGATAACTAAACTGATAACTGATCTCATAACTGATAATTGGAACTACTACAATTGCAAGGATTAGATCAGTGCATTATGCATAAAATTGTACAATTGTTAAAGGATGTTATAAATGCTAAAATGGCGTTGAAGAAAAAATTTAGTAGTATCAAAAATCAAGGAAATATAACAAAATAGCTTTTTGGAGAAAAAATTTTTAACCTATTACAACACCTCTAAAGGAATTAGTACAAGGTACGTAGAGAAATGATGTTAGCACACATAGGCATCACCATACTTTGTTGTACAATGCTTGATCATCTCACTATTTTATGGCTTATTTTTTTTCTAGTTGAAAAAGTTTTTTTTTAAATTCTGTACAATGGAGCCTCTCAATTTCCAATAACTCCGATTCTGTTTTCATTTTTTTTGTTGGTTATAGAAGTGCTATGAGCAAGTTGAAGTTGAGTAGTTCTTACGTTTGAATGAATAATCTGATGGAATACTCCATCGTTTTATACTAATCCCCAAAGTTCAAATGATGACCACAAAGATGTGTAGCACATGGAATTTGATTTTTTTTTATCACATTCTTATGGTTGACAAAAAATGGAGCGTCTCCGCAAAGCGAATGATATTTTTCCTTATAATTAACTTCCCCACAAAACGACAGAAAAAATACATGTTAGATTCTTAGGAGCGGTGATAAGTATGTGATTCCCACAATAACAGGAATAAACATGTTAGGATAATATATATTCTGCGTTTTAGATTAGAAACAAATGTCTCTTTTTTATTATATTCCTGTGGTATACAATTAATAATAATGAAACTATAAATGACCATACAAATCTTGTAATTGAAATTGCTTGTGTGAAGTATTTAACGTAGTGTGATTATACAAAAAAAAAAACAAAATGGTTCTAAGGAGTTGGTTAGATTTAAAAAATTCTGTATTTGATAACATTCAGGATGAGGACTTTTCTCAAAATAATAAACAGTGGCAACTCCCCACCAATTACATTCCGAAGCTGGGATTGTAGTTTTAATCCTGTACTATCACAAGGAGTGGATCACTTTTGGAATGTGAAACTTTCTTCTCAAAATGAAAGACCACGATTTATACTAATAGCTTTCCAAACGTCAGCCGGTCTCCACCATTGTGATTTGATAGATGTAAAAGTGCATCTTAATTTTGACACATATCCACTTAAAACTTAATCTTAAGTTTGAGCGTGCTCGATATGCTATTTTATATGATATATATTCACAATTTCAACAGAGCTACTATATGCGAGAACCTCATCCTTTGTTATCAGGAGAAGAATTTGAGAAAATAGCACCAATCATTGTGGTTGACGTAACACATCAGAATGAGGCAGTCAAAACGGGACCAACCAATGTAAAACTTGAATTCAAAACAGGAAAAAATATACCAGAAAATACATCAGCTTTTTGCATCCTCATACATGATCGATTTCTACAATATACCCCTCTTACGGGTGAAGTTAAAAGACTAATTTATTTTTTTTGTTTACAAATATATTTATAGAACTACATATTATTGTTTTTTCTTCTTCTTTAATTGAAATGCGTACGCGAAAGCTTTTATTTATGGGCTCGAATCTGGTTAGTGTGTGTTTCAGGAAGGAATACCTATAGAAAAACAAGAAACTGAATAAAACTTTTTTTTTTGTTATTTTTTTTTTTGGTTATTTACCTGAAAATTCTGCAGGTTGCAGACAACTGCTTTTCCATACTTTGTTGTGCAAACTTTAGCACTTTCAATGTCATAAGCACGACCTTCTGTTAACCGGGACATCTTTATAGTACTCGAGATCATTTAATTCCTTTTGACTGTTCATTGTGTGTGTGTGTGCGTGTGTGCGTGTGTGTGTGTGTATGTATATATATATATATATATATATATATATATATATATATATATATATGTGTGTGTGTGTGTGTGTGTGTGTGTGTGTCTGTGTGTGTGTGTGTGTGTGTGGTAGAATCCTATTAATTGTAATTCACTGAATTTCTTTGTTTTTATGTCATTTCTGAAAAATAAATGTAATCAAAAAACCTTCCCGATTATTCTTCATGAAAAACCAAAAAATAAAAAACACCAAAACTCATCAACAGAAACAAAAAAATTATAAACACTCCCGTTTATCTTTTTTTTGTTTTTTTGGTTTCTGTTAACAAATATTATTGACTATTGTTTATACAAATTCAATTGTATGCGTTTTATTCTGATGCAAGTATACAAAACCATATTTCATTGTTTGGATAGTATCTTTCTCCTTCAAGAGTATGAGAAAAAACCCCTTCTTAGGCCAAGTGGTGGTCTTCTACTTAGTCCACAATATTTGAGGGAAAACTATTTTTAGCGTTAGCTTCATCCTAATCATCTAACGATAAAAGTCTCGCTTTCACTCAGGGCAATTTCTTCAATCGATGGACTCATTTGATTCAGCTCTATTATCTACTGGTGAAGCTGGTATGGTTTCATCCAATATAAGTCAGTTTTTTAATTGATGATGATGAGGTTTCACTTTTAAATTGACTCTCTTCTTCTGCTTCCAAGTCACATTTCATGTTGATGAACTCATCGAATTGATAACCGATTCCATTTTCAATGTAAAATTCCGATGCTGATTCCTCTTAAGTTGAAACAGATCATTCATTCATTGAATCACTTTGAAGCTTCGTCATCAGAAATCCGAAAATAGAAATCTTTCCAAATAAATAAATAAAAAACATCTCCAACTAATAAATTATAAAAATAAAAAACGCATGAAATGATTTATATATTTATACAATATATTTTATTTCTTTGTTTAGTTTATTAATATACATTCATTCACTTATTGGTATTTTGTTATGTCCCCAAGCATATGTATGTATTCCATCATTACATATATACCTCTTGGTATCATTATAACTTAATGTTAACTTATTAATAATTTGTGTATAAAGGTTATGTAACTTACTTCTAAATACATACATGGATTTGTAAAGTACAGTTTTCTTAGATAAACATTTTCTAAAGTCTTTTATGTCAAGCGTTTAGTTACATTTTTTTTCACACCCTTTACTTTTTTTACAACTTTACCAGTATCTACACCGAAAGAATACATTTTCGCTCGTAAACCAACAAATTCCAACATTTTCTTAGAATTATTTTCATTTTTAAATTTACCAAGAACTTTACCATTCATCTGTGGAAAATTGTGTAAATTATCTAAGGGATATTCTGATGTGTCAAATCTTGAATTATCAGAATCATAACATCACTATAGATATCAGAATAAAAATCATCAGTCATTATTGAATAAATAAATGAATCCGTATCCATATAGTGTAACTGTACTGAGTCTCCAAACTTTTTCCGCATATAATTATAATGAACGCCATACATTAACCATTTTGATAACTCTAGTACAACAAAACCTAAATAAATCGGTTTATTATACTCTACTTTTTCCTTAATCATTTCAAAAGCACACATATCCGCAGTAAATATAGAACAACTATGGTAATTAGGATGTGCAATAAGCTTCCTTGCACTGAAAGAGTTTTTCTTTACATCCCAATTTGTTACTATCTTCACGTCTCTTCGCTTTTCTACATTTTCCATAGTTTTACCATAAGCACTGTTATTCATTAATTTGAAAAAGTTCTTCTCAAATTGATTCTTAGCAATTTTCCTGTATTCAGTGTTAAGTTCTATATATTTATGTAACCAATTCGATTGAGTAAATGATAATACCCTATGTACTTTGGTAACGGTTAATTCATTCTCAAGGCATTGTTTTAAGTTTCTGAGGTGAATCACTTACTTTTTCTTATTATTCAGATTAGCTATTAACATGGCAACTTTACTTGTTGGTGTTAATGTATTGTCTGGACAAAACGGAAGATCATTATGAGAATCGTGAAGATTCTCTGTATAGGTTATATCAACTTCAAATATATAACCAATATTACTATTTTCATTTAGATTTAATATATATTCTGTTGTGTAGATCTCAGGATGTTGCCATTGGAAATTTTCATCTTGAAGCGATTGTGACATTCCCCAACCATATAAATTATTTGCATCTAAATACCTTAGAAATTCCCTTTTTTTGTTTTATCATAGTAATCTACATACTTATTATTAGCCTTTGCATATCTCTTACTACACTGACATAAACCACCGCGGATACCTTTTTTAAAGAAATTAAACATGTCAATTTCTGTTAAAAGCTCCAATTTAATGTTTGTTACCTTCATCATTGCATCCCAAGATAAACCAGGTGATGTATAGTAGTGACACGGATCTAAATCGTATATTTTCATACAAACTTTACGGAAATTCTCAAAAACATCAGCCAACAGCAAAACATCACTCTTTAAATACAGAAGCATGTAATCTTTCAAGGTTTAACAATTGAAATGCTCCCACACTTTTACAGCGTGTTTATAGTCGTTTTCCGAACAATCTTCATCCGTTAATTTGTTATAAAATTTTGAAATTGGTGGAAGAAAGTCATCTTCTAAACGATCCCATGAATCAAGATAATCATAGGGAAATACACCTTTCCTCAGCATTAATTTAAATGAGTCATCATCATTTTTATAAGCTATTGTATATAATAATAAAATCATCTTCTGTTAAATTGTTCACCAAACTACTTATGCTAGCCTGAAGAAATCGAAAAGAAACTAAAAATCTCATTTCAAAGTTATCTGCAACCCGTTTGGAGAGTGAAACATAGTTCTCCTTATTTAAGGGAATTATTTTTATTTCACCTTGAGTTTTACTTAAACTTTTCACAAATAAATGACAATCATAACCGGAAAAATTATGTAGAAATATTGGAAAAAATGTTGGTATGCGAAAATCTAAATTGCACTGTGAATGTGCAGGTCCCCTATATTTACCGGTGAAGTGACAATGATCTCTTACTCTTTCATCAGATGATATAAAACTTTTTTCACATATACTGCATATAGGTGATGTACAGTTAAAGTCATTCTCAAGGTCCGTCAATGGAATCATCTGCTTTGGCTTCTTTATAACTTCCATATGGATATATGTTAAATCTTCAACAAGCATCTCAACAAATACATCTGATGAATTTTCTCCTAGAATTTGTTTTTTTTTTAGGTTATTAAACTGAATCCTTACCAACAAATGATCTATGTATATTTAATTCATCATCAAATGAACACTTAATATAATATGAAAAAGCACATGGTATATGCTGTTGTACATTTGTTGATGATGATGTATCTGGGTTCGGTATACAGTAACTGGTAGGAATTAGGATGGATTCAAAGTCAGCGTACACAGCGAAGGGAACTGGAAACTTTTTTCGTTGACCTTTAAACTCCAAAACATTGTTATCTCCTTCTGGCATTATCACAACCTTTCTGCCACATTCACTTTTGTGATTCTGTAGATTGAGCTCGTTTGGAAAATGTAGTAAACAACCGTTGCAGAGATATAGTTTTCTTTTGCAATGGGTGATTTGAGTACTCAATAATCGTGATATGTTTTCGATGAACACATAATGCATTTCACTCCCATCGTAATTGTCACAAAAAAGCAAATTTATATGTTTTGTCTTTTCTTTGCGTGTATGATAGTAGGGACCAATTATATGGTATTTTTGATTAATTTTTTCATATCCGAAAACATTTACACTAATGTTTTGATTGTTATCTTCGAAAATTTTAACATCTTTAACATTCAGAGGAAATTGCATGTTCTGAAAACTTACCACTTCATCATTAACTATTATAGTTTCACTTTTTATATCATCTACTTTATACACTGATGGTCTATCATGGCGTTTTTTAACTTTACTATCAAGAGCCGCTATGATTGCCCATTTAAAACAATAATCATCATAGTTTTTCACATTTATACAAGCGTGTTTACACTGAATTTCTGCTGGTAATGGAAAATAAGATGATCCCCGAAGTGGTTCATATTTATTAATATTTATCTCAATTCTCAAAAATGAAAGCAAAGCCCATCCACTATCCCCTTCTTGGAACTCCTCCAGCTTCGTCTTGATGATTTTAATCATATCATTCAATTCTTCAGATATTTGATCATCTCGTAAAATTGTACGCATCACCGTCTGCATACTCTTTGTACTTATCTCCATGTTATCATCTTCATCTTTTAAATGTTTTACAAAATCACAAAATAATTCCATGTTAAATTTGAACGCTTTCATAATTACCACTTCACTTGTTAACAATTATATTATCAAATCAATATATTTTTCAAACAATACATCTATGTTCAATCTACTCTCATACTGATTAGATATTGAAAAAGTTTTAATTCTATTTTTAAAAGCATTCTCTATGCAAGAAACATTTTCTCGAATAACTTTCCTAGCTTTTTCCTTATGGGTACTTTTTCTTTTGTGTTGATTCCAATAACTTTCATTAACATCCTCCTCACAAATCATACATCGTTTACAAACTGATGATTTTGTATATTTCCTCTTTGGAATTTGCACTGTTGCAGCAGCAGAAGTTGATGGTTGTGAATCTGGAGAAGGTTGTCTCTTTCTGCTACATTTTTGCACTTTTAAATGTTCTTCTAAAGAAGATTTATCACTAAACTCCATATTACACACTGTACAATAAAACATTTTTTATTTTTTATTTTTTTTTTTTTTGTTTCCGTTTCTTTTGAATGATAAACACTCACTCGCAGAAAAATAACGATTGACGCAAATAAACCGAGGACACTCACATTTTATAACTAAAATCTAACATTAACCTTATTTGTTTTCTTATCTATATTAATAAGCTTACGTCAAACAGCTACTGCTCCGCTTTAATATTCTAACACCGCCTTTTCACAACTAAATACTACCCCAAGTCAAATACCGTATTTATACACTTTCCAACCAAAGTAGAGTAGTGAAATACATTTCTTCAGCTCACTATCACTTATTTTGCACTCTAAAATTAGCGTCCCTTGTTTGGGTGATGACCACAGTCTTTTTGTTGATAAGTGAAACATGCTAAATCTCACATTACTAAATCTCACATGGCACTGTCTTATTGCTAATAAGCGTCACTACCAACGTCGCGTCCCAAATACATCCCCACTCTTATCACACTCAGTTCAAGAAGCCAACTCAACAATCAACACGCATGAAAAAAAAAACCCTATAGAAATCTCATATCTTTTTTGTATGGTGTTGATAAGAGTAACATGCCCCTCCTTACACATTTTCTTTTTGACACACCACAATTAATTCTAAAAATATTTCCGTGAAACTAACTCCAGGGCAAAGACACACATTCAATCAGTTCACATGTCCCCTAACACATCTTTTGTCAGACCATAATTAATTTACAGCTAATACACTAATTACTAAATCTCACATGGCACCGTCTTATTGCTGATAAGCGTCACTACCAACGCCGCACACCAATTCTCTTATCTTTTTTGTATGGAAAAAGTGGTCCAGAAGCCTCATAAACTACCTTATAATGAAAAAAGGAAGGTGAGAATTTTCTTGAATTCAAAGCACATAAAAAACAGTTACAAGCTCCCTTTGTTGTGTATGCTGCTTTTGAACAGATTCTAAGGCTTGTGAGTCATTGCCCATATAATCCCGAGATTTCGTCAACAATAGATGTACAGCGGCACATACCTTGTGCATTTTCATACTACATAAAGTGTTCATTCGATGAAACTCTCTTGAAGATTCTTCTCTTCCACCAATCACTGAATTCTATAAAAAATTGACTTGTGAAAATTGTGAAGAAAAGGATTATCAGCATGCCCTGAGAGTTTGGAATCACTTTAATTTTCATACATTCAAAGATTACATATTTCTGTAATGGCAGAGTGATGTTCTCTTGTTGGCTGATATATTTGAGAATTTTCATAAAGTTTGTAAAAAAATATATCAGTTGGGTCCTTGTCAATACTAAACTGCTCCTGGTTTATCTTGGGACGCCGTGTAAAAGATGACGAACATAAATTTAGAGCTTCTAACAGATGTTAATAAATATAATTTTTTTGAAGAATGCTATCAGAGGTGGTTAATGTCAGTGTTCTCATCGACATGCGATTACTAACAATAAGTATCTTATAAATTACACCTCAAATAAGCCAAGCGAATACCTTATGGATTTCGATGCGAATAATTTATATGGTTGGGCAATGTCGCAACAGCCCCCCTATTCAAATTTTCAGTGAATAGATCCTGAAATTTATACCTCTGAATTTATTTCTAAGCTATCAGATAATAATGTGGGTCATGTGCTAGAAGTTGATTTAGCTTATCCAGAAAATATTCATGATAAGCATAATGATCTCCCATTTTGTGTTGAGAATAATAAAACACCAAATTGCAAATTTCCCAAATTGATAGTCAACCTTAATACGAAAAGTAATTATGTTATTCACATGAAAAATTTACAGCAATGTCTGAGAAATGGATTGATTCTCACTAAGGTGTATAGAGTGCTAACATTCAATCAATCGAATTGCTTGCAGAAATATATTGATTTGAATACAGAACATAGGAAAAAGCCACCAATTATTTTGAGAAAGATTTTTTTTTCAAATTTATGAATAATAGTGTTAGAGATATAGAAATTGTAACAAAATGAAATAATGAACGAAATGGTTTAAGTACTAGAAAACTGATTGCAAAACCCAATTTTCATAGTCCATCTGTATTCACATCAAATATGTGTCCTATTGAAATGCAAAAAGGAATGGAGTCATATGATAAACTAATTTATCTGGGATTCGTTTTGTTAGAACTCTCAGAGTGGTTAATGTATAACTTTCATTATGAATACATGAAAATAAAGTTTGATAATTCCATTCGGTTAACCTATACTGATACAGATTCATTCGTTTATTGAATAATGACAGATGACTTCTATAGCGATATTTATAACGACATTATCAATCCGCAAACTCAAATTCTCAAAAAACGCTAGAGTTCGTGGGATTGAATGCTAAAATGCATTCATTTAGTATAGATAGTGGTAAAGTGATAAAAAAGCTAAAGGTGTAAAAAAAATCAATAGTTAAAAATTTAGATATATATGTTTAATAAAAAAGTAATATTTATTTAGAATGTATTCATTTAGAAGTAAGTTACATACAATTTATACACAAAGCTTACATAAATTATCTTTAAGTTTACAAGATACAAAACGATATATATGTAGCAGTGGAATACATACTTATGCATGGGAACATTATAAGATAGCAATCAATGAATAATTTAAAAAAAATTTAAAACTATGAGTCTGAACTTTATTTAAATTGACATAACCAATAGATACTATGTTCAAAACTGAACTCCTTTGAGTAATACCCAGTTTTTCTGATGAGTCCACTGAATATTGGGAAACACCATTTTCAAGGCTTTCTTCATCTTTATCTCCCATTGTAAGAGTTGTTTGCTTTCTTTAGTTTTAGATATCTCCTCCTTATTTAGTCTCTCATCAATGTATTCAAATGGTTTTTCATCAAAAATACTCTCCGCTGGCATAGACTCCTCACAAATTAAAGCATTGCCATCAAACTGAGACTGGGACGATTTATTGAATTTATGATGATCTTCAATAGGTTTAAATTTGATGTCATCTAAGTATTCACCATCTAAAATGTTGTCGAGAATTGATTCAAAACATCTATCTATTTCCATGTTGTCATCAGTGTGTGATTCAATAGTATTATTGTTGATGTTATCTGAATCATTACCGTTTAAGATGCTCTCAGGGATGAACTCTAAGTTGTTATTCGATGTCATGTTGTTCGGATGAGAGTCAAGAGGATTATCGCTAATCATATTTTAAATGTCTTGTAGATATTTCTTATCTGAAATATTCTCAAAGCAATCCATCTCCATCATGTTGTAGTCCATCAAATTAATATCAATAAAGTCTTCATCCTGAATGTTATCAAAAATAGAATTTTTTACATCTAATCAACTCCTTAGAACCTCGTCAAAGCCCATTTTTGTTTTTTGTTTTGTATTATCACACTACGTTAAATACTTCATACATACAATTTCAATCACAAGGATTGTATGATCATTCATAGTTTTATTATTATTAATTATATACCATTGGAATATAATAAAAAAATTAATTTATTTCAAATCTAAAACGCAAATTATATACTGTGAGCGTCAAAAGTGAGTAAACAAATGTCTGATTACTGTATATAGATGAAAATTAGGTCAAAACAACAACGAAACTCAAATTCCATTGATGCACAAAACAGCTTTGATCAATGTGATCAATTATTAAAAAACAAAAATACGGTAAAAACAAAAACAAATACATTTCTAATGAAAAGTATAACTACTTCATATATTACGAGTCGAATGTGAGTAAACAGTATACATTTCTATCTATGTACTTATTTATTGCTTAAGAAATTAAATTTGTTGGTCCTCCTTTAGACCTTATTACTTCTTTGCCCAACATGTTTATTCCTGTTATTGTGGGAATCACATACTTATCTTCTTCTTCTTCGGATGGCGCTACAGTCCGGGGTGGACCTGGGCCTCAACCAACATGCCTCTCCAGCTAGCACGATCTCTTGCCAGCTGTCTCCAATTGCGCACTCCAAGATGGTTGAGGTCCTTTTCCACTTGTGTTGGCCATCTCAGTCTAGGAGGTCCTCTGTTGCGTTGTCCCTGTGGTTTGGATTCGAAAAACTCTTCGGGCCGGAGCAGTGCTGTCCATGCGCTCTACATGGCCTAGCCACCTTAAGCGTTGTATCCGTAGACGCTTGACTAGGCTCATGCCGCCGTACAGCCCATACAGTTCGTGGTTGAATCTTCTCCTCCAAATGCCATCAAAGCAAACAGGACCAAAAATCGCACGCAGAACTTTTCTCTCGAAGAGACCAATGGCTTCCTCATCGGCTTTTAGTAGCGTCCAGGTTTCTGCGCCGTAAAGCAGGACTGGGATGATCAAGGTGTTGTACGAAATCACTTTGGTCGTTCGGGAGAGGGCTTTATTACTCAATTGCCTCTTGAGCCCAAAGAAACAGCGATTGGCAAGAGTGATTCTGCGCTTGATTTCGGTACTGATGTTGTTGTCCCTATTCACCGCGGAGCCGAGATAGACAAAGTCCTTTACTACCTCGAAGTGTCTGCTGCCCATAGTGACGCTCTGTCCGAGACTTCGATGTTCTGCGTCCTTCTTCGATGACAGCATATACTTCGTTTTGCCCTCGTTTACCACCAGTCCCACTTTAGCCGCTTCCGTTTCAATGCTAGCAAACGCCTCATTGACGGCTCGCTGAGTTCGGCCGATCACGTCAATGTCATCCGCATAAGCTAGCAATTGAACGGACTTGTGGAAGATCGTGCCTCTGGTGTTGACATGTGAGTTCCGCACGATCCCCTCAAGGATGATGTTAAAGAAGTCGCATGACAGCGCGTCGCCTTGTCTAAATCCTTTTTTGACATCGAAGGTCTCGGTGAGTTCGCTACCGACCTTGACGGAGCAGCGAGAGTTCTCCATCGTCATCCTACACAATCTGACGAGTTTGGTAGGGATGCCAAAACTAGACATGGCACTGTATAGCTCGTCTCTATGCACGCTGTCATACGCGGCCTTGAAATCGACAAATAGATGGTGGGTGTCGATTTGTACTTCTTGGGACTTCTCCAGGATCTGCCGCAGTGTGAAGATCTGGTCGATTGTGGACTTCCCTGGCCTGAAACCACACTGATAAGGACCTATCAGGTTGTTGACGAACGGTTTCAGGCGCTCACACAGTACGGCAGAGAAAATCTTATATGCAATGTTAAGAAGACTGATCCCTCGTTAGTTGGCTCAATCGAAGGGGTCTCCTTTCTTGTGGACCGGACAAACGATGCTGAGATTCCACTCGTCGGGCATGCTTTCCTCCGACCATATCTCACAGATGAGCTGGTGCATGAACCCAACCAGCTCATCCACAGCCGCTTTGAACAGCTCTGCGGATTGTGCGTCCGCGCCAGCAGCTTTGTTCGATTTCAGTCTCGATATTGCTATCTTGACCTCGTCGAAGTCGGGGGGACGGAATTCTTGTCCATCGTCGTCCAAATTGAGTGGGACATTCTGCCTAACAGCGGAATTTGCGACGTCATCGCCGTTTAGGAGTCTGCAGAAATGATCCTTCCAGATTCTCAGCACCGACTGCGACTCTACCACTAGTTGTCCATTTTGATCTCGGCAGGCTTCTGTCCGACCCTTATAACCACCGGATAACTGTTTTATCTTGTGGTAAAAATTTCGGACATCATTCCTGCCATAGCACCTCTCCATTTCCTCGACCGCGCGCTTCTCGTGGTCTTTCTTTTTTCTTCTGAGAAGCCGGTTCTCTTCCCTTCTTCTCTGTTTGTAGAGCTCACAAACATCTCTCGTCGTTCGATGCAGCGTTGCCTTGTACGCTTCTTGTTTGGCTGCATGCGCCTGCCTACACTCGTCGTCAAACCATGGGTTCCTCTTAGGTGGTGACGTGAAACCCAGCACATCAGTGGCGGTCTCTTTGATGGCTTCTTGACAACGTTTCGACTTGTCTTCTATTGTTTGTGCAGGCAGCGTCGAACTTTGAGATAGTTTCAGGGAGAATCGATCGGCAAAGGCTCTAGTGATCGGTTGCGTTTGTAGCTTTCCGACATCAAACCGTCTTGGCTTGTCTCGACTCCGTTGCTCTCTCGATATCCGGGTTCTTACCTTGGCTACAACAAGGTGATGATCCGAGTCAATGTTTGCACCTCGGAAGGTTCAGACATCGAGAATATTGGAGGAGTGTCTGACGTCGATCGCAACGTGATCAATCTGGTTGACGGTTGATTGATCAGGTGATCGCCAGGTACCTTTATGAATGTTGAGGTGTGGGAACCGCGTGCTGACCACAGAGAGATTTCGCCCCGAGGCGAAGTCAACTAGCCTGAGTCCGTTTCCGGAGGTGTTGGCGTGCAGGCTGTGTCTTCCGATGACTTTAGCAAAGACTTCTTCTCTTCCCAGCTGAGCGTTGAAATCTCCTAGAACTATCTTGGTGTCGTAGCTGGGGCATCGATCATATGTTCTTTCTAGGAGGTGATAGAAGTCCTCTTTACTGCTGTCATCTTTTTTCTCTGTCGGGGCGTGGGCGCATATGAGGCTTATATTCCCGAATTTAGCCTTGATGCGGATTGTTATGAGGCGTTCGCTTATGTATTGGAAGCTTAAGACTTTTTGCCTAAGTCTGCCTCGAACAACAAAACCGCATTAAAATAAGCGTTTCCCTCTCTCCCTGTAGCAGTCGCCGTGGTATATGTCGCAGTTTCTCACTCTTCTCTTGCCCGGCCCATCCCACTGCATTTCCTGAATTGCGGTAATGTCTGCTTTATAGCAGTCCAGGGCCCCCGCAAGTTCATCGGCTGCACGTGGTCTGTTTAGGGACCTCACATTCCACGTGCATATCCGTAGAGCATTATCCTTTTTTCGTTTGCGTGGGTCGTCAACAGTGAATCCATCCATATCCGACGCATTCGGTTGTTTCGTAACTGTTTATTTTTAATGTGGCCGGACAGTTACCCCGACGCACACCCCCAACCTGGAGGACCAGGCCCTTTTTTATACCTCTTGGGCGGAGGTCGCACTTATAGGTTTAGCAGGTTGAGTTCGGGTGAACAACAACCAGTACTCGATGGCTACCAACGTGGAGGTAGAATAAGCACAATTGGTGTGTGGAAGACAGTTACAGCAGCTGGGCATCGCCAGGTTGATACCAATCAGTGCCTACCCTGTTCCCACATCACCCAGCCATCTCACATACTTATCACCGCTCCTAAAAATCTACAATGTTTTTTTCTGTCGTTTTGTGGGGAAGTCAATTATAAGGAAAAATATCATTCGCTTTGCGGAGACGCTCCATTTGTTGTCAACCATAAGAATGTAATAAAAAAAATAAAATTCCATGTGCTACACATCTTTGTGGTCATCATTTGAACTTTGGGGATTAGTATAAAACGATGGAGTATTCCATCAGATTATTCATTCAAACGTAAGAACTACTCAACTTCAAATTGCTCATAGCATTTCTATAACCAACAAAAAAAATGAATACAGAATCGGAGTTATTGGAAATTGAGAGGCTCCATTGTACAGAATTTAAAAAAACTTTTTCAACTAGAAAAAAAATAAGCCATAAATTTCTCCAAAAAGCTATTTTGTTATATTTCCTTGATCTTTGATACTACTAAATTTTTTCTTCAACACCTTTTTAGCATTTATAACATCCTTTAACAATTGTACAATTTTATGCATAATGCACTGATCTAATCCCTGTAAATGTAGTAGTTCCAATTATCAGTTATGAGATCAGTTATCAGTTCAGTTATCAGATCAGAGTTATCAGATCAGTTATTAGTTCAGTTATCAGATCAGAGTTATCAGATCAGTTATCAGATCAGTTATCAGTTCAATTATCAGATCAAAGTTTTCAGATCAGTTATCAGTTCAGTTATCAGATCAGAGTTATCAGATCAGTTATCAGTTCAGTTATCAGATCAGAGTTATCAGATCAGTTATCAGTTCAGTTATCAGATCAGAGTTATCAGATCAGTTATCAGATCAGTTATCAGTTCAGTTATCAGATCAGTTGTCAGATCATAGTTTTTAGATCAGTTATCAGATCAGTTATCAGATCAGTTATCAGTTCAGTTATTAGATCAGAGTTATCAGATCAGTTATCAGTTCAGTTATCAGATCAAAGTTTCAGTTATCAGAGGTATGGGACGACATAAATATATTAATGCTTTTTATTTATGTCAGACATATACACGGATTCCGAAGCATTTAATAAGAGATAATGCGAATATGATTGTGATGCTCAAGAGGAATTAAATATAAAGCATACATATATACAACGATCATGTGGGAGCGGGTATGCATTTCAGCAGTTTTTTAAATATGTATGTGTAGCGAATGTTGGAAGGACAAATATGGATTTTTGGTTATAAACAAAGATGATCCTATAGAATGTGGACGTTATAGAAAAGAATTTGATATTTTCAATTTCATTATTATTTTCAAACTGTAATGTTATAACTGATCTGATAACTGTTCTGAAAACTTTGATCTGATAACTGAACTGATAACTGATCTGATAACTCTGATCTGATAACTGAACTGATAACTGATCTGACAACTGATCTGATAACTGATCTGATAACTCTGATCTGATAACTGAACTGATAACTGATCTCATAACTGATAATTGGAACTACTACAGTTACAAGGATTAGATCAGTGCATTATGCATAAAATTGTACAATTGTTAAAGGATGTTAGTAGTATCAAAAATCAAGGAAATATAACAATAAAGCTTTTTGGAGAAAAATTTTTAAATTATTACAACACCTCTAAAGGAATTAGTACAAGGTACTCAGAGAAATGATGTTAGCACACATAGGCATCACCATACTTTGTTGTACAATGCTTGATCATCTCACTATTTTATGGCTTATTTTTTTTCTAGTTGAAAAAGTTTTTTTAAATTCTGTACAATGGAGCCTCTCAATTTCCAATAACTCCAATTCTGTTTTCATTTGTTTTGTTGGTTATAGAAATGCTATGAGCAAGTTGAAGTTGAGTAGTTCTTACATTTGAATGAATAATCTGATGGAGTACTCCATCGTTTTATACTAATCCCCAAAGTTAAAATGATGACCACAAGGATGTGTAGCACATGGAATTTGATTTTTTTTATCACATTCTTTTGGTTGACAAAAAATGGAGCGTCTCCGCAAAGCGAATGATATTTTTCCTTATAATTAACTTCCCCACAAAACGACAGAAAAAAACATGTTAGATTTTTAGGAGCGGTGATAAGTATGTGATTCCCACAATGACAGGAGTAAACATGTTAGGCTAATACTGTGAGCGTCAAAAGTAAGTAAACAAATATCTGATTACTGTATATAGATGAAAATTAGGTCAAAAGGGAAACCAAAAAAAAAATAACACAAAGAGAAACAATGACATTTCGTCTTAGAAAAACATTTGATTTAGTGATGAAAGCAAATTCCAATTTTTTAAGAGCCATATGAACAAAAAAAAAATTTGGAGAGCAAAAAATGAAGAATTTACTGAAAAAAAATATTAGGCCGGTCGCGAAACATGGGGGAGGTTCAGTGATGGTGTGGGGGGTGCGTAGCAGCATCTGATGTCGGTAATCTTGTCTAAATATTCTCAGGACCAACTTGCAACCGAGCGTAGACAAATTAGGCTTAGCTAGGAATTGAATCTTTCAGCAAGACAATGATTATAAGCATACCTCACGTCTTGTTAAGGTATGGTTGTTTTATAGGACCCCAAAACAGCTTGATCATCCCCGGCAATCACTGGACCTTAACCCAATAGAACACTTATGGGAGCATTTGGACAGAAGAATTCGACGGAGTACAACAAGGAAGATCTGAAAAAAGCTATAACAGAAAGCTTTAAAAGAATAGTCAAAAATTTCCGCCGATGTTACCAATAAACTGGTAATGTCTATACCACGTAGACTCAAAGAAGTAATAAGGTCTAAGGGAGGACCAACAAATTTAATTTCTTAAGCAATAAATAAGTACATAGATAGAAATGTATACTGTTTACTCACTTTCGACTCGTAATATATGAAGTAGTTATACTTTTCATTAGAAATGTATTTGTTTTTGTTTTTACCGTACTTTAGTTTTTTAATAATTGATCACATTGATCAAAGCTGTTTTGTGCATCAATGGAATTTGAGTTTTGTTGTTGTTTTGACCCAATTTTCATCTTTATACAGTAATCAGATATTTGTTTACTCACTTTTGACGCTCACAGTATATAATTTGCGTTTTAGATTTGAAATAAATGAATTTTTTTATTATATTCCTATGGTATATAATTAATAATAATAAAACTATAAATGATCATACAATCCTTGTGATTGAAATTGTATGTGTGAAGTATTTAACGTAGTGTGATAATACATAAACAAAAAACAAAAATGGACTTTAACGAGGTTCTAAGGAGTTGATTAAATGTAAAAAATTCTATTTTTGATAACATTCAGGATGAGGACTTTATTGATATTAATTTGATGGACTACAACATGATGGAGATGGATTGCTTTGAGAATATTTCAGATAAGAAATATCTACAAGACATTTAGAATATGATTAGCGATAATCCTCTTGACTCTCATCCGAACAACATGACATCGAATAACAACTTAGAGTTCATCCCTGAGAGCATCTTAAACGGTAATGATTCAGATAACATCAACAATAATACTATTGAATCACACACTGATGACAACATGGAAATGGATAGATGTTTTGAATCAATTCTCGACAACATTTTAGATGGTGAAAACTTAGATGACATCAAATTTAAACCTATTGAAGATCATCACATGAATGCGGATAAATTCGATAAATCGTCCCAGTCTCAGCTTGATGGCAATGCTTTAATTTGTGAGGAGTCTATGCCAGCGGAGAGTATTTTTGATGAAAAACCATTTGAATACATTAATGAGAGACTAAATAAGGAGGAGATATCTAAAACTAAGGAAAGCAAACAACTCTTACAATGGGAGATAACTATGAGGAAAGCCTTGAAAATTGTGTTTCCCAATATTCAGTGGAGTTCAGTTTTGAACATAGTATCTATTGGTTATGTCAATTTAAATAAAGTTCAGACTCATAGTGCTACATATATATCGTTTTCTATCTTGAAAACTTAAAGATAATTTATGTAAACTTTGTGTATAAATTGTATGTAACTTACTTCTAAAAGAATACATTCTAAATAAATATTACTTTTTTATTAAACATATATATCTAAATTTTTAACTATTGATTTTTTTACACCTTTACCTTTTTTTATCACTTTATCACTATCTATACTAAATGAATGCATTTTAGCATTCAATCCCACGAACTCTAACTTTTTTTGAGAATTTGAAGTTTGCGGATTGATTATGTCGTTATAGATATCGCTATAGAAGTATAGGTTAACTGAATGGAATTATCAAACTTTATTTTCATGTATTCATAATGAAAGTTATACATTAACCACTCTGAGAGTTCTAACAAAACGAATCCCAGATAAATTAGTTTATCATATGACTCCATTCCTTTTTGCATTTCAATAGGACACATATTTGATGTGAATACAGATGGACTATGAAAATTGGGTTTTGCAATCAGTTTTCTAGCACTTAAACCATTTCGTTCATTATTTCATTTTGTTACAATTTCTATATCTCTAACACTATTATTCATAAATTTGAAAAAAAATCTTTCTCAAAATAATTGGTGGCTTTTTCCTATGTTCTGTATTCAAATCAATATATTTCTGCAAGCAATTCGATTGATTGAATGTTAGCACTCTATACACCTTAGTGAGAATCAATCCATTTCTCAGACATTGCTGTAAATTTTTCATGTGAATAACATAATTACTTTTCGTATTAAGGTTGACTATAAATTTGGGAAATTTGCAATTTGGTGTTTTATTATTCTCAACACAAAATGGGAGATCATTATGCTTATCAAGAATATTTTCTGGATAAGCTAAATCAACTTCTAGCACATGACCCACATTATTATCTGATAGCTTAGAAATAAATTCAGAGGTATAAATTTCAGGATCTATTCACTGAAAATTTGAATAGGGGGGCTGTTGCGACATTGCCCAACCATATAAATTATTCGCATCGAAATCCATAAGGTATTCGCTTGGCTTATTTGAGGTGTAATTTATAAGATACTTATTGTTAGTAATCGCATGTCGATGAGAACACTGACATTAACCACCTCTGATAGCATTCTTCAAAAAAATTAAATTTATTAACATCTGTTAGAAGCTCTAAATTTATGTTCGTCATCTTTAACACGGCGTCCCAAGATAAACCAGGAGCAGTTTAGTATTGACAAGGACCCAACTGATATATTTTTTTACAAACTTTATGAAAATTCTCAAATATATCAGCCAACAAGAGAACATCACTCTGCCATTACAGAAATATGTAATCTTTGAATGTATGACAATTAAAGTGATTCCAAACTCTCAGGGCATGCTGATAATCCTTTTCTTCACAATTTTCACAAGTCAATTTTTTATAGAATTCAGTGATTGGTGGAAGAGAAGAATCTTCAAGACGTTTCCGCGAATCAAGATAATTATAGGGAAATACGCCGTTTCTTAGCATTAAATTAAATGATTCATCATTTGTGAAAAATTTCCTATTAGTATTAAAATCATCTGTTGTTAAATTTTTTGTTAAAGACTCTATACTAGATTAAAGAAAACGATTTGAATCTAGAAATCTCATATAAAATGAATTACGTGAATTTAATTGAATCCACTTTGTTAGTGAAATATAGTTTTCCTTATTAAGAGGAATTATTTAAATTGCACTGGGAACTGCTCCCAAACTTTTCATAGAGCAGGGTCTCTATATCTTCCAGTGAAATGATAGTGATCTCTCTTGTATCAAATTCCTCAAAACTATTCGTACATATAGTGCATATAGATGATGTGTGCTGCAGGATATTTTCATTATCATCGAGTGGATACATTGGTTTCGGTTTCATTATAACATTCTGATCATCTGATCCTTGACATCATTAACCAGTATTTCTACAAACATATCCGGTGCATTTTCCCCTAAAAAGAATATATTAATATAGAGTTTTTCTTTGAAATATTTTCTTAAAATACTCACCAGTAGGTAGTTTTAGCGGTTTCTGGGACACTTTTTCCATACAAAATGAAAAAGTGTTTTTTTTTATGTGTTTTAGCGTGTGTTTTTTTTTAGTGGTAGGTCAGTTTTTTGATGATAAGGGGGTGTCGTGTGTGTGTGTGTGTGTGTGGGGGGCGTCGTTTGTTGTTGGTGGCGTGTGTTAGTTGTTAGAGGCGCTTATCAGCGATGGTGTTGGTTATCACTTGTATTTAGTGGGTGTTTGGTAGAGGCGCGCTTATCAGTAATAAGAGAGGAAGTGGGAGCTAACAGTCGGCGGTTGTTGGTGGCGGTTCGTTAGTTGTTAGAGGCGCTTATCAGCGATGGTGTTGGTCATCACTTGTATTTAGTGGGCGTTTGGTAGAGTGGTGTGTGAAAAATTTGTTTTGTCATATGGTAGTGGTGTGCTTATCAGCAGTAACAGGAAGCACAAGAATGTTTCTATAGTGTAAAAAAAAGTGATTATGAGCTGAGGAAATATGTTTCACCACTCTACTATGGGGTGGAAAGTGTATAAATACTGTATTTGACCTTGGGTTGTATTTAGTTGTGAAAAGCCGGTGTCAGTGTATTAAAGAGGAGCAGTAGCTGTTTGACGTAAGTTAATAGAGATTAGAAAAAAAATAAAGTTGATGCTTAAGTTATAAAAAGTGAGTTTCGTCGGTTTATTTACGTTAATCGTTACTTTTCATTATTAAAGAAATGTTTTCTTGTAAAGTGTGTGATATGGAGTTTAGTGATGGATCTTCTTTAGAAGAACATTTGAAAGTGCAAAAGTGTAGTAGAAAGAGACAACCCTCTCCACATCCGCAGCCATCAACTTCTGCTGCTGCTACAGTGCAGCAAATTCCAAAGAGGAAATATACAGGATCAACCGTTTACAAACGATGTATGATTTGTGAGGAGGATGTAAATGAAAGTTATTGGAATCAGCACAAAAGAAAAAGTACTCATAAGGAAAAAGCTAAGAGAGTTATTCGAGAAAATGTGTTTTGTATAGAGAATGCTTTTAAAAATAGAATCAAAACATTTTCAATATCTAATCAATATGAGAGTATATTGAACATAGATGTATTGTTTGAAAAATATATTGATTTGATAATGGAATTGTTAACAAGTGAAGTGATAATTATGAAAGCGTTCAAATTTAACATGGAGTTATTTTGTGATTTTGTGAAACATTTAAAAGATGAAGATGATAACATGGAGATAAGTACAAAGAGTATGCAGACGGTTATGCGTACAATTTTACGAGATGATCAAATATCTGAAGAATTGAATGATATGATTAAAATCATCAAGACGAAGCTGGAGGAGTTCCAAGAAAGAGATAGTGGATGGGCTTTGCTTTCATTTTTGAGAATTGAGATAAATATTAATAAATATGAACCACTTCGGGGATCATCTTATTTTCCATTACCAGCAGAAATTCAGTGTAAACACGCTTGTATAAATGTGAAAAACTATGATGATTATTGTTTTAAATGGGCAATCATAGCGGCTCTTGATAGTAAAGTTAAAAAACGCCATGATAGACCATCAGTGTATAAAGTAGATGATATAAAAAGTGAAACTATAATAGTTAATGATGAAGTGGTAAGTTTTCAGAACATGCAATTTCCTCTGAATGTTAAAGATGTTAAAATTTTCGAAGATAACAATCAAAACATTAGTGTAAATGTTTTTGGATATGAAAAAATTAATCAAAAATACCATATAATTGGTCCCTACTATCATACACACAAAGAAAAGACAAGACATATTAATTTGCTTTTTTGTGACAATTACGATGGGAGTGAAATGCATTATGTGTTCATCGAAAACATATCACGATTATTGAGTACTCAAATCACCCATTGCAAAAGAAAACTATATCTCTGCAACGGTTGTTTACTACGTTTTCCAAACGAGCTCAATCTACAGAATCACAAAAGTGAATGTGGCAGAAAGGTTGTGATAATGCCAGAAGGAGATAACAATGTTTTGGAGTTTAAAGGTCAACGAAAAAAGTTTCCAGTTCCCTTCGCTGTGTACGCTGACTTTGAATCCATCCTAATTCCTACCAGTTACTGTATACCGAACCCAGATACATCATCAACAACAAATGTACAACAACATATACCATGTGCTTTTTCATATTATATCAAGTGTTCATTTGATGATGAATTAAATATACATAGATCATTTGTTGGTAAGGATTCAGTTTAATAACCATATATATATATAACAATCAATAATAAAAAAACAAATTCTAGGAGAAAATTCACCAGATGTATTTGTTGAGATGCTTGTTCAAGATTTAACATACCTCCATATGGAAGTAATACAGAAACCGAAGCAGATGATTCCATTGACGGACCTTGAGGATGACTTTCACCGTACATCACCTATATGTAGTATATGTGAAAAAAGTTTTATATCAACTGATGTAAGAGTAAGAGATCATTGTCACTTTACCGGTAAATATAGGGGACCTGCACATTCACAGTGCAATTTAGATTTTCGCATACCAACATTTTTTCCAATATTTCTACATAATTTTTCCGGTTATGATTGTCATTTATTTGTGAAAAGTTTAAGTAAAATTCAAGGTGAAATAAAAATAATTCCCTTAAATAAGGAGAACTATATTTCACTCTCCAAACGGGTTGCAGATAACTTTGAAATGAGATTTTTAGATTCTTTTCGATTTCTTCAGTCTAGCATAAGCAGTTTGGTGAACAATCTAACAGAAGAGGATTTCATTATAAACAGAATAGCTTATAAAAATGATGATGACTCATTTAAATTAATGCTTAGGAAAGGTGTATTTCCCTATGGTTATCTTGATTCATGGGATCGTTTAGAAGATGATTTTCTTCCACCAATTTCAAAATTTTACAACAAACTAACGGATGAAGATTGTTCCGAAAACGACTATAAACACGCTGTAAAAGTGTGGGAGCATTTCAATTGTAAAATCTTGAAAGATTACATGCTTCTGTATTTAAAGAGTGATGTTTTGCTGTTGGCTGATGTTTTTGAGAATTTCCGTAAAGTTTGTATGAAAATATACGATTTAGATCCGTGTCACTACTATACATCACCTGGTTTATCTTGGGATGCAATGATGAAGGTAACAAACATTAAATTGGAACTTTTAACAGAAATCGATATGTTTAATTTCTTTAGAAAAGGTATCCGCGGTGGTTTATGTCAGTGTAGTAAGAGATATGCAAAGGCTAATAATAAGTATGTTGATAACTATGATAAAACCAAAAAAAGTGAGTTTCTAATGTATTTAGATGCAAATAATTTATATGGTTGGGCAATGTCACAATCGCTTCCCGATGGAAATTTTCAATGGCAAGATCCTGAGCTCTACACAACAGAGCATATATTAAACCTAAATGAAAATAGTAATATTGGTTATATATTTGAAGTTGATGTAACCTACACAGAGACTCTTCACGATTCTCATAATGATCTTCCGTTTTGTCCAGAAAATACAACAACACCATCAAGTAAAGTTCCCATGTTAATAGCTAATCTGAATAATAAGAAAAAGTATGTGATTCACCTCAGAAACTTAAAACAATGCCTTGAGAATGAATTAACCGTTACCAAAGAACATAGGGTATTATCATTTACTCAATCGAATTGGTTACATAAATATATAGAACTTAACACTGAATACAGGAAAATTGCTAAGAATCAATTTGAGAAGAACTTTTTCAAATTAATGAATAACAGTGTTTATGGTAAAACTATGGAAAATGTAGAGAAGCGAAGGGATGTGAAGATAGTAACAAATTGGGATGTAAACAAAAACTCTTTTAGTGCAAGGAAGCTTATTGCACATCCTAATTACCATAGTTGTTCTATATTTACTGCGGATATGTGTGCCATTGAAATGATTAAGGGTAAAGTAGAGTATAATAAACCGATTTACTTAGGTTTTGTTGTGCTAGAATTATCCAAATGGTTAATGTATGACTTTCATTATAATTATATGCGGAAAAAGTTTGGAGCGTCAGTACAATTACACTATATGGATACGGATTCATTTATTTATTCAATAACGACTGATGATTTTTATTCTGATATATATAGTGATGTTATTGATTCTGATAATTCAAGATTTGATACATCAGAATATCCCTTAGGTAATTTACACAATTTTCCACAGATGAATGGAAAAGTTCTTGGTAAATTTAAAGATGAAAATAATTCAAAGAAAATGGTGGAATTTGTTGGTTTACGAGCGAAAATGTATTCTTTCAGTGTAGATACTGGTAAAGTTGTAAAAAAGGTAAAGGGAGTGAAAAAAAATGTAACTAAACGTCTGGACATAAAAGACTATCGAAAATGTTTAACTAAGAAAACTGTACTTTACAAATCAATGTATGTATTTAGAAGTAAGTTACATAACATTTATACACAAATTATTAATAAGTTAACATTAAGTTATAATGATATCAAGAGGTATATATGTAATGATGGAATACATACATATGCTTGGGGTCATAATAAAATACCAATAAGCGACGTATGATTCTGTCGGTATATATTGAAAATATATATGATGCATAAATCATTTCATGTGTTTTATTTTTTCATTTTACAATTTATTAGAAAACGATTTTTATTTGTTTTTTATCACACACAAACAAAAACAGGTTGATCCAAAATAAATGAATAAACAATTTATGGAAGATTTCAACATTTGGATTTCTGATGATGATGATTATGATGAAGGTATGATGTCATACCTCCTACAGGATGTAGGTAACTACAATGATCCCGAGGAGGAGGAGAGAACTCAAAGCAATTCAATCGACGAGTTGTTTTCAACTATAGACTCACCATCATCATCGGAATTTTACATTGAGCCTGGACTCGGTTGTCAACTCGATGAGCTCATCAACATGAAATTTGAATCGGAAGAAGAGGAACCTCATCATCATCAATTAAACAAACGGACTTCTATTGTTACGAAACCATACCGGAAAATTCTGAGGATAAGCCGCCCATCGTTAAAGAGCTGGTGCAAATGAGTCCGTCGATTGAAGAAATTGCTCTGAGTGAAGAGCGAGCCTTTTATCGTTGGATGATGAGAATGAAGCGAACGCTAAAAATAGTTTTCCCTCAAATATTGTGGACTAAGCAGAAGACCAACACTTGGCCTAAGAAGGGGTTTTTCCCCATCCTCTTGAAGCAGAAAGAAACTATCCATGAAACAAAATATGGTTATGTATACTTGCATCAAAATAAAACGCATACAATTGAATTTAGATAAACAATAGTTGATGAGTTTTTGTGTTTTTTTTTTTTTTTTTTGGTTTTTCATCGGGAAGTTTTTTTCTTTTATTATTCAGAAATGATATAAAAACAAAGAAATTCAATGAATTACAATTAATAGGTTTCTACCACGCACACACAATGAACAGTCAATAGGAATTAAAAGATCTCGAGGTGGGATCATTCAAGCCTACTCTAAAGATGTGTCAGTTAACTGAAGGTCGTGCATATGATATTGAAAGTGTTAAAGTTTGCACAACAAAGTATGGAAAAGCAGTTGTTTGCAATCTGCAGGATTTTCAGGTATATAATCAAAAAAAAAAAAAAAAAAAAACAAAACATAAACATTTTTATTAAGTTTCTTCTTTTTCTATAGGTATTCCTTCCAGGAAGATTCAACAATATGTCCGATGCAATCATACAAGAAATCAACATGCAGAAATACATACTAACCAGATTCGAGCCCATTGACAAAAGTTTTCGCGTACGCATTTCGATTAAAGAAGAAGAAAAACAATAATATGTAGTACTATTTTGTGTGTTTTTATTCTTTAAAAAACAATAAATATTTTTATATACAAAAAAATTATATTAATCTTTTAACTTCACCCGTAAGAGGGGTATACTGTAGAAATCGATCATGTATGAGAATGCAAAAGGCTGATGTATTTTCTGGTATATTTTTTCCTGTTTTAAATTCAAGTTTTACATCGATTGGTCCCGTTTTGATTGCCTCATTCTGATGTGTTACGTCAACCACAATGATTGGTGCTATTTTCACAAATTCTTCTCGTGATAACAAAGGTTGAGGTTCTCGCATATAGTAGCTCTGTTGAAATTTTGAATACATATCATACAAAATAGCGTATCGAGCACGCTCAAACTTAAGATTAAGATTATCATATGGATATGTGTCAGAGTTAAGGTGTACTTTTACATCTGTCAAATCACAATGGTGGAGACCGGTTGGCGTTTGGAAAGCTATTAGTATAAATCGTGGTCTCTCATTTTGAGGAGAAAGTTTCACATTCCAAAAGTGATGCACTCCTTGCGATAGTACAGATTAAAACTACAATCCCAGCTTCGAATCCTTCAATGTAAATGTAGCTCTCAGAAGGAAGTAAATAAAGGTCTTGATTTTGAATAGATATTCTGATTTCATCATTATTTTTAAACGATTGTAAGTATGGTATATAACTGTGAAACTCTTTTTTTATAATGCTCTCATCGCTGATGGGTTTTTGCGAGATGTTTAAAATTTCACTCATGTTAATGTTGTTGCTGCTGTTATTTAATCTGGAATCCTAGTGATTGTAGATATTTTTTATTGTAAACTGACAATTCCTTTTCTTTTTCTGGAATTGTTTTATCCTTTGGTGTTGTCCTTCTTACCCGGTTAGCGGTTAGTCGTGAAGTGAGGGTAGGGTTATTATTTGCAATGTTTTTATTATAAATAATCATGTCTCCTTTGGTCTTAAGTGTATTCTAAGAGTAATTGTTTCTCCACGAAAATTTACAAGATTACCGTTTTGATCAACAACTTCAATTGTAATAGAACCTATCTCTCTGACGATCACCGGTAAATAAATAAGATTTCGAGGAATCTCATCTATTTTATGTCCAGGACTAATATTTATTGAAAATTCATGGAGTGTATGAGCTGATGCATTATTAATATATGATCCACCAACAATATTGCATTCTACACGTATCGCATTGATATTTGATATGCGTATAGGTATGTCCGATTCATGAAAATTTTTTCCTCGTAGTACTCTCCTACTAAAACCCAGTACTGAACCAATGCTTCGGTCTCGAGTAAAATCTATATCAGCATCACAGATGATTTCAGTTTTGAGTGTATTATAGTTAGGCTCTATGTTTAGACTCCCATCTGTGTTAATTTGAAGATATTTTTCATGTAAGTAATTAATGATATCTTCGAATTCATATGAACCAACAGGAAGTTCAATGACTTTATCTTTTATGTGAAATAAGTTATTTTCCAAGTCAATGTTTGGCACAGAATTGTATGTGTGAAAATCAACAAGTGCACACTCATAATCCCTATCCAAATTAATTGGTGGGAAATAATGCGTAGTGATAGTCGACGTCTCCCCCGATAAAGTTAATGTAATTGACATTTCGAGGAGTAATAAACTAATAAAGTATGAAAGCAAGTCTTTAAATAGTTTTTTTATTTATTGAAAATATATGTGTATACATGTGTGTGTGTGTGTGTGTGTGTGTGTGTGTGTGTGTGTGTGTGTATGTATGTTAGTATTACAATATATTATTTTTATTAACCCAAGAGTTGTGTTCGTTTGAAAATCCTAACCATTTCACTAGGACTCCATCACCTCTTGTACGTAGAATTTTCTCAACTAGGTAATTGTTTAGATATTGTGTCTTCATCAGCTCATGTTCATAGAAACCTCCCTTGATAGTGTTTCCCTGATAGTCCTCCAAAATATATGTAATTGGATTTGTGTTTTGAATTGTTTTAATTTTAAATATCTCTGTTGTCCAATTTGGTGTGTAACCCTTCTCAAAAGTGTGCTTGTATTTACTGATTCGCACGTGTTCGTTTATGTGAAATTTAGGTTTTTTATATATTTTCACATTGTTGTAGGCTGAGTCCAAGATGTGTTTCTCATTGGAGGAATTGACATTACTTGGTGCCATCCCAATTGTTCGATGTTTTGTGTTATTGTATTTCTCGATTAGGCTTTTGTATCCGTTTAACCATTTATAGGTTCCATTATAGCTAAATTCCTTCCACATTAAACCCTTTAAGGTTCTGTTGAATCGTTCAACTATTGAAGCCTTCAAGATACTA
This sequence comes from Eristalinus aeneus, assembly GCA_955652365.1. Taxonomy (NCBI): domain Eukaryota; kingdom Metazoa; phylum Arthropoda; class Insecta; order Diptera; family Syrphidae; genus Eristalinus; species Eristalinus aeneus. Next base: position 13,708,337 of record OY019132.1, on the reverse strand, counting down.
CTTGTTGAATAATGATTAACTGCATACGTGATCATAAGTTTGTGAAATTCTTTGTTGAAGAACTCTTTGCCATCGTCAGTTTGAAGATTTTTTGGTGATCGTTTCCCCCTTAGAAATATACTTTTCATAGCTTTTGTGACGTCAGAAGCTTTTTTAGTTTTAAGTGGCACAACCCACAATTTGGAAAAAGTATCGATAACTGTTAGAAGAAAACGGTCACCTTTGTTGAAGCTTGAATAGTTACCCATTTCTACTAAATCTGCTTGCCAAAGTTCATCTATACCTTTTGTTATCACTCGTTGTCTCTGGAAATTTCTCATCCCAATTACCAGCAGTATTCATGCTTTATATTTTTTTTCAAGCATTTCTATCGATTTCGGTTTGATAAATTGATTAAATATGTAATCTTCTATTCCTTTTAACCTATCCTCAGTATAATTAATTTGTTTTTCTATTGTTTTGTCAATCTGTTCCTTTTCACTTTGAAGAGTTTCAAGGAATTGTTTTTCAATGTTATTCTTCAGCAATGTGTTTTCTCTTTGAGCTTTCAACGTTATCTGCTTCATAATATCTGTAACAAATAACTTTGTAACCGCATCATTATCATCAATAGGTGAACTCAAATTTTTCAATCGTTTACAGTGAAGATTAATATTCTTATCGTGGTCCAAAGCAAAGCCTAAGCTTTTTCTCAAACGCTTCTCGTTATAATATGATGTACTACCAAACTTGTCAACACTCATTTTGATAATGATCACGCAAAGTTGAAATCTACATAATTATATTACCCTCTCGTAGTTCTTCAATGATGGAGACTATTTCATTTTGGTGTCCTGTATGACCAGCTGATTGTGATGAAATTAAAAGACGTAATCTGTCTACCAACTCATTTGGATCATCCCAATATACATAATTAGGTTTTTGACTATGTACTGACATCATTAAGCCAGATCCTTTTTGAACACTTGATGCATTTTGGTCCTTGAATAAGGGTTTTAAGATACGTATATATTTGTAAGCTCTGGTTCCTTTGATTTGTGTATTCTGTTTATAGTTACGCTTATGCGCATTTGTTTGTAATAAAATACTCTTATAGTTTTGCAAGTCATTAGTATTATAGTGTTTAGGTTCCTTGTGAAATAATAATTCAAAGAGCCCAGGTGTAACAGACCAACTATTATCATCAATTAAAATTTTATTTTTTTCCAATTTAAATGATGTATTACCCAGTTTCCATTCATCATTCGAATCTCTATGAGGACCGTATAATGTATCAAGATGTTTACTTTGCTCTAATTGTGATAAATTTAAAAGTAATGTTTGATTACTATTTTTTTTGTTATCATCTTCATTATCATCATCATCATCCATTTGTGTAAAGAAAGTATTTTCATCATCACTTGTATCAAATGTTTTTTTTAAAGGAGTACTTGTTTTAATATTTGATGAAGATTCTTGTAAAAATTCAGGTTTCCACTTTATGTTTCCATCATAATCATAATCATCATTTTTCATTTCACTCTTAATCATTTTAGGATATTCGGTTTCAGATTTTACAATAGTATCACCATCATTTTTCTTCTGAGTACTTTGTACTAATTCCTTTAGAGGTTTAGTAATTGGTTTAAAAGTGTTCTCCAAGAGGCTTTCTGTTATATTTCCATGATCTTTGATACTACTTAATTTTTTCTTCAACACCTTTCTAGCATTTATAACATCCTTTAACAATTGTACATTTTTATGCATAATGAATTGATTAAATCCTTGTAAATGTAGAAATTCCAATTATCAGATCAGTTATCAGATCAGTTATCAGATCAGTTATCAGATCAGTTATCAGATCAGTTATCAGATCAGTTATCAGACCAGTTATCAGATCAGTTATCAGACCAGTTATCAGATCAGTTATCAGATCAGTTATCAGATCAGTTATCAGATCAGTTATCAGATCAGTTATCAGATCAGTTATCAGATCAGTTATAACATTACAGCTTGAAAACAGATTATATACTAAATGGAAAAGCCTGAAGAGTAAACATTTATAATCGAATGAAAACATCAAATCCTTTTCTATAACGTCCACATTCTATAGGATCATCTTTGTTTATAATCAGAAATCCATATTTATCTTTCCAACATTCTCTACACATATTTAAAAAATCACTGAAATTCATATCCGCTCCCACATGATCGTTGTATATATGCTTTATATTTAATTCATCTTGCTTAAACATCACAATCATATTCGCATTATCTCTTATTAAATGTTTCGGAATCCGTGTATATGTTTGACATAAGTAAAATGCATCAATATTTTTATGGCGTCCCATACAAAAATATGATCTCATATTATTTTGCTTCTCACATGCAACATCATCGAAAATGATGATTGAATTAGGTTTGGCTTCAGCTGGTGGTAGAACATTTTCATTGTCAGAGAATGTGAAATATCCCATACCTTTTATGGGTTTCACTAATTGCTGTAAATATTTATATTTGGGTTGATATTGTGACTTTGAGTAAATATATATATTTTTAAATTTCACACCACTGGGACTCTCTATTAAACTCAACATAACATTTGTTTTTCCACAATTCGATGGACCAACAATCAGGGCTCTGATTGTATTCGGTAGAAGAGAACTATGTCTTTTCTCCAATGAAGTATTCGTATCAAAATCAATATTTCGCACAATCAGATTCGTATGCTGTTTCATGAAACGCATTTTGAAAACTGACGTTAAATATATAAAAGTCATGCTTTTTTATTACTTCACGTTCAGTTTGCAAAGTTTGGTTGAAATGGTTGTACTTTACAGAAATTCAATCATTCATAATAGAGACTTTGTTGGAGGAGGAGGACTGATAGATGGTATAATTAATTCTCTTCCAGTAGAGCTACATCTGCCAGGCTATCAATTTTGCGGACCAGGTACAAAACTTGAGAAACGCCTAGCTAGAGGTGATGAGGGAATTAATCCATTGGATGCTGCATGTAAACAACACGATATTGCTTACTCTCATTCAAAGGATATAAATAAACGTCACGAAGCAGATCGAATATTAAGTGAAAAAGCCTGGGCAAGAGTTAAATCAAAAGATAGTAGTTTGACTGAGCGGGCAAACGCGTGGTTTGTGACGAATGCCATGAAGACAAAAGTGAAATTCGGTATGGGAAATAAAATATTCAAGGCTGTATCAAAAAGAAAACATAAGAAAAAAAATAAATCAACATGTGGAAAGAACATCTTCAATGAGGCTATTAAAAAAACCAAAAAGATCCTCAAGGAAAAGAAACCAAAAGACATTCAAGACGCTATAAAAATTTCTCGCAAGATAATTGGTGATTTCTTTAGGGGAAACAATAGTGATAAAACAAATGTTCAAATTCCTCGCATAATACCTATACCTAAGGTTGGAGGTTTTCTTCCTCTAATACCAATTTTAACAGCTCTCGGAGCAATCGGAGGCTTAGCAACAGGTGGAAGTGCTATTGCAAGAGCAGTAACTGAAACTAAAGCTGCTAAAGAACAATTGGAAGAGGCGAATCGTCATAATAAAACTATGGAAGCCATTGCCTTGGGTAGAGGACTATATCTTAAACCCTATAAGAAGGGTTATGGTTTATCTTACAAGTCGGAATCAAAAAACTTTTAAGGAATCTACCCAGACGACCCCTCACCGATAGAGATTTAATGAAATATACCAAGTTCTTACCGCATTTCCGAGGTGTCTTTATGTTGGACTCCCTACCAACCAAGCCCCGCCAAACTGAATGTGGTATTATCAATTTGGATTCTTCTCACGGTTCCGGAACACACTGGGTGGCTTACATTAAGAACAACGATTACAAGGAGTACTTTGATAGCTTTGGAAATTTGCAACCCCCTCGAGAGGTTATCAAATATTTGGGGGGAAACATTCAATATAATTATACTCAACTACAAAATTTTAATGAGTATAACTGTGGGCATTTGTGTTTGAAATTTCTATATAACTCAAATTTTAAATGATGTACATACACTTTACGAAATAAATAAACAAGTTTTTTTTTGTTATTAAATTTGTTCTTTTTAATTATACCACCACCCAAAAGAGATGGGAATAAAATTTTCATTTTCAGATATATGGATAGAAGTATAAATAAAGGAGCAATTATTGAAGGTTGATCAGTGTGTTACATTTTGTTGTCATGATTATTTGACTATGTACAAACAAAATTGTGTGTGTGTGTGTACAAAACAATATTTATATAAAAAAGGAGAATAACATGTTTTGGATGAAAACAATAAAACCAAAAGATAAATACTGTGTTTGTCAGTCATCGTGGAAATATTTTCGAATAATTAAAGTGGATGTTGCTTCCCCAATATTAACTATTTCTATCACCGTTGACAATGGTTGTGAATCCGAGTTGCTGAGTCTACGCAAAGGAGAATCGTAATTTAACGTAAATGATCACGCTAAAATAGTAGTAAAAGGTGGCTCAATCACGTTATTAGGTGTCTCGTATGAGGGTATTAGACGTGCAAACTCAAATCGATTCAATGAACTTTGTATATTTAATGATTTTGATAAAACAATAGATATTGATGCTGCAGATATAGAACTTTTAGATAAATTAAGTGAAATTGAACAGAATGACAAACATTAATTGCTTGAAGCTCTTGAAGAGTATTCAACAATTCCTAATTGATTACAAGGAGAACATATTGGATGAACATTTAGAAGAAATTCTAGAATGTAATAGCAGACTAAACCAATACAAATGTACACCAAAAAGTGGAGAACACTACAACACATGTATTTGGCTATCAGAAAACTGTCAAGATGTACCGGACACATGCGCATGTTACATGTTGGAGAAAAGAGTAATGCGGTAAAAAAAAATTATGTCAATCTATGAAAGAATGAATAAAAAGCATTGTTGCAACTAAATTCTAATCAGTTTTATTTCAACCTTTCATCTAAGTAGGACTTCTTCCTCCTCCTCCTCGTCCTCCTTCTGCTCACAATGGAAAAGTACATTTTTTTGCTTTGCAGTTTGGTGGTGGGCTGTTTAAAAGCCAGTCCTATACCAATAAACATGTCGACTCTTGGCAACAATAAAGGCAATCTAGAGTTTAGTGTTATTTTACCAAATAATGACACTCTCAAAATTGATTTGTCATTCCAACTGATGAAGATAAGCACATCTTTGGATGTACCTCAAGCGGATACAACAACAACAAGCAAACCCGTTGATAAATATTTTACCGTTGAAGAGGCCATCGAAGCATTTAGACAAAACTTGATTCGTAAAGAAACGGATATAGCTGGCATCATCGAAAGTGATAATAAATTCTACCGTCACTTTCGATTAGAATATGATAATGTATATCTAACTATTCGTTGTACGTATGATAGCAATTATAAAAATCGCACGCTGAATATAAAATGCTATGAATATCGTGAATATGAAACCGAGCGAATTATGAGTAATGGTGAAATTGAGCTCTTCACAGCACAAGACACAACATATCGTTCAGATGTGGAGCTAATTAACATCCAAAACTATATGCAAACCTATAACATGACGATTTCCTAAGCCAAAAAAAACATAACCCTCAACATGCTAAACCCAAATGAATCATGATTAAACATGCATCTGCTCTCTACTCCGCCTGTGTGTGTCCACCTTTCAATTCCTCCATCAAATTTTTCTGACTCAGTTCTGTCTTAATCTTCAATAAAAAAAAACGATGGATAAAAATTCGAACCTAAACATGAGAGAAACGTGGAGCAAAAAATGGAAGTATTTTACTGTGAAGAATCCCTTCAACAGTAGCAGCAACATCAACAGCAGCAGCAATGAAAACAACAATCCCCTATAAAAATTTCAAATAAAAAAAACAAAATGTTTATTTTTTTCTATAATTTTTATTGATAAATATTGTTACTTTTTAACAAATATCTGTAAAAAAATGAAAGAGGATTTATAACCTGTAAATAATTATAAATAAAAAACAAAAAAATTAGTATTCTTTTTTTAAATTTTTTTGAAAAAATGCTGTAAAACAAATTTCTGAAAAAAAAAAATAGAATCCGAATATAAAGGAAACGTGGAGAAAAAAACTGAGAGTGTCTTACTGGGAAGAACCCCTTCAACAGTAGCATCAATGAAAAAAAACCGAGTGGAAACAACAATCCTTTAAAATAAAAAACAAAGTGTTTATTTTTTCTCTAATTTTTATTGTTTTTTTGTTTAATAAATATCTGAAAAAATCATGTGTTTAGAAATAGAAAAAAATAAAAAACCAAAATGTATGTATTTTTTTAATTTTTTTTATTATTATATTTTTATACAAAATCAATTAAATTAAGTCTCTTAAGTCTTTAATGTAAGCTTCTAACTCAATATCTAATTCCAACTCCATCGCTATACACTCCATAGTGCATACCGCATTCAGGAGCGTCCTCGTGGTGTGAATGGTTGCTGAAGTTGACTTCACCTTTCTTATCAGCTCCCTGTTGATCTTCACCAAGTCGGGGTGGTCCCACGAAAGCTCCTGGAAGCTATCCACGTATTTTTCGATGCTAGCGATGATTGAGTTGGTCTTCATTCTATAAAAAAAAATAAATGTCTATTAATAATTATTTCAAAAAAAAAAAACAATTTTATTAAATAATAAAAACAACAAAACATATTTTTACTCACTTGTCTTTTATTGGAGTTGTACTTTTATTATGATTGGATAGAAGTCGACCCCCTCTATTTATATGAAATCACGACACTCTGTGAACACCACACACACACACACCCATTTTTTGTTTTTTAGTGAAACCGAAATAATCAAAAACTATATTTCACACGTCACCACACAAAAAATATTCCCACGATAAACATTAAATTGAATCCAATGTACCACACTCAAAATTATCTGAATCTTACATGTAACCACAATAACATGTTCCCCAAAAAATTCTGCTTCCTGTTATTGTTGATAAGCGCATCTCTACCAAACGCCCACTAAATACAAGTCTGGACCAACACCATCGCTGATAAACGCCTCTAACTACAAACGCCCTGCCACCAACAACCGCCGACTGTTAGCTCCCACTTCCTCTCTTATTACTGATAAGCGCGCCTCTACCAAACATCCACTAAATACATGTGATGACCAACACCATCGCTGATAAGCGCCTCTAACAACTAACACACGCCACCAACAACCGCCGACTGTTAGCTCCCACTTCCTCTCTTATTACTGATAAGCGCGCCTCTACCAAACACCCACTAAATACAAGTGATGACCAACACCATCGCTGATAAGCGCCTCTAACAACTAACACACGCCACCAACAACAAACGACGCCCCCCACACAAACACACGACACCCCCTTATCATCAAAAAACTGACCTACCACTAAAAAAAACACACGCTAAAACACATAAAAAAAACACGTTTTCATTTTGTATGGAAAAAGTGTCCCAGAAACCGCTAAAACTACCTACTCTCACCAACAAATGTTCTATGCTTAATAAGAGTTTCATCGAATGAACACTTTATGTAGTATGAAAATGCACAAGGTATGTGCCGCTGTACATCTATTGTTGACGAAATCTCGGGATTATATGGGCAATGACTCACAAGTCTTAGAATCTATTCAAAATCAGCATACACAACAAAGGGAGCTTGTAACTGTTTTTTATGTGCTTTGAATTCAAGAAAATTCTCACCTTCCTTTGGCATTATTATTATATGTTTACAACATTCACTTTTGTGTTTCTCTAACATAGAAAAAGTTCGAAAGTATTGTAAACAACCATTACATATATGTATTTGATTTTTCTTTTTGTTATTAAACATTATGATTTGTATTGTCATCGTCACTTTCACAATAAAGCACATTTATATGTTTCGATTTTTCCTCTTGCGTATTATAATATAGTCCAATGATATTATATTCATATCCCTTTGCACTGTTTTCAAAAACAAAAACGTTAACACTGATATCAGAATTATTTATCTCGAATATCGTCACATCATTCACTTTTAAAGGAAATTTCATATTTTCAAAATTGAGAATTTTACCATATTCTGTCGACATATTACTTATTTTATAAACAGATCTTCTGATAGTATTAACTGTAACATTTTCATCAAGAGCTGATACCCATTTAAAACAAAATTCATCATTATTTTGAATGTTTATACAGGGTTTCTTTTCTTGTAAATATGCAGGTAATTTAAAATGTTCGGAAGCTCGAATAGCTTGATATTTATTAATATTCACTTCGATGCGTAAAAATCTAACCAAAGACCATTCACTGTCTTTCCCTTGAAACTCCTCTAATTAGATCATCTATCATGTTGTTCAATTGTGTTGGAATGTCCTCAGTTGATACAATTATACACATCTTAATTTGCATAGTTTTGCAATCATATCATCATCATCACCACCATCACCATCCCCACTACCATTAGTTGAATACTTCACAAATTCACAATATAATTCTATGTTGAATTTCAAATTAAACATGGTCTCCAATTCATTTGTTATCAGCTCCTTTGATTTTTCTTAAACACTACGCTCTCATCATTATTGTTAATTGAAAATGATTTAACTCGATACTTAAAAGCGCTCTCTATACATGTCACCATTTCTCTGTGTTCTGATCGCAACATGTTGCGGAAGAAGTTCAACAAATTTAAAAACGAACACATCAAGTAACAATGCCCCAAACAAACAAATGTCAAACAATAAAATATGTAAACAAATGAAACCAAATGGAAAGACATATATAGTGGTTTAATCTAATAAAAAGGTTCTGTTGTTATAACGTTGAGGAATACAGTCGTTTTTCTTTGTTGCAATATTTTCCTTTGTCCACTCCTGCCGTTCATAACCGAACATTTTGGTCCATTCGAGCCGAATAGATCTCACCCTATAACAAAGGAAAATATATACGTACATATATTCATAAAAGTGAAAACTAAAACGATACAATACCCGGAACCCGTTCGCACATCAACGATACAATACCCGGAACCCGTTCGCACATCAACCCGAAAAGCAGCAGCCACAGGAATTTCTGGATCAACTCTTCAGTTCCTGCTTCCTAACAAGAACTGCAACCCGGATCATCAGAAGACAGCTTCCTGCTTCCTAACAAGAGCTGCTACCCGGATCATCAGAAGACAGCTTCCTGCTTCCTAACGAGAACTGCAACCCGGATCATTAGAAGACAGCGTGTGTGCACCACCATATTCACAAGAGTACGTGAGTTGATTTGTGTTGTAGCTAGAGAATAGAGTAGAGATAGAGAGTGATCATGACGTCGAAGAAATTAAGTAAAATTCTTACCCGACTCGAGAAGGATATTTCCAACTTCTCTAAAAGAGGAGCTAGCACGCGTACGGCAAACTATCTATCGGGACGTCTGTTAATGTTAGAGAAAACGATAGAGTCAGCGGAAAAGGCTTTCGAAGAGTGTACAAGTGCGGTTGCAGATGAAAAGTGTTCAGAAGTGGAAGATGTTTACGAGAAAATCCGAGAATTGTATTTCGATTATCGAGCCGATTTACTCGACGCCATGGACATGGCGAAGGCATTAACCACAGAGAACACTGAACCCGAAATCAAATCTGCCACCGCAACTCAAAGTACAGAGATTCGCTTAAAGCACATACCTGTTCCCCTTTTCTCCGGTTCGTATGAGTCCTGGCGGTCGTTTCATGATTTGTTTGTTTCCTTGGTGCACCATAATGCGGCTTTAACTGAAATTCAAAGGCTGCATTACTTGAAAACTAGTGTTTCGGGTGAAGCTGAAAGGATTTTAGCTCACTTACCCATAATAAACGGGAATTACGCGAAGGCATGGACAATTTTAAAAGATCGATACGATCATCAGCGGTTTCTTGTTAACACACAGTTAAAGTGCCTTTTTACTCAACCAACGATCACGCAAGAGCGAGCAGAAGCGATCAAGGAGCTGATGGATACCTCCAGTGAAATTGTTCACAGCCTCAGCAGTCTGAAGGTTCCGGTGCAGCACTGGGATGCAGTGCTGGTGTACGTCCTAGTACAGAAACTTCCAGCAAAAACGCAGCAATTATGGGAAGAAAAACTTGGAGCGAAGGAAAACTCGAAGGAGCTACCAACATTCGCGGAATTCACCCAATTTTTGGAGATGTGGTTTCGTACTTTTGAGGCAGTAATTTATCAAAACAAAACTACGGCGGATCATTCAAAGAAGGTTACAAAAACTTCATCGTTTCTTGTACAACCCAATAATAATAATAAATTTACATGTAAAATATGCAATAAGGGTCAGCATGCCATAAGAAAATGTAACAAATTTCTTAGAATGGGCATTCCTGACAAATACGAAATCATAAACAAACTCGGCATTTGCAGTAATTGCCTTGCTTATAGCCATAATGTTCAAAATTGTATAAGCACAAGTAGATGTTATTATTGTCAGCAACCCCATCATTCACTCTTACACAATAGCCCACATAACCATTCACAAATAAACGTCACTTCACAAAGCAATAACCCATCTTTTAATCATTCAAACAATAGTAAACCATCTAATATACACCCCACTAAAACACATACCCAACAACCTCATCAACCACATACACACATATCCTCATTCAATACCCAAGCTCCAACTTTCAATCCACACAATGATGAGCAACCATCAACCAGTTCTGGCGTGAGGAGCCATCACTCAACACACAACATCAACACCCAAGTTCTGCTAGCCACAGCAGTCGTCAAGGTAAGAACCTCAACAAGAGATCTAGTCCCACTTCGTGCTTTAGTGGACTCTGGTTCCGAGGCTTCCTTTATAACCGAATCCGCGGTTCAACTCCTCGGCTTAAAAGGAAGATCCACTAAGGTCGAAATTTCGGGATTGGGGATGGTTAACAGTGGTACTTGCAAAAGGGTGGTCGAGATCAGCATCGGCTCCCTCAACACAACCTTCGAAACCACCATCCAGGCCTTGGTATACAAGTCACTATCTGGCCATCTTCCAGCTCGAACTCTCTACGTCGACGACTGGAGTCACCTTTCTGGTCTAAAGTTAGCGGATCCAGCCTTTCATAAGCCAGCCAAAATCGACATGCTGTTAGGCAGTGATGTGCTAGCGGACATCATGTTACCAGAGTTGGTGCGACACAACAACAGAGACGTTCCTGTAGCACAGAACACCAAATTGGGTTGGATATTGTTCGGAAGGTCAACTCAACAAGTCAGGACTTTCCTCCAACATACCGATGTCGACACCCTGCTAAGAAGGTTTTGGGAAATCGAAGAGGCACCTTTTCATCAAACGGTATGCACGGAAGATGCAGCCTGTGAAGAGCATTTCATGAAGAACGTGAAGCGGCGTGAAGACGGACATTTCCAAGGAGCACTTCCATTCAAGGAGAACACCCACCCAGTGCTTGGGAAATCCCGTGAAGGAGCTCTTCAACGTTTTAAGGCCTTGGAAAGGCGCCTAGCAGCGGATTCCCAACTACACAACCAGTACGTCGCCTGCATGGAAGAATATCGTCAACTTGGACATATGTGCGAAGTAAATGAAGATATTGCCGGTAGAGGACATTACTACTTGCCTCATCACGCAGTAGTGAAGGAAAGTAGCTCCACAACAAAACTGAGGGTGGTTTTCGATGCGTCCTACAAGACGTCCGATGGAACATCGTTAAATGACCATCTGAGGACAGGCCCTTCGTTACAGCACAATGTGATGGACATCATATTGCGGTGGAGACTGTACCAGTTCGTGTTTTCAGCTGATATCGAGAAAATGTACCGACAAATTTGGGTACCAGAGTTGGACTCCAATTACCAACTCATTTATTGGAGAAAGAATCCAACCGACAATTTGAAGGTTTACCGGCTGAAAACGGTGACTTTTGGTACAGCGTCCGCACCGTATTTAGCCATTAGAACGCTAATGGAAGTAGCAAGGGCTGAAGAAATAGAACACCCAAAGGCATCGAGAATGATTCGTGCAGAGATGAACGTTGACGGTTTGTTGTCCGGAGCAGATACCATCGCTGAAGCTAAAGACAAAAGGAAAGATGTGCAAGCGGTTTTGGAAGGTGCAGGTTTCTACTTACGGAAGTGGACAGCCAACGCTGAAGAGCTTCTGGAAGGAATTTCAACAAAGGACCGAGACGCATCACTGGTAGTCCCATCCGAAGCAACAAGCCAAGTCAAAACTTTAGGCATCCACTGGCTTCCGACAGAGGACAACTTCTGCATTCAGTTTACTCCACCCGCCGACCCGCAGCCAACAAAACGGTTTATTTTATCAACAGCTGCCCGGCTTTTTGACCCAATGGGGTGGATATCCTCATGCATCCTCAAGGCCAAATTAATCTTGCAGGCGTTATGGAAATGCAAGGCAGCCTGGGATGAAACACTGAAAGGAGACTTGTTAGAAGAGTGGATACAATTATACCAAGACTTACCTGCCATCAGCAACATCCGCATTCCAAGGTGGGTTCACACATTAAGTCGACGGAATCGCAAGGAACTGCATGGCTTTAGCGACGCTTCCGAAAAGGCGTATGGAGCAGCAGTCTTTCTTCGGACTGAGGATGAAGATGGGACAGTGCATATGCACCTCGTGATGTCCAAATCGAAAGTGGCGCCAGTTCAGCCAGTTAGTTTGCCACGTCTGGAGCTTTGCGGCGCAGTAATGTTAGCCAAATTATTAAATTACGTGGCTCGCACCCTCGAGCTTAGTGGGGACCAACTGCACGCGTGGACAGATTCTGCGATCACCCTGGCATGGATCCATGCACCAGCTTCGCGATGGAAAACATTCGTCAGGAACCGAGTTGGCGAAATACAGCGCTTAACGGAGGTCCGTATATGGAAACATATCTCCACGAAACTCAATCCTGCGGATCTGACCTCCAGAGGTACATTACCTACATCATTACTCAATGAAAGGTTATGGTGGTACGGCCCAGAGTTCCTACGAACGAAATGGAACTTCGAAACCCCTCCACAACCAAATGAAAACACCACAGAAGAAGAGAGAACCGCAATCACCGTCAATCACGTCAAGTTGTCTTCTTTGGTTTCAACAATTGAACGCTTCTCGGATTTAAATCGTCTTACACGTACCATAGGTTACTGTAAGCGGTTTATCCAGAACGCTCGGAGGCCCCATGATTCAAGAATCTTTGGTCCCTTATGTCCGGAGGAACCCACCGAAGCGCACAACACGCTTATTAGATGCGCTCAAGAACAAATGTTTCCCGAGGAGGTCTGTAGGGCCAGAGGCATGGGTGCTCTCAATCCATTCAAAGACATTAATGGAATACTTCGAGTCGGCGGAAGGCTCACACACGCACACCTTCCGTACGATGAAAAACATCCCATAATTCTGAACCCGGGACATCATGTATCGCAACTGATTCTCAAACTCGCACATGAGAAAACATTGCACTGCGGGTTACAGCTAATGGTATGCTGGTTGAGAACGAGGTACTGGATACTTCAGGTCAAACGTGCAGTTAAAAAGTATATCCACAACTGCACAGTTTGTCATCGGTACCGCAACAAACCAATTCAGCAACTGATGGGAGAACTACCGGCTCCGAGAGTCAGAGTGTCCAAGCCCTTCACACATGTGGGAATCGACTACGCCGGCCCAATTACAATCAAGACTTGGAAAGGCCGCGGAGCCAAAAGCCTGAAGGGATATATATGCGTCTTCGTCTGTCTCGCAACAAAGGCAATCCATCTGGAGGCAGTAACCGATTTGTCGACGCAAGCATTTCTAGCCGCACTTCGACGCTTCACCTCCAGAAGAGGCATTTGTAGTCAAATCTATAGTGACTGTGGTACGAATTTCGTCGGTGCAGAAGCTGAACTGGGTCGCCTCCTAAAAGCAAGCGCAGGTGACTGGAACATAATTGCAGAGGAAGTCTCAGCTCAAGGGATTAAGTGGAATTTCATTCCCCCCGCTTCCCCCCACTTTGGAGGACTATGGGAAGCGGGAGTCAAGAGTGTTAAATACCACCTCAGAAGAATCGTCGGGAACGGGATACTCACGTTTGAGGAACTCGCCACGCTTCTATCACAGATAGAAGCGTGTCTGAATTCAAGGCCTCTGTGTCCCTTGTCGAATGACCCAGATGACTTCCAAACGTTGACACCAGCGCACTTTCTCATAGGAGAGTCCACGTTCACCATTCCGGAACCAGAAATCGCATCATCACAGACACTACATGACCGGTGGAAGCTACTACAAGCCCATCTACAGACCTTCTGGAGGCAATGGCAAGCGGAGTATTTGTCGCGTCTACAACAGCGCCCCAAATGGTTGAAGCAACATCCCCAACCAAAAATCGGTGACCTTGTGCTGATTAAAGATGAACGTTTGCCCCCAGCACGATGGAGACTAGGACGTATAGTTGCCACACATCCCGGGGCAGACCAGCTAACAAGAGTGGTAACACTCAAAACCCAGCAAGGAGAATTTAAAAGACCCATTACAAAATTATGCCCACTGCCAACAAATGTTGCCGAAAGCCCACCAGAAAATCAACAGATGTAAACAAACTCGCACTCGAAACATTTGACACTCGCACTCGAAACATTTAACACTCGCACCCGAAACATTTAACACTTCACACTCACACAATGGGATGACAATATGGTTGTCATCAACCCGCATTCGCTGCATACCGCACACTTACACTTATTCGCACACACTTTTCCCTAGCATATCAAATCATACAGTCCACAATTCCTAAGCACTCACTCACTCACTCTATCACACAATGCACTCAAGTCAGTCCATTCTTAAAAGCAATTACACACACGCACACACACTCTTTACAATCATTCACCCAAACGAAATTGCGTACACACACACATGCATTTCGACCAATCCAAATGAATTGAAATCATTGGCTGTACACTAATTTACACAAATCGAATAAATCGTAAATGAAGAAAATTATAATATAACACACAACACTATAATTATTACTCACCTGATCAATTCCAATTTGAAGCACACGATAAAATCCGCGATCACACCAAGCACTACTTTGCAAATTTACAACACTTTACACACTGCACTCAATGAAACTGGAACGAACAGAAAGAAGGAACAGAGACAACCCCGCACCTCATACGGATTTCCAGTCCATCAACGCTTCAGCATGGACAACCCCGCACACCTCATACGGATTTCCAGTCCATCAGCGAGGTGTGTCTCACTCCTTACGTCACGTTCCAGTTCATCAGTGCGAATCAAATGTAAACAATGAGACGTCATCACTCATGTGTCGTTTTCTTTTGTTTTGGTGTTTCAGTTTATGCATGTTTGTTTCGTTTTACTAATGATTCTTTACCATTGCATGAGATGGGCGAAATATGCATCAGAGTCGTTAGAGAGAAAGTTCAACCTGCAGCCGCTGAAATGATAAGCAGCATTTGAAGAAGATGATTGAGAACTTCGTTCACCGGCGGGGAGAATGTTCTGATCGCAACATGTTGCGGAAGAAGTTCAACAAATTTAAAAACGAACACATCAAGTAACAATGCCCCAAACAAACAAATGTCAAACAATAAAATATGTAAACAAATGAAAACAAATGGAAAGACATATATATAGTGGTTTAATCTAATAAAAAGGTTCTGTTGTTATAACGTTGAGGAATACAGTCGTTTTTCTTTGTTGCAATATTTTCCTTTGTCCACTCCTGCCGTTCATAACCGAACACTCTGAGAAACTTTTGTGATTTTTCCTTGCGAGCGTTTTTTCTTTGATGACTAGATCAATTTCGTGGTTTCACATCTATTTCATAGGTCGCACATCTTCTATAAACATTTGGCTTAAATTTTCTTACTACTGCTTCATATATTGCCGGTATTGTTGCTGTCAGTGGTTGCGGAGGAAATTCAATTGCAGAAGATTACCTTTCTCTACCTTTAATCGACTTCCTATGCTTCACAAATGATGACTTCTCGTACAATTTTTTGGTGATACTGAAATATGTCACACATGTCCCCATACTAAACATTAGATTGAACCTATTGAACTACACTTAAAATTATCATGAAATACTGAATCTTACATGTAACCACAAATAATATTCTCACAATAAAGTTATTTTGTACTCTAACATTAGTCCCTCGTTTGGTTGATGACCACAGTTTTTTTTGTCATAATGCTTCTATATTGTTGATAAGTGAAACATTCATATAATAGACCACAATTAATTCTAAAAATATTTCCGTGAAACTAACGCCAAGTCAGAGACACACATTAAATCATTTCGCATGTCCCCTAACAAATTGTTTTTTTTTGACAGACCACAATTAATGTACAGATAATACACTAAATACTCACATGTTACCGTAAAAAACAAAAACCAATTCTAACAATAAACATTCTTCTTCTTATTGCTGATAAGAGCGCCACTACCAAACTTATTTAGCACTCTAACATTAGCGTCCCTTGTTTGGGTGATGATCACAGTCTTTTTGTTGATAAGTGAAACATGCCCCCCTCCTAACACATTTTCTTATTTTGCACTCTAACATTAGCGTCCCTTGTTTGGGTGATGATCACAGTCTTTTTGTTGATAAGTGAAACATGCTCCCACCCTGTCACATTTTCTGTTTGATAGACAACAATTAATTCTAAAAATATTTCCGTGAAACTAACGCCAGGTCAAAGACACAGATTTAATCAGTTCACATGTCCCCTAACACATCTTTTGTCAGACCATAATTAGTTTACAGATAATACACTAATTACTAAATCTCACATGGCACCGTCTTATTGCTGATAAGCGTCACTACCAACGCCGCGTCCCAAATACATCCCCCTTATTGCTGATAAGCGTCACTACCAACGCCGCATCCCAATTCTCTTATCTTTTTTGTATGGAAAAAGTGGTCCAGAAGTCTTATAAACCACCTACTGGTATGTTAGGAGCTGTAAGATTTGTCAAGCGGTGAAACCAGTGAACACCAAACCGTTGATGGTAAGAGGACAGGGGTAGTTGACCCCTGGCATATGATCTGCGTGGATCTGGTAGGTCCTCTTCCAAGATCCACCAGCGGATATACATATATCCTGACAGTAGTGGATTACTTTTCTAAGTTCCCACTTCTGTTTCCGTTAAGGACAGCGACGTCGAAATCGGTCGCGAAACAAATAGAGAACAACGTTTTCCTCTTGTTCGGGGTATCAACGGTACTGGTATGCGATAATGGGCCTCAATTCCGGGGAACAGAATTGAAACGATTATGCCAGACGTATGGCATGCGGATGAGTTACACCGCGCATTATCACCCACAAGCCAACCCGGCGGAGCGGATTAACCAAATTATAAAAACGACATTAAGAGCGTACGTATCGGAAAACCACCGGACATGGGATACGCACCTGGTGAAAGTCGCGTGCTGTATAAGGACGGCGCAACACGAGGTAATGGGAGTGAGCCCATACTATGCCAACTTCGGACGAAAGATGACAACGTCGGGATCGAGGTCAGGACCGGGGAAAGCGAGCGTCCTTAACGGAGATTCAAAAGAAGTCGGCGGGCGCGACGTGGATGCCGCGGACGGGTCAAATAACACGGTCACGGAAGAACATGACATGACGGAAAGCCAAAGGGGGGAGATGGCGGAACTTGGCAGGAGATTCCGAGAGCCTAGGGCTGATATCGGTAAGAAGTTGGCTGTAGCCATACAAAAGACTTCGAGCC
This sequence comes from Eristalinus aeneus, assembly GCA_955652365.1. Lineage (NCBI taxonomy): Eukaryota > Metazoa > Arthropoda > Insecta > Diptera > Syrphidae > Eristalinus > Eristalinus aeneus. The sequence goes on along the minus strand of OY019132.1, from coordinate 13,690,587 downwards.
AATACAACCTGAGGCGGCGGGATGCGCAATACCTGCCGAACGAGTTAGTATGGCGGCGAAATATGGTGCTGTCGGATGCATCTAACTATTATGCGGCAAAATTAGGGCCGAAATACGTAGGCCCGTTTATAATACGGAGTAGAGTATCCTCATGGACGTACGTGCTCGAAGACGAAGCGGGAAAGGAACGAGGGACATGGCATGTCAAGGACCTAAAGCCATACCGCGAGAGGGATATGTAGATAGCGGAACGACGGAAGGGAACGTAGACGCGAAATAACCAGAAAGAATACGGATATACAGAAATTTTCGGGCAAATTTCTCGGAGAAAAGGGTGAGATTTGTCGCGTGCACGCTACAAAAGAATATGTGTTTTTCGTTTTACCCCATCCTCAGAGCGAGGAAAAAGAAAAACCCCAAGCCCCACCGATGATCGTCCCCTGTTGAGAAGAAAGTCTGCACGGACGTTGATGCGATGATAGGGTTCGCGGAAACCAGGGTTACTTATCCGGATCAAAACAAACATGGGAAAAAAGAATAAAATAAAAATAAAAGTAACAACTAGTATAAGATCGAGAATGCGATCACGGGACACTCCGAAAACCCCTTCCGAGTCGTCGTATCTCCAAACTCACCATGAACCACAAGGTCAAGGCGGTAGAAATCGCTATAGGCGAAGGGAGAAAATTGTAACAAAATGGAAAAGAGGTGTAAGAGAAAGACAGCGAGGGAGATAGCTCATGCTCTGGAAGAGAGTCCCTTTGCATGAGCAGTCAAAATTTACACCACAAGCCGAAGTGTGAATGTTTGCGGAAATGAGAGTGATTCCCACCAGTGCACTGGATGCAATTCCCTTTGCACTGGTGGTCATGTGTGTATGATAGCACAACGTATGGATGCCATCGGCACACGCAACCAGTACCGCACACAGGCACCCGTACCATGAGAGGCTGGATTACGGGCTGTGTACGGAAAAGACCTGCAAGAGAGGCGGCAAAATTAATCAAAGATTCAAAGACGAGTACGTGCAGAATTTCGCGCACCCATAACTGGAAAGCGTGCAGTGGCCGATCTCTTCTATCGTGTGCAAGTTGCATGGTATGTTTCCAATGAGAGAGATGAATGGGAGAATGAGTGGGTGGAATGCATGATCGGTGTGGTATGTGAGGAATGTGGAGAAAGCATTCCGATCATTCTTTGTCTGGCATTTGGAGTGAGTGTAGCTCGGAAATACAAAAAGTAGTGCATATAAAACAAAAAAAAGACATAAGCCAAGAAAAGAAAACAAAGTACAAAAAAGTGGTTAAAAAAAAAGGAAGAAAATTAAAATCAAACAAAAGGTGTGCAAGTGAGGGAAAAAGGAAACCAAGGAACGGAGAAGAACACCACCGAACGGGATCGGCAGAAGGAGGATTAGGACGAGGACCAGGAAGGGAGCTGCGGAGAGCGACGAGGAGAAGAAAAATTATACGGATAAGTACCCCACAGGGGATTCTTTTTTATTTAAAATTTATTTAGATATATTTATTTATATATATTAACTTTTCTCGCCGTGGGGAGACTCCGTGGGAGCCCCACGACAGTTAGGACAGTTAGTTTGCGCGTAGTTTTGTGGGACTCCCTTCTGGGGCCCAATAACGGTTAATTAAGTGAGTGATGCGTGTCAGCGTCCGGATTCGCGTGCGCGGAGTTTCGCAGCAAAAGGCTACCCGTTTTCGTGCCGAAAAGTCCCGTAATTGTTTCGCGGTTAGGCTTCGGGGTCACCCTCGACCCGTTATTTCCACTTAGTGTTGTTGTCCGTTGTGGCGTTTTAAGTGTGTTCGGGGAAGTTTGCCACCGAGCCCGGCGTTGCTGGGTCAATAGTGATTCTTTCAAGGATCACGTGCTGGCGGAGGTTCGCCGAACCAAAGCCGATAATTCCAATCCCCATAAACCCCAACGGGAAGTCGGTTGTAGTAGCGGTCCTAAGGGCGATTGGGATCCGTGGTTTGTTGAGCCGATTGGTTGGGTTTCGTCGTCCCCGACGAAAGACGACGTGGCGCCCTTTTTTGGTCGAAGGGAAGAATTTGAGGAAGTTGAGACCCATCCCAGCTGAGCAGTCAGGAAGGGAGGTCTTTTGGGACTACCATTGTCCGCGGTTGCGCGACAAAGTCTAAAGGAGAACCAACAAAGTATTAAATTTAATTTTTTAAGCAATAAATAAGTACATTTGTTGATAGAAATGTATACTGTTTACTCATTTTTGACTCGTAATATATGAAGTAGTTATAATTTTCATTAAAAAAATGTATTTGTTTTTGTTTTTACCGTATTTTATTTTTTTAATTACTGATCACATTGAATAAAGCTGTTTTTGTGTATCAATGGAATTTGAGTTTTGTTGTCGTTCTGACCCAATTTTTTATCTTTAAACAGTAAACAGATATTTGTTTACTCGCTTTTGACGCTCACAGTATATCGAACACTGCATTATTACTACATCCACTTCATATAGTTAGTGTAAAAAGTCTGCTTACAACACATTCTCTTTAAGAAAAATATGTAAAACTCTCAAATCACAAAAATTAAGATATTTTTATGTACATATTACGTCTACATAAAATCTACTGGCGCCATTAATCCCAATACACCACTAAAATTCAAGCACAAAAAGTCTGCGTACAGGATATATCCTGTTACTTTTTGTCTGTTTTTTGTTGTTTTTTTTATTACGAAAAACTAGAGTCGTAGAGTGTTGATATTTTTCATATTGGATTTTGTTTTTCTTTGAAAGTAACAATGAACAAAGAGATTTCTAAAGATATTCGAAAACTGATAGTAAAACTACGATTAGAGGGCAAAAGTTTAAGAGCAATAGGACAGATCGTAGATAAACAGCATTCTTCTGTCCAAAGAGTCTTAGAAAACTACGCAGCAACGGGAAATTTGTCCTCGAAGTATAGATCAGTCAAGCCCCAGTTGCTTACAGAAAGGGAAAAACGGTCCATTTTATCCGAATTAAAGCGAATCCACGAATAAGTGCTCCGAAAATAGCTACAATAGTACGGGTAAAATTCGGCAAGGAAATAAGCACTGGTACCGTTATAAATGTACTGAGAAAAGAAGGGTATCTTGCAGAAAAAATCCAATGATTTCAAAAGCCAACAAAAAGAAGAGTCTAGGCTTTGCCAAAGAACATGTTGACAAGCCCCAGACTTTTTGCAACAATGTGCTTTTTTCAGACAAAAGCAAATTTTGTATTTTCGGAGTAAACGGACGCGGTATTGTGTGGACAAAACCAGCGACTGAATGGAACAAAGAAAATCTGTTTCCAACAGTAAAGCATGGCGATGGTGTCGAGAATTTGGAATCTATCAAAAGAACGATGGGTAAATTTCAGTATTTAAGCAATTAAAAAAAAATATATACCTGAAAGTGCTGCAAAGTTCGACTTGGGTAATCATTTCGTGTTCCAACAAGATAATCATCCCAAGCATCCAGCTCAAATCGTTAAGTTTTGGCTTCTTTACAACGTCCTAAAACAGTTACATACAATCACCTTACCTGAACCCCATTGAACATTTATGGGATCTGTTGGAACGGCGTATTCATCAACACAGCATTACATCTAAGAATATGCTTAAATAGAAGTTGCTGGAGGAATGGTCTAAGATATGTCTTCTGGACGTAGTTTTGGTGGATTCAGTGTTGGTGGATTCAATGGGAAAGCGGTTGAAGGAAGTTCTATTCAGGCGAGTTTTGTATTTTCTGCATAAAAAAACAGAACAGGTGTTTTCTTGTTTGAGTCAAGATCAGAACTGATCTCTGACTGTACTTTATTTTTAATCAATCGTATGATGTATATTACGTTACATATTAATATACCGTTTTATACATTGTGCTTGATACATTTGCAACATCAACTAGTTTCTGAAACATGTTGCTCTTATAAATGAAAGTTGTATACATTTATTTATATGGAGGTGTGTTGTGACGTCACTTCTCCCTAATTAAGTTTCGAACTCATAGAGTTTGAAATTGTTTTTGCATAAGGCCTTTTATTTTAACAATTGAGAAAATTTGAATTATTAAAAGTCTACAAGAGTTTACAAAATTTTTCAGTTAATTACATACTAAAAGTAATAAACACACTGTCTTATCTAATTTTACATATAATATTATTATACATTAGAGATTAATATTTACTATGAGTGACATTAAACGTAACATAGGAAATAACACAAACAATTCAAGCTAAAAATCCAAGATAGTAAAAATAGTAAGAAACCTAAACAATTTAATTACTTAAATTATTACTTCATGAATTTTTTTTTTTTTGATATTTGACGGATGTAGATCGATATTATCATGGTATTTATATTTAGGTTCATATTTATGTCTAACTGCTCTATAGTTTTTTATCAGGACTTTTTCCTCTAACCTGTTTGGATAGTCTGTCTTGCAGTATTAAGCTTATTAATTTTTTAATTTTCTGTTCTTCAAGTTTTTCTTTAATGGCAACTTTATTTAATTTAAGTTGTCCTAACAAAAAGTTGAATGGTTTTTCTTTCGTGGTAGAGTGAATAGAATTGTTATAGAATTCAACTGCCTTAAAACACTTTGCTTTGATGTCTTCTTCTTCTTCTTGTGGCGCTACAGTCCGGGGTGGACCTGGGCCTCAACCAACATGCCTCTCCAGCTAGCACGATCTTTTGCCAGCTGTCTCCAGTTGCGCACTCCAAGTTGGTTGAGGTCCTTCTCCACTTGTGTGCGCCCCTTTAGTCTAGGTCGTCCTCTGTTGCGTTGTCCCAATGGCTCGGATTCAAAGACTTTTCGGGCCGGAGCAGTGGTGTCCATACGCTCTACATGGCCTAGCCATCTTAACCGTTGTATCCGCAGACGCTTAACCAGGCGTATGTCGCTGTACAGCCTATAGTGTTCGTCATTAAACCTTCTCCTCCAGATGCCATCACCGCAAACAGGACCAAAAATCGCACGCAAAACTTTTCTCTCGAAAAGACTAAGGGCTTCCTCATTCGCCTTTGCTAACGTCCAAGATTTTGCGCCATATAGAAGGACGGGGATGATCAAGCTGTTTTATAAAGCTAGTTTAGTAGTTCGAGAGAGGGCTTTATTACTCAATTGCCTCTTGAGCCCAAAGAAACAGCGGTTGGCAAGAGCGATTCTGCGTTTGATTTCGGTACTGATGTTGTTGTCCCTGTTTACCGTGGAGCCGAGGTAGACGAAGTCCTTAACTACCTCGAAGTTTCTGCTGCCTAGTGTGACGCTCCGTCCGAGACGTCGATGTTGTGTGTCCTTCCTTGATGACAGCATGTACTTCGTTTTGCCTTCATTTACCGCCAGACCCATTTTAGCCGCTTCCGCTTCAATGCCAGCAAACGCCTCATTGACGGCTCGCTGTGTTCGTCCAATCACGTCAATGTTATCAGCGTATGCTAGCAATTGAACTGACTTCTGGAAGATCGTGTCTCTGGTGTTGACGCACGATCTTCTCGAGGATGATGTTAAAGAAGTCACATGACAGTGCGTCGCCTTGTCTAAAACCTTTTTTGACAATGAAGGTCTCGGTGAGTTCGGTATCGACCTTGACGGAGCAGCGAGAGTTCTCTATCGTCATCCTACACAATCTGACGAGTTTGGTAGGAATGCCAAAACTAGACATGGCACTGTATAGCTCGTCTCTATGCACACTGTCATATGCAGTGCATAGTGACGAATAGGTGGTGAGTGTCAATTTGCATTTCTTGGGTCTTTTCCAGGATCTGCCGTAATGTGAAGATCTGGTCTATTGTGGACTTCCCTGGTCTGAAACCACACTGATAGGGACCTATCAGGTCATGGACAAATGGTTTCAGACGCTCACACAATACGGCAGAGAAGATCTTGTATGCGATGTTCAGGAGACTAATCCCTCTGTAGTTGGCGCAGTCAAAAAGGTCTCCTTTTTTGTGAACCGGGCAAACGACGCTGAGATTCCACTCATCGGGCATGCTTTCCTCCGACCATATCTTACAGATGAGCTGGTGCATGCGCCCAACCAGGTCATCTCTGCTGCTTTAAATAGTTCTGCGGACAGTCCGTCCGCTCCAGCAGCTTTGTTCGACTTTAGCTTGGATATTGCTATCTTCACCTCGTCTAAGTCGGGGGGACGGAATGCGTGTCTATCATCGTCCAAATTGAGTGGAACATTCTGCCTAACAGCGGGATTTGGGTCGTCATCGCCGTTTAGGAGTCTGCAGAAATGATCCTTCCAGATTCTCAGCACAGACTGCGACTCTACTACGAGTTGTCCATTTTGGTCCCGGCAGGCCTTGGTCCGAACCTTGTATCCTCCGGATAGCTGTTTTACCTTTCGGTAAAACTTTCGGACTTCATTCCTGCCAAAGCACCTTTCCATTTTCTCGACCGCGCGCTTCTCATGCTCCTTCTTCTTCCTTCTGAGAAGCCGGTGCTCTTCCCTTCTTCTCTGTTCGTAGAGTTCACGAACAGCTCGCGTTGTTCGATGCAGCGTCGCCTTATAGGCGTCTTGTTTAGCTGCGTGCGCTTGCCTGCACTCGTCGGCAAACCATGGGTTCCTTCTGGGTGGTGACGTGAAACCCACCACATCAGTGGCAGCATCTTTGATGGCTTCTTGACAACGTTTCCATTCTTCTTCTATGCTTAGTGCAGGAAGCGTCGAACTCTGGGTTTCCGGGAGACTCAGTCGGCAAAGTTCCCAGCAATCAGCTGCGATTGTAGCTTTTCGACGTCAAACCGTTTGGCCTTTCTCGACTCCGTTGCTCTCTCGCTATCCGGGTTCTTACCTTGGCTACAACAAGGTGATGATCCGAGTCAATGTTTGCACCTCGGAAGGTTCGGACATCGAGAATACTGGAGGAGTGTCTGACGTCGATCGCAACGTGATCAATCTGGTTGACGGTTGATTGATCAGGAGATCGCCAGGTTCCTTTGTGAATGTTCAGGTGTGGGAACCGCGTGCTAGCCACAGAGAGGTTTCGCCCCGAGGCGAAGTCCAACAGCCTGAGTCCGTTTCCGGATGTGTTGTCGTGCAGGCTGTGTTTACCGATGACTCCAGCAAAGATGTCCTCCTTTCCCAGCTGAGCGTTAAAATCTCCTAGAACGATCTTGGTGTCATAGCTGGGGCATCGATCGTATGTTCTTTCTAGGAGATCATAGAAGTCATCCTTGATGTTGTCATCCTTCTCCTCTGTCGGGGCGTGAGCGCATATTAGGCTGATGTTCCCGAATTTAGCCTTGATGCGGATTGTCATGAGGCGTTCGCTGACTGGGTCGTAGCTCAAGACTTTTTGCCTAAGTCTGCCTCGAACAACAAATCCGCATCCGAATAAACGCTGCCTTCTCTCTCTATAGCAATTGCTGTAGTAGATATCGCAGTTCTTCATCGCTTTTATGCCAGGCCCATCCCATCGCACTTCCTGGATGGCGGTTATGTCAGCTTTGTAGCTGTCAAGGGCCTCCGCAAGTTGTTCGGCTGCACGTGGCCTGTTAAGGGACCTCACATTCCACGTGCAAAACCGAAAATCGTTGTCCTTTAAACGTTTGCTGGGGTCGTCAACAGTTAATCCGTCCTTATCCGAGGCATATCGGTTTTTCTGAACTATTTTATTTTTACGTGGTAAGGAAGTTACCCTCACTCACAACCCACAGACTGGTAGGCCAGGCCCATTATTTAAATCCTCGGGCAGAGGGGGTCGCTGCATACATTAGTTCACCATACAACGGGTGTTGTGATGGCTATCGAGGGGGCGCCACGTGGAGGCTGTATGTCAACTTGACCTGTGCACTAACTAGGATTGCCTTGGCAGCTCGCCATGTTGAGCGCAATCATGGACGTTACCTCGCGTGCATAGGCCCATGCCCCCTCGCGTGCATAGGCCCATGCCCCTGCTTTGATGTCAATATCTTTAAATTCTTTGGAAATGTTCATAATTCGAATTTGTTCATTTAGCGTACTATGAAGTCTCTCTATGTCCGCACTGCCAGTGTGATTGTTAAGCTTAGTCAAATGCAATTGTATATTTTCGTGATTTAAAAATTCCTTAAGGACAAATCCATCGAATTCATTATCACCTATATATATTTTTGGTTTACTCAGAGCAGAATGTCGCTTACGTAAAGCTTCTATTATTGTTATCAAGTTTCTATCATTTAAATCAAAAATCATGGCATGTTTTGAAAATCTATCGATACTAGTCAAAAACCGCTGTCCTTTAATAGTCTCAGTATCAATATTTACAATTTTATTTTGATCGGAAGGAGTATATGTCTGTTCAAATTTGATTTTTAAGGGTCTTCTATCATACTTAGCTTGCTAACAAATGTCACAATTGTTTATAAATCGATGTATTAATTTCTTTAAATTTGGGTAGTATATTTTGCTTCGAAGTAATTCATAATTTTCATTAATTCCGCGGTGATTCGATTCCTTTTCATGAACGTGTTTTATGTATCTTATGGTTTCATTTTCGTCGTTAAGCTCTTCTGCCAAATATGTACATCTTTTAAATTTAAGATTTCTATCGTTACCAAACAGTTCTATTAGTTTAAGTTGCACTTTGATCACTTAGCTCCGTATGTGTTCCTATAGTTCCTTTCATCTTAGTTCTTTTGAGAATGTCATTTAAACTGCCTCTCTCTATATCATTTCTAGATATGTATATTTTTGTCCTTCCATTATTAATTTTGATTTCCTTATCGTTTTCTTGGACCAATAAAATTTGAATGTTATATTTGTTTACAATTGTATCTAAAATTGGAAAATGGTCATTTAAATTTTCTTCTTGGCTGTGGACTGTTTCTACGTCGAAACTACCGATTTCATTTATTTCATCCATATTCGCATCTACATCATTCTTACATGTATGTTTTGTACCCATAAATTTGCATAAATTTTCTCATTATCAACATCAATCCTGCTAAGAAAATCTGATTATCCTTCCCTTTCAAGTATTCTGTTTTAAATGTGTACTCCCCCAATCTTAAGATCCATCTTTGTAATCGAGGGCTTATGTCCCTGCATTCTTTCATGTCTGTAACCATTTCAATGGCTTGTGATCGGTGTATACGTCAAACTCTACCCCGTAAAGATATGGCCTGAAGTAGTGGATTGACCAGACAATAGCCAGCAATTCCTTTTCAATGGTGCTGTACATAGTTTCGTGCTTGTTTAGCGTCCTACTTGCAAAACAAATGGGATGATTATCTTGGCTTAGCACAGCACCAATTGCAAAATTGCTCGCATCAGTCGTAAGGCTAAACTTTTTTTCAAAATTGGGGTACCGCAAAACAGGGGGATTCGTAATAAGTTCTTTTAACTTGTTAAATCCATTTCTAAAAGTAGTATCAGAATGATTAATTTTTGTGTTTTTCTTTAAATATTTTATTATGGGCTGGGCTACCCAGTAAGTCCGAGAAAGCTTTTAATTTGTTTTAAAGTAGTAGGTAGTTGAAGATTTTTGATAACTTAAATTTTTTGGGAATTTGGCTTTATACCCGTATCGGTCAGAATGTGACCTAGGTATTCTGTCTCTTTGGCAAAAAAATTACATTTATCTACTTGTATTTTTAAATTTAATTCTCTTAATCGTTGGAATATTGAATTTAAGTTTTTCACATGTTCTTCCAAACTTGTGCTAAATACGAGTATGTCGTCAATATACGCAACACATATTTTATTAATAAGCCCTTTAAGAACGTAATTCATCATCCTCTGAAACGAGGCAGGTGCGTTCTTAAGTCCAAAGGGCATTCTTACGAACTCGAAGTGACCTTGAGGAGTAGAAAACGCAGTTTTCGGTTGATCATTTTCTTCGATTTCGATTTGATGAAAGCCCTTTCATTAACCTGCCTTTCTACTTCTTTCTCGTGAACCGGTGGGAAACTGTACGTTCGTGAGTATATTGTCTGATCGGCAGTAGTGACAATTTTATGCTTTATTTCATTAACACTTGTTAGCTTCTGGCCTTCTACAAAAAATAAATCACCATTCATTTTCACTATGTTTCTTATGTTTTTCAGTTCTTCTTTGTTTAATTTTGATGTATTCAGTATATATAATATTTTCTTGAGGCTTTATTGGTTCTAATGTAAATATATCATCATAATTAAACGGATAATCAAAGCCTTTAAAGAAAATTGTTTCTCCATTGATTTCAACTTAGCTTTAAGTGGTTTTAAGATATTCATTCCTAGTATAGCATCAGAAAGACATAGTACCATCGTGTTTGAATTGATCTGGTAATTTCGTTATTTTTTCAAAATTAATATAAGTCTCTTCGGTAACAGTACTGACTGGTATTGATTGAATCTTGTTCTCCTTCAACTGAGGCAATACAGACGAGTCAATAATTGAAATAGACGATCCTGTATCCAGCAAACAATCAAATTCGTTTCCTTGTATGGAAACAGTGATAATTGGAAGTGAGTATTGTCCGAGGCATTGACAGGAAAATTTCCCAAATCCGGTGTAGAATTCCTGTCAATGTTACTAACCTCCATTGGTTCTACCTCTCTTTCATTTCTATATTGTCTTGAATAATTGTTTGACGATTGTCTAAAACTTTGCTGTGGTCTACTTTGATATGTATTATTTTTGCTAAATTGAAAACTGTCCCCTCTTTCTTGTTGTTGCCTATTTCTAATTGAATCTGTATTATCATATCTAAAGTTGTTGTTATGTCTATGATATGAAATTTTGTTTTGGATTTGTCTTGTTTGGTGTTGGTTAGCATAAGTCCTACTATTTCTATTATAATAATCTGGAGCGTTAGCATAGTTATTGTTGTTATTGTTATAATTGGGAACTTGTTCCACTCTTATATTGTTCCTACATTGGTTCATACCTCTGGTTCGATTCGATATAGCTGTTTCTTTTTCTTCCATTCGTGTTGCTTTTAATGCAAAATATGCCTCTTCTAAGTTCTTAATATTTTTGATTCTAATATACATTTCTTCTTCTCTTGGAATTTTGAACAAAAACTTTGAAAGAATGCTTTCTTCATTATATTCAGGCTTATAACCTTATAATCTGAATCCAACCGGTACTTAAGGTTAAGTTTATCCAATATTACTTTTAAGTCATTGTAATACTGACTTACGGTTAAAAATTGTATGCTATCCGCTTGGTTCTTCAAAGCTGAATATTCTTCCGGGACACCGAAAGCTCTTTTCAACTGCTCCTTTATTTCTTCCCATGTGCTGCTTGCTGGTATCCTTCTAACGGCACTTAATACATCTCCCTGGATCTTGGATATCAGTATCCTTTGGACATACTGCTTTGCTCTGTCATCAGGAATTAATGATAGCATGTAATAACTTTCATCTATAAATGACGAAAGTGCGTAAGAATCATCTCCCCGAAATTGTGGGATGCTTCTTGCTTCTTTTATTAAGTCGACTATTCCGAAATTCATTTTGAAATTTTGCTGAACTTTTTTTTTTGTCTTTTCTTACTTTTTGTTTATATATATATTTTCACTTTTAGTTCACTTTCACGATATTTAGAGTGTGTCCATATATGTATAGTCGATTGGGTAACAATGTACGAATTCGAATATTACTCAATATTATTGTTTAATTTGCACTTTACTTTACTTTTCTTTATTGTTTTATTCGTTTGCACTACTTTAGGCTCTTTAAGAACACCGACTGCGCCAGTTTTGTATTTTCTGCATAAAAAACAGAACAGGTGTTTTCTTGTTTGAGTCAAGATCAGAACTGATCTCTGACTGTACTTTATTTTTAATCAATCGTATGATGTATATTACGTTACATATTAATATACCGTTTTATACATTGTGCTTGATACATTTGCAACATCAACTAGTTTCTGAAACATGTTGCTCTTATAAATGAAAGTTGTATACATTTATTTATATGGAGGTGTGTTGTGACGTCACTGGCGTGGGTACCCAACAAAATATTAAGAAGCTCTTTATTTTTTATCTTTATGTCATCTTCTATAATGTACGCTTCTATAATGTGTTAATTGAATTGTTTGTCGTGTTAAAACTATATGAACTTTATTTGTTTTTTGTTATTAGTTCATTAAATTGAACTTTCCTTTAATAAACCAAATGAAAAAATAAATAATTTTTTTGATTTAAAACTTCATTTTTATTGGATTTTACAATTTTCTATATTAGGTACGCAGAGTTTTTACACTGACTGTATGTATGATAGGGGGCATGGGCCTTTGCACGCGAGGTAACGTCGTTGATTGCGCTCAAGATGGCGAGCTGCCAAGGCAATCCTCGTTAGTGCACAGGTCAAGTTGACAAACAGCCTCCATGCGGCGCCCCCTGGATAGCCATCACAACACCCGTTGTATGGTGAACTAATGTATGCAGCGACCCCCTCTGCCCAAGGATTTAAATAATGGGCCTGGCCTACCAGTCTGTGCGTTGTGCGTGGAACTTCCTCACCACGTAAAAATAACATAGTTCAGAAATCCCGATATGCCTCGGATAAGGACGAATTAACTGTTGACGACCCCAGCAAACGTTTAAAGAACAATGATTTTCGGTTTTGCACGTGGAATGTGAGGTCCCTTAACAGGCCACGTGCAGCCGAACAACTTGCGGAGGCCCTTGACAGCTACAAAGCTGACATAACCGCCATCCAGGAAGTGCGATGGGATGGGCCTGGCATAAAAGCGATGAAGAACTGCGATATCTACTACAGCAATTGCTATAGAGAGAGAAGGCAGCGCCTATTCGGATGCGGATTTGTTGTTCGAGGCAGACTTAGGCAAAAAGTCTTGAGCTATGACCCAGTCAGCGAACGCCTCATGACAATCCGCATCAAGGCTAAATTCGGGAGCATCAGCCTAATATGCGCTCACGCCCCGACAGAGGAGAAGGATGACAACATCAAGGATAACTTCTATGATCTCCTAGAAAGAACATACGATCGATGCCCCAGCTATGACACCAAGATCGTTCTAGGAGATTTCAACGCTCAGCTGGGAAAGGAGGACATCTTTGCTGGAGTCATCGGTAAACACAGCCTGCACGACAACACATCCGGAAACGGACTCAGGCTGTTGGACTTCGCCTCGGGGCGAAACCTCTCTGTGGCTAGCACGCGGTTCCCACACCTGGACATTCACAAAGGAACCTGGCGATCTCCTGATCAATCAACCGTCAACCAGATTGATCACGTTGCGATCGACGTCAGACACTCCTCCAGTATTCTCGATGTCCGAACCTTCCGAGGTGCAAACATTGACTCGGATCATCACCTTGTTGTAGCCAAGGTAAGAACCCGGATATCGAGAGAGCAACGGAGTCGAGAAAGGCCAAAACGGTTTGACGTCGAAAAGCTACAATCGCAACCAATTGCTGGGAACTTTGCCGACCGAGTCTCCCTGAAACTCGCTCAGAGTTCGACGCTTCCTGCACTAAGCATAGAAGAAGAATGGAAACGTTGTCAAGAAGCCATCAAAGAAGCTGCCACTGATGTGCTGGGTTTCACGTCACCACTCAGAAGGTACCCATGGTTTGACGACGAGTGCAGGCGAGCGCACGCAGCTAAACAAGACGCCTATAAGGCGACGCTGCATCGAACAACGCGGGCTGTTCGTGAACTCTACGAACAGAGAAGAAGGGAAGAGCACCGGCTTCTCAGAAGGAAGAAGAAGGAGCATGAGAAGCGCGCGGTCGAGGAAATGGAAAGGTGCTTTGGCAGGAATGAAGTCCGAAAGTTTTACCGAAAGGTAAAACAGCTATCCGGAGGATACAAGGCTCGGACCAAGGCCTGCCGGGACCAAAATGGACAACTCGTAGTAGAGTCGCAGTCTGTGCTGAGAATCTGGAAGGATCATTTCTGCAGACTCCTTAACGGCGATGACGACCCAAATCCCGCTGTTAGGCAGAATGTTCCACTCAATTTGGACGATGATAGACAAGCATTCCGTCCCCCCGACTTAGACGAGGTGAAGATAGCAATATCCAAGCTGAAGTCGAACAAAGCTGCTGGAGCGGACGGACTGTCCGCAGAACTATTTAAAGCAGCTGGAGATGACCTGGTTGGGCGCATGCACCAGCTCATCTGTAAGATATGGTCGGAGGAAAGCATGCCCGATGAGTGGAATCTCAGCGTCGTTTGCCCGGTTCACAAGAAAGGAGACCCCTTTGACTGCGCCAACTACAGAGGGATAAGTCTCCTGAACATCGCATACAAGATCCTCTCTGCCGTATTGTGTGAGCGTCTGAAACCATTTGTCCATGACCTGATAGGTCCCTATCAGTGTGGTTTCAGGCCAGGGAAGTCCACAATAGACCAGATCTTCACATTACGGCAGATCATGGAAAAGACCCAAGAAATGCAAATTGACACTCACCACCTATTCGTCGATTTCAAGGCTGCATATGACAGTGTGCATAGAGACGAGCTATACAATGCCATGTCTAGTTTTGGCATTCCTACCAAACTCGTCAGATTGTGTAGGATGACGATGGAGAACTCTCGCTGCTCCGTCAAGGTCGGTACCGAACTCACCGAGACCTTCAATGTCAAAAAAGGCTTTAGACAAGGCGACGCACTGTCATGTGACTTCTTTAACATCATCCTCGAGAAGATCGTGCGTAACTCACAAGTCAACACCAGAGGCACGATCTTCCAGAAGTCAGTTCAATTGTTAGCTTACGCTGATGACATTGACGTGATTGGACGAACACAGCGAGCCGTCAATGAGGCGTTTGCTGGCATTGAAGCGGAAGCGGCTAAAATGGGTCTTGCGGTAAATGAGGGCAAAACGAAGTACATGCTGTCATCAAGGAAGGACACACAACATCGACGTCTCGGACGGAGCGTCACACTAGGCAGCAGAAACTTCGAGGTAGTCAAGGACTTCGTCTACCTCGGCTCCGCGGTAAATAGGGACAAACACATCAGTACCGAAATCAAACGCAGAATCACTCTTGCCAATCGCTGTTTCTTTGGGCTCAAGAGGCAATTGAGTAATAAAGCCCTCTCTCGAAGGACTAAGCTCGCTTTATATAACAGCTTGATCATCCCCGTCCTACTATATGGCGCAGAATCTTGGACGTTAGCAAAGGCGGATGAGGAAGCCCTTAGTCTTTTCGAGAGAAAAGTTTTGCGTGCGATTTTTGGTCCTGTTTGCGTTGATGGCATCTGGAGGAGGAGATTTAATGACGAACTCTATAGGCTGTACAGCGACATGCGCCTGGTCAAGCGTCTACGGATACAACGCTTAAGATGGCTAGGCCATGTAGAGCGTATGGACACCACTGCTCCGGCTCGAAAAGTCTTTGAATCCGAGCCATTGGGACAACGCAACAGAGGACGACCTAGACTAAAGTGGCGCACACAAGTGGAGAAGGACCTCAACCAACTTGGAGTGCGCAACTGGAGACAGCTGGCGAAAGATCGTGCTGGCTGGAGAGGCATGTTGGTTGAGGCCCAGGTCCACCCCGGACTGTAGCGCCACAAGAAGAAGAAGAAGAAGAAGTATGTATGATAGGTTCATTTACACGGAATTTCAAAATGAAACAAGGGGGCAAAAAATCAATAGTATGGATTTATTTCCAGAAGAACACAGATGCAAAATCTATGATTTGCAAGATCTGTAAAAGAACACTGAAATTTTTTGGTAATACTACGAATTTGAAGTGTTATCTTCATGTCCAAAATATAATTCTTTAATTCTGATGCTCATTCTATGTTCCTGATGAGTATTCATCAATGAGAACTATTTGTTACTTGTTCTTCCGCTGAAGTAAGACATTTATCGAGTTATCTTGTTTTGTAATTAGTTAGTAGTCACTCGAATGATTAGTAGTCAATCAAATGATTAGTAGTCACTCGAGTGATTAGTAGTCACTCGAGTGATTATGAGTCATTAGAGTGATTAGTAGTCATTCAAATTATCAATAGTCACTCGAGTAGTTAGTAGCCATTCAAATGATAAGTATTCACTTGAGTGATTAGCCACTAAAGTGGTTAGTAGTCATTCAAATTATAAGCAGTAACTCGAGTGATTACTAGTCAGTCGAGTAGTTAATGGTCATTCGAGTGATCATTCGATTATTAAAATATTTCGATTACCAAAGTCTCGATTCTTAAAATCATTCGATTATGCTTATCACTATTGTTGACCATTTGTGAAAAATTGCGAATAGTTGTGAAAAGTTGCAAGTTGGGAAGGTCGTGGACAAGAAGACCGAGAAGGCTGAGTCGATGAAAAGCGTATCCGAAAAGTAGGTAAATTGGGAAAGGACGAGTGCTGTGAATGGAAGGTTTGAAGGTTCGACAGCTGCAGAAGTTCTTGAAGAAAAAAGGGTTATCCTATCGATACAACGTCAAAACCGATCTAATAGTTCGCATTCGGGAGCGGTTTGGAGAAGAAGTCACCATGGAAGACGTACTGAACGAGACAATAGATGACGACAAAAAGCTACCAGTGATAACAGAAGAAGAGGAAGAGATAGCAACTAGGAACAACTTTGTGTTTCGCGACATCGAGGAATCACTGGAGCAGTTCTCGGGAGAAGGAGGTAAAGCTGTAGTAAGTGGGTTAAAGAATTCGAAGCGATAGCTACAGCTTGCGAGTGGAACAACATACAGAAATATCTGTTCGCTCGAAGACTGAGAGGTGCCGCCAAATTGACCGTTGAAGCAACTGGAGGGATCACTGACTAGAGTAAGGACCATCCTTTACGAGGCGTCGACAATCGAAGAATTAAAGACCAAACTAGGAACGTACGGAAGGATGCAACGGCAAATATAAAAACCAAGAGTGGAACCTGGTAGGAGTGTGGGTAGATCCAACAGATCCCAAAAGAAAACGGACAAGTCGAGCGAATTAACAGGATTATCATCGAAATCCTCACTAAATTATCTGTGGACGACCTTAAGAAACGAGAGTTATTGGAGAAGGTGATGAGAGACGATTTTGAGAACGAACGAGATGAAACCAGACAAGCCGCGAAGCAACAGATCATCAAGGTACAGGCCGAAAACCGCAAAACCTATGATCGGAAGAGAAAAGCAGCACGGCAATATCAGGTGGGTGACTTAGTTGCAATAATGAGAACTCAGTTTGGGGTAGGTCTGAAGTTGCATATCAAGTATTTCGGGCCATACGAAGTCGCTAAAATAAAAAACACGATATAAACGAAGTGCGGGAGATAGGACAACATGAGGGTCCAAACATGAAACCATGGGTATCATCTGGCGGGAACAATGTAGCAGACAACGAAGTAGTAACCGGCTGAGGGCAGTCGGGTACCAGGATGGCCGTGTGTGGAGTGCTGAGCAATGAGTGAACGACAGGGGACAGGGAACACGACGAACGATCTGAAATTGATACTTAAGTGGGTCAATCCGCGTCGCGTTGATGTAGGTCGTCACCAGTTGTTTATTTTGGTTACGCCGCCAGCGGGAGTAATGCCTTATTACTTGAGCAGAGAGGGGTCTTTTTTACTACTCGGCTTATTATAAAATCAATGGAATGCGAGTAGAATACAAACGATCCTTTTAGCATCTGGTCTCAAAGTCGCAGGGTCGGTGGCCGCTTTCGTGTGGAAAATAAGCGTATGGTATTGATTACTACATACGTTGCGAGTATGGCACTGGATATAAGGAGCAGCGCGTAACTAGAAGAGGGCGTTAGTCGTCGTCATCCATGAGCAGCAGTCACCTCAGCCGCTCAGCCTAAGTTCCTGACCTATTAAACTCTGTAAAATCTTCCTAAGTTACTGATCTATTGTAAAATCTTTCTTTTCAAATAAAATATTATAAGTTCCTACATTCATACATATAAAAATGACAAGTATACTAATAAGTAATCGTGAATTTTAAGGCTAAGATTTCTACATCACCTTCCATATCAATATCAAACAAACCCGCCTTAAATGATTTCAATGTCCTTGAGATTACAGATTACACTCTTGGTCGTGTTGATCTTCGGAAACCACATAAATTCGATGAGGAATCAACTTCGGTATCACGTTCCGGTTCTAATTCGGAATTTGCACACGAATTATAGAGGTCTTCTGTTTGATGTTAAAGCAAGCGTTGATTCTGATGGCTCAGTATCCGCTATCACCCTTGCTCCACTTTTAGGGTTTCTGAAACTAACGTAATAAAACGTGTTGATTACGTTGAAATTTAGGTTTTTGTCTTGAAAAAGAGATTTTATGTTGTTCCAGAAAAAAACACGAAAGCAAATTTCTATGTTGCCCCACATGCAATAGCTCCGCAAGAGACTTCTATCAAGTTGGATTCGGTGTTGATGTATATAGTACGTTGAGAGAAACACACTGACTGCTACATCTAAGTTCTTTTCCTCCTCGAAAATCCTCTTAAATGCTTCTGTAAAGGTTTGCAAGAACCTTTCCGCCTAACCGTTGGAGGCTGGATGAAACGAAACTGTTCAAATGGAATAATGGCAGTAAAATTCTTCAAATATCCTCGAGGTAAACTGCGTGCGACGTTATCGACGATAGTGATACCACGAACGGAAACTATGAAAAAGAGTCCATACAAATCAGCCATATATTGTTGAAAAAAGGTCCAGCGAAATCTAGATGGATTCTTTTCCAAGGCTTTTCTGAAGGATATTAATAATAATAATTGTTGGCGCTACTGTTCTCTCACGAGTAGAAGGCACCTACAGTTTTTTGCCGACTCCGACTCCGAACTCCGGCGAAATTTGAGAAGCTTTCTTAGACAGTTATTACTCTTTGAGTGTTGTCAGCAGCTCGAAAGGGGTGGTGCCGTGAAAAATTCGAAAAATTGGTGTTGAGCTGGGAGTCGAATCTAGACCCTTCGGCGTGTGAGCGTCGCACTCTACCCACTACGCCACGGGGACCAGCTGAAGGATGCCAGCTTAAATACTCTCTTATTGGATCCGACGCCTCCTTTTTACACATCTCATAGTTTTTGTCTATATTCGGGAACCAGATATAACGCCGCAACAATCGTATCACACAAATATGTGTGATATGGAATGTTGTGAACCATTAACCACCAGCAAGTTCACTTGATGTGTGTCTTTTTGTCGCCCATTAACGGCGACATATACCACAATCCATGGTTTTGTTTCCAGTCTCACCCCCGAAGTTTGCAGTACCTCACGCAAATGAATTTGCTCTTTGCTGAAAGTTGTATGTTTCCTGCCAAGTTTGGTTTTGTCTTTCCGAGAATACTTACCTCTACTCGATTGACTGCCACCTCGCTTCAAATTTTACGTAGATTCCTCGCTTGTTATATAAACAGCCTACTCATTTGCATTTATGCAAATCCTCGAAGATTGCGATGTACGATGCACCTGCAACAATTGATTTACCTCTATTTCGTTCATGAAACCATTCTCTTTGATCGCTGAGAATGTTTCTGTGTGGTTTCATAGGTCGTGGCTATATCCAAAACATCTTTCAGCGTGGGGGCAGTCTTTTGAAGAGCATGCGTCCGTATAGGGAGTGGAGTATAGAGGACAATAATCTCCTGAATCATATTATCAACATATGATTCTGCGCAGTCTTCTTAAGGACACGTGAACTTGCAGTTGCGTGCAACTCCTCTAAGATCCGCAACCCACTCGGCATATGTACGTTTGCCTTCATTGACGTTTTGTGATATTGGTATCTGGCTGCTAGAACATGAATTTTAGATATAAAGTGTTCACTTAAGTTATCCGTTACTTCCTTGAAGGTGTTGGTAGGCAAGTCTTCTACATCGAAAAGCTTTTGCAGGGTTTCAAAATTATCCTGCCTATCCTCTGCAACACCGCACGCCTCAAAATGTTGCTCCATTTGCTTCAAATGCTCTTAGTTTTTGCTTCCATCCACGTGCTTTGATTGTCCAAAATCCGTGTCATCCATTCACGTTGTGTTTGCAAAATAGCTTCTAATGTTGCAATGTCCATCGTTTCTCTATTTCTCTGAGACTTTACAGAAATGCGTACAATTCACTTTAATTATTTTTTTGTTTTTGTTTTATGTCCTCGTCGCTATTTAAATAAATATGTGAACACCAAAATGTTGTAATTCAAAATGTGTCGAAAATTCATATATGCATATAAAAATAACAAGTACACTAATATAAGAAATCGTGAGCTTTAAGGCTAAGTACATATTTAAGAAGTCATCATGTATATATTTGCTATCGAAATATCCATTGGGTTGTATATACACAAGATCGCTGACGAATTCACGTATTGTGGACAATTTACAAATGTTTGACACTATTGAGAGCAAAAATTGACGAATTTGCCACCATATTACCTATTTTAATGGGGAAAGTAAAATGAAACAATATTTGATGTCAACTAATTAACTTTCAGAAATAAGGCTTTATTCAGCAGAACTCGTAAATAACAGTCGAACATTCGATTGACAAACGGGAAATCAGCTTATCGATCAGCTATGAAGCTGTGCATCTGTTTATGCGATAAAGAATACTGTGTCTGTTCCAATTCAATTGTGTACAGAAATTCGTAGTTGAGTAGTTTGGGTAGAGAGATTCTCTTGCAGAGAGTAACTCTACCCAAAATTGTGAAACGACTTTTCGTTTAAATTCCTAAACAGCTATCAAATATATGAATTGTCAGAGGTTTTTTTGTTTTCACTTTGACAGCCATCTGCTGCAAACAGATTTTTCATCGTCAGCAATACGTAGGGAGGGAAAATATTTTGCTCTCTCATGAGCTCTGTCTTCTACGAAAAAAGCAGCTAATGGAACGCTTTTTCGTAGTTTTTCGGGCAAATTCGCAGACATTCGTAGCAATTCAGAGTAATTGGAATGTAAATGTCCTTGACCCGTTTTGGAAAGATCTGCAGCACAGCTGTATTATAGAACAGAGTTATGAATTCATCCACCTCCGCAAACCGAGAAGTTTATATTAATGAAACAAATCAAAATATATTGGTTTAGCAGTACAAATTATATTATAATTGCACATTGCATTTTATAAAAATCGGTCAAATTAATCAAGGGATATGATGTAGTTATCTGTACTTCATACAAAGAAAATAGAAAAGAAACGTTACATTCTGATTTTGTAATATAGTAAAATTATCTGAATTATGCGTACAAATGCCCTGCAACCTACTACGCACTTCTTATTTACAATTTGACTTATATTTGTATTAGTCAATGTATTAATTAATTTATTTAGTTTGGTTTTGTTAATTCAAGTTTAAATTGTTCACCAAATTTACCAGGGAAAGTAGGGGAAATCGACCAGCTGCTCTTTAAGGTTCGTAAGGTGCATTTAAATTTGTGAATTTGTGGTACTTGGATGACTGGAAATGGAGTGGAAACTTACTTAAATTGATTACCGAAGAATAATCAAATATATTTGTTCACTCTATAAACACAAATTATCAATACATTACTTATGTATTTCATTTTGCTTAGTTAAAGGAAACAATAATAAAATGCATAAATACGTTTTTTTTTCACATAACGAAATGAAAAATATTGTCTGATCACTTCTCACACTTAAAATACACCTCAGTGTTTTCAAAATTTTAAATACTACATGTTTTGCACTTCTAAGGCGGATGTGGTACAAAATATAATAGGTGGTCTTCGTCCACCATCTCATAGAACAGGTGGGGCAGACCATGATATTAATTCTTAATTATCCACAGATAGAAAAAGTCGGATGGTTTCTTTTAATAATATGAGGGAGAGAAACGATTCAAGAAATCGCATCTCTGCATTTGTCAATCGATTTTTACTGAACGTTTCTGTCGTTTATAGGCAAGCGACAAGAAACTTTGATAAAAATAATTGTTTGTTATGAATGAACTAATTGTCATTAAGCAGTGGCATGGACCTCTGCACTCTAGGTTACATTTCTAATCGCACTCAATAAGGCGAGCTTCAAACACTATCCTCACTTGTGCACAGATCAAGTTGGCATACTGTAGCGTATCCAAAGCATCTCTTTTAAAGAGGATATGCCCTCTTTTTTGGCGTCGATCTTATATGTATTTTCTTTTTTCATCTAGATCTTTTTTGTTCTCTTCATTTTTCTTGTTTAAAGATAGTATTTCTGTTGACAAATGGGTCAATTATTTCGGAGCTTCAAAAAATTGTGAATACTATTCAGAACTTGTTTGATTGTGTCAATTTTTCTTTTGCATTCCGGGCTAAAATGCCAATGTTGAGCGCGTTTTTTCACTCGTTGGTTCACATTAGACAAAAGAAAGAAATCGGTTAAAAATAGGAACAGTAAAATCTATCTTGATTGTGGTGTACAACCTAAGGGACCCAAACTGCAATACATTTTATTCCGTTTTGTTAAATAACAAAAAATATCTGAGTCAAATAAGTAGTTCAGAAAAATATGAATCTTCTGATGATGAAGATGGTAAAATATAATTATTACGACAACAAATTTACGTGAATTCTAAAAATATTTATTTTTTTTAATTGCCTATATTTAATAGGGGGGGGGGGGGGAGGTTTGTTTAGCAATATGGACACCCTAGCATACAGCCTCCTCGCGGCACCCCCTGGATATCCATTACAATACATAGTGTGTTGTGAGCCAATGTATACAGCAAGCCCCTCTGCCCGAGGATAAAATGACAACGATTAACTGTTTTGCGCGTGGAATGTGAAGCAGACCACGTGCAGGCGAAGAACTTGCGGGGGTTTTAGACTTCCACAAAGCAGACATCACCGTCATACAGGAAGTGCGATGAGATGGGCCCGGCAATAAACCACAAAAACTGCGATATTTACCACAGTGAATGCTACAGAGAGGTTGCAGATCTGTTGTTTCTTAAGCTACAACCCCGTTAAAGAACGCCTTATGACAATCCGCACCGAAGCTAAGTTCGGTTTGACGACGAATTCAGACAAGCGCTTGCAGCCAAACAAGACGCCTATAAAGCAACGCTGCATCGAACAAAGAGGGCTGTTCATGATCTCTACGAACAGAGAAGTAGGGAAGAGAATCGGCTTCTTAGAAGAAGCATGAGAAGCGCGCTGGTAAGGAAATCGAGAGGTATTATGGAACGACTGAAATCCGAAAGTTTTACCAAGATGTACAACAGCTATCTGGAGGTTACGGAGTTCGGAACGAAGCCTGATGGGTCCAACATGGACAGCTAGTGGTAGAGTCGAAGTCTGTGCTGGGAATCTGGAACGACAGACTAATTAACGGCGATGATGGCCCAAATTCCGCTATTAGGCAGAATGTTCTACATAATTCGGACGGTGGTATACTAGAATTCCATTCCTTCTACATAGACGAAATCAATATAGCAATATCGAAACTAAAGTCATACAAAGCTGCTGGAGCATACTTCTTCTTCTTCTTCTTGTGGCGCTACAGTCCGGGGTGGACCTGGGCCTCAACCAGCATGCCCCTCCAGCCAGCACGATCTTTCGCCAGCTGTCTCCAGTTGCGCACTCCAAGTTGGTTGAGGTCCTTCTCCACTTGTGTGCGCCCCTTTAGTCTAGGTCGTCCTCTGTTGCGTTGTCCCAATGGCACGGATTCAAAGACTCCGGGCCGGAGCAGTGGTTTCCATACGCTCTACATGGCCTAGCCATCTTAAGCGTTGTATCCGTAGACGCTTGACCAGGCGCATGTCGCTGTACAGCCCATAGAGTTCGTCAAAATCTTAAATCTTCTCCTCCAGATGCCGTCAACGCAAACAAGACCAAAAATCGCACTCAGAACTTTTCTCTCGAAGAGACTAAGGGCTTCCTCATCCGCCTTTGCTAACGTCCAAGATTCCGCGCCATATAGTAGGACGGGGATGATCAAGCTGTTATATAAAGCGAGCTTCGTCTTTCGAAAGAGGGCTTTATTACTCAATTGCCTCTTGAGCCCAAAGAAACAGCGATTGGCAAGAGTGATTCTGCGTTTGATTTCGGCATTGGTGTTGTTGTCCCTATTTACCGCGGAGCCGAGGTAGACGAAGTCCTTGACTTCCTCGAAGTTTCTGCTGCCTAGTGTGACGCTCCGTCCGAGACGTCGATGTTGTGTGTCCTTCCTTGATGACAGCATGCACTTAGTTTTGCCCTCATTTACCGCCAGACCCATTTTAGCCGCTTCCGCTTCAATGCCAGCAAACGCCTGATTGACGGCTCGCTGTGTTCGTCCAATCACGTCAATGTTATCAGCGTATGCTAGCAATTGAACTGACTTCTGGAAGATCGTGCCTCTGATGTTGACTTGTGAGTTACGCACGATCTTCTCGAGGATGATGTTAAGGAAGTCACATGACAGTGCGTCGCCTTGTCTAAAACCTTTTTTGACATTGAAGGTCTCGGTGAGTTCATTACCGACCTTGACGGAGCAGCGAGAGTTCTCCATAGTCATCCTACACAATCTGGCGAGTTTGGTAGGAATGCAATGAGGCGAAGTGCAACAGCCTGAGTCCGTTTCCGGATGTGTTGTCGTGCAGGCTGTGTTTACCGATGACTCCAGCAAAGATGTCCTCCTTTCCCAGCTGAGCGTTGAAATCTCCTAGAACGATCTTGGTGTCGTAGCTGGGGCATCGATCGTGTGTATTATTGAAGTCATCCTTGATGTTGTCATCCTTCTCCTCTGCCGGCGCGTGAGCGCAAATTAGGCTGATGTTCCCGAATTTAGCCTTGATGCGGATCGTCATGAGGCGTTCGCTGACGGGGTCGCAGCTCAAGACTTTTTGCCTAAGTCTGCCTCGAACAACAAACCCGCATCCGAATAAGCGCTGCCTTCTCTCTCTATAGCAATTGCTGTAGTAGATATCGCAGTTCTTCATCGCTTTTATGCCAGGCCCATCCCATCGCACTTCCTGGATGGCGGTTATGTCTGCCTTATAGCAGTCAAGGGCCTCCGCAAGTTGTTCGGCTGCACGTGGTCTGTTAAGGGACGTCACATTCACGTGCAAAACCGAAAATCAATGTCCTTAAAACGTTTGCTGGGGTCGACAACGGGTGATCCTTCATTATCCGAGGCATGTTTTTGTCTCTGAACTAATATTGTTTTACGTGGTGAGGACGTTACCCTCACGCACAACCCACAGACTGGTAGGCCAGGCCCATTATTTAAACCCTCTGCATACATTGGTTCACCATACAACGGGTGTTTTGATGGCTATCCAGATGGCGCCGCTTGGAGGCTGTATGTCAACTTGACCTGTGCACTAACGAGGATAGCCTTGGCAGCTCTCCATGTTGAGCGCAATCAACGACGTTACCTCGCGTGCACAGGCCCATGCTGGAGCATACAGAACTGTTTAAAACAGCTGGAGATGATATGGTTGGGCGCATACATCAGCTCATCTGTAAGATATGATCGGAGGAAAACAAGCCCGGTGAGTGGAATCTCAACGTCGTTTGTCCTGTCCATAAGAAAAGAGACCACTTTGACTGCGTCAACTATTGAAGAAGTATCCTCAACATAGCCTACAAGATCCTCTCTGCCGTATTGTGTGAGCGTCTGAAACTGTTTGTCTATCAGGTTGTGGACCCTATCAGTGTAGTTTTAGGTCAAGGAAGTTCACAACAAAGCAAATCTTGTGTGCACAGACCTAGGCCCATCCTTCAAACTTCTGGTACAAACAATTTATTTTGACCTGTGGAATAACACCTGTTACGCAATCAATCGGCGCAAGAAGAATTTGTATATTTAGTAAACTCTATGAAATTCTATGTAAACATTTGGTTAATTACATGGTTACTTAATATATATCGCATCAATAACTTACTTTTTTATATTCAAATCGCATTAATTAGATTAATTTTTAGCCAACACTGATAGAAATTAATACACGCACACAGATCTGTCTTTACTAGAAAAATAAGGACAATGGTGTTAAATGTCTAGAACTTATTAGTAAATATCCTCAAACAATTATAACTGAAAATGTATTTCATTCTATTTTTGTATTATCGGAACAATTTGGAATATCCAATTGCCTCTATTTGCAAATCTTATTTAATCTGCTTCACTACAGATCATAAAAGCAACATGATCTGTAGCGAAGTAGATTAAATAAATAAAAAAGTTTGTATTGCCCTTTTAAGGTCCTAGAGGCCTGTAAGAAAAGGAGTGTAAAATGTAATTTTTCAAATCTTATAATATACTTGTTATGCTATAGGCAACTATTTTTTAGCATGTTTTCCAATGTAGTTCTAAAAATGTTACCGTGCTAACAAATCAGAAATGTCTCAGACAGCCTGGAATTTTGAAAATTTCAAGGTTCATACATACATATTCAAGCTTTAGTTCAGAAAGTAATTTTAAATTTGCTTAAGAAAATGTAAGAATGTATTTTATTTCATTCATTCATGATTGGAGCTATTTAAACAGGTCCAAGGGAAACTGTGAGATAAACTGATAAATAGCTTTATTCGGTTGTACTTTATTTTCCACTGATTGCACGAAAAAATCTCTGCAATTACAATATTGACAAATTAAATCTCCCAATAGTTATATAAAATACATACTCTTCGTCAGCTAGAGTTATGTTTATTCTTCCAGTACAAATCTCGGTAGGACGAATTGATCCAAAAAAATCAGTTATTGGAATCTTGTTTGGATCCCGATTATACAAGTCTTTTCGTACGCTTACTGTCGATATGCAAACACGTTTTGGGCATACCTGCAACTAAAGGATTGTCAATGTAAATATATATATATACCAATGTAATTTATTATTCACTTACAAACTCTCCCATTGTTCTGTGGCTATTAGGTTGCACCTTTTCCAAAAACTCTAGCGCATAAAAGGTGTATCTGTCAATCATATAAACACCAATTGAAGGGTCAACATGATGCTTTAGTATAAGTATTTCTTGGTTAGTGAAAGCAATTAGATATAAAAATGAACTTACCGACAAAGAATCTTCTCCCACTAAGCTGCTAGCAATAGCTAACACGTTTGGTGATTGGAATTTCTCATACAGCGACGCCGCTTGGCAGGTATCAACCATGAACAATAGCTCATTGTATCTAAATGCAATGATTTACTAAACGTTAAATCAATTTAATTGCCGATGTTACCTTTCCTTTTGCCACATTTGTTCGATAGCATCGGCAAGCTCCTGACTAGTAATTTCTTCAGAATCCTGGAACTTCAAGAAACCGTCGCCGCCATGGCCGGTTAAATAGATGAGAACATTGCTTCCAGTATCTGTAAGAAGTTTTTTTGAACGTGCGGTATTATTATGGCTTCTTCCTGTTAAGAGCCGAACAAAATTTTCTACGGTGACTTCATAACCGCGATAATCAACTTCAACGTCATCCCCATAAACGTTAATATGCTGGTTTGCGTTGTTGTATACATGACCTGGACGGGGATTTCTCGGGTTGCACGCCATGTCGTCAGCAATCATTAGAATAATTTGACTATCAGGTATCCCAAGGCGCTTTACAGACCTATAAATAGAAAGGACGTTTGCAACATGTCGATAATTGAACCAAAATCGAGATGCATCCACAAGCACAGCCCAGTTGTTTGTATGTCCGGAAGTACCAACGGATTCCAAGAACTTTTCTGGAAGCTAAGATTGCACGTATATTAATATATAGATGAAACCGGAACAATATATTTTAAAATTATCTAACCTCAATGTTATCACAGTTACAATTTAATACGAAAATACAAGGGATAATCAACATATAACCAAACATTGTAATGTCATTAAATGCCATTTACTACTTCTACCCACAGATAGCAAATACAACCCACATAAAGGAGACCACAACACATCTAAATATACGGCTACGACTGGAAATCCCATCATCTAATAAACAAAAAACATGCATTCTATCATATTCCAAGCCAAGAAATAATTCACAAATACCTACTCATGTGGTGTGTTTCAACATGGGAACTGTAGAACGAAACCAACAGCTTCCACGGCACCAATCACAGAATACAATTTGATACATTTCCAATAAAATTTCACCTCATTGAACAGCTGATTCATATAGAGGGTTTTGTTCAGTGATAAGGGAATCAAAGAGATACTCAACTTAGACCAGTTTTTTCCCCTGGCCATATGTCTGGGATTTTATAGTTGTGTGAGGAATCCCTTGAGAATCGCCAACACTTCTACAAAATCCCTGGATCTCAGACCAAATCGGTGGATAATGGCGGCAATTGGGCTCCGTAATGATCTAGTTTTTCAAACATGATGGCAGATTAGGCGATTTGGGGAAAGGTGTTCAGAAATACAACATAACGCTAAAAAATGTATTTCGCAATGAATGCCTATGCCAATGCTTGTAAAACAATGTTTTTGCAAGAATGTTATAAAATACCTAAATTATTTGAAAAAGAAATATAATCCGTAGTGTTACTATGAATTGAATATGATAAGCATGCATATATCACAGAAAGTGATTTCGTTCTAAGATCCGCACTAACCTCTTTTATGTGTTAAAATTGATTCTCTTTAAAAAACAGATGTTACACATTGATGTTCTGTACAAAATACAAAATATATATTGCAATTTTGTACAAAAATCTGTGTTTTCATCAATGGTAATATCAATGGTAATATAAAATGAAAAATATTATGAACACATCAAGCATAGTTAATGAACTCCTTTATTACCCAATTTTTCGAGGTGAAATCGCAGAAAAGTTCGCGTACTCGTTAATTTTGGAAAATTTTGCACATTTTGCTTATTCGCTATGGGATTCTGCGTACGAGAACAAAATGTGCAGTTAAAGTGAACGGGTACGGTTATAAAAAAGTAATTATAGTCAGAGTTAATTATTCACTGAGAATTACTAGTAATTGTTCTTTTAATTTCTTAAAAGCGATTTAAAGTGCTTAATATATTTGCATATTTGGTAAGGACTAAATTATTACAAAGTGCTTGCTTGTCCTGTTTAAACAATTGTAGTTGTAGTGAATTGTCATAAAAAGAATTTGAATCAAGATTGTTTAGAGCAGTCTTTCCGTGAAACCAGAAGTGTTGGAGGAATAATACACGCGTGACTGCTCCACAGTTCAAATCAATTTTCCAAAAACTTTGGGCCTTCAATATTCGAAAATTATGAGAGCCGGAAATTGTGAAAATGTTGAAGCAGAAAAGTTGCATTACTTTTCTGCTTCAACAGCAATCAACCCCAATGTAATGGAAACATCTTGGTTGCAAGGCAATATATGCGACAGGAAAACGTGCACTTCCGCGTTGTATCTTAAAACAGATATAAATGCAAGTGAATTCTTGAAAGAGAATAGTTTGATATATGTCTATGGGTGGCTCTTCAGAAAGTGTCACGAAAGCCATACGTGTAGTATGCCTTTACCCACAGTAGGGACAGTAGATGCTTCGTCTGGCTTAAAGTTTTACAACTTTTAAGCAATTCGATGGATTGCAATCTTATAGCGGCGCCAAGTGATTTTGTGGAATACATCCGAGAACTTGAGCAAAAGTTTTTGGACTCATTCGACATATGTTATTATGTAAGGGGAGTTGCACAACATCTTCTTACTTTACTGATTACTGAAAAGAAATATACCTGCTGTAAAAATTTGTCACCAGACTTCATCTTAAATTATTTTAATAGAATTCGAATTTATTTTGTCACTAAATTTTCGAACAGGGACTTAAGTGATGCTAATTCTGTTAGACATTTGTAAAAATATATAAATCAAAACTTTGTCTTCCATACTCATGCCGCTAACATATTTTATTTTTTCTGTTAATTTTTTGAGTTAAATGCAATTCTTGTTCGATCGCTATATATACAAAAACCTTATCTAATTTATTTAAGTTCGGTTGCAATAGGCCTCTTGGGGAAACCAAACACATGGTGAACAAAAAATCGGTTAATGTACCATAAGCATACCCCATGGGTGGTGTGGAAATTCTTTTCAAAAAATATTTTAAGCCTTATAATCAATTTGTATTTACGTCTTCATTCCATATAATTGAATACTTAATAAAATAAAAACGATTAATAACCAACAATTGTACTATATATTATTAAATATGTATGACTGGCGTTAAATCTTTGCTATCACCATATATCATACTTGCTTATTAAAAGAGTTTAAGCAGTTCTTTGTTTGTCAACTTAATTACTTATTGGTGATATTTCAGGTTTATTACGCACCCTTATGATTTTACTCCGTCAAAATATTTCACCTCAATAAATGAACAGCTGTTTGGAATCAGCAGATCAAGACAGCTCAGACGTATTCACAGACAGGGGTTTATAAAAAACGCAGTCAGTTCACTTCAAAGAGCGGAAGACGAAGGAGTTGGATATCACCATGCTGATCTCTGGTTTTGTTCTTATAAAAAACCATTAAGAAATGAGATGTGCGATTGAACAGCTGTTCAAACAGCTGATTTCCCCTTAGTCATTCGACCTTTCGACTATTATTTACATGGCTTGTAGAAAACATATATTATTTACCTGACATCGAAAATCGTCTCATTCTACTCACACATCTTTACGTTTCCCCGCCAAAATTGGCTAAATGGCAGCTAATTCGTCAATTTTTGACCTCAATAATGTCAAACAATCGTGAATTGCCCGCTGTTCGTGAATTCGTCAGCATTTTGTGTGCATTCAATACAACGCGTTTGGAAAATCTATTGCAAATTGTGTGCGAAAGCTAGTGTAATCGAAACTTTAAATAGAATTTATTTTTAATAAATGGATAATGTTATAGGATTCATATATATAATGACTTATGAAATATGTAGAAAAACAAGAGAGTATCGCGTGCTGAAAGTCGCATACTTGGAAAAGACTTATTATCAATTGATATTTCCAGTTCATATTATAATTAAAATAAATATTTCCTGTTATACATTATTATCACAAAATGTTATTTTTGTTGTACAAATGACATAAATTTAATATTAAAGCTGCTGTAATCAATAAAAATAATGAAACCTAACCCAAAATAACTATTAAACATATTTTGTGCTATCATTATTCAACAATAAAAATTAAATGTATATATTTTGTAAAAATTTCTGTTTAATTTAATATACCAAAAAAAAACAACACTTTTTGAGTATTACTACAGACAATGAGTACAAATATACAAATATAATAATATATTTATTAACAACAATTGCGAAAACAATATACATTTAAAGTGTGTATATTCAACACAATGCGTTCGGAAAAACTACTGCAAATATTTTGCTTAATCGTAATCGAAACATTTATTTCTAATAAATGGAATATATTTTGCAAAACATTTCTGTCTAATTTAACTCACAATGAAGATTTTATAATTTGTATGCCCTCTCCTTCAGTTTCACCGAAGAAGAAATTCACTGTCTAAGCAGCTCACACGTATTCTAATTTAAGAGCAAAATAACCTAGCAGATGACTATCAAATTGAGAATTTGCTACGTAGCTGTCTACAATTATGAGGGTTCGTTAATTTTGCGATTTTCGTTTTACAAGTTTCGGCAAAGTTACTCTAGCCAAGTGAGATTTTTACCCCCAATATTCTATGAATATCTGTGTATATATGAATCGGAACACACCTATTGTTTTGAAAATGGATCGTTGTTTCAAATTCAAAATGTTCACTCATTCTGCCACAGTAAGTTGAAAAACTCGACCAGCTGGTGTCTAGACGAGAAGCGCTTATAAAGTGCAATCAAATTTCAGTTACTCTTGATCACTCTTTAAACTTCAAATTATTTACATAGTACTAATGTATTTGCCGAAGTAATGGCCATTCGCGAAGCACTGTCTCGGCTGAAGAGGAATAGTATATCCTCAGCTGATATCCTTATTCTTACGGATAGTCAGGCAGCACTCAGGGCCCTGGAGTCTGTCTCAACAAACTCCAAGACGGTCATGAACTGCACATCCTTAGATGAGATGGCTGAGCAGTTCAACATACGTCTGTGCTGGGTGCCAGGTTACAGAGACATTCCGGGCAACTGTCAAGCACACGAATTGGCCAGGCTTGCCACAACGCAACCACTACTTCAGGAATACGAACAGCTCGGTATCCCTCTCGCCACATGCAAGTTAGTACTGCACTTGAACGCGATCCATCAGACTAATCAAAGGTGGTCTAACCATAACCTTTGTCGCATCTCCAAGGAGGTGTGGCCCTCTCTTGAACTCAAATGCTCCAGACTGCTACTATCGCTCAAAAGATCAGACATAAGCCTGGTCATGGGAGTCATAACCGGGCACTGTCTAATCGGTGAGCATGCTAGCAGGCTAGGGGCTCCCTCAAACGATTTTTGCAGAAGCTGCAGGGATGAGGAAGAATCAGAAACTCTCCTACACCTGTTATGCACATGCCCGGCGCTCTCGCGCCTCAGACACAAGCACTTTGGAAGCTATTTCCTCAACGACCTACATGACCTCAATAAAACCCTTCCCGCTGACACTTTAAACTTTATTATCGGCTCCAGCTGGTTTTAGGTTCTTCCCACATGGTGTGGTAATCCTTTTCGGCAAAACAAGTAAGTATATGTCTAAATTTCAGGACTGTGCATAAAGTTGTTAGATAAAATATGAACGAAACTTTAAAATTCTCTGTTTAGGCATAGATTTTAATTTGATACACACATACAACTATAAACAGACCTATTCATAACTCCGAGGATTTTTCAGGGCTGGAATCACGTAACTTTTCGAGAGACTATCGTCCTGACGACCAACCAAACCAATATCGTCGATAATTTACATACAGAGAAGTGAGCATTGATTATCTCTGTGTATGTGCCTTCAATTTTGTTGTTGTTTTTGTTTTCTGTATCGATAAAGAGATTTTGAAATTTCTTAATAACATACCTTACACATTTGGTTTAGATGTGTTCCGTACCGGTTTGGTCAACTTTTTTTTTTTTTGTTTTTGTTGGAGCACTCAGACTCAAATACTGGTCCATTGTACAACCAGGCAGTAACCTTCATTTAATGTAATTTCTTGGTTTTCGGAAGAAAAGCCAAGATGCGCTTCTGTGATATAGAACTTAGGTTTTCAGTTCCCACCACATCAGCGCCAAATAACCGCCACCTGATACGAGCGAAAGCAGGACACTGTCAGAGAAAGTGCTCTGAAGTGTCATCACCTTCTCCACAGGCGTCGCAGAGTGTGACATCACTAAGCCCAAGCCGACTCAGGTGCATAGCGAAGGTAAAGTGTCCCGTTAATATGCCAACAAGTCTTCTGCACTCGTTTCTGTCTAGAGACAGCAGAAAAGAAGCGAATTTCTTGCAGACATTTGGGAGCATACTCTTGGTCACCCTGCATCCTGGAGAGTCACGCCATCTCTGGTTGTGCTGTAGGGAGACCCAACCATCGACGGAGGCCCTGACCAGGGACGCGGGTAATCCCAAGGTGGGTTCGGGTCCTACGAATGCCTCTGATGAACCTAGCCTAGCTAGTTCATCAGCAGTTTCGTTTCCGAGGATCCCGTGATGACCAGGGACCCAGACAAGTCTTAGCGAATTCAGCCTGCCGACCGAATTAAGGGAAGACTTGCATTCTTGCACTATCTTGGAAGTGGTTAAAGGGTTGAGTAAGGCCTTGAGCACAGCTTGACTGTCGCTGCAGACACAGATACTTCTTATCTTCCACCTATTCTTCAAAATGTAGTTGGTGGCCATTAGGATCGCGAAGGCTTCCGCCTGGAAGACCTACGCGAAGTTTCCTAAGGAGGCGTGAAGTCTAATGTTGTCGTTTTCCACGAAGACCCCAGCTCCAGAACCCTCCGTTGTGTTGGAGCCGTCCGTGAAAATCCGACTACATTCCTTTCCCGGTTCAGTTTCTAGCCACAGCCAGTCCAAGAAACGTAGAAAGTCGACTTTGTAAAAGCGTCGCAACTGTATTATTGCCGACCTCGCATCAGACGGCATGTCCATAAGAGTAGTATCATAGGAGATGCGGTGTGCGAGGTCATCAAAGCTCCAGTGCGAGTGGAACCAAAGACCATTCCTTTTTAGTCGAGAGATGGCCTTGAGTGTACATCCCATGATGTGGAGATCAAGGGGGGGAGACTAATCAGAGCATCAAGAGCAGAGCCATGAGTGCTGGGGAAAGCTCCTGTGCAGCCGAGACAAACTGTTCTTTGAAACTTGATGAAAGCGGCAGTCACGTATTTGCGCGAAAGCTTGTTCAACCAAACGACTGATGCATAAGAGAGAAGTGGTCTTATAATTGCCGTATAGATCCAAACGGATCTTTTGGGTGATAGACCCCAGGTTTTCCCGAAAACTCCCTTGCATTGCCAGAAGACTGATAACGCCTTGGAGGTTTTTGCCTCAATGTGTCTTTTCCAGAGAAGCTTACTGTCCAGTATAACACCTAGATATTTGGCTTCATTGGAAAGTGGGATATTGACGCCTTTAAGTACCAGTTGAGTCAAACCAGTCATATTCCTCCTTCTCGTAAGGAGGACAACCTCAGTTTGGGAGGGTTGACTGAAAGCCCATTCCTGGTAGACCAGCTATCGATGATGTCAAGAGCCGCCTGCCCGCGTGCGCTGACGGCCGCAAGGCATGGTCCGATAACCAATACGGCTACATCGTCTGCATAAGCCTGGGCATAGGTGATAGAACTATTCAAAACGAAAAGCAGAGGATCAACCAGCATGCAGCATATTAGAGGAGAGATAGGATCCCGCCTTGGGGGCAGCCCCTGTTAACCTCCGACATTACAAAATTGTCACACTCCGCCTCCGCGATTATAGTCCTGTTCATTAGCATTGCTCTTATCCACAACACCAATAATTTCTCTACGCCGTGATTCCTGGCCGCGTTACACATGCCATCAAAAGTCGCATTGTCGAAAGCGCCATTTATGTCGATGAAAGTGCCCAGTGCGTAGTCTTTCCTGTCAAGTGCACTTTCAATTCTACCGACGAGATTTTGAAGTACTGTTTCGCAAGATTTTCCGCGCTGGTAGGCATGTTGCATTTGAGATAGAGGGTGTGATCGCAGAGCGTTTTTGCATATGTGCAGTTCGACCAGCCTCTCCAAGCATTTTAGCATGAAGGCGGTGAGACTGATAGACCTGAAGTTTTTGGCGAGTGAGTAGTCTCCTTTACCAGTTTTCGATATAAAGGCTACCCTCACTGTACGCCAGGTATTTGGAATGTATGCCAGCGCGAGGCTGGCGGGGAAAATTCTTTTCAGAGCCGTCAGTATAGGGTCTATGCCCTCTTGCAGCAGTGCTGCATATATGCCATCGGTGCCGGGTGACTTGAAACCATCAAAAGACGCTACAGCGTACTTGATGGCCTCATCAGTTACGACGAGCGATGAAATATACCAGCTTCAGAATTTGTCTGGTCATCCCCAGTTTCGGAAATCGGCACTGGTTTTGAGCCAACTTTGATCCGGTTCCCAGGGAAGTGAGTCTCAAGCATGAGTTGGAGGTTCTCAGCTTTAGACTCGGTGTAGGTACCGTCTGATTTTCTTAGTGTATCCAGCCTCACTGCTTTGTCCCTTTTGAGGACTTTCACTAGTCTGCTGGTTTCACTGAGTGTTTCGATTTTCCCACAAAAATCTTTATAAGAGGCACTTTTCGAAGTTCGAATAAGCCTTTTATATTCTTTTTGTTTTAGTCGATACAGGTCCCAGTCCTCTTCCAGATTGGTCTTAAGTGACCTATTCAGAAGTTTTCTGGTTTCCTTGCGCTTTTCCTGCAATTCCGAGTTCCACCACGGAACAGGGGTTATGCAGGGTTTTTTTTTTGACTGGGCATGTCAGTTCGAAGCATTGGGTTAGGGTGTCATTCAGGTTCCGAACTGCCACCTCAACCTTGCACCTCGTTCTGAGTTTTGGGAGAGGCACCGTGTGATTTGTTAACTCTTCTCTAAACTTTGGCCAGTTTATTCTCCTAGGGTTCCTGCTCCTCTGCGAGACATTGGTTTCGAATGCGATTCGGAACTCTATGTATGTGGAAATTGTTCCAAATAAAACACAACACGAATAAACAATTTATTGATTTAATGTAGGATGATATTATATTAATTAATCAATTTAGAAAAAAAAGAGTAGGAGAAAGTAAATTCAATATTAAAGAAATTCATTGGTTACTGCAAAATTTAAACTACGTCCACGTTGTTCCACGGTCGAAGCAAAAGTGTCGCATGATATGATTAAAGATGATCAGTACTGTTAAACACTGTCAAGTGTCAAACACTACCACACTCGGTCATCCAAATCACTCATCTGCCTCAGAAGAGTGGTCATCATCTGTATCTCGAATGCAAACATCATCGCTGGACTCGTAATCATCTGCCCATGGTTTCATTTTGTCGGCACTGGTGTTGATTGCTTTCGGTCCTTCGTGTTCTCCTATCTTTTGTACATCATAGCGGTCAAAACCTTTATCAGCTATTATGCGGTATGGTCCAAAGAATTAAGGACGAATCTTTAAACCAGTTCCAAACTGCACTCGTTCTATAGCCACAAGGTCACCCACTGAATATTTAGTTGCTGGTCGTCGCCTCTTGTTAAAGTTCTTTGAGTTTTCAGCTTATATTCTCGCTATTGCTTCTTTTGCTTGATTCCTCTGCTCTATTCTTGAAGCGTTAAATTGGTTCCGGAATTCTTCATCGATGATTTTCGTTAGACGCAAATCTTTACCTGTCCTCCTCTCAGTTCCAACCATTAAATGAAAAGGTGTCGTTTGAATAGACCGGTGATATGTTGAGTTCAGGATTGACTGGAGCGGCTTTACGTGCTGGAACCATTTCTCGGGACAGTGCATCGAAAGTTTGGTCAAGCAGGAGATGACTGTTGAATGAAGACGCTCCACTTGGCCATTTCCTCGTGGTACACCAACGGTAACAAAATGAAGCTTGATATCATGGTTTTTGCAGAAGTCTTGAAAGTTGTTGGAAGTAAAGGCGCCTCCCCTATCGGAAATGATGTTATGCGGATATCCAAAAATCTCGGCAATAATCTCCATCTTTTGAAGAACCTCTTCAGAACCAAGAGATTTTGTGGGAAAAAGCCAACAAAATTTCGTAAAAGCGTCAACGATAGCCAGTATATACCGATACCCCTTCTTTGTATCTTGCATCGGTCCAAGATGGTCAAGGTGGAAAGTTGCAAGGGGTATATCACCTTTTGGGATTGGTCTAAGCAAGCCCTCTGCTTTACCAGACTTCCGCTCGGCCAAGATACATCGTACACAACTCGAAATGCATCTTTTGATTCGTTGATCCAGATTTGGAATAAACAGCTCTCTTCCCAGAATCTCTTTCATTTTCTGAGCATGGAAATGAGCCTTCTCGTGAGTTTCTCGGATTATCGAAGATCGCAATGACTCTGGAACGACAAAAAGAATAGAGTTATTTATTTTTTTTACATAATAACCCATTGTAAACGACATAATCTTTGTAGGGACCCTCTTTAAGGACATTAATGATTGCTTCCAGTCCCTCATCATTTTGCTGTGCTTCAGAAAGCTTCCTTAGAAAATTATTATCACTTTACAGACACATAACTTCAGGATTGCGGCTCAGGGCATCGACATGCCGCATACTGCTTCCTGCTCGATGTTCTACCCAATAGTCGTATTCCTCCAAA
The DNA here is from genome assembly GCA_955652365.1 of Eristalinus aeneus. Lineage (NCBI taxonomy): Eukaryota > Metazoa > Arthropoda > Insecta > Diptera > Syrphidae > Eristalinus > Eristalinus aeneus. Next base: position 13,653,091 of record OY019132.1, on the reverse strand, counting down.
AAAAATGCCCACCTAGCAACTCGCGTTGTTAAATCTTTCTTCTTCATTGTGCATTCGAATGCTTTGCAATCCGAAACAATCTTGAATCGCTGACCAATTAGATAAATGCGAAACTTTTTTACGGCTTCGATCACAGCTAAAACTTCCAGCTCGTAACTTGAATAGTTTTTCTCAGCATCGGATGTGTTCTTGCTCATGTACAAAACTGGGTGAAATGCATTGTCTTCGTCGTCACGTTGCAGTAGCACGGCACCATAGCCAAGTCTACTGGCATCTGTATGTAGTTCTGTGGTGGCGCCATATCTGAAAATCTTAAGTACCGGTTTCGTTGATAAAGCATTCTTAAAATCGTCCATCGCTGCTAGTGCACTCTCTGAAAGTACTAGTCGACCTCCTTTTTTAACCAACTCAGTCAATGCTTTTGCTCTAATCGCAAAGTTAGGGATGTACTTGCGAAAATAGCCAGCCAAACCAAGGAAGCTTTGCATTTGCTTCACAGTAGTTGGTGTCGGAAAGTTGATAACTGCTTTCGTCTTTGCGCTGGATGGTGCAACAGTGCCTTTGAAGATCCGGTGTCCAAGGAACTCGATTTCTTGCTGAAGAAACTGACATTTCTTCCATTTAATATGCAGCCCATTGGCAGCAGCTACTGTCAGCACTTTCTTTAGATTTGCTATGCCATCTTCTATCGTCTTTGACGGAATCACGAGATCGTCGATGTAAATTATTACGACACCTTCCCGAAGTAGTTCTCTGAAAACATAGTTAATATATTTTTGAAAAGTACTCGGAGAGTTGCAAAGCCCAAAAGGAACTTTAAGAAATTCATATTGTCCGCTTTGCGTGACAAATGATGTGAACTTTCTACTTCTCTCTTCTATAGCGACATGAAAAAATCCGTTTTCAAGATCCAACGTTGTAAAGTAGAGGGAGTCCACTAAGCGATCGATCTGGTCTTCAATTACGGGGAGTGGATATCTGTCTTTGTGAATCTTCTTATTCAATGCTCGGTAGTCGACGCACAGACGATTGGTTCCATCTTTCTTTTTGACGAGCGCGACTTGGCTGGAATAGTCTGACACTGCTTCCCGTACAACACCCTCTCGGATCCACTGTTCCACTTGCTGATCAATTATCTTCCTTTCCAAGGGTGGAAATCTTCTTGGTGGTCTGTAAACTGGCTCGTCATCGAGTGGCACAATTTTCATTTGCACAGGCGATTCGACTGGTTGCTTTGGAGAGTAGTTTACAATTAAATCTTGAACTGCATTACGGACGTCACCCTGCAGCAACGATAAATCGTATGAAATAATATTGTTTTTAAATGTATCGTCAGATAAAGAAGCTAAGTAGCAACTGTTCTCTGCAGGATGGTCGTTATCTTTGACAGTATCAATTGAATCTTTGGTATCATTAATAGAAATCACCGTTTCACCTGCAACTTCCCGCGATGACTTCTCAAATGTCCTCGAAATTGACAGCGCCCCTCGTTCAATCGTCACCACCGCTTTCTTAAGTAAACTCATTCCAATGATGACATCCGATTTGATGACATGATTGTCCACGATATAAAATTCAACGTCTTCAAAAAGAACACCATCAATGCAGATGTTTGCTTTGCAAAGTCCTTTTGTTTTAACGTTTGCTCCAATACTTGCGAGAGAAAGGCGAAAATCGTTTGAAAAGTATCTTGGGCAGATGCGTTTCACCTGATTTTGTTTCAATACGCAAACATCGCTTCCTGTATCGATCAATCCGCATAAAACTTCGTTGTTCACCTGTACTGGCCTTCTCACATCAGTCATCTGGATCAAGTTCGTACATGGTTTCTTTTGAATTGGACAATCGGGACGCTTGTGCCCAAAATTATTACATCCGAAACACTTTGGCCCTTTTGATTTTTCCGGACATGAGTGAAATTCATGATCCGTGGATCCGCAATTGAAACAGTTACGCCTTCGGATTCCACTATTTCTTGGCAGACAGTTGCTAACGGGGCTATTGCGCATGTTCTTACTATAACTAGGTACAGTTTTCTCACTTTCGCTTTTCATTTGTTCATAAATTGCAAGTTTTTCCTTAAAAGCTGTCATAGTATGCGCTCCGTATAGAACTGTTTTATTGAAAGTCGAGTCTTTTATGCCGTCTATAACGTAGCGAAACACTGAAGCATCATCAACGTTAGCCTGACTGGCTATATCAAGCATGCGATAAAGAAATTCCCGACACGATTCACCGTTTTTTTTTCTTTGTTTCACTCAACTTCTTATGTATTCTTATGTCAACGCGGTCTTGAGTTGAATATAAGACACAGGTTTAGCTTCACACTCCACGAACATCTTCGCAGCACCCGAAAGGGATTTTCGGCAAAAAACGAAACGCTGCACACTAGTCCAATTAAACGCGGTGGCATAAGACTCGAATTCACCAAACCACTTTTTAACGCACATAGATTCTTCGCCGGAAAATTTTCTTATTATGTTCTCCACGTCAGAGATATTAAATTTACCCGTATTCTGTTCTTCTAAATTCATCGTGGTTTGCAAAGCATCGTCCACTTCTACCGATTCACCGCTTCTTTGAAAATTTCTCCTTCGCCTTGAGCCCATTTCTAACTTTTTTTTTTTTGCTTTAGCGAACTGTGTATTTTCTTCTTTATCTTGTGTTTTTTTTTGCTTAAACTGTATGTTTTAATGTGGAGCGATATCCCGGTTGAGCCCCCATGTGGGAGTTGTTCCAAATAAAACACAACACGAATAAACAATTTATTGATATAATGTAGGATGATATTATATTAATTAATTAATTTAGAAAAAAAGAGTAGGAGAAAGTAAATTCAATATTAAAGAAATTCATTGGTTACTGCAAAATTTAAACTACGTCCACGTTGTTCCACGGTCGAAGCAAAAGTGTCGCATGATATGATTACAGATGATCAGTACTGTTAAACACTGTCAAGTGTCAAACACTACCACACCACCACTCTATGGTCCGACATGGAGATTTCCGACAGAACTTTCCAGTCTGTGATCTCCTTAAGATTTTTATTTGATAACGTCAAGTCAATTACCTCCTGTCTTCTTGTCGTGACAAACGTTGGTTGCGATCCAACGTTGTTTATGCTCAAGCCAGACGAAAGTGCGAAATCGAGAAGATACGACCCTCTTCTGTTACATTTGCTGCTACCCAAGAAGATGTTCTGAGCATTAGCGTTACAACAGATAACGAGACCCATCTTTTTCGATTCGCTACTTCTACGAGTTCCGCTACTTCCCTTGGTGGAGGTGGTAGGACGGAATCGTAGGGGAAGTAGGCCGAAGCCATGACAAAATTATGCCATGATCTGCCTGATTTGTAGTTTATGATCGCAGCAACTAAATCTTGTCCACAAGATTGTCCAAGCTTGGTTGCTGGGAGAAGATTCGGCACAATAAGACAAGCTCTCGGTCTTTCCGATCGCTCATCATAGAGTGGGGATAAGCCTCGTAGACTACCAAGGTCACAGATGCGATTTTTCCACGCCTATGGTTCCTGGATAGACACGATGTGTAATTTTGTCTTCATTATGGAAAGTCTGATACATAGGATTGCAGTAGCATTCTTAGAATGATGAAGGTTGATCTGGGTAAACAGTGGCATGCAGAGTTACCGTGGAAAACATCCCTTATTCGTAAACCTTGGACATGAGGCGGAAGTTAATCCGTCCAAGGTGCAGATAGGGACGAGAGCCGTGTCTGGAGACGATGGTCTCAACCGAAGGTCGGTCGAGGCCCACAACGAGAGTAGAACCGTCTTTGCTTTCCCGGTTTTTGCTCTCCCTGTGGGAGAAAACCTTCCACCTTCTGGTTTCGAGACCAGGGTTCTGGATGCGGAGACGCGCCAACACATCCACCGTGTTCCTGAGTAGCCCTGGGATCCAGCAGATGGCACGCGTGTGTTTTATGGGCCTGAGAACCTCAAAGCTTGTGGCTCCCAGGGGGGGGATTTTCGGCACGGAGGTGCTCAGCCACTCAAGAGATTGCTGTGTGGAGCACTTCACCAAAAAGGTTCCGTTTTCCAGAGCACAGCCCTCCACTTGGAAGCAAGCGTTCTCTGCCTTAGCCAGCTCCCACAGCTGATCTTCGCAGTATTTGCATTCTGCGTCGGTCATGCTGTCGTCATTGCCAGTTTTCCCTATTCGCAGCAACAGAGAAGAGATAGCAGCCTTCTTATAGGACTGCGGATCTCGTTCTCCGCTTGCCGCGGGTTTGAGTCTATTGGCAGGCTCTCCCGCAGCAGTCAATTTCCGCTTATCCGAGCCCCAGCCAGAGTTAGATGCGGTGTCTTGCGGACCTTGCGTGTGGGGAGTGCTGCCAACGGGAGCGTGCGAAGATGTTTTTCGCTTTTTTCTTTTAGAGCCAGAGGAAGAGGGGGCGGCATTGGTTTCGGAGGATTGGCCAATTTCGGTTGTTGATACTTCTACTGACCTGACCCTCTTTGCCTTCACCATTGAAGGGGTACTGCCTTCGACTCTTGCACCTTCAACCACTTTCGTGATCTCTTTGCGCAGCTCGGTGGCAACCTTCCTTCTCCTCCTATTCCTTTGGCTCTTTGTCAGGGGCCCCCCAGGTGCCGGATCTTTTAGGGCTCGTTCCTCCTTTTCGGATTCCTGAGGCGCGCCATTAGACGTGGCACTCTGGCAAGCTTTCTGACACTGTGCCGGGAGATTAGGCGTATCAGGCGAGCCTCTCCGCCGCTTTCTCCGGTTTTCCAACTCATTCTACTGAGGGCATCGTAGAGTGAGTGGCAAGAGTCATTATTTTCTGCGCCACAGCGGGCGGAGGGTGTTTTGGGTATGGTGGTTGGGCCCTCCAGAATCCTTGCCCCGACCGCTGTCGAAAAGACAACGGGTGGATTATCGCAGTCGCGAGTACCAACTGGAGTAGCTAAGTCCTTTGGGTTTGCCTCCATACAGTCTTTATTTAGGACGTCCAAAGACAAGACGTTTCTGGACTTTAGTTCGACGTCTCACCTGGGATCTGTCGAACCGAGGTTCATTGACTCTTAAGCCCTTCCGCCGCGACAAGGCATCCAGAAAGGGAAGGTATCAACTTACTTACAACTTACTTAGCATCCTACCAAGAACACGATTGACCGTTTGTCTGTGGGGAATCTACTGCAGTCTTAACATGCAAAATATTGTTCCTAGCCATATATTCGAGAAAATCATTAGATGCAAAGGCTGTTCCACGATCGGAGATGATCCGCCGCGGGCGCCTATAGTATGAAGAGTACATGTCTTACGCCGCACAAACTTCTTGAGTGCTAGTTGTGTTTACCGGGTACATCTTAACATATTTTGTGAATGCATCAATAATCATCAGCACGTGTTTATTTTTATTAAGAGTATTCGGAAGAGGCCGGACATGATCAATGTTAACGGTATCGAACGGAACCAGTAATGAACTCGAATTTGTTTGTAGCATTTGCCGGTGTGAGCGGCGCACTCTACCCACTACGTCACGGCGACCACAGATTTAACAATTTACAAAGTACTTAAACATGCTGGTCCGCCGTTCCAGTGGCAACTAAAATGTATAATATATAACGTGTATAATATATAACAATCTCGTGAGAACGAATCATATCGCTAAAGACTGAGGAAACGAAACGTTGAAAAACGGATGGAGCATTTCGGAGGCCGAAAGGAATTTTCAGATACTCGTATTTGCCAGACTGGATAATAAATTATCTGTATCGGATGTTATTATATTCTCATCCATAGGGATTTGGTGGAAACCACTCTTCAGGTCCAATAGACTAAATCAGGTCTTACCTTTCAGGTATTTTATGCAATCATCGATCAAAGGTAGAGGGAAATTGTTTCGTACTGTGATTTTATTTAAATCGCGAAAATCGGCGCACATTCTCGACTCTCCATTCTTTTTACGGACAAGTACAACGAAAGAAGCGTATGGTAAATTACTAGGCCGGATAATATTTCCCCTTAACAAGTCTTCGATTATTTTCGACACTTCCTCTTTCCCGGTAGGACAGTCTGCGCGGCGTACGATAAAACGGAAGATTAGATGTTAGTTGAATTGTCATCGTATGCCGAATGGGTGTCTCGTTTGATGGCGACGAGGAAAGATATTCGTTAAGTAGCCGACTACATTCATCACGGTATGCCTTACGAAAAGCGTAACCAATTTTAGAATCGGGTAACTCGCGGTCTATGTTCATGGCGTACGGTACTTTTTCGAATACCCCAATCGTCGCTGTTTTTTCTTCAAAATCTTTATAAACCGGCTCCACACCAGCTGATAAATTCACGTCAGAGCATATCTCGGTAGACTCAAACAATTTAAATGAATGGTAACATGATTTAATATTAAATTTTAATAGCTCAGAGGAATTGCAAAAAGTTGAAATAATAAGGGTTGTAATCAATATCATCAAATGCAGGTAGATTCTTTAGTTTCTTTGTTGAAATTATTAGTAAACAAATCAATTGAGCATGATTGCGATTGAATTGGATATATGAAGTGACTTTACCGTAACTATATAACTTCGCGTTTCCTAGTAAATATTCTAGTGAATGGTTTTGCAATTCCTCAGGCGCGATAAATCTACGGATAAACTTACCGGACTACCGGTATCAAATAAAGCAAAAATCTTCAAGTCCGTAGAGGATAATTTGAACCAATTCCCTGCATTTCGACGATATACTGATTAATCGATTCCTTCCGATTGATGTGTCGTTTGGCGAGTTCTGCATATACATCTTGAGGAAACGGTTCTGCTTGAACTCTATAGTTAGCTGATTTTTTAGCGACTTCCATTCGCGAGCTTGTATGATGATGAGCAATTTCCGTGCAGTTCCTTCCATCGTCCGGCGAGCAAAAATCAATTTTTCCTACTCGACCAGAAGCAAGTCATCGACAGACTTCTGCACTCCATAATTGTCGTCACCGTTAAATTTCTATAAGGAGTATTCGATATCACAGAACTCAAGCCGACGACGGTGGCTCTGATCTTCTGGCTCGACGCCATTGACTTCTAACGCACGGAGTTCAGCTCTGAGTTTTGCAATCTCTGCATCTTCCGAAGTTGGCTTAATTCCGCATCTAAATCGTCGGTGCAGTTGCAGTTGGTATTAAGGCCGATGTTTCAGGTGGTGCTGGCGACGGTGAACGGTCTCGGCTAGCGTTCTGTAGATGTTGATTCACGATCGGCATGACAGGCTCCTGACAATTTGCATTGTGAAGAGTGTCGTCACGTGCTGTTGGTTAAGACTCCATTGGCGGTGTCGGCGAAAGTTCCCAATTTGATTGGAGGTGCTCCATGTGCATTTTGCGAAGTGTGGCGGCTGAAGCAGATTGGGTAACATCGATTTCAGCGTCTTTCAATGCCTCGGCTATCTTGGCTCTGGTCATGCGATTTGCCATTGAGGTTGTGTTTGATAAATCGAAGTTTTATAAAAATTTTCGTGTTGTATTTATTAATTTCTTCTTTTATTAGTTAACAAGTTTGGAGGTGAATCTACCTCACACCTGAATTGTAGAATTCCCTAGGGAATGTTCGTAATTTTTGGTCGATTTCACTTCACAGAAAAATAACTCCTTACCGGTCGGCGGCCACAAAAAAAGAAGAACTTTATTTTTAACAAAATCACAAACGTCCAAAAAGAGAGATATGTCAAGGCAATCGCTTAAGTGAGCAGGATCGTTCAGCGCTAAGTTTTGTTATTTGTGCGAGTAATATACCATAGTTTACATACACTTGCCGACAAAAGTCTGCGTACAACGAAAAAAAAGCAGAAACATCAACTTCAAACGTAAATTTTTCAGCTATTACAGCATGCATCGAGTTCATTTTTGTTTTATTTTATACACTAACAATTTTTCTTACTACTGACTTTTAAAATTCTATTCAATTTCCAAGAAATAGTAATCTGAATAAAGTATTTCTTAAGAACGCATAAAAAACACACACGCAAAAGTCTGCGTACAAGACGTTTGGAGCACAGAAAACTATTTTTTTATGATACTCTAGTAGCTTGTTGGGTCGCCGTGGCGTAGTGGGTAGAGTGCGACGCTCACACGCCGGAGGGTCTAGGTTCGACTCCCAGCTCAACACCAATTTTTCGAATTTTTTACGGCACCACCTCTTTCGAGCTGCTGACAACACTCAAAGAGTAATAACTGTCTAAGAAAGCTTCTCAATTTTCGCCGTTCGGAGTCGGCAAAAAACTGTAGGTCCCTTCTACTCGTGAGAGAATAGTAGCGCGCAAAACACGGGTAGTTGATGAGCAAGCTAGGCCCTGGTCCCCCTTTGGACTGTAGCGCCAACAATTATTATTATAGTAGCTTGTTGTATAACCCTTTCTTTGTAATACTTCTGTTAGACGTCTAGGCATGGCATTCACTAATTTTTTGGTATCCTCGGCTGTAATTTTTTTCCATTCCTCCATTATTGTGTTTTTAAGCATTTTTTTGGAGGTAATGGTGTATTTACGAATTCTACGTTCAAGCAAGTCCCACAAATGCTCTATGGGGTTCAGGTCCGGCGACTGTTTAGGTGTCCGTAGCTGATTTTTGATGTTATACAACATCCAAAGCTTCACATTGTGCGCGGTATGGTTCTGGTCATTATCTTGTTGAAACCAGAAAACTGCTTCTAGCTCCAACTGCTGAGCACTTTGCAATAAATTATGCTTTAGAATCTGGATATAACCCATTTGATCCATTGTGCATTCAATAAATGCAAGTTTGCCCACACCGTTAGCTGCCATGCACCCCCAAACCATAATTCCGCCTCCTCCATGCTTCACCGTGGGGATTAAATTCTGCTTTTCAAAAGCTGTACCTTTCTTTCTCCATACCAGCTTTTTACCTTTTATTCCAAAGATGCAGAACTTGCTCTCATCGGAAAAGATGACTTTGTTCCAAAACTCTGGGGGCTTGGAAACGTATTCATTCGCGAAACCCGTGCGTTTCTTTTTATTAATATCTGAGACGTGTGCCTTCTTACGAGCAACCTGGCTATGATACCCAGCTTTTTTTTTAAAGTTCTCCGGATAGTGTCATCGGATATTGTTTTGTTAAACCTTTCCTCTACCTCAGGTTTCATTTGGTGGGCAGTAATCTTGGGGTTGAGGGATACTAACTGAACAATGCGTTTTTGTTCTCGCTTTGTTAATAATGTTGGACGGTCATCTCTGGGCTTTGGCAAGATGGAACCCGTCGAAACATAATTATTTATGAGTGAGCTCTTCCAACTATCTGTCCAATCTGTCTATAAATTTTACCCTCATCATATAGTTTCAAAATAATTTTCCTCTCATCGGCACAAATTTCTTTTCCTTTATTTTCCATAGTGCTATTCATATGAACTTAACTCGCCAAAATATCAGAAAAGAATGGAATAAACATCTTGAGTCTAGACACGCACTCACAGTTAACGGTACTCGCATATTTTCTTATTGTACGCAGCTGCGAGGGACTTGTACGCAGACTTTTGCGTGTGTGTTTTTTATGCGTTCTTAAGAAATACATTATTTAAATTACAATTTCTTGGAAATTGAATGGAATTTTAAAAGTCAATAGTAAGAAAAATTGTTAGTGTATAAAATAAAACAAAAATGAACTCGATGCATGCCATAATAGCTGAAAAATCTACGTTTGAAGTTGATGTTTCTGTTTTTTTTTCGTCGTACGCAGACTTATGCGGGCAAGTGTATCTGATATTATTTTTGTTATTATTGCCTCAAATAGTACTCAAAAGGTACCCTAAATGTGTAAAAATGTTCTTATTTCGACCAACTTAATTGTTTTAAGTATATTAAATATATTACAATTGTCATACATCTTCGTTCTTAGTTAAATTCGACAAAAATGTTTCGCAAAATATATTAGTTTTATTTTTATTGCTTCATTATTTTTGTTGATTACAACACCTCTCATATTGAATGGATGTAATTTTGACAAATAACATTTTGTAATTACAATATATAACACTAAATATTTATTTTAATTATAATATGCGTAACTTGGAATATCAATTAATAATAAATCTTTTCCAAACATGCGACTTTTCAGCACGCGTGTCTCTCTTGTTTTGCTACATATTTCATAAGTAATTATAGATCTGAGTGCTATCAAATTGTCCATTATAAATAAATCCGAAAGCATTAGGTCCGTTCCAATTGCTCTGAATTGCTACGAATGTCTACGAATTTGCCAGAAAAACTACCAAAAAGCGTTCCATTAGCTGATTTTTTCGTAGAAGAAAGAGCTCATTAAAGTGCAAAATATTTCCCCTTCCTACGAATTTCTGCAGAAGAAAAAACTGTGGGCAGCAGCACGGCAGCAGATGGCTGTCAAATCGAAAATAGAAAAACCTCTGACATTGCATATGTCTGATAGCTGTTTACGAATTTCTATGAAAAGTCGTTTCACAATTTTCGGTAAAGTTACTCTCTGCAAGAGAGATTTTTACCCAAACTACTCAACTAGGAATTTTTGTACACAAATCAATTGGAACAGGTCTATTGTGTTGAATGTACACAAAATCGCTGATGAATTCACGAACAGGGTTTGACACCATTGAGGGCACAAATTGACGAATTAGCCGCCATTTTGCCACTTTTGGAGGGGAAACGTTTAAATATGTGAGTAAAATGAGACAATGTTCGACACTGCTCTTTGATGGGAAAAAATAACGTGCAAGCTCAGCAATGGCTTGGAAAATCAACTATTTGTCAACAACATTGATAAGTGAAATTGCGTGAGATAGCTGACACCTTTAAGATATCAGAAGGCGGTGTGTACACTATTTTGCATGAATATTCGTCTATGAAAAAGCTGTTTTCGAAATGGGATCCGCGTTTGGTTACAATGAACCAAAAACAACAACGTATCTAAGATTCTAAGAGCTGTTTGGAGCTGTTTCGCCAGAATAAACAGGGGTCTAATCACGGATGACGACTATCAAGCGACGAATCGTTCAGACGAGAGTTTTGCAAGAATAAGCAAAAAAACACAAACGATATTGACAAAACGATATCATTTTGGTTACTTCATGTACTCTCAAAACTGTCGCTATCGTCCTGACGATCGGTGTTTGACGATAGTTATTTCATTATCGTTTCTCATTGCGCTGGCATACAAACGATGCAAATTTGAAGAAAAATGAAGACTAAAAATGTGATCAGTTATTACAAAAGTGGCTGGGTGATGTGGGAACAGGGTAGGCACTGATTGGTATCAACCTGGACTGCTATAAAGCAGACATTACCGCAATTCAGGAAATACGGTGGGATGGGCCGGGCACGAGAAGAGTGAGAAACTGCGACATATACCACGGCGACTGCTACAGGGAGAGAGGGAAACGCTTATTTGGATGCGGTTTTGTTGTTCGAGGCAGACTTAGGCAAAAAGTCTTAAGCTTCCAATACATAAGCGAGCGCCTCATAACAATCCGCATCAAGGCTAAATTCGGGAATATAAGCCTCATATGCGCCCAGCCCCGACAGAGGAAAAAGAAGACAGCAGTAAAGAGGACTTCTATCACCTCCTAGAAAGGACATATGATAGATGTCCCAGCTACGACACCAAGATAGTTCTAGGAGATTTCAACACTCAGCTGGGAAGAGAAGAAGTCTTTGCTAAAAACATCGGAAAACACAGCCTGCACGCCACCACCTCCGGAAACGGACTCAGGCTAGTTGACTTCGCCTCGGGGCGAAATCTCTCTGTTTCCAGCACGCGGTTCCCACACCTGGACATTCATAAAGGTACCTGGCGATCACCTGATCAATCAACCGTCAACCAGATTGATCACGTTGCGATCGACGTCAGACACTCCTCCAATATTCTCGATGTCCGAACCTTCCGAGGTGCAAACATCGACTCGGATCATCACCTTGTTGTAGCCAAGGTAAGACCTCGGATATCGAGAGAGCAACGGAGTCGAGACAAGCCAAGACGGTTTGATGTCGAAAAGCTACAATCGCAACCGATCGCTAGAGCCTTTGCCGATCGATTCTCCCTGAAACTATCTCAAAGTTCGACGCTGCCTGCACAAACAATAGAAGACAAGTGGAAACGTTGTCAAGAAGCCATCAAAGAGGCCGCCACTGATGTGCTGGGTTTCACGCCATCAACTAAGAGGAACCCATGATTTGACGACGAGTGCAGGCAGGCGCATGCAGCCAAACAAGAAGCATACAAGGCAATGCTGCATCGAACGACGAGAGCTGTGAGAGAGAAGAAGGGAAGAGAACCGGCTTCTCAGATGAAAAAAGATGTAGAGGTGCTATGGCAGGAATGACGTCCGAAATTTTTACCACAAGATAAAACAGTTATCCGGTGGTTATAAGCCTCGGACAGAAGCCTGCCGGGATCAAAATGGACAACTAGTGGTAGAGTCGCAGTCGGTGCTGAGAATCTGGAAGGATCATTTCTGCAGAATCCCGCTGTTAGGCAGAATTTGGATGATGATAGACAAGCATTCCGTCCCCCCGACTTAGACGAGGTGAATATAGCAATATCCAAGCTGGAGTCGAACAAAGCTGCTGGAGCGGACGGACTGTCCGCAGAACTATTTAAAGCAGCTGGAGATGACCTGGTTGGGCGCATGCACCAGCTCATCTGTAAGACATGGTCGGAGGAAAGCATGCCCGATGAGTGGAATCTCAGCGTCGTTTTTCCGGTCCACAAGAAAGGAGACCCCTTTGACTGCGCCAATTACAGAGGGATTAGTCTCCTGAACATCGCATACAAGATCCTCTCTGCCGTATTGTGTGAGCGTCTGAAACCATTTGTCCATGACCTGATAGGTCCCTATCAGTGGGGTTTCAGGCCAGGGAAGTCCACAATAGACCAGATCTTCACATTACGGCAGATCCTGGAAAAGACCCAAGAAATGCAAATTGACACTCACCACCTTTTCGTCGATTGCAAGGCTGCATATGACAGTGTGCATAGAGACGAGCTATACAGTGCCATGTCTAGTTTTGGCATTCCTACCAAACTCGTCAGATTGTGTAGGATGACGATGGAGAACTCTCGCTGCTCCGTCAAGGTCGGTACCGAACTCACCGAGACCTTCAATGTCAAAAATGGTTTTAGACAAGGCGACGCACTGTCATGTGACTTCTTTAACATCATCCTCGAGAAGATCGTGCGTAACTCACAAGTCAACACCAGAGGCACGATCTTCCAGAAGTCAGTTCAGTGCTAGCTTACGCTGATGACATTGACGTGATTGGACGAACACAGCGAGCCGTCAATGAGGCGTTTGCTGGCATTGAAGCGGAAGCGGCTAAAATGGGTCTAGTGGTAAATGAGGACAAAACGAAGTCCATGCTGTCATCAAGGAAGGACACACAACATCGACGTCTCGGACAGAGCATCACTATGGGCAGCAGACACTTCGAGGTAGTGAAGGACTTCGTCTATCTCGGTTTCACGGTGAATAGGGACAACAACATCAGTACCGAAATTATGCCCAGAATCACTCTTGCCAATCGCTGTTTCAAGAGGCAATTGAGAAATAAAGCCCTCTCCCGAACGACCAAAGTGACTTTGTACAACACCTTGATCACCCCAGTCCTGCTTTACGGCGCAGAAACCTGGACGCTACTAAAAGCGGATGAGGAAGCCATTGGTCTCTTCGAGAGAAAAGTTCTGCGTGCGATTTTTGGTCCTGTTTGCGTTGATGGCATCTGGAGGAGAAGATTCAACCACGAGCAGTATGGGCTGTACGGATGCATGAGCCTAGTCAAGCGTCTACGGATACAACGCTTAAGGTGGCTAGGCCATGTAGAGCGCATGGACAGCCCTGCTCCGGCCCAAAGAGTTTTCGAATCCGAACCACAGGGACAACGCAACAGAGGACGTCCTAGACTGAGATGGCGCACACAAGTGGAAAAGGACCTCAACCAACTTGGAGTGCGCAATTGGAGACAGCTGGCAAGAGATCGTGCTAGCTGGAGAGGCATGTTGGTTGAGGCCCAGGTCCCCCCGGACTGTAGCGCCATCCGAAGAAAAAGAAGTTATTACAAAATGTTTGAATATAATCCTCAGTTTACGCAAGTATGTATGTACAACCAAAATTATTTAAAAAAATATTTCCTGAAATCAAACCTCATACATTTTATGGGCTCCACTCGCATGGTCTTTCGTTCATTCGTAATGTGTACACACACAACAAAACAATGACAACTATCAGCAAGTCGTTATTCATTGTTTTGTTGTGTGTGTGCAATTATGACAAGAGATATGTTGCGTTCAGTTGTGCTCAAACTGTACAAAATAGACCGTAGACGGGACGATAGTATGTTTCGTGATGCAAATTATCCACGCTGTCGTTTCGGTGGATCGTTAGGACGATAGTCGCTTAAAAAGTTTGGGATACGCACGGAATTTTATTCATCGACTATCTTGAAAGAGGCAAAAGAATCAACAGCGAATACTACGTGGTATTATTGGAGCATTTGAAGGAAGAAATTGCCAAAAGGATCTCATATGAAGAAGAAGAAAATTCTCTTCCCTTAAGACAGTGCACTTTGGACTTTGAATTGCTTCCGAATCGACCGTATTCTCCAGCTCTGGCCCCCAGCGACTTCTATCTCCTTACAGACACCAAAAAGATGCTCGCCGAAGACTATTTTAAGACCAAAGACAACTCGTTTATAAAAAAGGTATCAAAATATAAGGTTGCCCTGAAAATTTGACAGGTATAATTTGAATGTTTGTACTTCATAAAAGTAAAATGTATTTTTTGTAAGCTGCGCTGTATTATGTTCTGTTCTATATGTAACCAGGGGTGCAATCACGGATGATAAGATAGATAGATAGCTTTATTTCGTTATAAATTTACAATGGCTTCGTTATTGCACAATATACTATTAATTACAGATATTTGATATTTTTATTATATATCTTTCTTCTGAGAAGTTATTACAAACATTTTAAATGTGAAACTAGACAAGAACTTGAATTTTGAAGGAAACACGACAATATAAGTTTAAAAAAAAATAAATAAATAAATAAAAAATAAATAAATAAATAAAATACAAAAAACTAAATAAATAAATAAACAACTAAATAAACCAATAAATAAATAAATAAATAAATAAATAAATATATAAATAAATAAATAAATATATAAATAAATAAATAAATAAATAAATAAATAAATAAATAGAAATATTTTAATAAGCAATAATAAATAAAATAAAATAATTAAATTGAATTAATAATTAATTATTAAGATGAAAATAGAAAAATAAATAAATAAACAGGCAAGAAATCAATAAATAAATAAATAAATCATCAATTTTGACTAGTAGTTGCCAACGTATTATTAACTAGGGGATTGTCAGCAAAAGCGCAAGAATTCATATACTTTTTAGTGATTTTGGATATTCTTTCTGACAGAAATTCGACACCAGCTCTTTTATGAAGATGTAGAGTAGGATAATCCCATGGTAGGTTTAATATTAACTTTAGAACTTTATTTTGAGCTACTTGTAATTTGTTTTATGTGGCAACGGGCGGAGTTTCCACAAACTGAACAACCATAAACAAGAATGGCTTGAAATATTACTTTAAATATAATTATTTTATTTGGCAGGGAAAGAGATGATCTTCTATTTATAAATGGATAAGGGACTCTTGTTGCAATATTAACCTTATTAACAGTCTGTGTGATGTGTTCCTGGAATGTTAATTTGGAATCAAGATAAATACCTAAATATTTAACAGATTTCTGAAACTTTACATTTGTTCCATTAATCTGTACATTTGAGGAGGGCAAACAACAAGCTTTTCTTTTTCTAGTGAAAAAGATGGCTTGCAGCTTGTCCTTGTTTAATTGGATTTTCCATTTATTAAAATACATTTCAAGTATTTCCATCGCATATTTTAGATTGATCTCAATGTTGAGAGCAAATTCATGGGATGAAAATACAGCTGTATCATCAGCAAAAACAGCTAATCCACATTTAGGCAGATCTGGAAGGTCTGAGGTATATAAATTATAGAGAATGGGCCCCAGTACAGAACCCTGAGGTACACCGCACTTCAAGTAGATTACATTAGATACACCACTATTGACATGCACTTGAAAACGACGGTCAGACAGAAAATTTAGGATTATATTGCACATATAAGGAGGAAAGTTTAGATTCATCATTTTATATATCAATCCATTATGCCAAACACAGTCAAAGGCCTTTTCAATATCAAGTAAAATCATGCCGGTCGATTTTCCTATCGACCGGTTACTTTTAACATGATTATAAATTCTTTGTACTTGATAGGCAGTGTTATGGTTATCATCAATGATTTTCATTATCTTTTCCTTTAGAATTCTTTCATAAACCTTACTAAGGTTACTTAAAAGGCTTATTGATTAACCGCTAACTTTCCTGTTTTTAATATGGGTGAAACTTTGGCAAGCTTCCAGTTGATCGGAAAGTACTGCATTTTAAGGCAGGAGTTTATAACATACACCATCATTTTGATCACCTTTTTTGGAAGTTCCTTAAGATAGATGTTTCTTACAAGATCTAATCCTCCAGGCTTTCTAATTGCCAGATTATTTATAAAAAACGACATGTCTTCTTCGTTTACGTAAGCATCTACAGGTATATTTACGTTGAGTGTTTTTAGTTTCTCAACTGAACTATCAACCACAGAGTTTGTATGCGCATTACCTAGATGTTGCGATATGCAATGATTACGCTCAAAAGTAGCGGCTAGAGCATTGGCTTTCTCACTGTCAGTAAAATAAGTATTTGAATGTTCTTTGAGCAATGGGATGTGCCTGTTCTTATTTCTGACTATTTTTACCATGTTCCAAAATGGCTTCGAATTCTTGTCTAAAACCTGAAGCTTCTTACTCCAGGATTCATTTCGAAACTGAAATATATGTCTGTTGATAATGTTGTTCAGGTATTTCATCTGGTTTCTAAAAAAAGGTTGCCTATACCTCTGCCAATTCCTCCTACACATATTTCTTATGATTATGAATGATTATTTTTAGCTACCTTTGGCATACTTTCGTCAGCAGAATCCAAGATGTTCTTTGTAAAAGTGTTAACAAGAGAGTCAACATCTTGCTTACATGTTATTTGATCTAAGTTAGTATTGACATGTTGGAGGTTTTTGTTTAAACTACTTCTATAATGAGACCAGTTGGCATTTTTCATATCATAAACATACTGAAACTGTTTTGTTCCAGTCAAAAGTAGCTTGCACATCACTGGGTTATGGCCTGAGTTCAGTTCATTAAAAACGACAGGATCAGTTACAGAATTAGGACAGTTAGTGACAAAGATATCAAGCACAGATGGACAACCACGTGATCCCGCAGGTATATATGTTGGACTACACGGAAACAATATGCTGATTGGTAGGGAAACAGAAAGATTGCAAAGCAAATTACCCCAAGCATTAGCACGCATACAACCCCAATCCCTGTGTCTGCAGTTTAAATCACCTCCGATTAAGAAATCGTCATGCAAGGAAAACAGTTTACGCAAATCATTTCTAAAACTATTCTTTTTCATATCTGATACATTGCCATCAGGAAAGTAGACACAGAAAACTTTTAAAGTTTTTTGATTATTTAATTTCACTTTGATACCTATGTTTTTTACCAATTGTGTTCTAGTAATTGGTAAGAGTGTGTGTTGAAGAGATCTTCTCACGAGAATAGCTACGCCTCCACCACGCCTAGTAGTTCTATCAACTCGATAGCATTTAAAGTTTGGATAGATTATGATCTTGATTTAACCATGATTCGGTCACTAAAGCTATGTCAACGTTTTTTGAATTTAAAAAGTTTGTGAATTCTGCGCTTTTATTTCGAATCCCCCTAGCGTTCCATGTTACTATATTTAAATGACTATCTATCATATTATTACATATCATCATTAGAATACAAAAATTTTGTTACTAATTGAAAACCTGAAATTGATCGCTTTTAGTTTTACATACTGACAATTTTGATATCATTTCCATTATTAAAACATTCAGCTTCTCCATAGAAAAGAGATTACTGTTTGATCCGATCAAACCTGTTGTTTGGTGAGTATTAGTCCCCCATGTGTTTGGTGGTTGCAAACAGCTGATGGCGTCCGATTGATGATAACGTTCTCCCGTCGGTTGTCTTCGTTGCGGAAGAGGAGGAAAAGCTGTCATTGATGACGAACCGGTTCTGTATTAAAAGTTTTCGTTGAAGATAAAGCTTTTCGATTATATTGCCGAGACTGATTTTGTCGGTTTGTCATGTTCTAAATATCTTGCTCTGCTTATACAAGCGACATCGTTAGCTTTATGCATGCCGTTGCAATTTGAACATTTCTGTATATTGAGATTTTTGCAATCGACAGCCTTGTGTGAGCTGGCACAGAGTCCACAATATGTTCTTACATGACAATTACGTTCACCATGCCCGAACATTTGGCAATTGTGACATTGTGTCACTTTGCCCTTAATTTTCTTTTGAAAACTCTAACGCACTTGTGTGTGGAAAACGGATCGGATATTTTTCGTAAGATCAATTAATTTAATTGATCCATTTTCAAGCGAGACTAAGTACAAAGTGTCACTATATCTCTCGTAGTTCTTTATGATTTTCTTAACATCAATACACTTTAAACCGCGCTTAGTTAATTCAAGCTTTAAGTCGTTTGCTTCAATGTTATCAAGTCCATGTAGCATTACTTTGAATGCCTTTTCACTCTTTATATCATGAGTGAAAAATTGACAATTGTTCTCTTTTAAAAACGCGATCACAGTGTTATATGTATCAATCGTTTCACATAAGAGTTTTATTCCTATTGTTAATTTTTTAATGGAATAGGATGAGATATTTAATGTTTTCATGAAACTGTGCACATCCTTTTATAGGAGGTACAAACACTTCACTTCACTTTCACTCGGTGAGATAACTTCGTCCATTTCATCCGCGTCAAGCAAACACTATAGAGGGCCAAAATAATTACCCCTTGGGTCATTTTTGCCCGCATTTGTACCACTCATGCCGCGAAAATTTTTATTCAAGGGATTAGGTATACCCCCAGAATTTGGAGATCTGCCGCGTTTCGGAATTTTGACAATTTACTTTAGGACAAACACTATGAAATAGCCGGATTGGAATGTCATTCGCGAACGAAAGCTTCTCAACGACTCACGGATGACAAATTTCTTGCCACGATATCATTGAAAAGAGAGTCTTGCATTGCCTAAGCAAAACAAAAATAAAACGATATCGACAAAACGAAACCATTTTGGTTGCTTCATGTACTCTGGCCAATCGCTGTCGTCCTGACGATCTGTTTTTGACAACTATCGTTTGCATGGGCTGGAATGCAAGTGCTGAAAATTTGAAGAAAAAGTAATCAGTAATTACAGAATTATTTTAAAAAAAATATTCACTGAAATGAAACTTCATACATTTTATGAGCCCCGCTCGCACAGTAATTTGTTCATTCGTAATGTGTAAACACACTCAACAAAACAATGAAAACTATCAGGCAGTCGTTATTCATTGTTTTGTTGTTGTGTACAATTATGACAAGAGATATGTTGCGTTCAGTAGCGCTCAAACTGTGTATAGTGAATAGACGATAGTGGAGTGGATAGAGACGCTTACAACTTTTTGCACAGTCCTGAAATTTAGACATATACTTACTTGTTTTGCCGAAAAGGATTTGACAAAACTGAACAAAAACGGATATGGGCGGACTATCCCTAAGGTATACATATTATTAAGAATATATATTACTTTTCACCAAAACCGATTTAGAAGTCGAAGTTATTTAAACTTTAACATATCTAGGGAAATTATCACCACTGAAGGGCATTATATGTCGCACTGTTTCCGTATACACGATAAGATTATAATTTTTACTTCTAAAATGTGAAAGAAACGTATATATGCATTTGTACTATGTAAATAATTTGAAGTTTAACGAGTGAACAAGAATACCTCAAATTTGATTGCCTTTTAAGAGCGCTTCTCGTCTAGACACCAGCTGGTCGATAATTTCAACTTACTATGGCAGAGTGAGTGAACATTTTGAATTTGAAAAAACGATCCATTTTCAAAACAATAGGTTTGTTCCAATTCTTATGTACCCAGATATTCATTGTATATACGGGCGATAAGAATCTCACTTGGCGAGAGTAACTTTGCCGAAACTTGTAAAACGAAAGCTGCAAAATTAACGAACCTTCTCATGTAGACAGCTACGAATCAGAGTCAGAGATTTAGTTATTCTCAATTTGATAGTTATACAAATATATTTGTTATATATACGTATGTTATATATACATACAGACCCACAGCTTTCTTGTCTTCTGCCATAGGATTCAATTTGACCGCTTTTTTTTTTTTTTAATGACATTTCCCTTTGAACAGCTGATTCACAGACAAGGTTATTATATGAGAATACATGTGAGCTGCGTAGTCAGTGGATCTCTTCTTCGGTGAAACTGTTAGAAATTTTCATTGTGAGTTAAATTTGAGAGAAATGTTTTGCAAAATATATTCCATTTATTAGAAACAAATCCTATTTAAAGTTTCGATTACACTTACTTTAGTAAACAATTTGCAGTAGTTATTCCAAATGCATTGTGTTGAATACTGGCTGTAGAATTCACAAATTGTGGGCAATGTATGACACCTTTGGGGGCAAAAATTGAGGAATAAGCCGCCAAATTGCCTATCTTGGAGGGGTAACGTAAAGGTGTGTGAGTAAAATGGGACAATAGCTGTGTTCCAGTGGTTTCTGCACAAAATTCTGAACTCTGTCATTTGTTATAGAGTGGGGATAAATCTCTCTTAGAAAGAGTTAAAGTACGGGAACGCATCTTAACCAAATGTGTATGTATGTCATTGAGAAATGTCAAATTTATTTTTATGATATAGAAAATAAAAACAACTACAAATTTTGAAAGATAATAGGCCTGTTCTAATTTCACAGTTTACCGATCAACTGCTTTCCCCTACGTCAATCGAAAATTCGACTGATATTTACGAATTCTAAATGTTATTTACGAATAATCGAACACCGTCTCATTTTACTAAACATGTTTACGTTTCCCTTCTAAAAAAACAATATGTCGGCTATTTCCTACATTTGTAACCCTAATAGTGTCAAACGTTAGTAAATTACACCCGGATTTCCTTTATTCAGCAGCCATTTTGAGAAATAATCAGACTGCGTTAATAAGGAACTAATGTAATTAATGTAATGTAGAATGTTATATAATATGATATTTTCCTTGCCAATTATTTCTCTGTCTTTATTGAGTAGATAGAGTCCGCCCACGTAAGCAATAACTTCACAACCGTAGTTTATGTTTATTAATATTATATGCAGCTTCCTAGCTACACTTAAACACTTAAACTTATGGAATGTTGGGGATGTTTTAAACCTTCTAGTGAAATTATGTTTTTAGTTGGCTCTTATTCGGTTCTTTAGAGACGCGGATGAAATTTTGTGGGGTTCATACAGCAGAAACCAATTCTGTTTTAAACTAGTGAAGGGGAAAATATAGATTTGTACATTCCAACTTTCAATATTGTATCCATCTTATTACTGCGAATTCAATATACATACATATATCTTTTTATTATTATTTAATCACACACTTTATTATTTACATCACATAATGTGAATATGTGGCCACCGTGAAGTAGTGGGTAGAGTGCGACGCTCACACGCCGAAAGGTCTAGGTTCGGTTTCGGCTAAACACCTCGATTTTTTCACGGCACCACCTCTTTCGAGCTGCTGACAATACTCAAAGAGTAGTAACTGTAGGTCCCTTCTACTCGTGAGAACAACACGACTAGTTGAGGAGCAAGCTAGGCTCTGGTCCCCCTGAGAACTGTCGCGCCAACAAATATTAATGTGAACATTATGGTAACGTTCTGCGAGAACAGGTAGAGAAAATCTATTCGCATTGTAAGTGAAATGGATGTTTCTCCAATTTAAAGTACATATCTCAACATTATGTCAAGAGTTTGAACAAACAGTCAAACTGAGCGTATGAAAAAGTAATAATTGACACAGACTTCCTAAAGGTGGTTTGTGATTAGTGGCAGGGATGAGTGAAGAAGTACTATTCAGTAAATTATTGCATTCAAAACAAGTTTTTCATTTGGTTGTTTCTGAATATATAATAAAGTTTTAAGAATACTGCTTCTCAGATGCAACTACTGCCTTACAAATATAGTTTATGAGAGAGCTGATGAGGGAGTAAAATATTTCCCCCTTCCTACGAATTTCTGCCGAAGAAAAATCTGTAGGCAGCAGATGGCTGTCAACTTGAAAATAAATAAAACTTCTGACAATGCATATATCTGAAAGCTGTTTACGAATTTCTACGAAAAATCGTCTCACAAGTTTCAGTAGACTTACTCTCTGCCAGAGAGATTTTTACACAAACTACTCAACTACAAATTTTGGAACCCCTAATGGGTCAATGCTCACTTATCTTTGTACGAACACCAATTTATTTGACAGAGAACCTACAACCTAACCACAAATTGTTTGTGTTAAAATGGGTGGGGTGGGGAAATATTTTACTCCCCCATGAATTCTTTCTTCTACGAAAAAAATAACAAATGGAACGCCTTCTGACAGTCTTACGGCAAATTTGTCTTTCACTGCATTTTAGAGCAATTGGAACAGACCTAATATACACAAATTGTGTAGTCTATAAATTTTAACGCATTTAAACCGTATTTAACGCATACATTTTACACGTATACATTTTATAGCCTATGCTCATACATTACAATAATAATGTTATCATCATATCGCATCGAATCAATTTCTATAAAATGCAATGATCAATTACAATATAATTTAACAACTTTAACTAAAAACTTTATTTCGTTTCATTAATTACAACTTTTCGCACATGCTTTTTATAAGCTCTGTGATACGCACCACTTCTTCTTCTGTTGCGCTACAGTCCGGGGTGGACCTGGGCCTCAACCAACACGCCTCTCCAGCCAGCACGATCTTTCGCCAGCTGTCTCCAGTTGCACACCCCAAGTTGGTTGAGGTCCTTCTTCTCTGTTGCGTTGTCCCAATGGCTCGGATTCAAAGACTTTCCGGGACGGAGCAGTGGTGTCCATACGCTCTACATGGCCTAGCCATCTTAAGCGTTGTATCCGTAGACGCTTGACCAGGCGCATGTCGCTGTACAGCCTATAGATTTCGTCATTAAATCTTCTCCTCCAGATGCCATCAACGCAAACAGGACCAAAAATTGCACGCAAAACTTTTCTCTCGAAAAGACTAAGGGCTTCCTCTTCCGCCTTTGCTAACGTCCAAGATTCTGCGCCATATAGTAGGACGGGGATGATCAAGCTGTTATATAAAGCTAGTTTAGTCTTTCTAGAGAGGGCTTTATTACTCAATTGCCTCTTGAGCCCAAAGAAACAGCGATTGGCAAGAGTGATTCTGCGTTTGATTTCGGTATTGATGTTGTTGTCCCTGTTTACCGCAGAGCCGAGGTAGACGAAGTCCTTAACTACCTCGAAGTTTCTGCTGCCTAGTGTGACGCTCCGTCCGAGACGTCGATGTTGTGTGTCCTTCCTTGATGACAGCATGGACTTCGTTTTGTCCTCATTTGCCACTAGACCCATTTTAGCCGCTTCCGCTTCAATGCCAGCAAACGCCTCATTGACGGCTCGCTGTGTTCGTCCAATCACGTCAATGTCATCAGCGTAAGCTAGCACTGAACTGACTTCTGGAAGATCGTGCCTCTGGTGTTGACTTGTGAGTTACGCACGATCTTCTCGAGGATGCTGTTAAAGAAGTCACATGACAGTGCGTCGCCTTGTCTAAAACCATTTTTGACATTGAAGGTCTCGGTGAGTTCGGTACCGACCTTGACGGAGCAGCGAGAGTTCTCCATCGTCATCCTACACAATCTGACGAGTTTGGTAGGAATGCCAAAACTAGACATGGCACTGTATAGCTCGTCTCTATGCACACTGTCATATGCAGCCTTGCAATCGACGAAAAGGTGGTGAGTGTCAATTTGCATTTCTTGGGTCTTTTCCAGGATCTGCCGTAATGTTAAGATCTGGTCTATTGTGGACTTCCCTCGCCTGAAACCCCACTGATAGGGACCTATCAGGTCATGGACAAATGGTTTCAGACGCTCACACAATACGGCAGAGAGGATCTTGTATGCGATGTTCAGGAGACTAATCCCTCTGTAATTGGCGCAGTCAAAGGGGTCTCCTTTCTTGTGGACCGGAAAAACGACGCTGAGATTCCACTCATCGGGCATGCTTTCCTCCGACCATGTCTTACAGATGAGCTGGTGCATGCGCCCAACCAGGTCATCTCCAGCTGCTTTAAATAGTTCTGCGGACAGTCCGTCCGCTCCAGCAGCTTTGTTCGACTCCAGCTTGGATATTGCTATCTTCACCTCGTCTAAGTCGGGGGGACGGAATGCTTGTCTATCATCATCCAAATTGAATGGACCATTCTGCCTAACAGCGGGATTCTGCAGATATTAGCCTTCCATATTCTCAGCACAGACTGCGATTCTACCACTAGTTGCCCATTTTGGTCCCGGCAGGCCTTGGTCCGAACCTTGTATCCTCCGGATAGCTGTTTTACCTTTCGGTAAAACTTTCGGACTTCATTCCTGCCAAAGCACCTTTCCATTTCCTCTACCGCGCGCTTCTCATGCTCCTTCGTCTTCCTAGAGTTCACGAACAGCCCGCTTTGTTCGATGCAGCGTCGCCTTATAGACGTCTTGTTTAGCTGCGTGCGCTTGCCTGCACTCGTCGTCAAACCATGGGTTCCTTCTGGGTGGTGACGTGAAACCCAGCACATCAGTGGCAGCATCTTTGATGGCTTCTTGACAACGTGTCCATTCTTCTTCTATACTTAGTGCAGGAAGCGTCGAACTCTGGGCGAGTTTCCGGGAGACTCGGTCGGCAAAGTTCCCAGCAATCAGCTGCGATTGTAGCTTACGGCAAACCGTTTTGGCCTTTCTCGACTCCGTTGCTCTCTCGATATCCGGGTTCTTACCTTGGCTACAACAAGGTGATGATCCGAGTCAATGTTTGCACCTCGGAAGGTTCGGACATCGAGAATACTGGAGGAGTGTCTGACGTCGATCGCAACGTCATCAATCTGGTTGACGGTTGATTGATCAGAAGATGGCTAGGTTCTTTTGTAAATGTCCAGGTGTGGGAACCTTGTGCTAGCCACAGAGAGGTTTCGCCCCGAGGCGAAGTCCAACAACCTGAGTCCGTTTCCGGATGTGTTGTCGTGCAGGCTGTGTTTACCGATGACTCCAGCAAAGATGTCCTCCTTTCCCAGCTGAGCGTTGAAATCTCCTAGAACGATCTTGGTGTCATAGCTGGGGCATCGATCGTATGTTCTTTCTAGGAGATCATAGAAGTCATCCTCGATGTTGTCATCCTTCTCCTCTCTCGGGGCGTGAGCGCATATTAGGCTGATGTTCCCGAATTTAGCCTTGATGCGGATTGTCATGAGGCGTTCGCTGACTGGGTCGTAGCTCAAGACTTTTTGCCTAAGTCTGCCTCGAACAACAAATCCGCATCCGAATAAACGCTGCCTTCTCTCTCTATAGCAATTGCTGTAGTAGATATCGCAGTTCTTCATCGCTTTTATGCCAGGCCCATCCCATCGCACTTCCTGGATGGCGGTTATGTCAGCTTCGTAGCTGTCATGGGCCTCCGCAAGTTGTTCGGCTGCACGTGGCCTGTTAAGGGACCGCACATTCCACGTGCAAAACCGAAAATCATTGTCCTTAAAACGTTTGCTGGGGTCGTCAACAGTTGATCCTTCACTCTCCGAGGCATGATGTTGTCTCTGAATTTCTGGTTTTTACGTGGTGAGGAAGTTATCCTCACGCACAACCCACAGACTGGTAGGCCAGGCTCATTATTTAAATCCTCGGGCAGAGGGTATTGCTGCATACAGTAGTTCACCATACAACGGGTGTTGTGATGGCTATCCAGGGGGCGCCACTTGGAGGCTGTATGTCAACTTGACCTGTGCACTAACGAGGATTGCCTTGGCAGCTCGCCATGTTGAGCGCAATCAACGACGTTACCTCGCGTGCATAGGCCCATGTCCACCCGATACGCACCACAGACCACCTAAATTTGGTGGTTTGTGATACGCACAGACCACCTAGGTTTTAAATGCGTCTTCGATTCTATCGCATTCTATCTTATTCCTCGACTTAAGAAATATCTATGCTAAGCTGGGT
The DNA here is from genome assembly GCA_955652365.1 of Eristalinus aeneus. NCBI lineage: Eukaryota > Metazoa > Arthropoda > Insecta > Diptera > Syrphidae > Eristalinus > Eristalinus aeneus. The sequence continues at coordinate 13,626,811 of OY019132.1, read as the reverse complement.
TCCTCTGAAGCCGATGAACTTGCTGCAGCCGAAAAAGAGCTGGCAGAGAAAAATAAAGCAACAAAAATGAGCTGGAGGAGTTTATTAAAGCTCTCCAGCAAAAGCTCGAAACAAAACGGGCTCAGCAGTAGCAAAAACACAAGCAGCAGCAAGAACAATAGCAGCTGCAGAAACAGCAGCAACAGAAACAACAACAGCAGTAGCAATAACAACTGTAGCATCAACAACAAAAGCAGCAGCAGGAACAACAGCAGCTGCAGAAACAGCAGCAACAGCAACATCAAAAACATCAGCAGAAACACCAGCAGCAGGAGCAGCAACTAAAGCAACACCAACAAACGGAGAAACAGCAGCAGAAACCAAAAAGGAAACAAACGGTGCCGCCGATAAACATCAGCGTCATGAAAACCGCAGATACCATACAGGTATTTGAGTTGTCTGTGTTGGATGAACTTTATATAAAAACGAAAGGAAACGAGAAGAAAGCTGTCCACTGATTAACAGGGGACAGCTTCAAGAAAGTCAAGAAGCTGGGGTAGAATTTACCACCTTCACCCTAAAAAGCAAATAGGCCAAATGGTCCTTCTCAAGGGTTTGGCTGCGTCTACTGAGTCGGAAAGCATCTTGAGGGCTCTTCAGAAATTGAGGGTAGAGGGCGTGAAGCTTGTGGCAGTTCGTCCCTTCTGCGCTGTCCGCTCTAGAACGCCGCCTGTGCATCTGCTTCCCCTCTTCCTGGTCCAGGTCTCCCCGAGGAGCAGACTTGAATGTCTGAGGTGTATTAAGCTCCTCAACAAACAGGAGGTCTTCTGGGAGAGGCTCAGGAGGACAAAACAGATGCTTGTCTGCGCAAGATGCCAGACCTGTGGCCACGCGGCGGCAAACTGCAACAAGCACCCTCGTTGCGGCAAATGGGCAGAGAGGCATCTGTCTGCGCGGTGTCCCCTTGGAGAGGAGAAAGTTAAGGACAGGGCGCACCTTAAATGCCTGCACTGTGGTGCAGGTGGACATCCAGCTAGTTATAGGGGTTGTCCAAAGGTCAAGCAACTCCACAAGGAGTATCTTAAGAAACATCTTGGTAAAAGAACTAAAGTGGCGGATTCATGGCTGATGCCGAGAACTCTAGCCACAACTGTTATGCCGGTGGTTTCCTACGCCAATATGGTGTCAGGTAGGCGACAGGCACAAAAGATATTGCCGGCAGCAAGGCCGGCACCAGTAGGGGCCCCAAATATGGGAATTCCCGACTTGTTCAATCTTGTGTCGACAATGATGGCCGGGATTGAGCGATTTGAAGAGCGAGTCCTTTCGTCAAGGTCCGCTGGGTCAAGTGCGTATCCACACTTGGTTGAAGCCACACCAGGAGCCTCAGCTCATGTCAACCTAGACAGGTTTTAAGTTGGTCCTCCACGGCCAAATTGCATTTTGGAAAAGTTAGTATGTAAGTACGTATATAAGTAAGTGTTTGCTTTATTAGTTGAACAGAAAAAAATGATGACTCCTTACCGCTGGTGGGGAGAAGTCAATGTGTGGTGATTACTTGATAATAATTTCACTTAAACACTACAAATTTGCTTACTCTACGATCATAATGCGAAAACGTGGGGAAACGAAATGCACAAAGGTGAATGAATCGCGCTGTTGTGCGTTCTTGAGCGCTGTGCTTCATCGCTTGGCATCGTGTTTCATTATTGTTGTGAACGATCACAACATGCTGGGGCCGCCTAGATGACAAAGTGGTCGTCGGAAAATATTGATGATGCAGCAGGTTTATTTCCTCGGTCAATTAATACTGGGTTAGGATGTTAGGTCAGGATGTTGATGTTGGCTGACTTCCTTTTCCTAAACCTTTTCAAGGCAGCAATGCCTAGTGCAATTTCGATGACATGTGCTAATGCACCGCTTATTAAATATTGCTGAATCTTGTGGGTTCGGATTTGATTTGACAGTATTTCTTGACATTTTTGGAGAGCGATCTCATGTTGCAACCTGGAGATGTGCTGTGATATCTATGTTCTTTCAACAGGCGGCTCTACGTTGGAGTAATTCTGATCCGATGGAAATTCAGAATTATTTGAGAGCGGTAAATACGATGAAATTATCCTCGTTGTTACTGACTGACGTCCAAAAATCATCATGTTGTATTGAAGAATCCTGCAGTTTTGTGGCAACTGCATTATTCTACTTGCCGTCAATTGCGCTGATGAAGATTCATTTCCACATTTTTTTTTTTTATAATTGACGCGTGCAAAAGGGGTTGCGAGTACCCTTAAGTGACCGGATCAAGTCACAGCACGGGCCGAAGGTATAGAGGAAGAGAGGGAGAGGAGATACCAATGCACATTGGTTTTAAATGCCTGTGGATTGTAATGAGGAGGAAAAATCGAGCTGGGAAGAGCATTCCAGATTCGTGTAGTGCGGCTAAAGAACGAGTCTCTGAATTTGACTGTACGTCCGAAAGAGGGCTTGAGGGTGAATTGGTGGGCATTCCTAGCGAGGCGTGTATTGCGGGTGAATTCTTGAAGGGGAGGAATGCAACTGGCTAATTCATCTGAGCATTTCTTGTTAAAATAGCGATAAAAGAGTGACAACGACGCGACATTGCGTCGGTGTTCTAACGAGTCAATCGACTTCGCAATATTACTGTCACCTATAAGTTTTATCGCTCGCTTTTGAATTCTATCTAGTAGGTGCAGGGAGGTCTTAGGAGCACCTGACTAAATAGGAGCGTTATACTCAAGTTTTGGGCGTATGTAGGCCTTGTATATTGTAGCCAGATCAGAAGGGGTGAAGTACTTCTTGCATCGTTTAAGGAAGCCTAGACATTTCGCAGCATTTTTGGCGACCTCAAATATGTGATCGTTCCAACTAATTGTTGGGTTGATACACCTACCGAGGATGGAAAGTCTTTCGGTTTCAACAACACAAGTGCCGTCCATGGATAACGGCTGATTATTTTGTGATCGCTTTAACGACAGTAGACAGCACTGTGTTTTGGAAGCATTACATTCCACTCTATTCTTATTTCCCCAATCGATTATGCTGTCAAGGTCGGAATTTAATGTGCTTAACATACGCTGCCGTTCCGAGTCTAAGGCCGAAGTGGAGGGACGTGAGCCAAGGAACGAATATGAAAAGCTGAGGGTACTGTCATCAGCGAAGGAATGAATAGGATTAGAAGTAACAGACAAGAGATCATTTATAAAAATGAGAAAGAGTGTCGGAGACAAAACAGAGCCCTGGGGAACACCAGCATTAATATAGTGGATATCAGACTTGAATCCATCCAAAACGACTTGTATTGAACGATTCGAAAGGTAATTTCTAATCCATTGAAGAAGAGACTCATCGATCACAAAAGCACGCATTTTCGACAAAAGAGCCTGATGCCAGACCCTGTCAAATGCCTTTTAAATATCAAGCGCACTAATCTTGCTTTCTCCTACATTGTGCAAAGATTGGTTCCACTTTTCAGTGAGATATGCCATCAGATCACCAGTGGAACGGTTGCTTCGGAAGCCGTACTGCCGGTCATTAAGAAGCTTCCGGGACTCAAGACATTTCATAAGCCGACGGTTTATCAATGTTTCCATGACCTTGGAGAGAAGGGACGTTAGTGCTATGGGTCGGTAGGAGGTGGGTGACGAACTTTCGCCGCTTTTAGGGACGGGCTGGACAAATGCAGTTTTCCACTTACTCGGAAAGAGCCCTGAAGAGTAGGACAGATGGAAAAGCTTACGCAGTGGTTTTGCCAGCGTAGAAGAACACCTCTTCAGAAGAACAGGGGGTATACCATCCGGGCCAGCGGATTTGTGTATGTTTAGATCTTTAAGTACTCTTGCTACTGTATGAGTGCGAAAATGGATTTGCCCCATGGAGAAATTTACGCTCTCAAGTACAGGCGGGGACAAAGTGCTATCTGGCAGCGTTGAGCTAGCTGCAAAGTGTGCAGCAAGCAGATTAGCTTTGTCCGAAGAGCTGACAGCTGGAATGTCATTGCAAATGAGCGTTGGGATCGAAGACGAGGCTGAATTCCTTATGTTTTTTACGAAAGACCAAAAGCTTCTGCTACCCTTGGGGCATTGTAGAACTTTTTGCCTCAACTTTTGGTCAAAGGAGAATTTAACACGTCTTATTAATGCATTACAGTCATTACGGATCTGTTTGAACTTTTTCCGGGCTTCCTCAGAAGGGTTGGATTTATAATCCCGGAAACTCAACTCTCTCATCCTGATAGCCTCTTTGCAGCTCAAGTCAAACCACGCGTTTGCCTTAGGCTTGATGCTCTTCACTCTGTGAGGAATGAAGGACCTCATGCCCAGCGAAATAATGTTTGTGATCGCATCAGTAGCGGCATCCACGTCACTATCGAGGAAGCATAGTGACCAGTTAAAATTCCTAAAGAAGTTGTTAAGTCCGCTCCAGTTGGCTTTCTCGTAGAGCCATACTGTTCTTTTCGGAATTTGTTCTCTAACTGTGTGGGAGGAGTACGAGAATTTGGCTGACACGACACAGTGGTCGGACGAGCCTAGAGGCGACAATATATCAATTGAATATTTTTCCGGATGAGAGGTGAGAAACAGATCCAAGGTGTTAGCGGTATGATCTGCAATGTCAGGTATTCGTGTTGGCTCATTCACAAGCTGGGTTAAATTATTTACCTCAGCGAAGATTTCAACATACCTTCCTTCGGGTGTTGTCTGGCCTGAATGTCGAAGCCAAGTAGAATTGTGTACATTGAAATCGCCCGCAATAGCGATTTCAGTGTGAGGATACAGGAATACAATTCTTGTAATGGAGTCGGACAGCGCATCAAACTCGTTATAAGTTGAGTTGCTGTCCATGTTTGGACTTCTATAAATAAAGCAGTAGTGGATTAAATGCTTACGGACAAAGAGTTTTAACCACAGAAAATTAAATTCCGGATTGGAACAGTGGCCATATTGTGGTTGAATTTGGTAAGCAACATCACTACGCACATAAATGGCGAGACCGCGGTGTAAAAAGAATAAGGGCACCAAGCTATATCCAGGCAGGTTCAAATCCGATAAATCGGTATTCTCACCCACCTGTGTTTCACTCAGCGCCAAGACAGCTGGTTTATGGCGGGAGAGGTGGACGTAAACGGCAAAGAGATTAGTTCTCAGTCCGCGAATGTTGCTCACGTCAACACGAAATTGCCCCCTCATATCAGTCTTAGGCATGTGAAAACCAACTCCGACAATGCAGTTGGTGAAAGTGAGCAGAGTTCAGAAGTGTAAATTCTGCGTTTAGCTTCGCAAAACAAATCAATGTAGGTGTTATGCCCGTACATTGACTTGAATTGGTCCACTAACAAATATTTACACTTCCGAATCCGCTATGTCAGATGTTAGGCAGACTCGGACATCGCCCCAGCCCGTCTGGTAGAACAAACGGGAGTTGCGACCGAGAATGCCCAACAGTGTTTTGTGAAGGAGTGGGAGAGGGGGGAGCGGACCGCGTGTGCTCTACCAATGCACTTCACTGCACTACACTGCACCTTAAATTAGGTTTTCGTTTTTTTTTTTTTTTTTTTGTTACACTCGCGGAGGTGTTGGGCGGACCGCGTTAATTGTTGTTTGTGTTTTTCGGCGCGAGGAATAAACTCATGATATGTCTACCATGACCGCGGATGGTGTGCTGTAGATCTAAGTGTTTGTATGATGCATTTGTACCCAATACTGTTAAGAATTGACGGTTTGAATAACACAAGAGGATGGAATGTGGCCTGCATGTCTTAAGAGACCCATTTGACAGGAGCTAACAGTAGACTCGGTAAGATACAAAGGATGTTTAAAGTCGCACCATAATGATCCTGACGTTCTCGCCAATTTGGCACTGAAAAAAGTTTATACATTTGGAAATCTTCATTATACAAGAGTGGCAGCGTTATTTCGATGATAACATTTTTCTCTGTTATTCATGCTCTTGGTTGTAACGTCTTGTATAGTTGAATAATTGACTCGTGAGTTGCTTCTCCTGGTATCATCATGCTTCTTGGTATGTTGTTGTGAACCTGAGAGAGTTCGGTTTTCAGCTGATTCACCGTCAATATCAAAGGATGGATTTGTCCGTGACGTGTTGCCAATATAATGTCCAATAGTGTATTTTGTGTGTTGTAGAAGTTCATCAATATTAACATCGCCGGAAAGGCTGTTGATATAAACATCTGGAAAACATGTTCATTTTCATCTTGAGTTTCTAAATTAGAAATCATTTTGTATATATTATCCTTAACTGGTTTTGAGTTGCCGTGCGATCTTCCTGAAATAGGTTTATTGTGGAGTCTATAAAGATCGTTTGATCTTTCAATAAATTGAGCAAATGGTTGGTATTGTCTGTGACTTCTGCTATTTTCTATTCATATTGAGCCGCAAAGTCTTGATCCAGAATCCCAAACAATTTACTGATTGTTCCGATGAAGTGATCGTTTCATCCTATGTTGTGATTCATTGTTTGCGTGACTCAGTATATCATTGTTTCGTTCAATTTGTGCCATTTGTCGATCAAATAAATATAGAGTGCTATCACACAAAGTGTTCGAGTGTGACAAGTTTGTGTTTAGACAAATGCCCTTCATGTGTTTTATGAACTTTCTGTATGTATAGAAATCTGTCCAATAGTTGGTCAGACTGAAGAACACTATGGTTTTCCACGATCCGACGACCATATTTGCATGTCCAATATCTTCAAAATATATTCCTGGGGTTGTTTCAAATTTAGTAATTTCATAGTTGTCGCTTATTATATATATATCTCCAATACGGGGGCATGGGCCTATGCTAATGTATGCAGCGACCCCCTCTGCCCGAGGATTTAAATAATGGGCCTGGCCTAAACAGTCTGTGGGTTGTGCGTGAGGGTAACTTTCTCACCACGTAAAAATAATATATTTCAGAGACAACATCATGCCTCGGATAGTGAAGGATCAACTGTTGACGACCCAAGCAAACGTTTTAAGAACAAAGATTTTCGGTTTTGCACGTGGAATGTGAGGTCCCGTAACAGGGACGAACAACTTGCGGAGGCCCTTGAACGCTACAAAGCTGACATAACCGCCATCCAGGAAGTGCGATGGGATGGGCCTGGCATAAAAGCGATGAAGAACTGCGATATCTACTACAGCCGGGACCAAAATGGACAACTAGTAGTAGAGTCGCAGTCTGTGCTGAGAATCTGGAAGGATCATTTCTGCAGACTCCTAAACGGCGATGACGACCCAAATCCCGCTTTTAGTCAGAATGTTCCACTCAATTTGGACGATGATAGACACGCATTCCGTCCCCCCGACTTAGACGAGGTGAAGATAGCAATATTTAAGCTAAAGTCGTACAAAGCTGCTGGAGCGGGCGGACTGTCCGCAGAACTATTTAAAGCAGCTGGAGATGACCTGGTTGGGCGCATGCACCAGCTCATCTGTAAGATATGGTCAGAGGAAAGCATGCCCGATGAGTGGAATCTCAGCGTCGTTTTTCCGGTCCACAAGAAAGGAGACCCCTTTGACTGCGCCAATTACAGAGGGATTAGTCTCCTGAACATCGCATACAAGATCCTCTCTGCCGTATTGTGTGAGCGTCTGAAACCATTCGTCCATGACTTAATAGGTCCCTGTCAGTGTGGTTTCAGGCCAGGGAAGTTCACAATAGACCAGATCTTCACATTACGGCAGATCCTGAAAAGGCCCAAGAAATGCAAATTGACACTCACCACCTATTCGTCGATTTTAAGGCCGCATATGACAGTGTGCATAGAGACGAGCTATACAGTGCCATGTCTAGTTTTGACATTCCTACCAAACTCGTCAGATTATGTAGGATGACGATGGATAACTCTCGCTGCTCCGTCAAGGTCGGTACCGAACTCACCGAGACCTTCAATGTCAAAAATGGTTTTAGACAAGGCGACGCACTGTCATGTGACTTCTTTAACATCATCCTCGAGAAGATCGTGCGTAACTCACAAGTCAACACCAGAGGCACGATCTTCCAGAAGTCAGTTCAATTGCTAGCTTACGCTGATGACATTGACGTGATTGGACGAACACAGCGAGCCGTCAATGAGGCGTTTGCTGGCATTGAAGCGGAAGCGGCTAAAATGGGTCTAGTGGTGAATGAGGGCAAAACGAAGTATATGCTGTCATGAAGGAAGGACACACAACATCGACGTCTCGGACGGAGCGTCACACTAGGCAGCAGAAACTTCGAGGTAGTTAAGGACTTCGTCTATCTCGGCTCCGCGGTAAACAGGGACAACAACATCAGTACTGAAATCAAACGCAGAATCACTCTTGCTAAAAGCTTTTTCTTTGGGCTCAAGAGGCAATTGAGTAATAAAGCCCTCTCTCGAAGGACTAAGCTCGCTTTATATAACAGCTTGATCATTCCCGTCCTACTATATGGCGCAGAATCTTGGACGTTAGCAAAGGCGGATGAGGAAGTCCTTAGTCTTTTCGAGAGAAAAGTTTTGCGTGCGACTTGTGGTCCTGTTTGCGTTGATGGCATCTGGAGGAGAAGATTTAATGACGAACTCTATAGGCTGTACAGCGACATGCGCCTGGTCAAGCGTCTACGGATACAACGCTTAAGATGGCTAGGCCATGTAGAGCGTATGGATACCACTGCTTCGGCCCGAAAAGTCTTTGAATCCGAGCCATTGGGACAACGCAACAGAGGACGACCTAGACTAAAGTCGCGCACACAAGTGGAGAAGGACCTCAACCAACTTGGAGTGCGCAACTGGAGACAGCTGGCGAAAGATCGTGCTGGATGGAGAGGCATGTTGGCTGAGGCCCAGGTGCACCCCGGACTGTAGCGCCACAAGAAGAAGAAGAAGATATCTCCAATACCTATGTTCTCTCTCTTCTGTTTCCATTTCCCACGATGTTGTAACTGCCTTAGATATTCTGATGACCATGTTTGCCAAAAATCATGCACCATTTTTTGAATCAATAGCCATCGAGAGCGGTAGGTTCTATTTTGATCCATTGTGGGAGCTGGCAGGGCATTTAATGCTGAGCCGTGGTTAAAATGATTTTGTCATCGATGTTATTACTCAGAGTGGCCAGTGGGCGGGAGTTCAGGCATGCTTCTATTTGTGTTAACGTTGTATAGAATTCTTCAAAAGTGAGCGTGGTGTCACCTATGACTCTTTTAAGGTAATATTTTATGGATTTTACTCCGGCTTCCCACAATCCTCCAAAGTGGGGTGCAGATGGCGGAAGAAAATTCCACTGTTTACCGTCCACGAACAATTTGTCTGATACTTCGGTTTTAGCTGATTGGCAACGAGATTGCAGATATTCTGTAACTCCTTGTTCGTTCCTACAAATGTTGTTCCGCAATCACTATAGAAGTTCGAACAGATGCCTCTTCTAGAAATGAATCTTCGTACTGCCGCCAAGAATGCTTCAGATGTGAGATCGCTAATTAATTCGCGATGAATTGCTTTGGTTGCGAAACATACAAAAACCGCAACATAATCCTTTGTTAATCGAACTCCTCTTCCTTTTGTCATTCTTACTTGAAATGGTCCTGCATAATCCACTCCAGTGTGAGTGAACGGCCTTGATGGTGTCACCCTTGGTGGTGGCAACACCCCCATTATTTGTTGAGTACTAGATGCCTTAAATCTGTGACATCGAATGCAATTGTGCAGAACCTTACGTACAAATCGCTTCGTGTGGGGAATCCAGTAAGACTGCCTCAATGTAGCCATCGTTAGTTTTATTCCGCTGTGCAGTGTCCTTTCATGTATTTTCTGTACTAATAATCTCGTGCAATTGTCGGCGTACGGCAGAATGTAAGGATGTTTTTGGGTTTGGGGTAGATTGGAGTTCTCTAAACGACTCCCAACAGTCAAAATCCCTTCTTCATTTACCTTGGAGTCTAACGACAAAAGCTTGCTATTTTTCGGAATGTCCGTTCCATTTATCAAGCAATTTCTTTCAGCGGAGAACTCTTTAAGTTGAACTGAACGTATAATACGTTTTGTAGTTTCTTCAATTTCGTTCACTGTAAGTGGTCCTGAAGTGTGTTATTACCCTGAGAAGTTATTTACCTTCGATGTCGATGATGTTAGCACAGCTGTTTGATCAACGGAGTCTTCCAAAGAATGATACAAATTTGGCTGTGGAGGCCAGCAATCACCTTCATTCTTTAGCCAGTTCGGGCCATAAGGATGACTTAGTAACTGTTTATCCTTAAGTCCTCTAGAAGAACAATCAGCAGGATTTTCTGAGGATCTTATATGCCTCCATGATTCTGGATCTTCTGCTCTACGTATTTTCGATATCCTGTTGGATATAAATAAGGCCTTGATGGATTAATCCTTTTTTATCCAGGATAAGACGATAGTAGAATCGGTCCAAGCGAACACCTTATGTACTTCCACTCTAATATTCTGCATTACTTCCGTCAAGAGCTTCGATAAAAGATCAGCACCACACAGCTCTAACTTTGGGATTGTGAGTTTTTCCTTTAACGGCGGAGCTCTTGTCTTTGATGTTAACAGGTTGATTGAAAACCTATTGTCATAGTAGACTCTGGAGAACACCACCGCTGCATAAGTTGCGTCAGAAGCATCACAAAAGCCATGCAACTCAATTTCTTGGCCCTCTTGTGTGTTAATGCATCTAGGAATTGTTATGGTCTCTGCAGCCGGAAGTTCAATCTTGAAGTTAGACCAACATTGTTGTAATTCAGCAGTAAGCGGTTCATCCCAGTCGAGGTCTGCCTTCCAGATCCGCTGCATTAGTAGTTTTGCCCGGATTGTTAGCGGTGAGAGCCATCCTAATGGCTCAAACAACCGTGCTATTTCAGATAATTTCGTTCGTTTTGTTAACACTTTATGTTCCTTTATATTAACCTTGAAGTGGAAGGTATCGTTAGATGGGTTTCAATGTATGCCCAAAGTCTTGACCGTGTTTTCTTTGTTAAAGTTGATTCGTAACAGGCTATTCGAACTTGAGATAACATCAATTAGTTCCGTGTGATTTGCAGCCCATTTTCGAAGATAAAATCCTCCACATTTTAATAAGGCTATAAGCTGCTGCTGAACATGATGACGACCCAAATCCCGCTTTTAGTCAGAATGTTCCACTCAATTTGGACGATGATAGACAAGCATTCCGTCCCCCCATTTAGACGGCGTGAAGATAGCAATATTTAAGCTAAAGTCGTACAAAGCTGCTGGAGCGGGCGGACTGTCCGCAGAACTATTTAAAGCAGCTGGAGATGACCTGGTTGGGCGCATGCACCAGCTCATCTGTAAGATATGGTCAGAGGAAAGCATGCCCGATGAGTGGAATCTCAGCGTCGTTTTTCCGGTCCACAAGAAAAGAGACCCCTTTGACTGCGCCAATTACAGAGGGATTAGTCTCCTGAACATCGCATACAAGATCCTCTCTGCCGTATTGTGTGAGCGTCTGAAACCATTCGTCCATGACTTAATAGGTCCCTGTCAGTGTGGTTTCAGGCCAGGGAAGTTCACAATAGACCAGATCTTCACATTACGGCAGATCCTGGAAAAGACCCAAGAAATGCAAATTGACACTCACCACCTATTCGTCGATTTTAAGGCCGCATATGACAGTGTGCATAGAGACGAGCTATACAGTGCCATGTCTAGTTTTGACATTCCTACCAAACTCGTCAGATTATGTAGGATGACGATGGATAACTCTCGCTGCTCCGTCAAGGTCGGTACCGAACTCACCGAGACCTTCAATGTCAAAAATGGTTTTAGACAAGGCGACGCACTGTCATGTGACTTCTTTAACATCATCCTCGAGAAGATCGTGCGTAACTCACAAGTCAACACCAGAGGCACGATCTTCCAGAAGTCAGTTCAATTGCTAGCTTACGCTGACGACATTGACGTGATTGGACGAACACAGCGAGCCGTCAATGAGGCGTTTGCTGGCATTGAAGCGGAAGCGGCTAAAATGGGTCTAGTGGTGAATGAGGGCAAAACGAAGTATATGCTGTCATGAAGGAAGGACACACAACATCGACGTCTCGGACGGAGCGTCACACTAGGCAGCAGAAACTTCGAGGTAGTTAAGGACTTCGTCTATCTCGGCTCCGCGGTAAACAGGGACAACAACATCAATACTGAAATCAAACGCAGAATCACTCTTGCTAAAAGCTGTTTCTTTGGGCTCAAGAGGCAATTGAGTAATAAAGCCCTCTCTCGAAGGACTAAGCTCGCTTTATATAACAGCTTGATCATCCCCGTCCTACTATATGGCGCAGAATCTTGGACGTTAGCAAAGGCGGATGAGGAAGTCCTTAGTCTTTTCGAGAGAAAAGTTTTGCGTGCGACTTGTGGTCCTGTTTGCGTTGATGGCATCTGGAGGAGAAGATTTAATGACGAACTCTATAGGCTGTACAGCGACATGCGCCTGGTCAAGCGTCTACGGATACAACGCTTAAGATGGCTAGGCCATGTAGAGCGTATGGACACCACTGCTTCGGCCCGAAAAGTCTTTGAATCCGAGCCATTGGGACAACGCAACAGAGGACGACCTAGACTAAAGTCGCGCACACAAGTGGAGAAGGACCTCAACCAACTTGGAGTGCGCAACTGGAGACAGCTGGCGAAAGATCGTGCTGGATGGAGAGGCATGTTGGCTGAGGCCCAGGTGCACCCCGGACTGTAGCGCCACAAGAAGAAGAAGAAGATATCTCCAATACCTATGTTCTCTCTCTTCTGTTTCCATTTCCCACGATGTTGTAACTGCCTTAGATATTCTGATGACCATGTTTGCCAAAAATCATGCACCATTTTTTGAATCAATAGCCATCGAGAGCGGTAGGTTCTATTTTGATCCATTGTGGGAGCTGGCAGGGCATTTAATGCTGAGCCGTGGTTAAAATCATTTTGTCATCGATGTTATTACTCAGAGTGGCCAGTGGGCGGGAGTTCAGGCATGCTTCTATTTGTGTTAACGTTGTATAGAATTCTTCAAAAGTGAGCGTGGTGTCACCTATGACTCTTTTAAGGTAATATTTTATGGATTTTACTCCGGCTTCCCGCAATCCTCCAAAGTGGGGTGCAGATGGCGGAAGAAAATTCCACTGTTTACCGTCCACGAACAATTTGTCTGATACTTCGGTTTTAGCTGATTGGCAACGAGATTGCAGATATTCTGTAACTCCTTGTTCGTTCCTACAAATGTTGTTCCGCAATCACTATAGAAGTTCGAACAGATGCCTCTTCTAGAAATGAATCTTCGTACTGCCGCCAAGAATGCTTCAGATGTGAGATCGCTAACTAATTCGAGATGAATTGCTTTGGTTGCGAAACATACAAAAACCGCAACATAATCCTTTGTTAATCGAACTCCTCTTCCTTTTGTCATTCTTACTTGAAATGGTCCTGCATAATCCACTCCAGTGTGAGTGAACGGCCTTGATGGTGTCACCCTTGGTGGTGGCAACACCCCCATTATTTGTTGAGTACTAGATGCCTTAAATCTGTGACATCGAATGCAATTGTGCAGAACCTTACGTACAAATCGCTTCGTGTGGGGAATCCAGTAAGACTGCCTCAATGTAGCCATCGTTAGTTTTATTCCGCTGTGCAGTGTCCTTTCATGTATTTTCTGTACTAATAATCTCGTGCAATTGTCGGCGTACGGCAGAATGTAAGGATGTTTTTGGGTTTGGGGTAGATTGGAGTTCTCTAAACGACTCCCAACAGTCAAAATCCCTTCTTCATTTACCTTGGAGTCTAACGACAAAAGCTTGCTATTTTTCGGAATGTCCGTTCCATTTATCAAGCAATTTCTTTCAGCGGAGAACTCTTTAAGTTGAACTGAACGTATAATACGTTTTGTAGTTTCTTCAATTTCGTTCACTGTAAGTGGTCCTGAAGTGTGTTATTACCCTGAGAAGTTATTTACCTTCGATGTCGATGATGTTAGCACAGCTGTTTGATCAACGGAGTCTTCCAAAGAATGATACAAATTTGGCTGTGGAGGCCAGCAATCACCTTAATTCTTTAGCCAGTTCGGGCCATAAGGATGACTTAGTAACTGTTTATCCTTAAGTCCTCTAGAAGAACAATCAGCAGGATTTTCTGAGGATCTTATATGCCTCCATGATTCTGGATCTTCTGCTCTACGTATTTTCGATATCCTGTTGGATATAAATAAGGCCTTGATGGATTAATCCTTTTTTATCCAGGATAAGACGATAGTAGAATCGGTCCAAGCGAACACCTTATGTACTTCCACTCTAATATTCTGCCTTACTTCCGTCAAGAGCTTCGATAAAAGATCAGCACCACACAGCTCTAACTTTGGGATTGTGAGTTTTTCCTTTAACGGCGGAGCTCTTGTCTTTGATGTTAACAGGTTGATTGAAAACCTATTGTCATAGTAGACTCTGGAGAACACCACCGCTGCATAAGTTGCGTCAGAAGCATCACAAAAGCCATGCAACTCAATTTCTTGGCCCTCTTGTGTGTTAATGCATCTAGGAATTGTTATGGTCTCTGCAGCCGGAAGTTCAATCTTGAAGTTAGACCAACATTGTTGTAATTCAGCAGTAAGCGGTTCATCCCAGTCGAGGTCTGCCTTCCAGATCCGCTGCATTAGTAGTTTTGCCCGGATTGTTAGCGGTGAGAGCCATCCTAATGGCTCAAACAACCGTGCTATTTCAGATAATTTCGTTCGTTTTGTTAACACTTTATGTTCCTTTATATTAACCTTGAAGTGGAAGGTATCGTTAGATGGGTTTCAATGTATGCCCAAAGTCTTGACCGTGTTTTCTTTGTTAAAGTTGATTCGTAACAGGCTATTCGAACTTGAGATAACATCAATTAGTTCCGTATGATTTGCAGAACATTTTCGAAGATAAAATCCTCCACATTTTAATAAGGCTATAAGCTGCTGCTGAACATATTTGCACTCGCGTAAGGTGTCCCCTCCCGACAGCAGGTCATCAACATAGCAGTCTTCCCTTAATATGAGTGCAGCGATCGGGTAGTATTGTTCTTCATCAGATGCCAGTTGATGGTAAGGTACGGTGCAGATCTTCTTTTTCCTCTTGTGGCGCTACAGTCCGGGGTGGACCTGGGCCTCAACCAACATGCCTCTCCAGCCAGCACGATCTTTCGCCAGCTGTCTCCAGTTGCGCATTCCAAGTTGGTTGAGGTCCTTCTCCACTTGTGTGTGCCACTTTAGTCTAGGTCGTCCTCTGTTGCGTTGTTCCAATGGCTCGTATTCAAAGACTTTTCGGGCCGGAGCAGTGGTGTCCATACGATCTACATGGCCTAGCCATCTTAAGCGTTGTATCCGTACAAACTTGACTAGGCGCATGTCGCTGTACAGCCTATAGAGTTCGTCATTAAATCTTCTCCTCCAGATGTCATCAACGCAAACAGGACCAAAAATCGAACGCAAAACTTTTCTCTCGAAAAGACTAAGGGCTTCCTCATCCGCCTTTGCTAACGTCCAAGATTCTGCGCCATATAGTAGAACGGGGATGATCAAGCTGTTATATAAAGCGAGCTTAGTCCTTCGAGAGAGGGCTTTATTACTCAATTGCCTCTTGAGCCCAAAGAAATAGCGATTGGCAAGAGTGATTTTGCGTTTGATTTCGGTATTGATGTTGCTGTCCCTGTTTACCGCGGAGCCGAGGTAGACGAAGTCCTTAACTACCTCGAAGGTTCTGCTGCCTAGTGTCCGTCTCCGTCCTTCCTTGATGACAGCATGTACTTCGTTTTGCCCTCACTTACCACTAGACCCCGCTTCAATGCCAGCAAACGCCTCATTGACGGCTCGCTGTGTTCGTCCAATCAAGTCAATGTCATCAGCGTATGCTAGCAATTGAACCGACTTCTGGAAGATCGTGTCTCTGGTGTTGACGCACGATCTTCTCGAGGATGATGTTAAAGAAGTCACATGACAGTGCGTCGCCTTGTCTAAAACCGACCTTGACGGAGCAGCGAGAGTTTTCCATCGTCATCCTACACAATCTGACGAGTTTGGTAGGAATGCCAAAACTAGACATGGCGCTGTATAGCTCGTCTCTATGCACACTGTCATATGCAGCCTTGAAATCGACGAATAGGTGGTGAGTGACAATTTGCATTTCTTGGGTCTTCCAGGATCTGCCGTAATGTGAAGATCTGGCCTATTGTGGACTTCCCTGGCCTGAAACCACACTGATAGGGACCCACCAGGTCATGGACAAATGGTTTCAGACGCTCACACAATACGGCAGAGAGGATCTTGTATGCGATGTTCAGGAGACTAATCCCTCTGTAATTGGCGCAGTCAAAGGGGTCTCCTTTCTTGTGGACCGGAAAAACGACGCTGAGATTCCACTCATCGGGCATGCTTTCCTCCGACCATATCTTTCAGATGAGCTGGTGCATGCGCCCAACCAAGTCATCTCCAGCTGCTTTAAATAGTTCTGCGGACAGTCCGTCCGCTCCAGCAGCTTTGTTCGACTTCAGCGTGGAAATTAATAGCTTCACCTCGTCTAAGTCGGGGGGACGGAATGCTTATCTATCATCGTCCAACTTGAGTGGATCATTCTGCCTTACAGCGGGATTTGGGTCGTCATCGCCGTTAAGGAGTCTGCAGAAATGATACTTCCAGATTCTCAGCACAGACTGCGACTCTACTACGAGTTGTCCATTTTGGTCCCGGCAGGCCTTGGTCCGAACCTTGTATCCTCCGGATAGCTGTTTTACCTTTCGGTAAAACGTTCGGACTTCATTCCTGCCAAAGCACCTTTCCATTTCTTCGACCGCGCGTTTCTCATGCTCCTTCTTCTTCCTAGAGTTCACGAACAGCCCGCGTTGTTCGATGCAGCGTCGCCTTATAGGCGTCTTGTTTAGCTGCGGGCGCTTGCCTGCACTCGTCGTCAAACCACGGGTTCCTTCTGGGTGGTGACGTGAAACCCAGCACATCAGTGGCAGCAACCTTTATGGTTTCTTGACAACGTTTCCATTCTTCTTCTATGCTTAGTGCAGGAAGCGTCGAACTCTGAGCGAGTTTCCGGGAGACTCGGTCGGCAAAGTTCCCAGCAATCAGCTGCGATTGTAGCTTACGTCAAACCGTTTTGGTCTTTCTCGACTCCGTTGCTCTCTCGATATCCGGGTTCTTACCTTGGCTACAACAAGGTGATGATCCGAGTCAATGTTTTCACCTCGGAAGGTTCGGACATCGAGAATACTGGAGGAGTGTCTGACGTCGATCGCAACGTGATCAATCTGGTTGACGGTTGATTGATCAGGAGATCGCTAGGTTCCTTTGTGAATGTCCAGGTGTGGGAACCGCGTGCTAACCACAGAGAGGTTTCGCCCCGAGGCCCGCCCCGAGTCCGTTTCCGGATGTGTTGTCGTGCAGGCTGTGTTTACCGATGACTCCAGCAAAGATGTCCTCCTTTCCCAGCTGAGCGTTGAAATCTCCTAGAACGATCTTGGTGTCGTAGCTGGGGCATCGATCGTATGTTCTTTCTAGGAGATCACAGAAGTCATCCTTGATGTTGTCATCCTTCTCCTCTGTCGGGGCGTGAGCGCAAATAAGGCTGATGTTCCCGAATTTAGCCTTGATGCGGATCGTCATGAGGCGTTCGCTGACGGGGTCGTAGCTCAAGACATTTTTCCTAAGTCTGCCTCGAACAACAAATCCGGATCCGAATAAGCGCTGCCTTCTCTCTCTATAGCAATTGCTGTAGTAGATATCGCAGTTCTTCATCGCTTTTATGCCAGGCCCATCCCATCGCACTTCCTGGATGGCGGTTATATCAGCTTTGTAGCTGTCAAGGGCCTCCGCAAGTTGTTCGGCTGCACGTGCCCTATTAAGAGACCTCACATTCCACGTGCAAAACCAAAAATCATTGTCCTTAAAACGTTCGCTGGGGTCGTCAATGGTTGATCCTTCACTCTCCGAGGCATGATGTTGTCTCTGAATTTCTGGTTTTTACGTGGTGAGGAAGTTACCCCCACGCAGGTACGGTGCAGATGCCGTTAGATATGTGACGTTGGTGAGTTTGTACACTTTAATTTTTTCGCTTGAAGAGTTCCGCCACACTATCCGTTGATAGTCTTGATGAAGTTCGTTGATTTTGATTTGGCGATACATCTTCTCGATGCCTGCTGTGAATACATATCTGTGTCGCCGCCAACGCATAATGATTGTGATTAGATCCTACTGTAGTCTAGGATCAACCAACATGAGATCATTAAGTCTGATTCCAGTTGATGTTTTCGCTGATGCATCGAACACTACTCTGAGCTTTGTTGTGAGGCTGTGAGGCTTAATGACAGCGTGGTGTGGCATATAGTATGCGCCTTCTTTTTGCCTTTCATTTTCAGGAACTTCTTTCATGAGACCTAGACTTATAGATTCCCTTATGAAATTACTATATTCGCGGTGCATTGAGGGATCTGATTTGAATTTTTTCTCCAGTTGTAGTAATCTTGCAATTGCTCTGTCTCTTGACTTTCCAAGACTATATTTCTGTCATCACTATCTCGACAGTGTGTTTCTTCGTACAACTTTTCGCAACTAAGGTCGTCTTGCCTTAATTCAATTTTTTCGGGTATTTCCTCTTGATTCCAAAAATTCTTGAGCTGTGTTTCTAACGACGTTTGGGCAACCATTCCTATAATTTTTACACTTCCGCATTTGGTTGAAGTACGTCCTGTGATGAACCAACCGAATTGTGATCTTTGTGCCATGGGAAAACCTTGTGGCCCTTCTTTAAAGCCATTTAGGATGATGTCTCCGTAAACATTAGCTCCAAGAATCAGATCAATACTACCGGAAATGTTATATGCTGGATCAGCTAGCAACAGGTTCCTTAAGTTGTTAGGAATTTCGTTGAAATCATTTTTGTCTGGAGTCAGTCTGGTGAGTGTCGGTAAGACAAGCGCAGAGGTCACCAGTTTGAAGTCTGATGCAAATCTTGGTGCTAATATTAATTCTACATTGTACCGAGCTGTTCCAGCATCAGTTGCTCCTAGACCGCTGATTTCAGTATGTACCCTTTGTTTTGGCAAACGTAATGATTGTGCAGCTTCTTCAGTAATAAGAGTTGCTTGCGATACAGGATCAATGAGAGCTCGAAGTCTTCTTTGATGACCATCAATGTTCGTCGCTGTTATCAATGCTGTGGCAAGCAAAATATCTTGATTTTGATGTCCATAATTAGACTGGACTCCATCCGAATGCATTCTTCCGTCATTTGGTGAACGGCCAACAGCTTCCCTTCTTAAGGCAAAGTCTTCTTGGTGTAAGAGGGTGTGGTGTTTCTTATTGCACTGCTTACAAGTTCGCAAACTAGTGCACGCATCCTTTTTGTCATGCCTTAAGCAGTTTATACACAACTTAGCAAGTCTAACTTGTTCGCATCTTTCCTTAAGCGTCCAATTCAAGAACTTACTGCAAGAGTAAAGATTGTGGTCATTCTTACAAAATATGTATTTAGCTCGAGTTGTTAAATGATAATTGCGAACATAGACCTTTGATTCCTCCTTGCAATATCTTTGTCTAGATGATCCCGTCACCTCCAATGCTTGGTACCTTCTTTGCAGAAAATCATACAATGTTTGCAGTGCGGGCATCTTTTTTGGTTCTTCTTAACTTTGCTCAGACAGGTTTCTGCTTTTTTGGTCTAACGCCTTCGTGATAAGATGAACAATAAGAGGGCCCCAAGATGTCGTATCAAAGCCCATGTTGGCTATAGCAGATAGGCTTTCCTTCGTTGTATCTAAGATCGCCTTAATTGAGTTTGATGTTGACTGTTTGCCTTGATGACCAGCCTTGAGCATTTTTTCGATGTGTAGTCCGAAAATATTTCTTTCATTGTCGTATCTATCCTTTAATGTTTCCCATGCCGTTTGATAATTTGAACTTGAAATGGTTAGGTGCTGTATTAGTTGCAGTGGCTCTCCTTCTAAATGGGTTTTCAAATATTTTATTTTTTCTGTTGTGCTGAGAGTTGTTCTATTGTGTATAATGGCGGTGAATACATCACAAAACGATTGTCATTCCAAATAATTTCCTTTGAGTATCGGAATTTTTAATTGTGGCAATCGTGCCTCAACCTTAGGGTTTCTCTCTTCAATCGCTATTTGCTTCACTTCGCTGAGTTTTGAAGCCATTTTATGAAGACATCGGTTGAACTCTCTTTGTACTGGCCGGCACTCGTCATTTATCACATAGCTTGTTATAAGCTCGTTCTCTGAAGCGTTTATCATAAAGTCTTCGTGCGACTCAGTGAAGCTTCTTGATTGATCTAATAATATTTTTTGTTGGAAGTCATGTACTTCCGTTGAATAGTCCGTTAAAGCTGCGTCTTCAAACTCCATTATATTTTTAGCAATTGTCTTCATTTTTATTTTCAGTTTGCGCAATTGTTAAGATTGCTCCCGCCCCAGTTTTTATTCTGAAGTGCCTGGTTCGTTGGTGTATGGGTTGTGTTGTTGAATTTTCGCATTTAATTCTGCGACTGGTTCGCTGACATACGTGCTTTTCTTAGCTATTTTCTCCCGTAGCTGTTCATAGAGATGTCGTACTTTCTCTACTGTTTTACTCTGCATGTACGGAGTATCATGTTTTACCACTTTTTCTATCTTCTTGTGGTTTTCGAGAAACTCTGCCCAGATTTCATCTGTATGATTTAGTTTCTCTTCTAAATATCTACTCGTTTTTCGCGTTGGGCTGTCCTTTGAAAAATTTATGCTAGTTCTCTCGAGCTCCTCTGCCAGAGTTTTCTGCCTAGCAACTACGATGTGGATCTCAGTTTCATCTAAAACCATCTTACCGTTTTACGTTATATGTTTTATGTTTGTTCTTGAATTCTTTGATTTCTTGTTACTACCAGTGTGAGCCCTGGTTAAGCTTTTAAAATCCAATGTAAGCCTCGATAATGCTGTTTAAGCCGCTGTGATCGTTTTATTTTAATCGAAGGGCCAAGTGTTTGCCTTAGTAGTCAAACAGAAAAAAAATTATGACTCTTTACCGCTGGTGGGGAAGGCAATGTGTGCTGGTTACTTTAATGAACTGTCCTTTATTTACAAATAATTTCATTTAAATACTACAAATTTGCTTACTCTACGATAATAATGCGAAAACGCGGGGAAACGAAATGCACAAAGGTGAATGAATCGCGCTGCTGTGCGTTCTTGAGCGCTGTGCTTCATCGCTTGGCGTCGTGTTTCATTATTGTTGTAAACGATCACAAGAGTAAGTATATAAGTAAATATATAAGTAAGTATATTTAAGTCAATAATAATAATAATTGTTGGCGCTACAGTCCCCAGGGGGACCAGGGCCTAACTTGCTCATCAATTACTTGTATTGTGCGTGCTACTGTTCTCTCACGAGCTACAGTCTTTTGCCGACTCCGAACGGCGAAATTTGAGAAGCTTTCTTAGACAGTTATTACTCTTTGAGTGTTGTCAGCAGCTCGAAATAGATGGTGCCGTGAAAAATTCAAACAATTGGTGTTGAGCTTGGAGTCGAACCTAGATCCTTCGGCGTGTGAGCGTCGCACTCTGCCCACTATGCCACGGCGACCAAGTTAAAATAGGTTATATTAAGTTAGATTAAGTTTCTATTAAAAAAAATTTAGATAACTAAGTTTTTAAAAAGTTTTCTTAGTTTTAAATAAATAGATACTAGTTTTGATAAATTTAAAAATAAAAATAATAATTATTGGTTTAGCTAAGAGCTCCCGCGTAAAGCCAGTAAGTAGTTCTAGAAATCATATAAGTTGTACCAAGGTTAAGCATTTTGTTCCCAGTTTTAAAAAAGCATTAGTAAAACAAAAATTAAATGCATTTTTAAACTTAACCTTCAACATAAAATATGGGTACGTAAAATGAGACAATATTCGATATCGTATAAATAACTTTCAGAAATTTGGCTATAGCCATCACAAAATATATATATATTATATGTTAAAAAGTATCAATCAAAAATCCGCTGTTTAATCAGCTGTTCAGACGACCAGTACCTTTCTTATTGGTTTCTGCTATATATTTAAGGTATTCCTTCGCGTTTTGAGAAGGGGAAGCAATCACCTGATTACAACAGCTCACGCGTATTAAAAGATATTATAGAAACAACAAGCTGTCGAAAATGTCTGGTTGGCAAAGTGGGGTAAAGAACCATTTTTACTTCAGGTGGTTTGTGGTGATAAGAAAACAGTAAGATATTTCACAATCAGTTTGGAGTGTAAAGCAATTAACTGATTACATCGTATTATACATATTCATAGATGCCATATATATGGCAAAATTTCCTCCGTGTCCAACAGGGCTAAAAAGACATTTCTATTTAGGGTGTTTATGACAGAGCCACATATCGAAAGACGAATTCAACATAGCAAACACGCATACCATCATTTTCCTGAGCCATACTTCATGCATATCTACTCAGTAAGTGGTTTTCAAATATATGATTACTTCCAATAATTAAATAAACCAATAATAGTTTCAAACAGAAATCAATAAGAAACAGCTGATTTCGCTTAAGCAAATAAAAAATTTTGCTTTGACATTCGAAGTAGATTACACATAAATTGCTTGATCAAATCGGAATATGGGGGATCTAAGTCGGGCCTTCTGAAAGATGCATTTTTTTTTCGTAGCGGCGGACTAAGTGACTTTTTGTGTAACACCTAAGCCACAACGGCGCTGTCACGCGGTCGTAGTTTGACATTTAAAGTACAATACATGTTAAATTCTAGTGCAAAACAAAATGGAACGGTCGTGCTAAGAGCTTTCACAGACCGTTATATCGTAATTGCGAACAAAAAGTTTATGTCATAATTCCGATACTTGCGATCCCTCAACTGACTGATACAGTTTTGTTTGTTTCACTGAGACGAAGAAAAAATTATATGGTTGGGGGATCTAATCGGATTAGTTTAGGCGGTATTTGAGATTAGAAACTGCTAAAAGTTCATAAAAATTGGATCAATTCTAAGAAATTCAGACTTCTGCTTGTTATTTTTATGTTTGTTTTGCACATATTTCGGCGCAGAAACGTATTTCATGTTTTGTGCCTCCAGTTGCGCACTCCAAGTTGGTTCAGGTGCTTCTCCACCGGACTAAGTGACTTTTTGTGTAACACCTAAGCCACAACGGCGCTGTCACGCGGTCGTAGTTTGACATTTAAAGTACAATACATGTTAAATTCTAGTGCAAAACAAAATGGAACGGTCGTGCTAAGAGCTTTCACAGACCGTTATATCGTAATTGCGAACAAAAAGTTTGTGGCATAATTCCGATACTTGCGATCCCTCGACTGACTGATACAGTTTTGTTTGTTTCACTGAGACGAAGAAAAAATTGTATGGTTGGGGGATCTAATCGGATTAGTTTAGGCGGTATTTGAGATTAGGAACTGCTAAAAGTTCATAAAAATTGGATCAATTCTAAGAAATTCAGACTTCTGCTTGTTATTTTTATGTTTGTTTTGCACATATTTCGGCGCAGAAACGTATTTCATGTTTTGTGCCTCCAGTTGCGCACTCCAAGTTGGTTCAGGTGATTCTCCACCTTAGCCATGCCGTCCTCTGTTGCGTTGTCCCAATGGCTCGGATTCGAAGACATTTCGAGCTGGAGCAGTTGTGTCCATACGCTCTACATGTCCTAGTCATCTTAAGCCTTGTATCCGTAGACGCTTGACCAGGCGCATGTCGCTGTACAGCCTATAGAGTTCGTCGTTAAATCTTCTTCTCCAGATGCCATCAACGCAAACAGGACCAAAAATCGCAAACAAAACTTTTCTAACGAAAAGTCTAAGGGCTTCTTCATTCGCCTTTGGTAACGTCCAGGGTTTTTTTCCTTGCCATAGAGTAGGACTGGGATGATCAAGCTGTTATATAAAGCGAGCTTAGTCCTTGGAGAGAGAAATTTATTACTCAATTGCCTCTTGAACACAAAGAACCAGCGATTCGCAAGAGTGATTTCGTTTGATTTCGGTACTGATATTATTGTCCCTATTTATCGCGGAGCCGAGGTAGAAGAAGTCCTTAACTACCTCGAAGTTTCTGCTGCCTAGTGTGACGCACTATCCGAGACGTCGATGTTGTGTGTCCTTCCTTGATGACAGTATGTACGAGTACTCTGTTTCTCCTCCTTTCTTGTGGACCGGGAAAACGACGCTGAGATTTCACTCATCGGGCATGCTTTCCTCCGACCATATCTGACAGATGAGGTGGTACATGCGCCCAACCAGGTTATCTCCAGCTGCTTAAAATAGTTCGACTTCAGCTTGAATATTGCTTTTTTTACCTCATCTAAATCGGGGGTACGGAATTCTCGTCTATCATCGTCCAAATTGAGTGGAACATTCCTCCTATCAGCGGATTTTGGGCCGTCATCGCTGTTAAGGGGTTTGCCGAAATGATCTTTCCAGATTTTCGGCACAGACTTCGACTCTTCCACGAGTTGACCATTTTTTTCCGGCAGCCTTCGGTCCGAACATTGTATGCTCCGGATATCTGTTTTTCCTTTCTATAAAACTTTGGATCTTCATTCCTGCCATAACA
The DNA here is from genome assembly GCA_955652365.1 of Eristalinus aeneus. NCBI lineage: Eukaryota > Metazoa > Arthropoda > Insecta > Diptera > Syrphidae > Eristalinus > Eristalinus aeneus. The sequence goes on along the minus strand of OY019132.1, from coordinate 13,602,269 downwards.
CCTTTCCATTGCCTCGACCGCGCGAGTTATGTATCTTGTAAAGAAACACGTTTGTAGTTTGAAGGTAGGAGTAAGACTAAAGGTTATTTGCATCCATTTTCTTAACATATGCTACGATATTTCTTATGACTTACTTAGTACTACACAAATATTTACGTAGTCAGCAATCCGCGTTATTATGCAATAACGAAATATATGCGAAAATATTAGTGTGTTGTGGTGCTTGTGCACCAACGATTAAATTTCTAGAATGCTATGAACTTCATTCTGCTGATGCAGCAACAAAGGCAATGAACGTATCAAGCTGTCTAATTCGAGAGTTTGCATTTTGGGGTGAGTGTACTAACGTAACACCTCCTCCGCTAGCTTGAGATACTCCCGGATCTGATTACATAAAACTTACGAATGTATTATTTATTACTATTAATTATTAATTATTCTTAATTATTGAAAGGTATTATTGATCTTAGGAATGATAAAAATGGCCCTTTATTCAAAAAGTTTTTTCGAAAATTGAAGATTATCTATAAAAATGGTATAGTTGTTAAATGAAAACAGGTAATGCCCATCTGCGAGGAACGTTCTTTCGTTACAAGTACTGTTAATTATTTTGTTTTTAAAATTTTTCATTACCATCAACTATCAACTATTAGCTATCAACTTCGAATATACATATGTTCAAATTGATTTTTCACTGAAAGAAATTTTTCTTGACTGCACAATTTTTACTTCTTTTCAGCTCTTGAAAGCATTTGTTTTCTTCAAATGTGTAAGAGATATTGTCTATGTCGACTATAAATTCGGGATCGAATTCCAGTTCAAAGTGTTCACTGTTTGGAACTGGGATTAACAGTTTTTTGCTAACGTTTAGAATATCGGCAGGTAGCTTAATGGCTAAAACGATTTTGCCTTCGTTAAAAGAAGCGACACCAAGACAAATGCTTAGGAGTTCTTTGAGGTCAATGTTGTAGGCAATTATTTCCTTTTCCGCTAAGAAGTTCGGTTGAAAAATGCCTGTACTTGCCGATGCTAAATTTGGCTGAATACTCTCAACTTTTTCTTTTAGAGAGTTAAGCTTGAACATTTGTTCAATAAAAAATGTTTCACTCTGACGTTTCATAGCGAGTCCTTCGATTTGGTTAAATTTCTCTAGGACACGTTTTTGGCCTGATTCGACAACTCGTTTTAGTAGGCTTATAATTAGTTTTTATCTTTATTTGTTGGTTCACGGTTATTATTACTTCATGGTTATTGGTGACTGCAATTGAAAAATGCTCTTAAAAATTTGGCATATCATTGCCATTCAGTGTGCCAAAGAGCCACTTGAAAGATTTACCTATAACATTGACGAGGCCCCTCTTATACTTGTGGGGTATCATGCTTTGGACCATATGTCGAATGTAGATTATTTCATTCGATTTTCTTTCGATTTTCTAAATTCTCAAAGTTTGGGGCGACATTGGAACTAGTACTAGCAGGATAAGGTATAACAGCATCACCTGCAAATTTTAAAGGTCGTTTAATATTAGATTCATGCACATTACATAAGGGGTATTTTCTTAACTTTGGCTGTTCTTTATGCCTAACACTAGCATAATTTTTAATAAATCCTTGCTGTCGAGTTTCGAAGTATTCTTCGCGGTTTTTGTTACATTTAGTTATTGTGTTTCTTTTGTTCTTATATATCCTCTACTACTATGGACTTATCGATTATATTATTTTCTACTTCGAGTAGTGTAGCCTTAATAGATGAATAAAAGGAAGAATAATACAATTCGATTGTCTTTGCCATTTGTTCTTTAATTGCTAATTTATTTCCAGATTCAAAACCCGCATTCGTTCCGTAAGCGTATTGTTTAAACGTTCCGCATCCGCATCTGTGGCTTCACAAAATTAATTTCAATGTTTTCTTCTTTGAAAAAGTTTTTTAAGTTTACGTTGTTTTTTCTATTTTTCCTTTGATGGAGATTTATATGCGTATTTCCTAAATAAAGATTTACCGCATGTTTTGAAAATGTATCTATAAAATTAATAAATGAGTGTTTGGAATTGACATAAGTGTCAATATGAACTACATCATTTATATTGTTGGGGTATATCGTATTTTGCCCAGTGCAAAGATCGCAATAATTTTCAACCTTATTAATAAGATTTTTCAGATTCGGAAAGAAAATTTTATGTTTCAGCCCCTCGTAGTTGGCAATTTACCACAATGACCAGTTTTATTATTGTGGTAAAGGGAGATCTGCTTTATGGCTTCTTCTTCATTTGTAAGATCGAAATAAAAACGCTTTACGAATTAAACATTAGAATTAACAGGAAATATGTCGATCAAAGTTTGTTGAACCTGGTGGTTTTTTCCACCACCTTCCTTCTTTCAGTTCTGAATAATGTTGTGCACGCTACTGTCCTCTTACGAGCAGAAGGGACCTACAGTTTCTACTCCGAACGGCGAAATTAGAGAAGCTTTTTCTTAGACAGTTATTACTCTTAGAGTGTTGTCAGCAGCTCGAAAGAGGTGGTGCCGTGAAAAATTTGAAAAATTGGTGTTGAGCTGGGAATCGAACCTAGACCTTCGGTGTGTGAGCATCGCACTCTACCCACTACGCCACGTCGGCCAGTTTTAAACACATTCCTATTTTTCCTATACTGATGTGTCTTCGGACTATATTAGCAACGTTGTCAGGTATTTCTGTTTTTTTTTATGAAAATTCGTTTATTGCCATATAAGTTTTCAATTTGCTGACTTCTAGTTTCACATGTCATAAGCTGAGTTTTGAATCCGTTCACAACACTTTCCAATGTAGGGAATTGATTGTTATTAGTTGGCTGTAGTAAATTAATTTCATTTGACGTTGTGTTGATTCTGATCAAGGAATCCGCTTGTTTATTTTCCTTTCCTTTAATGTAATCAACCTTTGCGTCATACCGGCCTAATTGGATGATCAACCTTTAAAGTCTTGAATTAAGATCTTTTCCTATCTGCTTTATGTGTAGCCACTTAATGGGTTGGTGATCTGTCCATAAGTCAATCTCCCTTTCAAATATATATGGTCGGAAGTACTTGACTGCCCGAACTATTCGGAGCGATTCCTTTTCGATCGTGGAAAAGTGTTTCTCATGATCGTCAATTGTACGAGAAGCGAACGAAATGGGATGTCCGCCCTGAATTAATGTTGCACCCAATGCGAAATAGCTTGCATCTTTTGGAATCGGAGTATTTAAGTGTAGGATGAGTGGTAACAATTTCTTTTAATTTTTCGAAAGCTGATATGTAGTATGGATCATTAGGGCTAACCTTCATTTCAAATATGCTACCATGGGGTAAGCCACCTTAGCATAATCTTTAATAAATTTTCTACAATACCCGGTTAAGGTTTAGGGTGGTAGGAAGCTTAAGGTCGCGAATTGTGCGTATTTTATCCGGGTTGAGTTTGACTCCTTCTGGGCTAAGGACATATCCTAAATATTCAGTTTCTTTGGACAACAATTTAAATGTTTCTATCTGAATTTTTAGCCCCGCCTATTGCAGCTTGAAGGACTAATTTTAAATTTATAAGATGTTCCTGAAAGGAAGTGCTAAAAATTAAAATGTCTTATAGATATACGACTCAAATTTTGTCAATATACTTTTTGAGAATTGCATTAATGAATCTTTGAAATGTTGAAGGAGCATTTTAGTCTGATTAGTAAGGATATTTGGTTTTTTAAGCTGGTTGCTGACCCAGTGTCAATTAAACATTTAATTGTTTGATTGTCTATTGTTATGTTAACTACCTGTTATTCCTGTGCTGAGGCTGATTGTGAAAATTTGTAATAATTTGGCCTAAATTTGGTCCTGGTCTATTTGGGTTAGAATGAGTATAGGGTTTTTTTTATTAAAGCTTTGCTGAATTTGGCTAAACCGTTTTTGGTTTGAATTTTGAAATCTTTCCTTCAGATTATCTTGAGAAGCGTCATCTTGTGAGTTAGGCAAGGGATTGGAGTTAAAGTTGAAGTAAGTATGGTGAATATGAATTGTTATATTATCGTCTAATAATTTTAATTTTGATTACTTATTATTTATGTCCATTAAACTACTATTTACATCATGGTGAGCCCTAACACAACAGTATATTTTTTCTAGGAGTAGTTCTTATAAATCAGAATCTAATCTATCTGGCTTATACATATTTGGTTTACCCACATCGAAATCAAAGATTTCATTGATAGTGAAACTTGTTTCTTTTATAATTGAAAATAGGTAATTCTTTTAGATTATTAACCTCAACATTTCTGCAGTAGTTATATACTTCAGAGAAAATTTTGGAAGGCTTGAAATGTTGCCTCAATTTGTCTTTTATTTCTTCCCAATTGATGTTGTCTCCAGTCTGTTACCTTATACACTTCGCTGCTTCGCCTTAAAGTTTTCGTTTACTACAATCCCTAGAGCGTATTGGAACAGATATTGATCTCCTCCACAGAGCATATTTGCTGACTTCACCGAACGAATAAACGAAGATAAGCTGTAGTTTCCATTCCCTTCAAAAGGCTTAAGAAGACGGAATTGTTCAAGAACCTTATCGGGGGGCATGGAAAATATTGAATGACGTTGTTCCCGTTTAATTTGTTGTCGTTCCAGTTGTTGCTCCTCTACTAGAATTGTTGTAGTTCTTGATGCTGAATTTGTTCTTTCTGATGTGGACTGGGTTGCTGGAGTTGCTGTTGTTCTTGATGCTGATTTTGTTCTTCTTGCCGTTGAATGATTAAATGTAGCATTGCAATTTTTTGTTTAAGCTTTCCAATTGTCATTTTATTTTTTTTTTCACAATTTGTGCTGTCTTTTGTAGCACAATGAACACTAAATCACCACGTAATTCAAAATCGTTAGTTTTTCTTCCATTTAAAGAACTAATGACATTTCAATTGTATATGTCTTTTCTCCTCTCACAATACCCTACTTACAGTACAATAAAAAATAAAGGTTCGATGTAATTCTTCGGGATTACAAACTACGTTTTTAATTTGAAGGTTGTCTTACAACTAAGCTTTATTTGCATCCATATTCTTAACATATGCCACCATATTTCTTATGACCTACTTAATACTACACACATATTTACGTCAGCAATCTGTGTTAATTAGCAAACGGAAATGCGAAAATATTAATGTGTTGTGGTGCTTGTGCAACAACGATCGAATATCCAGAATCCTATGAACTTCGTTGTGCTGAACAAAGGCAATGAACGTATCGAGCTGACTTATTCGAGAGTTTGAAATTTGGAGTGAGTCTTCTAACGTAACATGGGCTTCTCATGCTCCTTATTTTTCCTTCTGAGAATTCGGTGCTCTTTCCTTCTTCTCTGTTCGTGTTTGGCTGCATGTGCTTGCCTGTACTCGTCGTCAAACCATGGGTTCCATCTGGGTGGTGACATCAAAAACCAAGCACATCGGTCGCAGCTTCTTCGACGGCTTCTTGACAACGTTTCAAGTGTTCTTCTACGGTTAGTGCAGGCAGCGTCTAGCTCTAAGCGATTTTAAGGAAAATTCGGTCGGCAGAGCTCCAAGCGATCAGTTGCTATCCGACGTCAAACCGTTTTGGCCCATCTTGACTCCGCTGATCTCTCCATAACCGGGTTCTTACCTTGGCTACAATAAGGTGATGATCCGAATCGACGTTTGCACCTCGTAAGGTACGGACATCGAGCATATTGGAAGAGTGTTTGACGTCGATGACGTCGATTGTGAATGTTCAGGAACTGCGTGCTAGCCACAGAGAGATTTCGCGAAGTCGAAGTCCAACATCCTGAGTCCGTTTCCGGATGTGTTGTCTTGCAGGCTGTGTTTTCCAACGACTCCAGCAAAGATGTCCTCCTTTCCTAACTGAGCGTTGAAGTCTCCTAGTAGCTGGGGCATCGATCGTATGTTCCTTCTAAGAAATAAAAGTCATCCTTGGTGTTGTCATCCTTTTCCTCTGTCGGGGCGTGAGTGCATATTAGGCTGAGGTTTTCGAATTTAGGCTTAATGCGGATTGTCATGAGGCGTTTGTTGACGGGGTCGTAGCTCAAGACGTTTTGCCTTAGTCTGCCTCAAATAACAAATCCGCATCCGAATAAGCGCTGCCTTCTCTCTCTATAGCAGTCGTTGTTATATGTGTCGCAGTTTTTTGTCGCTTTTGTCGGGCCCATCCCATCGCACTCTCTGCATGGTAATAATGTCTACTTTGTAGCAGTCAAGGGCCTCGGCAAGTTTTTCGGCTGCACGTGGCCTGTCCAGGGACCTCGCATTCCACGTGCAAAACCGAAAGTCGTTATCCTTGAAATGTTTGCATGGTCTGTTGTCTTACGTCTTAATCCAAAAATATCGGCTGAAGAATTGAAGGTGTTTTACGTGGTGACAAAGTTACAACCCATTATTTAACCCTCGGGCCGAGGGGCTCGCTGCGTACATTGGTTCACCACACAACGGGGGTTGTGATGGCTATCCAGGGAGCGCCACGAGGAGGCTTTATGTGAGGTTGCCCTGTGAACTAGCGAGGATAGTTTTGGTAGCTCGTCTTGTTGAGCGCAATCAACAATGTTATCTCGCGTAGACAGGCCCATGGCCATGGTTTTTGTATCCAGACAATATTAAAATCGATAGAAAATTTTAAATCCAAAGATTCCAATTAAAAGTCATGTATTTTGTGTTAATTAGCGTATAGTTTTCTATTTGATACGATCATATCAATTATATCAGTATCAACCAATATCTTGAAGATTTGTACAGAATTGGGACTTTACACTTACTTACTTTTCAGGCAGACGCACCATGAAGGGTCTGAGCCCGAGCAATTGCTGCTTTCCGGTGACGGTCTTGGGCACGCTGCTTCGAGTCATCAAGGCCAAGTAGTTTTACATTCGCGATGACTTGGGCTCTGTACCGGAGGTTCAGCCTTCCTCTCCTTCTCGAAGCAGGAGGCTTGGATTCAAAGACCCTTTTTGCTGGAGAGTTGTTGTCCATTCGCTCGATGTGGCCGAGCCAGCGTAGTCGACGGATTTTTTCTTTCCGGACTACATTCACATCCTAGTACAGCTCGTAAAAATTGCATTTGTGTCTTCTCCTCTATTCGCCTTTCTCGCAGACGGGACGATATATCCGACGTAGAATTCTTCTTTCAAAGGCAACAAAAATCAGCTCTGCAGCCTTACTCAATGTCCAGCTTTCGGCTCCATAAAGCAGGACTGGCAGAATAAGGGTTTTGTAGAGCATGACTTTGGTCCTTCGAGTCAGGATTTTCGAGCCCAGTTGTTTTGACAGACCGAAGTTGCATCGGTTGCCAATTGCTATTCTACGTCGGATCTCCACTACGATGTTATTCGTGGAGTTTACGTTTGCCCCGAGGTATACAAATTCCTTTACTATTTCAAAATTGTAGCTGACGATTTTAACGCTTTGGCCTAGGTGGTGTGCTGCGAATCGTTTTTTGCTCGACAGCATACATTCGGATTTGTCCTCGTTGTCCTTTAGACTAGCTCGTTACGCCTGTTCCCCAATATCTTCTCCAGTACCAAATTTAAGAAATCACACGACAGCTGGTGCAGGTCGTGAGCGGTTCTGAGGTCTTTGAACCGAACTGCACGGTGCATCGCGTAAGTGTTAGCGTGGTGGATCCCGAATTCGGCCATCATTTCGAATAGATCCTTGCGATGAATCCTGTCGTATGCTGCTTTAAATTCGATATGAAGATGGTGAGTATCGATTTGAAACTCGCTGGTCGCCTCCAGGATCTGCCTCAGTGTGAAGATTTGGTCTTTAGTCAATTTGCCGGGTCGGAAACCGCACTGGTACGTGCCGATTATTGCAGTGCAGACCGGCTGTGGTCCCTAAACAGACCACGTGCAGCCGATGAACTTGCGGAGGCCCTGGACTGCTATAAAGCAGACATTACCGCAATTCAGGAAATGTGGTGGGATGGAACGGGCAAGAGAAGAGTGAGAAACTGCGACATATACCACGGCGACTGCTATAAAGAGAGAGGGAAACGCTTATTTGGATGCGGTTTTTTTGTTCGAGGCAGACTTAGGCAAAAAGTCTTAAGCTTCCAATACATAAGCGAACGCCTCATAACAATCCGCATCAAGGCTAAATTCGGAAATATATGCCTCATATGCTCCCACGCCCCGACAGAGGAAAAAGATGACAGCAGTAAAGAAGACTTCTATCACCTCCCAGAAAAGACATACGATCGATGCCCCAGCTACGACACCAAGATCGTTCTAGGAGATTTCAACGCCTAGCTGGGAAGAGAAGAAGTCTTTCCTAGAGTCATCGGAAGACACAGCCTGCACGCCAACACATCCGGAAACGGACTCAGGCTAGTTGACTTCGGCTCGGGGCGAAATCTCTATGTGGCCAGCACAGAAAGATACCAACATTCATAAAGGTATCTGGCGATCACCTGATCAATCAACCGTCAACCAGATTGATCATGCTGCGATCGACGTCAGATACTCCTCCAGTATTCTCGATGTCCGAACCCTCCGAGGTGCAAACATCGACTCGGATCATCACCTTGTTGTAGCCAAGGTAAGAACCCGGATATCGAGAGAGCAACGGAGTCAGGCCAAGACGGTTTGATGTCGGAAAACTACAATCGCAGCCGATCGCTAGAAACATTGCCCATCGATTCTCCCTGAAACTGTCTCAGAGTTCGACGCTGCCTGCACAAACAATAGAAGATAAGTGGAAACGTTGTCAAGAAGCCATCAAAGAGGCCGCCACTGATGTGCTGGGTTTCACGCCATCAACTATGAGGAACCCATGATTTGACGACGAGTGCAGGCAGGCGCATGCAGCCAAACAAGAAGCATACAAGGCAACGCTGCATCGAACGACAAGAGCTGTTTATGAGCTCTACAAACAGAGAAGAAGGGAAGAGAACCGGCTTCTTAGAAGAAAAAAGAAAGAGCACGAGAAGCGCGCGGTCGAGGAAATGGAGAGGTGCTATGGTAGGAATGACGTCTGAAATTTTTACCGCAAGATTAAACAGCTATCCGCCGGGACGAAAATGGACATCTGGTGGTAGAATCGCAGTCGGTGCTGAGAATCTGGAAGGATCATTTCTGCAGACTCCTAAGCGGCAATGACGAAGCAAATCCCGCTGTTGGCATCCCTGCCAAACTCGTCAGATTGCGTAGGATGACGATGGAGAACTCTCGCTGCTCCGTCAAGGTCGGTAGCAAACTCACCGAGACTTTCGATGTCAAAAAAGAATTTAGACAAGGCGACGCGCTGTCATGCGACTTCTTTAACATTATTCTTGAGGGGATCGTGCGGAACTCACACGTCAACATCAGAGGCACGACCGTCCACAAGTCTGTTCAACTGCTAGCTTATGCGGATGACATTGACGTGATCGGCCGAACTCAGCGAGCCGTTAATGAGGCGTTTGCTAGCATCGAAGCGGAAGCGGCTAAAGTGGGATTGGTGGTATACAAGGGCAAAACGAAGTATATGCTGTCATCGAAGAAGGACGCAGAACACCTACCTCTATAGCTCTTATAGGAGGCAGGATCGCCTTTTTTGTGGATGGGGCATATGGAGCTAATATTCCAGTCGTCGGGCATGCTTTCGTCTTCCCAAATTCGGCCATTGATTTGGTGCATGCTGCCTACCATTACATTGTTCCCAGCTTTGAAAAGCTCCGATGGTAAGCCATCTGAGCTTGTGGCTTAGTTGTTCTTCAGCCTGTTTAAAGGCTGTACCGACTTCTTTAAAGCTAAATGGGGGAACTACTTCGTCGACTGGAATTTGGATTTCTTGGTTCCCTATCACTCTCTTCTGGTCAGGCCCGCTAAGCAGTTGCTGGAAGTGCTAAAACACATCCACTATTCCTTTGTGGATCCGTTACTAGATTACACTCGCAATTTCGAAAGACGTGGGTGCCTTTTCTAAAGCCTGTGGCCAGGCTTTTGGCAATTTTGTAAAAGGCCCGTATTTTTTGTTTGTCCCAAGACTCTTCGACATCCTTGAGCTGTGAGGTTGCTAGGGACCTTTTCTTCAGGAGAAGAAGATTTTTCTTCTCCCGTACTCCTCTTGCGTTGCTCTTGTTTTTCGTTGGAGCGCTTTTTGGTATGCCTCGTCGGTTGCACCTTTTTTCTGCTCACACTCGCTATCTTACCACGGATTTCTTGTCGATGGTGGTAGACAGCCTAAGGTATGCAACCACATCCCGTTGGAATACACTTCAATTTGGTGATAATATAGCTAAAATTAATTCTTCAGCATCGCATTTCTGTAAAATGGCTTTGACAGCTTCTTCAAACCGCCAATAGCTGTTTTCAGCAGTAAAACGCTGTTTCTTCATTATAAATAATGTGAAAAAATAGCAATTATTTTACTTACGCATGATGTCAGTGTACTCCACCGAATACCGTATCATATAGTCGACCAATGCTTTAATTAATTCTCTTTTTAAACAAATGAAGTGAAAAAAAAAATTAGGCAGTACATAATTATTTAAAATGTTTGCACTCTTTCACTAACCTTCAACGTGTTTCGGTGACACAGCCGTGAAATATTCGTTGATACAATTGAATTGTGTTATCAAGAGATAAATTGACCAGGCTACTCAAGTTTTCTTTATGGAATTGGCTTTCTTTTAGATATGTATATGCATGTACTCAATTGAGTACAATGACCTTAAATGGGTTAACCTAATTAAATATATTAAAAGTAATATTCATATATGGCTCTATATTGCAAGTATCAAGAAACTATCGAGAACAGTTTTTATACTTGCATTCATTCACAAATAAATAAATAAATTCTCTAGAACGCGTTTCCGATTCCACACACTAAGTGTGATAAAAGTGTGATTTTCTTACCAAAATATGAATCACATAAAGTAAGTGCTGTGGATAAGTTTCATATGCGGAAAGAGTTTTGTGTTTAAATATGCGCGTCATGTGAAATTTGTTATACTCCATAGCCATAAGGTAAAATTACTATCATCCGCATGTGATATGAAACAGTTTTGCGTTGTTGATTTATTTCAGACTGTGTAAAATAAAAACAAAAAAATCATGTTAACATACAAACTGTTGACTCTAGTACATATAAAATTTAAGACGAAAATAAACTTAATGTATGGACCTTTATATGTTTATTTGTCATATTAGCGATATTTCTTAAAGTAGCAGTAATTTTGGAACGAACAATATTCAGCTTGGATCAAAATATGAACTTACATATGTATGTATGAAGCTACAAATAGAAATACAAACCATTAAAAGCAAATATGAAATATAACTGAAAAGTTAATTAAACGTTAAGTTCTGTTCTGAAGCCAGTTACTATCACCAATTTCTCTTTTTCTCCTGAAAGATTTAAAACAGTTATTTTATGAATGCAGGTGTTTTTCGGACTGCAGGTTTTAATTGAAGATAACAAACTATATGTGGGAAGTTAAAAATAATTCAAAAATTTACGCAAATAGGAAAGATGACAGTTGATAAACAATCATTCAGTTCATTTAATCGAAAAAGAAACATTCACCCAAACGTAATCAAATATGAAGGGTTGGGATGCGGTACAAACAGACGAGCTAAGTTAGACATCAAATTTTCAAGAATTGAATAATTTAAAAACGAACAAATTTTTCGTATTAGAAATAAATGGTTACTTATGTAATCACATTAGCCATTTATAAGTCTATATCAAACGCAATTCTATGCATTACGCGTATGGCAAAATTATAAATTTCAGATGCTTTTTTGAAAGAAATAATAGACATAATAATAGAAATAATTCTACCAAATTACGTTGGAAATATAAGGAGGGAAATTATACATTTCTGGTATTCTCATATATGTGTATGTAATTTTATTTATATATTTACATATCAACATCAATGCGCAACTGCGAAAGTAGGTAATAAACTTGTAATGCTTAAGTTAATTTTGATCGGCATATGAGTTAGTTTTTAAAAAAGTGGTAAAAATTAACTTTTTAAAAAACTAAGTTAACGGTAAATTTACTGAGCTATTTCTTTCTTTCTTTCCCTTTCTCTTGGTAACAATCAAAATTTGAATCATATTCTATTTCGACATATAATAAACAAAATCAGTTTTGCTGTACAATGATATCATATACACCATTTGAATCAATACCAAGACGCAAAATTAATATGTTAATACTTAATAAAACTTCAAGGAGTATAACAAGACTGGAATAAACCGATATACTACGTTTGTTAACTTACATATTACTTATTCTTCTTCTTCTTCTTGTGGCGCTACAGTCTTGGGTGGACCTGGGCCTCAACCAACATGCCTCTCCAGCCAGCACGATCTTTCGCCAGCTGTCTCCAGTTGCGCACTCCAAGTTGGTTGAGGTCCTTCTCCACTTGTGTGCGCCACTTTAGTCTAGGTCGTCCTCTGTTGCGTTGTCCCAATGGCACGGATTCAAAGACTTTTCGGGCCGGAGCAATGGTGTCCATACGCTCTACATGGCCTAGCCATCTTAAGCGTTGTATCCGTAGACGCTTGACCAGGCGCATGTCACTGTACAGCCCATAGAATTCGTCATTAAATCTTCTCCTCCAGATGCCATCAATGCAAACAGGACCAAAAATTGCACGCAGAACTTTTCCCTAGAAGAGACTAAGGGCTTCCTCATCCGCCTTTGCTAACGTCCAAGATTTCGCGCCATAAAGTAGGACGGGGATGATCAAGCTGTTATATAAAGCGAGCTTCGTCTTTCGAGAGAGGGCTTTATTACTCAATTGGAAGACAATCAGGAGAGTAATCCCTCGGTAGTTTGCGCAGTCAAAGGGGTCTCCTTCCTTGTGAACCGGGCAAACGATGCTGAGATTCTACTCATGGGGCATGCTTTTCTCCGACCATATCTTACAGATGAGCTGGTGCATGCGCCCAACCAGGTCGTTTCCAGCTGCTTTAAATCGTTCTGCGGACAGTCCGCCCGCTCCAGCAGCTTTGTTCGACTTCAGCTTGGATATTGCTATCTTCACCTCGTCTAAGTCGGGGGGACGGAATGCTTGTCTATCATCGTCCAAATTGAGTGGAACATTCTGCCCAACAACGGGATTTGGGCCGTCATCGCCGTTTAGGAGTCTGCAGAAATGATCCTTCCAGAATCTCAGCACCCACTGCGACTCTACTACGAGTTGTCCGGTTTGGTCCCGGCAGGCCTTGGTCCGAACCTTGTATCCTCCAGGTAGCTGTTTTACCTTTCGGTAAAACGTTCGGAATTCATTCCTGCCATAGCACCTTTCCATTTCCTCGACCGCGCGCTTCTCATGCTCCTTCTTTTTCCTTCTGAGAAGCCGGTGCTCTTCTCTTCTTCTCTGTTCGTAGAGTTCACGAACAGCTCGCGTTGTTCGATGCAGCGTCGCCTTATGGGCATCTTGTTTGGCTGTGCGCGCTTGCCTGAACTCATCGTCAAACCATGGGTTCCTTCTGGGTGGTGACGTGAAACCCAGCACATCAGTGGCAGCTTCTTTGATACGGGAGGAGTGTTTGACGTCGATCGCAACGTGATCTTTCTTTCTAGGAGATCATAGAAGTCATCCTTGATGTTGTCATCCTTCTCCTCTGTCGGGGCGTGAGCGCGTATTAGGCTGATGTGCCCGAATTTAGCCTTGATGCGGATTGTCATGAGGCGTTCGCTGACGGGGTCGTAGCTCAAGACTTTTTGCCTAAGTCTGCCTCTAACAACAAATCCGCATCCGAATAAGCGCTGCCTTCCCTCTATAGCAATTGCTGTAGTAGATATCGCAGTTCTTCATCGCTTTTATGCCAGGCTAATCCCATCGCACTTAATGGATGGCGGTTATGTCAGGTTTGTAGTTGTCAAGGGCCTCCGCAAGCTGTTCGGCTGCACGTGGCCTGTTAAGGGACCTCATATTCCACGTGCAAAACCGAAAATCATTGTCCTTAAAACGTTTGCTGGGGTCGGCAACAGTTGTCCATCCGTCCTTATCCGAGGCATGTTGTTGTCTCTGAACTATCGTTAGCTTTACGTGGTGAGGAATTTACCCTCACGCACAACCCACAGACTGGTAGGCCAGGCTCATTATTTAAATCCTCGGGCAGAGGGGTTCGCTGCATACATTAGTTCACCATACAACGGGTGTTTTGATGGCTATCCAGGGGGCGCCGCATGGAGGCTGTATGTCAACCTGACCTGTGCACTAACGAGGATAGCCTTGGCAGCTCGCCATGTTGAGCGTAATCAACGACGTTACCTCGCGTGCATAGGCCCACGCTATACTTATTCACTTTAAATAAATATATGGACTTAAATATGCTCCAGTTTGTATTTCTTGTATTAAGTTATTAATACAATATTAGGCAAATTTTTGTTACTTCTACTGCCTATTTACCGTCATATCAGTTCCCCTCCCTAAACTCCTAATTCTGTATTTACTTCGCTATCAGTATGTTACACACGCAAAAATCCAAAGGGTGCGATTTCTTGCTTGCTTTTATGGTAGTGGGATAAAGAATGAGCCTTCGTTTGTTTGTTGCATCGAAAAAAATGCATATACAAGTAAACACAAGCATTCCCCACATTTCTCATATGCACCTTGCCCAAAATAAAAATATCGCTTGCACAGCATTTCTGCTGCTTGCGCTAAGCACTCCCATACTTCTCCCCATGCACCTCTCCCATAACCAAACACACCCCTTACGCGGCATTCCTATATTCTCCTTTTCCAAATAATTGCACCACAAGCAAATCTTATTATTATCGGTAGATTCTAAGAAATATGTAAAACGCTTAGCTTAGAAAAAATTATGTACATAAATCGAAGAAATAATAATAAAGTTGTTCAGTTGTTGATCGCGACGCGACGCGACGCGATAACTGGCGCCCGAGCAGCTCAAAAGAAACCCGAGCAAAATAAGATTTAAGTGCGTTTATTGTGATCGTTAAAACACGACCAATAACTCTTGAACTGTGAATTGGAACAAAAAAGTCGTATACATAAGAACACGACTAGTGTTAACAGAAATCAGTGAAAGTCTGAAACAATACTCTTGATACAAACTCACACCCAGTGCTTATCGTTTCTGTAAGAACACGATCAACGCAACATATCAACACCTGCTCAACTGTAACCAGACCAAAACATCCGACAGTGGCGCAATCCGTTCCCAAGTAAGCAGCAAGCCAAAAAGGACAACACGGACCACCCAACAGGATTCTTCGGAATGCTGATAGTGACACTATTGTAAGCTTAAGCATTATTTTCTTTTTTATTGTAAACAAGAAATATTACCTTTTTATATTTTAAGAAAAAAGAAATTGTGAAACCTTATTTTATAAACAATTAGTTAAAAATGCAAGAAATTATTAAACAACTCACGGGTGCACTCAATGCACAAATTGAGCAGACGAAGCTCATAAATAACCGTCTGCAACAATTGGAATGCAGGATTAGTCCCCCCCAAATCGTACCAGCCTGCCTAGCCACGCCAAAGAGCGAGCAAGATCTAGCAGACATCAGAAAATTACCTGATTCCGTTAGAGATCTGCAAATCTTTGATGGCAATGCGGTACAATACCGTGGGTCTACAATGTAGAGTCCATACTAAAAGGCTATGAAATTGTGAAAAACAAGCCTATTTATAGGGCTGTATTACAACATATCCGCCAAAAGGTGAGAGGCCCGGCCGACGCCGCGCTTATATCATACAATATTTTCGACGAAGATTGGGCAGCAATAAAAAAATGCTTGTCATTACATTACGCGGATAAACGCGATATCCGTACTCTAGAGCACCAGCTCAACAATGTGATCCAAGCCAATCAGAGCATTGATGAGTTCTATGCAAAAGTTAATCACCAACTGTCCTTTCTTATTAATAAAAGCAAGACTGAGGATTATTCTCAAGAAACTATAAATACTTTAACGGAGAATTATAGAAATAGGGCATTGGACATCTTCATAAGGGGTCTCAACGGAGACGTCTCTAAAATGTTGGTGATTCAGAAACCCCAAACCCTTCCCGAGGCTTACACTTCGTGTCTGGAGTTTCAAAATCTGAATTTCAGAAACTTCTCTATTCATAGAAGAGATTACAATAACACAGTCACTGCACCAGTGAACCAAATATTTTATTCGAAAAACCCCAAAAAACCGGTAACACCGTACAGAGTAATTTCGCCTCAAGAGCAAAATCAAATTTACAATATTCCCCGAAATATCCGACCAGGGCCCAATGTGAACAGTACACCACCCCCTAGGCCATCAAACCTGCTAAAGTAGCAAAGCCTTTGACAAACCTCACGAGAGGATCAAACGCCCAAATTAAAGCAAATCAGTCAAAGAAGACAGAAGTACACTTAGATGACCAAGCCTTGAAAGCATTTAAGAATCTGAAAGAAATGCTTATATCGTCAGACATTTTACTCTTCCCGAACTTAAACATGCCATATATTCTCACAACCGACGCCTCTAACCTTGCCATTGGAGCTGTGCTATCGCAAGGAGAAGTGGGCAAAGACAAACCCGTGACCTTCATATCAAGGTCGCTAAATAAAACAGAAGAAAGCTACTCGACAATAGAAAAAGAGATGCTAGCAATAGTATGGTCCCTTGATAAACTCAGGACATATCTTTACGGCGCTAAAAGCATAAAAATTCTTACAGATCATCAACCATTAACATACGCTCTAAGCAATCGCAACAACAATACGACGCTCAAAAGATGGAAAGCGAAGATCGAAGAATTTAACTATTCTCTAATTTACAAACCAGGAAAAACAAACGTTTTCGCTGACGCACTCTCGCGACTTACAGTCGAACTAAATATCCTAACATCATCATCGGGTACACAGCACAGCGTTGAAGAAGATAACAGTGACCTCATTCCGCACACCGAAGTTCCCCTAAACGTATTTAAGAATCAACTCGTTTTTTCCGAAGGTAAGGATATGATTTGTCATGAAGAACCTCATCCGAAATACCATAGACACTACATTAGAATGCAAAATTTTAATACTGACAGCCTGATATCAATTCTAAGAGAGAAACTTAACCCCAACATTCTAAACGGTATCAAAATCACTGAAAGACATATTCCATTGCTGCAAGAAATTTATAAAAATTCCTTTAGTCGTTACAGAATAAGAATCACACAGAGAATAGTTACGGACATCAATACGAGGAAAATAAATTCAAAATAATCCAGGAAGAACACAAACATGCTCACAGGAACTATAGAGAAAATAAAGACCAAACATTGGAGAAATACTACTTTCCTCAAATGACAAAATTAACAAAAAAAATTTGCAAATTCTTGTGACATTTGTTGCTCCAATAAATACGACCGACACCCACCCAAGCCCGAATTACAAACTTCTTCTTCTTCTTCTTCTTGTGGCGCTACAGTCCGGGGTGGACCTGGGCCTCAACCAACATGCCTCTCCAGCCAGCACGATCTTTCGCCAGCTGTCTCCAGTTGCGCACTCCAAGTTGGTTGAGGTCCTTCTCCACTTGTGTGCGCCACTTCAGTCTAGGTCGTCCTCTGTTGCGTTGTCCCAATGGCTCGGATTCAAAGACTTTTCGGGCCGGAGCAGTGGTGTCCATACGCTCTACATGGCCTAGCCATCTTAAGCGTTGTATCCGTAGACGCTTAACCAGGCGCATGTCGCTGTACAGCCTATAGAGTTCGTCATTAAATCTTCTCCTCCAGATGCCATCAACGCAAACAGGACCAAAAATCGCACGCAAAACTTTTCTCCCGAAAAGACTAAGGGCTTCCTCATCCGCCTTTGCTAACGTCCAAGATTCTGCGCCATATAGTAGGACGGGGATGATCAAGCTATTATATAAAGCTAGTTTAGTCCTTCTAGAGAGGGCTTTATTACTCAATTGCCTCTTGAGCCCATTCTGCGTTTGATTTCGGTACTGATGTTGTTGTCCCTATTTACCGCGGAGCCGAGGTAGACGAAGTCCTTGACTACCTCGAAGTTTCTGCTGCCTAGTGTGACGCTCCGTCCGAGACGTCGATGTTGTGTGTCCTTCCTTGATGACAGCATGTACTTCGTTTTGCCCTCATTTACCGCAAGACCCATTTTAGCCGCTTCCGCTTCAATGCCAGCAAACGCCTCATTGACGGCTCGCTGTGTTCGTCCAATCACGTCAATGTCATCAGCGTAAGCTAACAGTTGAACTGACTTCTGGAAGATCGTGCCTCTGGTGTTGACTTGTGAGTTACGCACGATCTTCTCGAGGATGATGTTAAAGAAGTCACATGACAGTGCGTCGCCTTGTCTAAAACCTTTTTTGACATTGAAGGTCTCGGTGAGTTCGTTACCGACCTTGACGGAGCAGCGAGAGTTCTCCATCGTCATCCTACACAATCTGACGAGTTTGGTAGGAATGCCAAAACTAGACATGGCACTGTATAGCTCGTCTCTATGCACACTGTCATATGCAGCCTTGAAATCGACGAATAGGTGGTGAGTGTCAATTTGCATTTCTTGGGTCTTTTCCAGGATCTGCCGTAATGTGAAGATCTGGTCTATTGTGGACTTCCCTGGTCTGAAACCACACTGATAGGGACCTATCAGGTCATGGACAAATGGTTTCAGACGCTCACACAATACGGCAGAGAGGATCTTGTATGCGATGTTCAGGAGACTAATCCCTCTGTAGTTGTCGCAGTCAAAGGGGTCTCCTTTCTTGTGGACCGGGCAAACGACGCTGAGATTCCACTCATCGGGCATGCTTTCCTCCGACCATATCTTAGGGATGAGCTGGTGCATGCGCCCAGCCAGGTCATCTCCAGCTGCTTTCAATAGTTCTGCGGACAGTCCGTCCGCTCCAGCAGCTTTGTTCGACTTTAGCTTGGATATTGCTATCCTCACCTCGTCTAAGTCGGGGGGACGGAATGCTTGTCTATCATCGTCCAAATTGAGTGGAACATTCTGCCTAACAGCGGGATTTGGGTCGTCATCGCCGTTTAGGAGTCTGCAGAAATGATCCTTCCAGATTCTCAGCACAGACTGCGACTCTACTGCTAGTTGTCCATTTTGGTCCCGGCAGGCCTTGGTCCGAACCTTGTGTCCTCCGGATAGTTGTTTTACCTTTCGGTAAAACTTTCGGACTTCATTCCTGCCAAAGCACCTTTCCATTTCCTCGACCGCGCGCTTCTCATGCTCCTTCTTCTTCCTTCTGAGAAGCCGGTGCTCTTCCCTTCTTCCCTGTTCGTAGAGTTCACGAACAGCTCGCGTTGTTCGATGCAGCGTCGCTTTATAGGCGTCTTGTTTAGCTGCGTGCGCTTGCCTGCACTCGACGTCAAACCATGGGATCCTTCTGGGTGGTGACGTGAAACCCAGCACATCAGTGGCAGCATCTTTGATGGCTTCTTGACAACGTTTCCATTCTTCTTCTATGCTTAGTGCAGGAAGCGTCGAACTCTGGGCGAGTTTCCGGGAGACTCGGTCGGCAAAGCTCCCAGCAATCAGCTGCGATTGTAGCTTTTCGACGTCAAACCGTTTTGGCCTTTCTCGACTCCGTTGCTCTCTCGATATCCGGGTTCTTACCTTGGCTACAACAAGGTGATGATCCGAGTCAATGTTTGCACCTCGGAAGGTTCTGACATCGAGAATACTGGAGGAGTGTCTGACGTCGATCGCAACGTGATCAATCTGGTTGACGGTTGATTGATCAGGAGATCGCCAGGTTCCTTTGTGAATGTTCAGGTGTGGGAACCGCGTGCTAGCCACAGAGAGGTTTCGCCCCGAGGCGAAGTCCAACAGCCTGAGTCCATTTCCGGATGTGTTGTCGTGCAGGCTGTGTTTACTGATGACTCCAGCAAAGATGTCCTCCTTTCCCAGCTGAGCGTTGAAATCTCCTAGAACGATCTTGGTGTCATAGCTGGGGCATCGATCGTATGTTCTTTCTAGGAGATCATAGAAGTCATCCTTGATGTTGTCATCCTTCTCCTCTGTCGGGGCGTGAGCGCATATTAGGCTGATGTTCCCGAATTTAGCCTTGATGCGGATTGTCATGAGGCGTTCGCTGACTGGGTCGTAGCTCAAGACTTCTTGCCTATGTCTGCCTCGAACAACAAATCCGCATCCGAATAAGCGCTGCCTTCTCTCTCTATAGCAATTGCTGTAGTAGATATCGCAGTTCTTCATCGCTTTTATGCCAGGCCCATCCCATCGCACTTCCTGGATGGCGGTTATGTCAGCTTTGTAGCTGTCAAGGGCCTCCGCAAGTTGTTCGGCTGCACGTGGCCTGTTAAGGGACCTCACATTCCACGTGCAAAACCGAAAATCTTTGTCCTTAAAACGTTTGCTGGGGTCGTCAACAGTTGATCCGTCCTTATCCGAGGCATGTTGTTGTCTCTGAACTTCCATTTTTTTACGTGGTGAGGAAGTTACCCTCACGCACAACCCACGGACTGGTAGGCCAGGCTCATTTTTTAAATCCTCGGGCAGAGGGGGTCGCTGCATACATTAGTTCACCATACAACGGGTGTTGTGATGGCTATCCAGGGGGCGCCACTTGGAGGCTGTATGTCAATTTGACCTGTGCACTAACGAGGATTGCCTTGGCAGCTCGCCATGTTGAGCGCAATCAAAGACGTTACCTCGCGTGCATAGGCCCATGCCCACCCCGAATTACAAACCACCCCTATTCAAATTCATAACTTGTGTCGACAAATTTTCGAGATTCACGAAATTTTTTCACATCAAAAGTAAATCCGTACTACATGTACGAGACAAAATAATTAAACTTCTTCACTTATTTACGGTCCCCAAAATACTCGTTACAGACAACGAAAGCAGTTTTATTAGCCCTATAATATTAAATTACATTGAAGGACTAGGAGTAACTACCTATTTGGCTCCTCCGCAAAAAAGCCAAGTGAATGGAACTGTAGAAAGAGTTCATTCAACCATAATCGAAATCATAAGGTGTCTTCAAGAGGAATATCCTGATTATTCAATTAAGGAAATTGTAAATATAGCGGTAGACCGATACAACAACACAATTCATTCAGTAACTAAGAGGAAGCCAGCTGACGTTTTCTTTGGTCGATCCCAAAGAATAAATTATCAAAACCTGACGGATTTCAAAGACATTGTTAATACCGATCTAAAGTACGAAATTATACGTAACCAAAGAAATCAATTGAATAGACACAACCAAAAATGATCCACACGTAAGAATTACAATCCTGGTGAAACGGCATATAAAAGGAACAAGCAAATTAAAGGGAAAGAGAAACCAATATACCACAAGGAAACAGTAGGATTAGACAGAAACGTAACAATAACCACAACAAACGGAAGACGAATTCACAAGTTACATCTCAAAAACATACCTTCTATTTCAGATTAATCACTTGCTTATGGACGAAAGCCACAGTTAACGTTTACGAGTACCAAAGTCCACTAATTGCAGTAAAGCAGGGCACTGGAAAAATAATCATTGGAAATTACAAAATAATACACGCAATTAACCTTACCAACTACGAACAAACAATAGACTATATTAAAATGAAAATACGCCATAATATCTCAACAACAAGTGCATATTTACGGCAACTACAGCTTCAACTCTCAAAAATAGAAGACTTGATGGGACAACTTAAAGGAAAAAATCAAAGAAAGTCAAAGCGATCAATAAACTGGTTAGGATCCGCTTGGAAATGGCTGGCGGGTAATCCTGACGCAACAGATTGGGATAATATATTAACGAAAAGCAATGACTTGGTCAATAATAACAATAAACAATACCATATCAATCAATACCTAAGTAAGGCAACTGATACTCTGATTGAAAAATACAATAGAATAATCGAAAAAATCAACGTAAACATTACTGGGAAATACGAGCAAATGCTCTTCAACAAACTTGGCCTTTTGAAGGAAGAAATCGCAGAAATAGTGCTAGCTGGACAGCTTGCAAAGAAAGGTATCGTGAACTCAAATCTGTTAAATTAAGCTGACATTGCCGACATATTGTCAAAAACAGAAACGCTTCCATTCAAGAACGAACTCCAAGCTATCGAATATTCTGAACCAATGATGTTAATAAAAGACTCGCTTCTCCTTTACGTAATTTGCTTACCACAGACGGACGAAACAATATTTAATCATATTATCATACGATCTACCGTAAAAAACAACAAAAGAATACATCTTAACTTTACTAACCTACTCATTTCACATTCATTTAAATACGGAATTAAGGAAAATTGCATGGAAATTGAAAAAACATAAATTTGTCGAAGGAACGAACTTGAAAAGCTGAACTCCCAAGATTGCACAATCAAATTGCTAAATGGTGAACAGGCAACATGTGACTATCAAATTCAGTACAAACCAGTAATTGAACTCATTAACGAAAGCACCGTATTTCTAACCAACTATTTCGGTAACTTCACTTATGGTAGCACCAGTAAAAGCCTTAACGGCACATTTCTTATAAACTTCCACAATGAATCCATAGAAATAAATAACACTAAATACACGAATTGGGAAAGTAGAACCTACCATATCTTACCCCCACTACTACAAAGCAATCTAACAGAAGGCGATATAACATTAGACATCCAATATCTACATAAGCTTCACTTGGACAATGTGAAAAAATTGTCTACAGTATCATCTAATACGGGACTGCTGATGAGTTCAAATATAACCTTCCTGATAATCAGCATAACAATTAATTTAACGTTACTTTTCTGTCTAAAGCGCAGAACCCGAACAAGTGTCATTAATATTCCAGTTCAAATTCCTTCCTTCGAACCCATCAACATTAATTTTAATCTACGGAACGTAGATACTTAAGAAGGGGGGAGTTAAAACAAGCATTCCCCACATTTCTCATATGCACCTTGCCCAAAATAAACATATCGCTTGCACAGCATTTCCGCTGCTTGCGCTAAGCACTCCCATACTTCTCCCCATGCACCTCTCCCATAACCAAACACACCCCTTACGCGGCATTCCCATATTCTCCTTTCCCAAATAATTGCACCACAAGCAAATCTTATTATTATCGGTAGATTCTAAGAAATATGTAAAAAAGCTTAGCTTAGGAAAAATTATGTATATAAATCGAAGAAATAATAATAAAGTTGTTCAGTTGTTGATCGAAGGTGAAGTAGTGCGTTTTTTTTTCAATCGCCCGCGACGCGACGCGATAACTCACATATGCGTAAAAAACTTTTTATTTATTGTTATTTTTCCAAACAGTAATGTTATTTGTTCATGCAAGTAGTTGATTTTGGAGAGTTCCAGCTGATTTTTTCAAAAAATTAATGTTTTCTATGGGTTTTTTTTTTCACGCGTGTTGATTGTTGAGGCGGCTTCTTGAAGTGAGTGTGTGTGATAAGAGTGGCGTGTATTTGGGACGCGGCGTTGGTAGTGACGCTTATCAGCAATAAGAAGAAGAAAAATGTTTATTGTGAGAATATGTTTTGTTTTTTGTTATTTTTTTTTTGTGGTTACATGTAAGATTAAGTATTTCATTATAAATTAGGTGTGGTTCATCAGGTTCAATCTTATGTTTATTGTGGGAATATTTTTCATGTATAGTTTCACAATATTTCAGTATCACCAAAAAATTGTACGAGAAGTCATGATTTGTGAGGCATAGGAAGTCGCAATTGAATTCCCACCGCAACCACTCGCAGCAACAATACCGGCAATAGGTGAAGCAGAAGCAAAAAAATGTAAGCCAAATGTTTATAGAAGATGTGCGACTTGTGAAATAGATGTGGATCCACGAAATTGGTCTAGTCATCATAGAAAAAACGCTCACAAGGAAAAAACACAAAAGTTTCTCAGAGAAAATGTGACATGTATAGAGAGTGCTCTTGAGAATCGAGTTAAATCATTTTCAATTAGCAATAAAGATGAGAGCATATTAGATACCAAAGTATTGTTTGGGGAAAATCAACTTTTGATAACGGAGCTGATAACAAATGAATTGGAGACCATGATTAATTTGAAATTCAACATAGAATTATAATGTGAATTTGTGAAGTATTCAACCAATGGCAGTGGGGCTGGTGATGGTGGTGATGATGATGATATAATTGCAAGTATAAAAACTATGCAAACTAAGATGTGTATAATTGTATCAACTGAGGATATTCCAACACAATTGAACAACATGATAGATAATCTAAAAACCAAATAAGAGGAGTTTCAAGAGAGACAGTGGATGGGCTTTGGTTAGATTTTTACGCAACGAAGTGAATATTAATAATTATCAAGCTATTCGAGCTTCCAAATATTTTAAATTACCTGCATATTTACTAGAAAAGAAAGCCTGTACAAGCATTCAAAATAGTAATGAATTCTGTTTTAAATGGGTGATTATATCAGCTCTTGATGATAATGTTACAGTTAATAATATCAGAACATCTTTTTATAAAATAAATGATATATCCGCGCAATTAATTGAAGTAAATCAGTTTTGAAAATATGAAATTTCCTTTAAAAGTGAATGGTGTGACGATATTCGAGACGAATAATCCTGATATCAGTGTTAACGTTTTTGGTTATGAAAAAAAGCGCAAAGGGAGATAAATATAATATCATTGGACCATATTATCATACGCAAGAGGAAAAATCGAAACAAATAAATGTGCTTTAGTGTGAGAAGACAAATAATAAAAAGAAAAAATCAAATACGTATATGTTATGGTTGTTTACAATACTTTCGCACTCTTTTTATGTTAGAGAAACACAAAAGTGAATGTTGTAAACATATAACAATAATGCCAAAGGAAGGTGAGAATTTCATTGAATTCAAAGCATATAAAAAAATGCTATAAGTTCCCTTTGTTGTGTATGCTGATTTTGAATAGATTCTAAGACCTGTGAGTCATTGCCCACATAATCCCGAAATTTCGTCAACAATAGATGTACAGCACCACATACCTTGTGCATTTTCATACTACATAAAGTGTTCATTCGATGAAACTCTTAATAAGCATAGAACATTTGTTGGTGAGTACTTTAAGAAAATATTTCAAAGAAAAAATCTATATTAATATATTTTTTTTAGGGGAAAATGCACCAAATATGTTTGTAGAAATGCTGGCTAATGATCTTAAGGAACTTTATCAGAATGTTATTATGAAGCCGACCCCAATGTATCTACTCAATGATAATAAAAATATCCTGCAGCACACATCATCTATATGCACTATATGTACGAATAGTTTTAAGGAATCTGATACAAGAATTAGAGATCACTGTCATTTCACTGGAAGATATAGAGGTCTTGCTTACTCACAGTGTAATTTAGATTTTAAAATACCAAAATTCTTTCCAATAATGCTACATAATTTTTCTGGTTTTGATGGCTGTTTGTTCATGAAAAGTTTGGGAGCAATTCCCGGTACAATGAAAGAAAACTATATTTCATTTACAAACTGGATTTAATTAAATGTACATAATTCATTTCAAATGAGATTTCTAGATTCAAATCGTTTTCTTCAATCTAGTATAGAATCTTTAACAAAAAATCTAACAACAGATGATTTTAATATTAATAGGAAATTTTTCACAAATGATGAATCGTTTAATTTAATGCTTAGAAAAGGCGTATTTCAGTATAATTATCTTGAATCGTGGGAACGTCTTGAAGATTCTTCTCTTCCACCAACCACTGAATTCTATAATAAATTGACATGTGAAAATTGTGAAGAAAAGGATTATCAGCATGCTCTGAGAGTTTGGAATCACATTAATTGTCATACATTCAAAGATTACATGCTGCTGTATTTGCAGAGTAATATTCTCTTGTTGGCTGATATATTTGAAAATTTTCGTAAAGTTTGTATAAAAATATATCAGTTGGAACCTTGTCAATACTATACTGCTCCTGGTTTATCTTGGGATGCAATGTTAAAGATGACAAACATAAAGTTAGAGCTTCTAACAGATGTTAATATATTTAATTTTTTCAAGAATGCTATTAGAGGTGGCGATTGCATGCGATTGCTATCAAAATTACACGTCAAATAAGCCAAGTGAACACCTTATGTATTTCGATGCGAATAATTTATATTGTTGGACAATGTCGCAACAGCTCCAGCTTTCAGTGGATAGATTCTGAAATTTATACTTCTGAATTTATTTCTAAGCTATCAGATAATGATGATAATGATAATGATAGAAGTTGATTTAGCTTATCCAGAAAATATTCATGATAAGCATAATGATCTCCCATTTTGTGTTGAGAATAATAAAACACAAAATTGCAAATTTCCCAAATTGATAGCCAATCTTAATTCGAAAAGTAATTATGTTATTCACATGAAAAATTTTCAACAATGTCTGAGAAATGGATTGATTGATAGAGTGCTGACATTCAATCAATCGAATTGGTTGCAGAAATATATTGATTTGAATACTGAACAAAGGAAAAAAGCCACCAATAACTTTGAGAAAGATTTTTTCAAATTAATAAATAATAGTGTTTATGGTAAGACAATGGAAAATGTAGAAAGACGTAGAGATATCAAAATTGTAACAAAATGGGATAATGAACGAAATGGTTTAAGTGCTAAAAAACTGATAGCAAAACCCGATTTTCATAGTCGATCTGTATTCACATCAAATATGTGTGCTTCTTCTTCTTCTTCTTGTGGCGCTACAGTCCGGGGTGAACCTGGGCCTCAACCAACATGCCTCTCCAGCCAGCACGATCTTTCGCCAGCTGTCTCCAGTTGCGCACTCCAAGTTGGTTGAGGTCCTTCTCCACTTGTGTGCGCCACTTTAGTCTAGGTCGTCCTCTGTTGCGTTGTCCCAATGGCACGGATTCAAAGACCGGCCGGAGCAGTGGTGTCCATACCCTCTATATGGCCTGGCCATCTTAAGCGTTGTATCCGTAGACGCTTGACCAGGCGCATGTCGCTGTACAGCCCATAGAGTTCGTCATTAAATTTTCTCCTCCAGATGCCATCAATGCCTCTTGAGCCCAAAGAAACAGCGATTGGCAAGAGTGATTCTGCGTTTGATTTCGGTACTGGTGTTGTTGTCCCTATTTACCGCGAAGCCGAGATAGACGAAGTCCTTAACTACATCAAAGTTTCTGCTGCCTAGTGTGACGCTCCGTCCGAGACGTCGATGTTGTGTGTCCTTCCTTGATGACAGCATGTACTTAGTTTCCCTCATTTACCGCCAGTCCCATTTTAGCCACTTCCGCTTCAATGCCAGCAAACGCCTCATTGACGGCTCGCTGTGTTCGTCCAATCACGTCACATTGTTAATACTGATCTAAAGTACGAAATTATACGTAACCAAAGAAATCAATTGAATAGACACAACCAAAAATGATCCACACCTAAGAATTACAATCCTGGTGAAACGGCATATAAAAGGAACAAGCAAATTAAAGGGAAAGAGAAACAGTAGGATTAGACAGAAACGTAACAATAACCACAACAAACGGAAGACGAATTCACAAGTCACATCTCAAAAACATACCTTCTATTTCAGATTAATCACTTGCTTATGGACGAAAGCTACAGTTAACGTTTACGAGTACCAAAGTCCACTAATTGCAGTAAAGCAGGGCACTGGAAAAATAATCATTGGAAATTACAAAATAATACACGCAATTAACCTTACCAACTACGAACAAACAATAGACTATACTAAAATGAAAATACGCCATAATATCTCAAAAACAAGTGCATATTTACGGCAACTACAGTTTCAACTCTCAAAAATAGAAGACTTGATGGGACAACTTAAAGGAAAAAATCAAAGAAAGTCAAAGCGACCAATAAACTGGTTAGGATCCGCTTAGAAATGGCTGGCGGGTAATCCTGACGCAACAGATTGGGATAATATATTAACGAAAAGCAATGACTTGGTCAATAATAACAATAAACAATACCATATCAATCAATACCTAAGTAAGGCAACTGATACTCTGATTAAAAAATACAATAGAATAATCGAAAAAATCAACGTAAACATTACTGGGAAATACGAGCAAATGCTCTTCAACAAACTTGGCCTTTTGAAGGAAGAAATCGCAGAAATAGTGCTAGCTGGACAGCTTGCAAAGAAAGGTATCGTGAACTCAAATCTGTTAAATAAAGCTGACATTGCCGACATATTGTCAAAAACAGAAACGCTTCCATTCAAGAACGAACTCCAAGCTATCGAATATTCTGAACCAATGATGTTAATAAAAGACTCGCTTCTCCTTTACGTAATTTGCTTACCACAGACGGACGAAACAATATTTAATCATATTATCACACGATCTACCGTAAAAAACAACAAAACAATACATCTTAACTTTACTAACCTACTCATTTCACATTCATTTAAATACGGAATTAAGGAAAATTGCATGGAAATTGAAAAAAACATCAATTTGTCGAAGGAACGAACTTGAAAAGCTGAACTCCCAAGATTGCACAATCAAATTGCTAAATGGTGAACAGGCAACATGTGACTATCAAATTCAGTACAAACCAGTAATTGAACTCATTAACGAAAGCACCGTATTTCTAACCAACTATTTCGGTAACTTCACTTATGGTAGCACCAGTAAAAGCCTTAACGGCACATTTCTTATAAACTTCCACAATGAATCCATAGAAATAAATAACACTAAATACACGAATTGGGAAAGTAGAACCTACCATATCTTACCCCCACTACTACAAAGCAATCTAACAGAAGGCGATATAACATTAGACATCCAATATCTACATAAGCTTCACTTGGACAATGTGAAAAAATTGTCTACAGTATCATCTAATACGGGACTGCTGATGAGTTCAAATATAACCTTCCTGATAATCAGCATAACAATTAATTTAACGTTACTTTTCTGTCTAAAGCGCAGAACCCGAACAAGTGTCATTAATATTCCAGTTCAAATTCCTTCCTTCGAACCCATCAACATTAATTTTAATCTACGGAACGTAGATACTTAAGAAGGGGGGAGTTAAAACAAGCATTCCCCACATTTCTCATATGCACCTTGCCCAAAATAAACATATCGCTTGCACAGCATTTCCGCTGCTTGCGCTAAGCACTCCCATACTTCTCCCCATGCACCTCTCCCATAACCAAACACACCCCTTACGCGGCATTCCCATATTCTCCTTTCCCAAATAATTGCACCACAAGCAAATCTTATTATTATCGGTAGATTCTAAGAAATATGTAAAAAAGCTTAGCTTAGGAAAAATTATGTATATAAATCGAAGAAATAATAATAAAGTTGTTCAGTTGTTGATCGAAGGTGAAGTAGTGCGTTTTTTTTTCAATCGCCCGCGACGCGACGCGATAACTCACATATGCGTAAAAAACTTTTTATTTATTGTTATTTTTCCAAACAGTAATGTTATTTGTTCATGCAAGTAGTTGATTTTGGAGAGTTCCAGCTGATTTTTTCAAAAAATTAATGTTTTCTATGGGTTTTTTTTTTCACGCGTGTTGATTGTTGAGGCGGCTTCTTGAAGTGAGTGTGTGTGATAAGAGTGGCGTGTATTTGGGACGCGGCGTTGGTAGTGACGCTTATCAGCAATAAGAAGAAGAAAAATGTTTATTGTGAGAATATGTTTTGTTTTTTGTTATTTTTTTTTTGTGGTTACATGTAAGATTAAGTATTTCATTATAAATTAGGTGTGGTTCATCAGGTTCAATCTTATGTTTATTGTGGGAATATTTTTCATGTATAGTTTCACAATATTTCAGTATCACCAAAAAATTGTACGAGAAGTCATGATTTGTGAGGCATAGGAAGTCGCAATTGAATTCCCTCCGCAACCACTCGCAGCAACAATACCGGCAATAGGTGAAGCAGAAGCAAAAAATGTAAGCCAAATGTTTATAGAAGATGTGCGACTTGTGAAATAGATGTGGATCCACGAAATTCGTCTAGTCATCATAGAAAAAACGCTCACAAGGAAAAAACACAAAAGTTTCTCAGAGAAAATGTGACATGTATAGAGAGTGCTCTTGAGAATCGAGTTAAATCATTTTCAATTAGCAATAAAGATGAGAGCATATTAGATACCAAAGTATTGTTTGGGAAAAATCAACTTTTGATAACGGAGGTGATAACAAATGAATTGGAGACCATGATTAATTTGAAATTCAACATAGAATTATAATGTGAATTTGTGAAGTATTCAACCAATGGCAGTGGGGCTGGTGTTGGTGGTGATGATGATGATATAATTGCAAGTATAAAAACTATGCAAACTAAGATGTGTATAATTGTATCAACTGAGGATATTCCAACACAATTGAACAACATGATAGATAATCTAAAAACCAAATAAGAGGAGTTTCAAGAGAGACAGTGGATGGGCTTTGGTTAGATTTTTACGCAACGAAGTGAATATTAATAATTATCAAGCTATTCGAGCTTCCGAATATTTTAAATTACCTGCATATTTACTAGAAAAGAACGCCTGTACAAGCATTCAAAATAGTGATGAATTCTGTTTTAAATGGGTGATTATATCAGCTCTTGATGATAATGTTACAGTTAATAATATCAGAACATCTTTTTATAAAATAAATGATATATCCGCGCAATTAATTGAAGTAAATCAGTTTTGAAAATATGAAATTTCCTTTAAAAGTGAATGGTGTGACGATATTCGAGACGAATAATCCTGATATCAGTGTTAACGTTTTTGGTTATGAAAAAAAGCGCAAAGGGAGATAAATATAATATCATTGGACCATATTATCATACGCAAGAGGAAAAATCGAAACAAATAAATGTGCTTTAGTGTGAGAAGACAAATAATAAAAAGAAAAAATCAAATACGTATATGTTATGGTTGTTTACAATACTTTCGCACTCTTTTTATGTTAGAGAAACACAAAAGTGAATGTTGTAAACATATAACAATAATGCCAAAGGAAGGTGAGAATTTCATTGAATTCAAAGCATATAAAAAAATGCTATAAGTTCCCTTTGTTGTGTATGCTGATTTTGAATAGATTCTAAGACCTGTGAGTCATTGCCCACATAATCCCGAAATTTCGTCAACAATAGATGTACAGCACCACATACCTTGTGCATTTTCATACTACATAAAGTGTTCATTCGATGAAACTCTTAATAAGCATAGAACATTTGTTGGTGAGTACTTTAAGAAAATATTTCAAAGAAAAAATCTATATTAATATATTTTTTTTAGGGGAAAATGCACCAAATATGTTTGTAGAAATGCTGGCTAATGATCTTAAGGAACTTTATCAGAATGTTATTATGAAGCCGAACCCAATGTATCTACTCGATGCTAATAAAAATATCCTGCAGCACACATCATCTATATGCACTATATGTACGAATAGTTTTAAGGAATCTGATACAAGAATTAGAGATCACTGTCATTTCACTGGAAGATATAGAGGTCTTGCTTACTCACAGTGTAATTTAGATTTTAAAATACCAAAACTCTTTCCAATAATGCTACATAATTTTTCTGGTTATGATTGCTATTTGTTCATGAAAAGTTTTGGAGCAATTCCCGGTACAATGAAAGAAAACTATATTTCATTTACAAACTGGATTTAATTAAATGTACATAATTCATTTCAAATGAGATTTCTAGATTCAAATCCTTTTCTTCAATCTAGTATAGAGTCTTTAACAAAAAATCTAACAACAGATGATTTTAATATTAATAGGAAATTTTTCACAAATGATGAATCGTTTAATTTAATGCTTAGAAAAGGCGTATTTCAGTATAATTATCTTGATTCGTGGGAACGTCTTGAAGATTCTTCTCTTCCACCAACCACTGAATTCTATAATAAATTGACATGTGAAAATTGTGAAGAAAAGGATTATCAGCATGCTCTGAGAGTTTGGAATCACATTAATTGTCATACATTCAAAGATTACATGCTGCTGTATTTGCAGAGTGATATTCTCTTGTTGGCTGATATATTTGAAAATTTTCGTAAAGTTTGTATAAAAATATATCAGTTGGAACCTTGTCAATACTATACTGCTCCTGGTTTATCTTGGGATGCAATGTTAAAGATGACAAACATAAAGTTAGAGCTTCTAACAGATGTTAATATATTTAATTTTTTCAAGAATGCTATTAGAGGTGGCGATTGCATGCGATTGCTATCAAAATTACACGTCAAATAAGCCAAGTGAATACCTTATGTATTTCGATGCGAATAATTTATATTGTTGGACAATGTCGCAACAGCTCCAGCTTTCAGTGGATAGTTTCTGAAATTTATACTTCTGAATTTATTTCTAAGCTATCAGATAATGATGATAATGATAATGATAGAAGTTGATTTAGCTTATCCAGAAAATATTCATGATAAGCATAATGATCTCCCATTTTGTGTTGAGAATAATAAAACACAAAATTGCAAATTTCCCAAATTGATAGCCAATCTTAATTCGAAAAGTAATTATGTTATTCACATGAAAAATTTTCAACAATGTCTGAGAAATGGATTGATTCTCACTAAGGTGCATAGAGTGCTGACATTCAATCAATCGAATTGGTTGCAGAAATATATTGATTTGAATACTGAACAAAGGAAAAAAGCCACCAATAATTTTGAGAAAGATTTTTTCAAATTAATAAATAATAGTGTTTATGGTAAGACAATGGAAAATGTAGAAAGACGTAGAGATATCAAAATTGTAACAAAATGGGATAATGAACGAAATGGTTTAAGTGCTAAAAAACTAATAGCAAAACCCGATTTTCATAGTCGATCTGTATTCACATCAAATATGTGTGCTTCTTCTTCTTCTTCTTGTGGCGCTACAGTCCGGGGTGAACCTGGGCCTTAACCAACATGCCTCTCCAGCCAGCACGATCTTTCGCCAGCTGTCTCCAGTTGCGCACTCCAAGTTGGTTGAGGTCCTTCTCCACTTGTGTGCGCCACTTTAGTCTAGGTCGTCCTCTGTTGCGTTGTCCCAATGGCACGGATTCAAAGACCGGCCGGAGCAGTGGTGTCCATACCCTCTATATGGCCTAGCCATCTTAAGAGTTGTATCCGTAGACGCTTGACCAGGCGCATGTCGCTGTACAGCCCATAGAGTTCGTCATTAAATTTTCTCCTCCAGATGCCATCAATGCCTCTTGAGCCCAAAGAAACAGCGATTGGCAAGAGTGATTCTGCGTTTGATTTCGGTACTGGTGTTGTTGTCCCTATTTACCGCGAAGCCGAGATATACGAAGTCCTTGACTACATCAAAGTTTCTGCTGCCTAGTGTGACGCTCCGTCCGAGACGTCGATGTTGTGTGTCCTTCCTTGATGACAGCATGTACTTAGTTTTGCCCTCATTTACCGCCAGACCCATTTTAGCCGCTTCCGCTTCAATGCCAGCAAACGCCTCATTGACGGCTCGCTGTGTTCGTCCAATCACGTCACATTGTTAATACTGATCTAAAGTACGAAATTATACGTAACCAAAGAAATCAATTGAATAGACACAACCAAAAATGATCCACACCTAAGAATTACAATCCTGGTGAAATGGCATATAAAAGGAACAAGCAAATTAAAGGGAAAGAGAAACCAATATACCACAAGGAAACAGTAGGATTAGACAGAAACGTAACAATAACCACAACAAACGGAAGACGAATTCACAAGTCACATCTCAAAAACATACCTTCTATTTCAGATTAATCACTTGCTTATGGACGAAAGCCACAGTTAACGTTTACGAGTACCAAAGTCCACTAATTGCAGTAAAGCAGGGCACTGGAAAAATAATCATTGGAAATTACAAAATAATACACGCAATTAACCTTACCAACTACGAACAAACAATAGACTATATTAAAATGAAAATACGCCATAATATCTCAACAACAAGTGCATATTTACGGCAACTACAGCTTCAACTCTCAAAAATAGAAGACTTTATGGGATAACTTAAAGGAAAAAATCAAAGAAAGTCAAAGCGATCATTAAACTGGTTAGGATCCGCTTGGAAATGGCTGGCGGGTAATCCTGACGCAACAGATTGGGATAATATATTAACGAAAAGCAATGACTTGGTCAATAATAACAATAAACAATACCATATCAATCAATACCTAAGTAAGGCAACTGATACTCTGATTGAAAAATACAATAGAATAATCGAAAAAATCAACGTAAACATTACTGGGAAATACGAGCAAATGCTCTTCAACAAACTTGGCCTTTTGAGAAATCGCAGAAATAGTGCTAGCTGGACAGCTTGCAAAGAAAGGTATCGTGAACTCAAATCTGTTAAATAAAGCTGACATTGCCGACATATTGTCAAAAACAGAAACGCTTCCATTCAAGAACGAACTCCAAGCTATCGAATATTCTGAACCAATGATGTTAATAAAAGACTCGCTTCTCCTTTACGTAATTTGCTTACCACAGACGGACGAAACAATATTTAATCATATTATCATACGATCTACCGTAAAAAACAACAAAAGAATACATCTTAACTTTACTAACCTACTCATTTCACATTCATTTAAATACGGAATTAAGGAAAATTGCATGGAAATTGAAAAAACATAAATTTGTCGAAGGAACGAACTTGAAAAGCTGAACTCCCAAGATTGCACAATCAAATTGCTAAATGGTGAACAGGCAACATGTGACTATCAAATTCAGTACAAACCAGTAATTGAACTCATTAACGAAAGCACCGTATTTCTAACCAACTATTTCGGTAACCTCACTTATGGTAGCACCAGTAAAAGCCTTAACGGCACATTTCTTATAAACTTCCACAATGAATCCATAGAAATAAATAACACTAAATACACGAATTGGGAAAGTAGAACCTACCATATCTTACCCCCACTACTACAAAGCAATCTAACAGAAGGCGATATAACATTAGACATCCAATATCTACATAAGCTTCACTTGGACAATGTGAAAAAATTGTCTACAGTATCATCTAATACGGGACTGCTGATGAGTTCAAATATATATATATATATATATATATGCTGATAATCAGCATAACAATTAATTTAACGTTACTTTTCTGTCTAAAGCGCAGAACCCGAACAAGTGTCATTAATATTCCAGTTCAAATTCCTTCCTTCGAACCCATCAACATTAATTTTAATCTACGGAACGTAGATACTTAAGAAGGGGGGAGTTAAAACAAGCATTCCCCACATTTCTCATATGCACCTTGCCCAAAATAAACATATCGCTTGCACAGCATTTCCGCTGCTTGCGCTAAGCACTCCCATACTTCTCCCCATGCACCTCTCCCATAACCAAACACACCCCTTACGCGGCATTCCCATATTCTCCTTTCCCAAATAATTGCACCACAAGCAAATCTTATTATTATCGGTAGATTCTAAGAAATATGTAAAAAAGCTTAGCTTAGGAAAAATTATGTATATAAATCGAAGAAATAATAATAAAGTTGTTCAGTTGTTGATCGAAGGTGAAGTAGTGCGTTTTTTTTTCAATCGCCCGCGACGCGACGCGATAACTCACATATGCGTAAAAAACTTTTTATTTATTGTTATTTTTCCAAACAGTAATGTTATTTGTTCATGCAAGTAGTTGATTTTGGAGAGTTCCAGCTGATTTTTTCAAAAAATTAATGTTTTCTATGGGTTTTTTTTTTCACGCGTGTTGATTGTTGAGGCGGCTTCTTGAAGTGAGTGTGTGTGATAAGAGTGGCGTGTATTTGGGACGCGGCGTTGGTAGTGACGCTTATCAGCAATAAGAAGAAGAAAAATGTTTATTGTGAGAATATGTTTTGTTTTTTGTTATTTTTTTTTTGTGGTTACATGTAAGATTAAGTATTTCATTATAAATTAGGTGTGGTTCATCAGGTTCAATCTTATGTTTATTGTGGGAATATTTTTCATGTATAGTTTCACAATATTTCAGTATCACCAAAAAATTGTACGAGAAGTCATGATTTGTGAGGCATAGGAAGTCGCAATTGAATTCCCTCCGCAACCACTCGCAGCAACAATACCGGCAATAGGTGAAGCAGAAGCAAAAAATGTAAGCCAAATGTTTATAGAAGATGTGCGACTTGTGAAATAGATGTGGATCCACGAAATTCGTCTAGTCATCATAGAAAAAACGCTCACAAGGAAAAAACACAAAAGTTTCTCAGAGAAAATGTGACATGTATAGAGAGTGCTCTTGAGAATCGAGTTAAATCATTTTCAATTAGCAATAAAGATGAGAGCATATTAGATACCAAAGTATTGTTTGGGAAAAATCAACTTTTGATAACGGAGGTGATAACAAATGAATTGGAGACCATGATTAATTTGAAATTCAACATAGAATTATAATGTGAATTTGTGAAGTATTCAACCAATGGCAGTGGGGCTGGTGTTGGTGGTGATGATGATGATATAATTGCAAGTATAAAAACTATGCAAACTAAGATGTGTATAATTGTATCAACTGAGGATATTCCAACACAATTGAACAACATGATAGATAATCTAAAAACCAAATAAGAGGAGTTTCAAGAGAGACAGTGGATGGGCTTTGGTTAGATTTTTACGCAACGAAGTGAATATTAATAATTATCAAGCTATTCGAGCTTCCGAATATTTTAAATTACCTGCATATTTACTAGAAAAGAACGCCTGTACAAGCATTCAAAATAGTGATGAATTCTGTTTTAAATGGGTGATTATATCAGCTCTTGATGATAATGTTACAGTTAATAATATCAGAACATCTTTTTATAAAATAAATGATATATCCGCGCAATTAATTGAAGTAAATCAGTTTTGAAAATATGAAATTTCCTTTAAAAGTGAATGGTGTGACGATATTCGAGACGAATAATCCTGATATCAGTGTTAACGTTTTTGGTTATGAAAAAAAGCGCAAAGGGAGATAAATATAATATCATTGGACCATATTATCATACGCAAGAGGAAAAATCGAAACAAATAAATGTGCTTTAGTGTGAGAAGACAAATAATAAAAAGAAAAAATCAAATACGTATATGTTATGGTTGTTTACAATACTTTCGCACTCTTTTTATGTTAGAGAAACACAAAAGTGAATGTTGTAAACATATAACAATAATGCCAAAGGAAGGTGAGAATTTCATTGAATTCAAAGCATATAAAAAAATGCTATAAGTTCCCTTTGTTGTGTATGCTGATTTTGAATAGATTCTAAGACCTGTGAGTCATTGCCCACATAATCCCGAAATTTCGTCAACAATAGATGTACAGCACCACATACCTTGTGCATTTTCATACTACATAAAGTGTTCATTCGATGAAACTCTTAATAAGCATAGAACATTTGTTGGTGAGTACTTTAAGAAAATATTTCAAAGAAAAAATCTATATTAATATATTTTTTTTAGGGGAAAATGCACCAAATATGTTTGTAGAAATGCTGGCTAATGATCTTAAGGAACTTTATCAGAATGTTATTATGAAGCCGAACCCAATGTATCTACTCGATGCTAATAAAAATATCCTGCAGCACACATCATCTATATGCACTATATGTACGAATAGTTTTAAGGAATCTGATACAAGAATTAGAGATCACTGTCATTTCACTGGAAGATATAGAGGTCTTGCTTACTCACAGTGTAATTTAGATTTTAAAATACCAAAACTCTTTCCAATAATGCTACATAATTTTTCTGGTTATGATTGCTATTTGTTCATGAAAAGTTTTGGAGCAATTCCCGGTACAATGAAAGAAAACTATATTTCATTTACAAACTGGATTTAATTAAATGTACATAATTCATTTCAAATGAGATTTCTAGATTCAAATCCTTTTCTTCAATCTAGTATAGAGTCTTTAACAAAAAATCTAACAACAGATGATTTTAATATTAATAGGAAATTTTTCACAAATGATGAATCGTTTAATTTAATGCTTAGAAAAGGCGTATTTCAGTATAATTATCTTGATTCGTGGGAACGTCTTGAAGATTCTTCTCTTCCACCAACCACTGAATTCTATAATAAATTGACATGTGAAAATTGTGAAGAAAAGGATTATCAGCATGCTCTGAGAGTTTGGAATCACATTAATTGTCATACATTCAAAGATTACATGCTGCTGTATTTGCAGAGTGATATTCTCTTGTTGGCTGATATATTTGAAAATTTTCGTAAAGTTTGTATAAAAATATATCAGTTGGAACCTTGTCAATACTATACTGCTCCTGGTTTATCTTGGGATGCAATGTTAAAGATGACAAACATAAAGTTAGAGCTTCTAACAGATGTTAATATATTTAATTTTTTCAAGAATGCTATTAGAGGTGGCGATTGCATGCGATTGCTATCAAAATTACACGTCAAATAAGCCAAGTGAATACCTTATGTATTTCGATGCGAATAATTTATATTGTTGGACAATGTCGCAACAGCTCCAGCTTTCAGTGGATAGTTTCTGAAATTTATACTTCTGAATTTATTTCTAAGCTATCAGATAATGATGATAATGATAATGATAGAAGTTGATTTAGCTTATCCAGAAAATATTCATGATAAGCATAATGATCTCCCATTTTGTGTTGAGAATAATAAAACACAAAATTGCAAATTTCCCAAATTGATAGCCAATCTTAATTCGAAAAGTAATTATGTTATTCACATGAAAAATTTTCAACAATGTCTGAGAAATGGATTGATTCTCACTAAGGTGCATAGAGTGCTGACATTCAATCAATCGAATTGGTTGCAGAAATATATTGATTTGAATACTGAACAAAGGAAAAAAGCCACCAATAATTTTGAGAAAGATTTTTTCAAATTAATAAATAATAGTGTTTATGGTAAGACAATGGAAAATGTAGAAAGACGTAGAGATATCAAAATTGTAACAAAATGGGATAATGAACGAAATGGTTTAAGTGCTAAAAAACTAATAGCAAAACCCGATTTTCATAGTCGATCTGTATTCACATCAAATATGTGTGCTTCTTCTTCTTCTTCTTGTGGCGCTACAGTCCGGGGTGAACCTGGGCCTTAACCAACATGCCTCTCCAGCCAGCACGATCTTTCGCCAGCTGTCTCCAGTTGCGCACTCCAAGTTGGTTGAGGTCCTTCTCCACTTGTGTGCGCCACTTTAGTCTAGGTCGTCCTCTGTTGCGTTGTCCCAATGGCACGGATTCAAAGACCGGCCGGAGCAGTGGTGTCCATACCCTCTATATGGCCTAGCCATCTTAAGAGTTGTATCCGTAGACGCTTGACCAGGCGCATGTCGCTGTACAGCCCATAGAGTTCGTCATTAAATTTTCTCCTCCAGATGCCATCAATGCCTCTTGAGCCCAAAGAAACAGCGATTGGCAAGAGTGATTCTGCGTTTGATTTCGGTACTGGTGTTGTTGTCCCTATTTACCGCGAAGCCGAGATATACGAAGTCCTTGACTACATCAAAGTTTCTGCTGCCTAGTGTGACGCTCCGTCCGAGACGTCGATGTTGTGTGTCCTTCCTTGATGACAGCATGTACTTAGTTTTGCCCTCATTTACCGCCAGACCCATTTTAGCCGCTTCCGCTTCAATGCCAGCAAACGCCTCATTGACGGCTCGCTGTGTTCGTCCAATCACGTCACATTGTTAATACTGATCTAAAGTACGAAATTATACGTAACCAAAGAAATCAATTGAATAGACACAACCAAAAATGATCCACACCTAAGAATTACAATCCTGGTGAAATGGCATATAAAAGGAACAAGCAAATTAAAGGGAAAGAGAAACCAATATACCACAAGGAAACAGTAGGATTAGACAGAAACGTAACAATAACCACAACAAACGGAAGACGAATTCACAAGTCACATCTCAAAAACATACCTTCTATTTCAGATTAATCACTTGCTTATGGACGAAAGCCACAGTTAACGTTTACGAGTACCAAAGTCCACTAATTGCAGTAAAGCAGGGCACTGGAAAAATAATCATTGGAAATTACAAAATAATACACGCAATTAACCTTACCAACTACGAACAAACAATAGACTATATTAAAATGAAAATACGCCATAATATCTCAACAACAAGTGCATATTTACGGCAACTACAGCTTCAACTCTCAAAAATAGAAGACTTTATGGGATAACTTAAAGGAAAAAATCAAAGAAAGTCAAAGCGATCATTAAACTGGTTAGGATCCGCTTGGAAATGGCTGGCGGGTAATCCTGACGCAACAGATTGGGATAATATATTAACGAAAAGCAATGACTTGGTCAATAATAACAATAAACAATACCATATCAATCAATACCTAAGTAAGGCAACTGATACTCTGATTGAAAAATACAATAGAATAATCGAAAAAATCAACGTAAACATTACTGGGAAATACGAGCAAATGCTCTTCAACAAACTTGGCCTTTTGAGAAATCGCAGAAATAGTGCTAGCTGGACAGCTTGCAAAGAAAGGTATCGTGAACTCAAATCTGTTAAATAAAGCTGACATTGCCGACATATTGTCAAAAACAGAAACGCTTCCATTCAAGAACGAACTCCAAGCTATCGAATATTCTGAACCAATGATGTTAATAAAAGACTCGCTTCTCCTTTACGTAATTTGCTTACCACAGACGGACGAAACAATATTTAATCATATTATCATACGATCTACCGTAAAAAACAACAAAAGAATACATCTTAACTTTACTAACCTACTCATTTCACATTCATTTAAATACGGAATTAAGGAAAATTGCATGGAAATTGAAAAAACATAAATTTGTCGAAGGAACGAACTTGAAAAGCTGAACTCCCAAGATTGCACAATCAAATTGCTAAATGGTGAACAGGCAACATGTGACTATCAAATTCAGTACAAACCAGTAATTGAACTCATTAACGAAAGCACCGTATTTCTAACCAACTATTTCGGTAACCTCACTTATGGTAGCACCAGTAAAAGCCTTAACGGCACATTTCTTATAAACTTCCACAATGAATCCATAGAAATAAATAACACTAAATACACGAATTGGGAAAGTCGAACCTACCCCCCCTAACTACAAAGCAATCTAACAGAAGGCGATATAACATTAGACATCCAATATCTACATAAGCTTCACTTGGACAATGTGAAAAAATTGTCTATAGTATCATCTAATACGGGACTGCTGATGAGTTCAAATATAACCTTCCTGATAATAAGCATAACCCTTAATTTAACGTTACTTTTCTGTCTAAAGCGCAGAACCCGAACAAGTGTCATTAATATTCCAGTTCAAATTCCTTCCTTCGAACCCATCAAAATTAATTTTAATCTACGGAGCGTAGATAATTAAGAAGAAGGGAGTTAAAACAAGCATTCCCCACATTTCTCATATGCACCTTGCCCAAAATAAACATATCGCTTGCACAGCATTTCCGCTGCTTGCGCTAAGCACTCCCATACTTCTCCCCATGCACCTTTCCCAAATAATTGCACCACAAGCAAATCTTATTATTATCGGTAGATTCTAAGAAATATGTAAAAAAGCTTAGCTTAGGAAAAATTATGTATATAAATCGAAGAAATAATAATAAAGTTGTTCAGTTGTTGATCGAAGGTGAAGTAGTGTGTTTTTTTTTTTCAATCGCCCGCGACGCGACGCGATGACTCACATATGCGTACAAAACTTTTTATTTATTGTTATTTTTCCAAACAGTTATGTTATTTGTTCATGCAAGTAGTTGATTTTGGAGAGTTCCAGCTCATTTTTTTAAAAAATTAATGTTTTCTGGGGTTTTTTTTTCATGCGTGTTGATTGTTGAGGCGGCTTCTTGAAGTGAGTGTGTGTGATAAGAGTGGCGTGTATTTGGGACGCGGCGTTGGTAGTGACGCTTATCAGCAATAAGAAGAAGAAAAATGTTTATTGTGAGAATATGTTTTGTTTTTTGTTATTTTTTTTTTGTGGTTACATGTAAGATTAAGTATTTCATTATAAATTAGGTGTGGTTCATCAGGTTCAATCTTATGTTTATTGTGGGAATATTTTTCATGTGAGATATACCATAGTTTCACAATATTTCAGTATCACCAAAAAATTGTACGAGAAGTCATCATTTGTGAGGCATAGGAAGTCGCAATTGAATTCCCTCCGCAACCACTCGCAGCAACAATACCGGCAATAGTTGAAGCAGAAGCAAAAAAATGTAAGCCAAATGTTTATAGAAGATGTGCGACTTGTGAAATAGATGTGGATCCACGAAATTGGTCTAGTCATCATAGAAAAAACGCTCACAAGGAAAAAACACAAAAGTTTCTCAGAGAAAATGTGACATGTATAGAGAGTGCTCTTGAAAATCGAGTTAAATCATTTTCAATTAGCAATAAAGATGAGAGCATATTAGATACCAAAGTATTGTTTGGGAAAAATCAACTTTTGATAACGGAGCTGATAACAAATGAATTGGAGACCATGATTAATTTGAAATTCAACATAGAATTATAATGTGAATTTGTGAAGTATTCAACCAATGGCAGTGGGGCTGGTGTT
Source organism: Eristalinus aeneus (assembly GCA_955652365.1). Lineage (NCBI taxonomy): Eukaryota > Metazoa > Arthropoda > Insecta > Diptera > Syrphidae > Eristalinus > Eristalinus aeneus. The sequence goes on along the minus strand of OY019132.1, from coordinate 13,559,822 downwards.
GGTGGTGATGATGATGATATAATTGCAAGTATAAAAACTATGCAAACTAAGATGTGTATAATTGTATCAACTGAGGATATTCCAACACAATTGAACAACATGATAGATAATCTAAAAACCAAATAAGAGGAGTTTCAAGAGAGACAGTGGATGGGCTTTGGTTAGATTTTTACGCAACGAAGTGAATATTAATAATTATCAAGCTATTCGAGCTTCCGAATATTTTAAATTACCTGCATATTTACTAGAAAAGAACGCCTGTACAAGCATTCAAAATAGTGATGAATTCTGTTTTAAATGGGTGATTATATCAGCTCTTGATGATAATGTTACAGTTAATAATATCAGAACATCTTTTTATAAAATAAATGATATATCCGCGCAATTAATTGAAGTAAATCAGTTTTGAAAATATGAAATTTCCTTTAAAAGTGAATGGTGTGACGATATTCGAGACGAATAATCCTGATATCAGTGTTAACGTTTTTGGTTATGAAAAAAAGCGCAAAGGGAGATAAATATAATATCATTGGACCATATTATCATACGCAAGAGGAAAAATCGAAACAAATAAATGTGCTTTAGTGTGAGAAGACAAATAATAAAAAGAAAAAATCAAATACGTATATGTTATGGTTGTTTACAATACTTTCGCACTCTTTTTATGTTAGAGAAACACAAAAGTGAATGTTGTAAACATATAACAATAATGCCAAAGGAAGGTGAGAATTTCATTGAATTCAAAGCATATAAAAAAATGCTATAAGTTCCCTTTGTTGTGTATGCTGATTTTGAATAGATTCTAAGACCTGTGAGTCATTGCCCACATAATCCCGAAATTTCGTCAACAATAGATGTACAGCACCACATACCTTGTGCATTTTCATACTACATAAAGTGTTCATTCGATGAAACTCTTAATAAGCATAGAACATTTGTTGGTGAGTACTTTAAGAAAATATTTCAAAGAAAAAATCTATATTAATATATTTTTTTAGGGGAAAATGCACCAAATATGTTTGTAGAAATGCTGGCTAATGATCTTAAGGAACTTTATCAGAATGTTATTATGAAGCCGAACCCAATGTATCTACTCGATGATAATAAAAATATCCTGCAGCACACATCATCTATATGCACTATATGTACGAATAGTTTTAAGGAATCTGATACAAGAATTAGAGATCACTGTCATTTCACTGGAAGATATAGAGGTCTTGCTTACTCACAGTGTAATTTAGATTTTAAAATACCAAAATTCTTTCCAATAATGCTACATAATTTTTCTGGTTATGATTGCCATTTGTTCATGAAAAGTTTGGGAGCAATTCCCGGTACAATGAAAGAAAACTATATTTCATTTACAAACTGGATTTAATTAAATGTACATAATTCATTTCAAATGAGATTTCTAGATTCAAATCGTTTTCTTCAATCTAGTATAGAGTCTTTAACAAAAAATCTAACAACAGATGATTTTAATATTAATAGGAAATTTTTCACAAATGATGAATCGTTTAATTTAATGCTTAGAAAAGGCGTATTTCAGTATAATTATCTTGATTCGTGGGAACGTCTTGAAGATTCTTCTCTTCCACCAACCACTGAATTCTATAATAAATTGACATGTGAAAATTGTGAAGAAAAGGATTATCAGCATGCTCTGAGAGTTTGGAATCACATTAATTGTCATACATTCAAAGATTAGATGCTGCTGTATTTGCAGAGTGATATTCTCTTGTTGGCTGATATATTTGAAAATTTTCGTAAAGTTTGTATAAAAATATATCAGTTGGAACCTTGTCAATACTATACTGCTCCTGGTTTATCTTGGGATGCAATGTTAAAGATGACAAACATAAAGTTAGAGCTTCTAACAGATGTTAATATATTTAATTTTTTCAAGAATGCTATTAGAGGTGGCGATTGCATGCGATTGCTATCAAAATTACACGTCAAATAAGCCAAGTGAATACCTTATGTATTTCGATGCGAATAATTTATATTGTTGGACAATGTCGCAACAGCTCCAGCTTTCAGTGGATAGATTCTGAAATTTATACTTCTGAATTTATTTCTAAGCTATCAGATAATGATGATAATGATAATGATAGAAGTTGATTTAGCTTATCCAGAAAATATTCATGATAAGCATAATGATCTCCCATTTTGTGTTGAGAATAATAAAACACAAAATTGCAAATTTCCCAAATTGATAGCCAATCTTAATTCGAAAAGTAATTATGTTATTCACATGAAAAATTTTCAACAATGTCTGAGAAATGGATTGATTCTCACTAAGGTGCATAGAGTGCTGACATTCAATCAATCGAATTGGTTGCAGAAATATATTGATTTGAATACTGAACAAAGGAAAAAAGCCACCAATAATTTTGAGAAAGATTTTTTCAAATTAATAAATAATAGTGTTTATGGTAAGACAATGGAAAATGTAGAAAGACGTAGAGATATCAAAATTGTAACAAAATGGGATAATGAACGAAATGGTTTAAGTGCTAAAAAACTGATAGCAAAACCCGATTTTCATAGTCGATCTGTATTCACATCAAATATGTGTGCTTCTTCTTCTTCTTCTTGTGGCGCTACAGTCCGGGGTGAACCTGGGCCTCAACCAACATGCCTCTCCAGCCAGCACGATCTTTCGCCAGCTGTCTCCAGTTGCGCACTCCAAGTTGGTTGAGGTCCTTCTCCACTTGTGTGCGCCACTTAAGTCTAGGTCGTCCTCTGTTGCGTTGTCCCAATGGCACGGATTCAAAGACCGGCCGGAGCAGTGGTGTCCATACCCTCTATATGGCCTAGCCATCTTAAGCGTTGTATCCGTAGACGCTTGACCAGGCGCATGTCGCTGTACAGCCCATAGAGTTCGTCATTCAATTTTCTCCTCCAGATGCCATCAATGCCTCTTGAGCCCAAAGAAACAGCGATTGGCAAGAGTGATTCTGCGTTTGATTTCGGTACTGGTGTTGTTGTCCCTATTTACCGCGAAGCCGAGATAGACGAAGTCCTTGACTACATCAAAGTTTCTGCTGCCTAGTGTGACGCTCCGTCCGAGACGTCGATGTTGTGTGTCCTTCCTTGATGACAGCATGTACTTAGTTTTGCCCTCATTTACCGCCAGACCCATTTTAGCCGCTTCCGCTTCAATGCCAGCAAACGCCTCATTGACGGCTCGCTGTGTTCGTCCAATCACGTCACATTGTTAATACTGATCTAAAGTACGAAATTATACGTAACCAAAGAAATCAATTGAATAGACACAACCAAAAATGATCCACACCTAAGAATTACAATCCTGGTGAAACGGCATATAAAAGGAACAAGCAAATTAAAGGGAAAGAGAAACCAATATACCACAAGGAAACAGTAGGATTAGACAGAAACGTAACAATAACCACAACAAACGGAAGACGAATTCACAAGTCACATCTCAAAAACATACCTTCTATTTCAGATTAATCACTTGCTTATGGACGAAAGCCACAGTTAACGTTTACGAGTACCAAAGTCCACTAATTGCAGTAAAGCAGGGCACTGGAAAAATAATCATTGGAAATTACAAAATAATACACGCAATTAACCTTACCAACTACGAACAAGCAATAGACTATATTAAAATGAAAATACGCCATAATATCTCAACAACAAGTGCATATTTACGGCAACTACAGCTTCAACTCTCAAAAATAGAAGACTTGATGGGACAACTTAAAGGAAAAAATCAAAGAAAGTCAAAGCGATCAATAAACTGGTTAGGATCCGCTTGGAAATGGCTGGCGGGTAATCCTGACGCAACAGATTGGGATAATATATTAACGAAAAGCAATGACTTGGTCAATAATAACAATAAACAATACCATATCAATCAATACCTAAGTAAGGCAACTGATACTCTGATTGAAAAATACAATAGAATAATCGAAAAAATCAACGTAAACAACACTGGGAAATACGAGCAAATGCTCTTCAACAAACTTGGCCTTTTGAAAGAAGAAATCGGAGAAATAGTGCTAGCTGGACAGCTTGCAAAGAAAGGTATCGTGAACTCAAATCTGTTAAATAAAGCTGACATTGCCGACATATTGTCAAAAACAGAAACGCTTCCATTCAAGAACGAACTCCAAGCTATCGAATATTCTGAACCAATGATGTTAATAAAAGACTCGCTTCTCCTTTACGTAATTTGCTTACCACAGACGGACGAAACAATATTTAATCATATTATCATACGATCTACCGTAAATAACAACAAAAGAATACATCTTAACTTTACTAATCTACTCATTTCACATTCATTTAAATACGGAATTAAGGAAAATTGCATGGAAATTGAAAAAACATCAATTTGTCGAAGGAACGAACTTGAAAAGCTGAACTCCCAAGATTGCACAATCAAATTGCTAAATGGTGAACAGGCAACATGTGACTATCAAATTCAGTACAAACCAGTAATTGAACTCATTAACGAAAGCACCGTATTTCTAACCAACTATTTCGGTAACCTCACTTATGGTAGCACCAGTAAAAGCCTTAACGGCACATTTCTTATAAACTTCCACAATGAATCCATAGAAATAAATAACACTAAATACACGAATTGGGAAAGTAGAACCTACCATATCTTACCCCCACTACTACAAAGCAATCTAACAGAAGGCGATATAACATTAGACATCCAATATCTACATAAGCTTCACTTGGACAATGTGAAAAAATTGTCTACAGTATCATCTAATACGGGACTGCTGATGAGTTCAAATATAACCTTCCTGATAATAAGCATAACCCTTAATTTAACGTTACTTTTCTGTCTAAAGCGCAGAACCCGAACAAGTGTCATTAATATTCCAGTTCAAATTCCTTCCTTCGAACCCATCAAAATTAATTTTAATCTACGGAACGTAGATACTTAAGAAGGGGGGAGTTAAAACAAGCATTCCCCACATTTCTCATATGCACCTTGCCCAAAATAAACATATCGCTTGCACAGCATTTCCGCTGCTTGCGCTAAGCACTCCCATACTTCTCCCCATGCACCTCTCCCATAACCAAACACACCCCTTACGCGGCATTCCCATATTCTCCTTTCCCAAATAATTGCACCACAAGCAAATCTTATTATTATCGGTAGATTCTAAGAAATATGTAAAAAAGCTTAGCTTAGGAAAAATTATGTATATAAATCGAAGAAATAATAATAAAGTTGTTCAGTTGTTGATCGAAGGTGAAGTAGTGTGTTTTTTTTTTCAATCGCCCGCGACGCGACGCGATAACTTTTATTTATTGTTATTTTTCCAAACAGTAATGTTATTTGTTCATGCAAGTAGTTGATTTTGGAGAGTTCCAGCTCATTTTTTTTAAAAAATTAATGTTTTCTATGGGGTTTTTTTTTCATGCGTGTTGATTGTTGAGGCGGCTTCTTGAAGTGAGTGTGTGTGATAAGAGTGGAGTGTATTTGGGACGCGGCGTTGGTAGTGACGCTTATCAGCAATAAGAAGAAGAAAAATGTTTATTGTGAGAATATGTTTTGTTTTTTGTTATTTTTTTTTTTGTGGTTACATGTAAGATTAAGTATTTCATTATAAATTAGGTGTGGTTCATCAGGTTCAATCTTATGTTTATTGTGGGAATATTTTTCATGTGAGATATACCATAGTTTCACAATATTTCAGTATCACCAAAAAATTGTACGAGAAGTCATGATTTGTGAGGCATAGGAAGTCGCAATTGAATTCCCTCCGCAACCACTCGCAGCAACAATACCGGCAATAGGTGAAGCAGACGCAAAAAATGTAAGCCAAATGTTTATAGAAGATGTGCGACTTGTGAAATAGATGTGGATCCACGAAATTGGTCTAGTCATCATAGAAAAAACGCTCACAAGGAAAAAACACAAAAGTTTCTCAGAGAAAATGTGACATGTATAGAGAGTGCTCTTGAGAAAATGTGACATGTATAGAGAGTGCTCTTGAGAATCGAGTTAAATCATTTTCAATTAGCAATAAAGATGAGAGCATATTAGATACCAAAGTATTGTTTGGGAAAAATCAACTTTTGATAACGGAGCTGATAACAAATGAATTGGAGACCATGATTAATTTGAAATTCAACATAGAATTATAATGTGAATTTGTGAAGTATTCAACCAATGGCAGTGGGGCTGGTGATGGTGGTGATGATGATGATATAATTGCAAGTATAAAAACTATGCAAACTAAGATGTGTATAATTGTATCAACTGAGGATATTCCAACACAATTGAACAACATGATATATAATCTAAAAACCAAATAAGAGGAGTTACAAGAGAGACAGTGGATGGGCTTTGGTAAGATTACGCAACGAAGTGAATATTAATAATTATCAAGCTATTCGAGCTTCCGAATATTTTAAATTACCTGCATATTTACTAGAAAAGAAAGCCTGTACAAGCATTCAAAATAGTGATGAATTCTGTTTTAAATGGGTGATTATATCAGCTCTTGATGATAATGTTACAGTTAATAATATCAGAACATCTTTTTATAAAATAAATGATATATCCGCGCAATTAATTGAAGTAAATCAGTTTTGAAAATATGAAATTTCCTTTAAAAGTGAATGATGTGACGATATTCGAGACGAATAATCCTGATATCAGTGTTAACGTTTTTGGTTATGAAAAAAAGCGCAAAGGGAGATAAATATAATATCATTGGACCATATTATCATACGCAAGAGGAAAAATCGAAACAAATAAATGTGCTTTAGTGTGAGAAGACAAATAATAAAAAGAAAAAATCAAATACATATATGTTATGGTTGTTTACAATACTTTCGCACTCTTTTTATGTTAGAGAAACACAAAAGTGAATGTTGTAAACATATAACAATAATGCCAAAGGAAGGTGAGAATTTCATCGAATTCAAAGCATATAAAAAAATGCTATAAGTTCCCTTTGTTGTGTATGCTGATTTTGAATAGATTCTAAGACCTGTGAGTCATTGCCCACATAATCCCGAAATTTTGTCAACAATAGATGTACAGCACCACATACCTTGTGCATTTTCATACTACGTAAAGTGTTCATTCGATGAAACTCTTAATAAGCATAGAACATTTGTTGGTGAGTACTTTAAGAAAATATTTCAAAGAAAAAATCTATATTAATATATTTTTTTTAGGGGAAAATGCACCAAATATGTTTGTAGAAATGCTGGTTAATGATCTCAAGGAACTTTATCAGAATGTTATTATGAAGCCGAACCCAATGTATCTACTCGATGATAATAAAAATATCCTGCAGCACACATCATCTATATGCACTATATGTACGAATAGTTTTAAGGAATCTGATACAAGAATTAGAGATCACTGTCATTTCACTGGAAGATATAGAGGTCTTGCTTACTCACAGTGTAATTTAGATTTTAAAATACCAAAATTCTTTCCAATAATGCTACATAACTTTTCTGGTTATGATTGCCAATTTGTTCGCGAAAAGTTTGGGAGCGATTCCCGGTGCAATTTACGAAAACTATATTTCACTTACAAACTGGATTCAATTAAAGGCACATAATTCATTTCAAATGAGATTTCTAGATTCAAATCGTTTTCTTCAATCTAGTATAGAATCTTTAACAAAAAATCTAACAACAGATGATTTTAATATTAATAGGAAATTTTTCACAAATGATGAATCGTTTAATTTAATGCTTAGAAAAGGCGTATTTCAGTATAATTATCTTGATTCGTGGGAACGTCTTGAAGATTCTTCTCTTCCACCAACCACTGAATTCTATAATAAATTGACATGTGAAAATTGTGAAGAAAAGGATTATCAGCATGCTCTGAGAGTTTGGAATCACATTAATTGTCATACATTCAAAGATTACATGCTGCTGTATTTGCAGAGTGATATTCTCTTGTTGGCTGATATATTTGAAAATTTTCGTAAAGTTTGTATAAAAATATATCAGTTGGAACCTTGTCAATACTATACTGCTCCTGGTTTATCTTGGGATGCAATGTTAAAGATGACAAACATAAAGTTAGAGCTTCTAACAGATGTTAATATATTTAATTTTTTCAAGAATGCTATTAGAGGTGGCGATTGCATGCGATTGCTATCAAAATTACACGTCAAATAAGCCAAGTGAACACCTTATGTATTTCGATGCGAATAATTTATATTGTTGGACAATGTCGCAACAGCTCCAGCTTTCAGTGGATAGATTCTGAAATTTATACTTCTGAATTTATTTCTAAGCTATCAGATAATGATGATAATGATAATGATAGAAGTTGATTTAGCTTATCCAGAAAATATTCATGATAAGCATAATGATCTCCCATTTTGTGTTGAGAATAATAAAACACAAAATTGCAAATTTCCCAAATTGATAGCCAATCTTAATTCGAAAAGTAATTATGTTATTCACATGAAAAATTTTCAACAATGTCTGAGAAATGGATTGATTCTCACTAAGGTGCATAGAGTGCTGACATTCAATCAATCGAATTGGTTGCAGAAATATATTGATTTGAATACTGAACAAAGGAAAAAAGCCACCAATAATTTTGAGAAAGATTTTTTCAAATTAATAAATAATAGTGTTTATGGTAAGACAATGGAAAATGTAGAAAGACGTAGAGATATCAAAATTGTAACAAAATGGGATAATGAACGAAATGGTTTAAGTGCTAAAAAACTGATAGCAAAACCCGATTTTCATAGTCGATCTGTATTCACATCAAATATGTGTGCTTCTTCTTCTTCTTCTTGTGGCGCTACAGTCCGGGGTGAACCTGGGCCTCAACCAACATGCCTCTCCAGCCAGCACGATCTTTCGCCAGCTGTCTCCAGTTGCGCACTCCAAGTTGGTTGAGGTCCTTCTCCACTTGCGTGCGCCACTTTAGTCTAGGTCGTCCTCTGTTGCGTTGTCCCAATGGCACGGATTCAAAGACCGGCCGGAGCAGTGGTGTCCATACCCTCTATATGGCCTAGCCATCTTAAGCGTTGTATCCGTAGACGCTTGACCAGGCGCATGTCGCTGTACAGCCCATAGAGTTCGTCATTAAATTTTCTCCTCCAGATGCCATCAATGCCTCTTGAGCCCAAAGAAACAGCGATTGGCAAGAGTGATTCTGCGTTTGATTTCGGTACTGGTGTTGTTGTCCCTATTTACCGCGAAGCCGAGATAGACGAAGTCCTTGACTACATCAAAGTTTCTGCTGCCTAGTGTGACGCTCCGTCCGAGACGTCGATGTTGTGTGTCCTTCCTTGATGACAGCATGTACTTAGTTCTGCCCTCATTTACCGCCAGACCCATTTTAGCCGCTTCCGCTTCAATGCCAGCAAACGCCTCATTGACGGCTCGCTGTGTTCGTCCAATCACGTCAATGTTATCATATCGTATGCTAGCAATTGAACTGACTTCTGGAAGATCGTGTCTCTGGTGTTGACGCACGATCTTCTCGAGGATGATGTTAAAGAAGTCACATGACAGTGCGTCGCCTTGTCTAAAACCTTTTTGGACATTGAAGGTCTCGGTGAGTTCGGTACCGACCTTGACGGAGCAGCGAGAGTTCTCCATCGTCACCCCACACAATCTGACGAGTTTGGTAGAACTAGACATGGCACTGTATAGCTCGTCTCTATGCACACTGTCATATGCAGTGCATAGGGACGAATAGGTGGTGAGTGTCAATTTGCATTTCTTGGGTCTTTTCCAGGATCTGCCGTAATGTGAAGATCTGGTCAATTATGGACTTCCCTGACCTGAAACCACACTAATAGGGATCTATCAGGTTATGGACTATCAGGTTCAGACGCTCACACAATTACGTAGAGAGGATCTTGTGTGCGATGTTCAGGAGACTTATCCCTCGGTAGTTGGCGCAGTCAAAGGGTTCTCATTTTTTGTGAACCGCGCAAACGACGCTGAGATTCCACTCATCGGGCATGCTTTCCTCCGACCATATCTTACAGATGAGCTGGTGCATGCGCCCAACCATGTCATCTCCAGTGGCTTTAAATAGTTCTGCGGACAGTCCGTCCGCTCCAGCAGCTTTGTTCGACTTCAGCGTGGATATTGCTATCCTCACCTCATCTAAGTCGGGGGGACGGAGTGCTTGTCTATCATCGTCCAAATTGAGTGGAACATTCTGCCTAACAGCGGGATTTGGGTCGTCATCGCCGTTTAGGAGTTTGCAGAAATGATCCTTCCAGATTCTCAGCACAGACTGCGACTCTACTACTAGTTGTCCATTTTGGTCCCGACAGGCTTTGGTTCGAACCTTGTTTTCTCCAGATAGCTGTTTTACCTTTTGGTAAAACTTTCGCATTTCATTTCTGCCATGACACCTTTCCATTTCCTCGACCGCGCGCTTCTCGTGCTATTTCTTTTTCCTTCTTAGAAGCCGGTGCTCTTCCCTTCTTCTCTGTTCATAGAGCTCACGAACAGCCCTTGTTGTTCGATGCACCGTCGCCTTATAGGCGTCGTGCTTAGCTGCGTACGCTTGCCTGTACTCGTCGTCAAACCATGGGTTCCTTCTGGGTGGTGACGTGAAACCCAGCACATCAGTGGCAGCTTCTTTGATGGCTTCTTGACAACGTTTCCATTCTTCTTCTATGCTTAGTGCAGGAAGCGTCGAACTCTGAGCGAGTTTCAGGGAGACTCGGTCGGCAAAGTTCCCAGCAATTGGTTGCGATTGTAGCTTTTCGACGTCAAACCGTTTTGGTCCTTCTCGACTCCGTTGCTCTCTCGATATCCGGGTTCTTACCTTGGCTACAACAAGGTGATGATCCGAGTCAATGTTTGCATCTCGGAAGGTTCGGACATCGAGGATACTGGAGGAGTGTCTGACGTCGATCGCAACATGATCAATCTGGTTGACGGTTGATTGATCAGGAGATCGCCAGGACCCTTTGTGAATGCCCAGGTGTGGAAACCGCGTGCAAGCCCCAGAGAGTTTCCGCCCCGAGGCAAAGTCCAACAGCCTGAGTCCGTTTCCGAATGTGTTGTCGTGCAGGCTGTGTTTACTGATGACTCCAGCAAAGATGTCCTCCTTTCCCAGCTGAGCGTTGAAATCTCCTAGAACGATCTTGGTGTCGTAGCTGGGGCATTGATCGTATGTTCTTTCCAGGAGATCATAGAAGTCATCCTTGATGTTGTCATCCTTCTCCTCTGTCGGGGCGTGAACGCAAATAAGGCTGATGTTTCCGAATTCAGCCTTGATGCGGATCGTCATGAGGCGTTCGCTGACGGGGTCGTAGCTCAAGACTTTTTTCCTAAGTCTTCCTCGAACAACAAATCCGCATACGAATAAGCGCTGCCTTCTCTCTCTATAGCAATTGCTGTATTGGATATCGCAGTTCTTCATCGCTTTTATGCCAGGCTAATCCCATCGCACTTAATGGATGGCGGTTATATCAGGTTTGTAGCTGTCAAGGGCCTCCGCAAGCTGTTCGGCTGCACGTGGCCTGTTAAGGGACCTCATATTCCACGTGCAAAACCGAAAATCATTGTCCTTAAAACGTTTGCTGGGGTCGGCAACGAGTTGTCCATCCATCCTTATCCGAGGCATGTTGTTGTCTCTGAACTATCGTTAGCTTTACGTGGTGAGGAAGTTACCCTCACGCACAACCCACAGATTGGTAGGCCAGGCCCATTATTTAAACCCTCGGGCAAAGGGGCTCGCTGCATACATTGGTTCACCATACAACGGGTGTTTTGATGGCTATCCAGGGGGCGCCGCTTGGAGGCTGTATGTCAAATTTACCTGTGCACTAACGAGGATAGCCTTGGCAGCTCGCCATGTTGAGCGCAATCAACGACGTTACCTCGCGTGCAGAGGCCCATGCCCCACAAATATGTGTGCTATTGAAATGAAAAAAGGAATGGTGTCATATGATAAACCAATTTATCTGGCATTCGTTGTGTTAGAACTCTCAAAGTGGTTAATGTATGACTTTCATTATGAATACATGAAAATAAAGTTTGATAATTCCATTAAATTAAACTATACTCATTTATTCAATAATGAAATTTTTCCGATGAGTCCACTGAATATTGGGAAACACCATTTTCAAGGTTTTCTTCATCTTTATCGCCCATTGTAAGAGTTGTTTGTTTTCCTTAGTTTTAGATCTCTCCTCCTCTCCTCTCTCATCAATGTATTCAAATGGTTTTTCATCAAAAACACTCTTCGCTGGCATAGATTCCTCACAAATTAAAGCATTGTCATCAAACTGAGACTAGGAAGTTTTATCGAATTCATTCGCATTCATGTGATGATCTTCAATAGGTTAAAATTTTATGTCATCTAAGTTTCATCATCTAAAATGTTGTCGAGAATCGATTCAAAACATCTTTCCATATCCATGCTGTCATCAGTGTGTGATTCAATAGAATTATTGTTGATGTTATCTGAATCATTATCGTTTAAGATGCTCTCAGGGATGAACATGAAGTTGTTATTCGATGTCATGTTGTTCGGATGAGAGTCAAGACGGTTATCGCTAATCATATTCTTAATGTCTTGTAGATATTTTTCATCTGAAATATTCTCAAAGCAATCCATTTCCATCATGTTGTAGTCCATCAAATTAATATCAATAAAGTCCTCATCCTGAATGCAATCAAAAACAGAATTTTTACATCTAACCAACTCCTTAGAACCTCGTCAAAGCCCATTTTTGTTTTTTTTTTTTTGTATTATCACACTACGTTAAATATTTCACATAAACAATTTCAATTACAAGAATTGTATGGTCATTTATAGTTTTATTATTATTAATTATATACCACAGAAATAAAATAAAAAAAGGCATTTGTTTCTAATCTAAAGCGCAGAATATTATTCCTGTTATTGTGGGAATCACATACTCATCACCGCTCCTAAAAATCTAACATGTTTCTTTTTGTCGTTTTGTTGTGAAGTCAATTATAAGGAAAAATATCATTCGCTTTGGGGAGACGCTCCATTTTTTATCAACCACAAGAATGTAATAAAAAAAAATCAAATTCCATGTGCTACATATCTTGGTGGTCATCATTTTAACTTTGGGGATTAGTGTAAAACGATTAAGTATTCCATCAGATAATTCATTCAAACGTAAGAACTACTCAACTTCAACTTGCTCATAGCATTTCTATAACCAACAGAAAAATAAATGAATACAGAATCGGAGTTATATACATAATATTGAGATGATCAAGCATTGTACAACAAAGTATGGTGAAACCACACTATGTGTGCCAACATCATTTTTCTGAGTACCTTGTACTAATTCCTTTAGAGGTGTAGTAATAGGTTTAAAAGTTTTCTTCAAAACGCTTTCTGTTATATTTCCTTGATCTTTGATACTACTAAATTTTTTCTTCAACACCTTTCTAGCATCCATAACATCCTTTAACAATTATACATTTTTATGCATAATGAACTGAATTTAATTTAGTAGTTCCAATTATCAGTTATCAGATCAACATTACAGTTTGAAAACAGATTATATGCTAAATGGAAAAGTCTGAAGAGAAAGCATATATAATCGAATGAAAATATCAAATGGTTTTCTATAACGTCCATATTCTATAAGATCCGATTCTGTATTAATTTTTTGTTGGTTATAGAAATGCTATGAGCAAGTTGAAGTTGAGTAGTTCTTACGTTTGAATGAATTATCTGATGGAATACTTCATCATTTTATACTAATCCCCCCCCCCCCAAGAAGAAACATGTTAGATTTTTAGAAGCGGTGGTAAGTATGTGATACACACAATAACAGAAATAAACATGTTAGGATAATATAAGTTAATGAGAGCAGCGCATTCCTTATGATGAAACCGGAAACCATGCATTTGGAACACAATGTATGTTGTCTGCATGATCATTCGTGATGTCTGGCACATGTCGGCAACATGACAATCGCTTAATGCTCGTCATCGCATCAATGCACGTCCACCAGTGCACATATAAATATGAAACCAACAATCCACTGCACCTGAAGAAACCCGCATTCCTGAACGTCCTCATCCCATGATCACATAGCCCCACTAGGTGATAAGTTTCATAGTTAGTTTTAAGAAATTTAGTTGTAATTTTCAATTCAAAAAAAAAGTTTGTAAGCCTCAAAAAAATATTTTTTTAAACAATAACCGTTTAATTTTTTTAACTGGCGCCCGGGCAGGGACCAGCGGTGAATACGGGTCGTGAAGTAGCGAAAGTATCACGCGGTTATTAATAATTTCGCTTTGGAGGCCGCGTTAGCCAAAAATACCTCAAGTAGCTCTAGGCGAGTGAACGGCTTATAATTAAGTGCATGTTCGCGATTGAGTAATTCGGAATATTATTCGCTGCTCCTCGGAATCGCTGGTCGAACAGGTCCAATGTGACATGAACAAACTTGAGTTCTAGGCCCGGAATAGAAGCCCTCAAGTAGTGACATCCGCTAAAACGCAAGAGTTGGTTATACTGTAAGACTCGTGCCGTATTGTGGTGAAAGACATTTGAATATAAGTGTCAAGAGCCCCTTAGTAGCTTTACAAGTGACTCTAGGACGACGAACTGGAAGCCAAAGGCTAGCCTCACCACCCGACCGATTCCTGAACTACTCATCATGACAACGGTTATAGTTATGAAAGCATCTTTATACTTAATAATTGTAGCATACATAATATTTGATTTTTAAATATCTAAGAGTTATTTTGCCAGTGAAAAAGTAACATATAATTTTGTCAATGCATCTGTGAACTTACACTTATAAACTGTTACAAGTATAGTATTTTATCTGTTTATTATAAAAGAATTATATTGTCAGTGCAAAACTAAAAGATATAATATTTTTTGTTTAATATATCTTATTCCAAGTAATAAAATCATATTTAATTTGACAACATGCCTAATACAAGCAGCGAGAGTAATGCATTCTCTACTAACAATACAACTAAGCATGTTCCTAATGCTCCCACCAGCGCTCAGAATACAGATACTCTGTAAAGAGAGAACTTAAATAGTTTCACTCAATCCAGTGCTTCACGCACAGATGTCAGAACAACGCCTGAACTGGACGCGCTTATTACAGGAATCGTACATCGTGTCTTTGAACGTGAAGGTTATACTCTGGTTCAAACTGCGAGGAACCCGAACGTCGATCCCTTCTTGGATTCCGATCAGATTTAAGATTTAAGCGATCTAGAGAAAAAATCCAGATGTCATTAGATGTCTAAGGGAATTCTCAGGCAAACCACACGAGTTCAGCTCTTGGAAGAAGAGCGTGGATCGTGTCTTATTGATGTACGAGCCATTAAGAGGTACTCCGAAATACTTCGGAATTCTCACTGTTATCCGCAATAAAATCATTAGCGATGCTGACACAGTTCTTGAGTCATATAACACACCCCTCAGTTGGGAAGCCATGTTCAAATGCCTTTCCATGCATTACGCGGACAAGAGGGATATTGCTAGGCTTGAGCACCAAATGACTACTATCGCTCAGGGAAATCAGTCCTTCCAAGAGTTTTATCAGAGAATTTACCAACATCTCCCACTCATCTTAGGTAAAGTCTCCTCCCTGGACATAGGCGCAGAGTCCTTAAGCGTTCTCACTCGAACTTATCGAGATAAAGCTTTGGACACTTTTGTTAGAGGCTTGAAAGGGGATCTTCCGAGATTACTCGGAATAAAGGAACCAGTAGATCTTCCACAAGCCCTGCAGTTATGTTTGAAGTTGCAGAATCAAAGTTGCAGAACCAACAAAATTTATAATTTTCAAAGAAAGCCTCAAAACGTATCCCCTCAAGTCTAATCTCGTAGAAACACTCCGCAGACTCAAAATCTAAACAACAATATTCAGTTTGGTTACTCACAGCCACATGACTATAACACACAAACCCAAAATAGACAGATACAGAGGCCTACTCAGACCTTCAATCCTCATGGACAATCCGAAAATATTAATCAGCATCAGGTAAATCCTCCAAATAAAGAATGAGAGACGTGGTGATGGATACAGCGGACAGTTGCGATCAGCTGGTCAAAACAACTCCTCAAATCCATCTCCAAATTATAGACAAAACAACCCCAACAATGGTAGACACAACTAAATCCATATAATTAATGAAGAATTTGTAAAATATGAAAATCTAACATAAATAGAAGACGACAATTTTGAGCAGTCGATAGATGAATATGTCCAAGATATACGATAACTGACTCTTCGCTACCACATTTTGAATGGCGTGCGGAGAGTAGTGAAATCTTTCGTTGTTTAATTGATACAGGCTCCACTAAAAATTATATACAACCCATGCTAGTTAAGAAAAGTATAAAAAATGAAAAATGCTTCTTCATCATACATACATTAATCTTTTTGGCCTTCAAACCAAATTAAGATTCTTTTTACTACCCTCACTTAAATCGTTTAATGCAATCATCGGTCATGATAATTTAAGGGAATTAAAATCAGTAATTCATATTGACAAAGGATTTACGTCAATACAAAACCAGATTAAAATCAGCACAGAGCATTAAAAACATTAAAATAAGCCCCGACCATGATAGCTTTCGTATAATTAGAAATAAAATAAATAATGTACTAAGCAATAATAATAAACAAGTCATAATAAATAGAAATATAATAAGTACAATAAACAATGCCATTCATTGGGCAAGGAGAGGAATAATAAATTCCTACATATTAAGCAAGAACGAAATAGATACAGTAAAAGAAATTGTAAAAACTCACAATTTAACATGCATAAATGTTGACGAAGCATTAGACTTCGCTGAAATAAAAATAGCCATACACGGAAAAACCATAATGTATATCGTAAATGTTCCTAGTACAATGGATGAGATATGTAAAAAAATTCTAATAAAACCAGTAAAGATTAATAATGTTATAAATAAAATCGAATTTAAAAACATTGTTAAATGTATCAATTCTATTTACGGTATCAAATTAGATAGAATAGATTAGAATTTCAATAATTTGTAATTTGTCCATATGACAATATGGTAGACTTAAGCGGCACTCCTTGTATCCCTAATCTCCTCATTGGGTCAAAAGCAAATTGTACTCACATAAACAACCAACATATCCCTACAGTGGAAGAAATAACACCAGGTGTGATTCTCTTGAACCAGTTTAACGGTTCGGTCTACTATGAAAATAGGACGTTTCAACTGATTGGCTCATTCCTCGTGAAATTCCAGAACACAACCATTGTTGTCAATGATAGAACTTACATGTCAAAAACAATTGCAACATATAAACCATTACCTGCTATAGCGCAAGTCGTAACTACTGGAACAATGGAAGAAGCTCTATCGTTGGAAATGCTAAAAGAGTTGCACAACAACAACAAATCGGTGTATAGGAATCAAAGCATAAGAGGAACATATTAGCTAACATTGGATTTGCTAAAGTCCTCATAATAACCGTACTAATATTTATGATTGCACTCATTAAGAAGACAAGACAATCAGATGTCATTGTTATAGACTCAAAAGAAACCAAACATGAAGCAACAGCTGATCCAAAAACGCTTAAAACTCACGAAGAGAAGGTAGTAAAAGAAAAACCAAGGCCATCAAGAATCAGCCAAATTCTGATATTTTAAAATGTTTTCAAACGAGGACGTTTGACTCCAAGAAGGGAAGAGTTAATGAGAGCAGCGCATTCTTTATGCTGAAACCGGAAACCATGCATTTGGAACACAATGTATGTTGTCTGCATGATTATTCGTGATGTCTGGCACATTTCGGTAACATGAGACTCGCTTAATGCTCTGTCCATCAGTGCACGTCCACCAGTGCACATATAAACATGACACCGACAATCCACTGCACCTGAAGAACCGGCATTCAAGCACGTCCTAATCCGATGATCCCATAGCCGCACTAGGTGATAAGTTTCATAGTTAGTTTTAAGAAATTAAGTTGTAATTTTAAATTCAAATAAAGAGGTTGTAAGCCTCAAAAAATATTTTTTTAAAATAATAACAGTTTATTTTTTTTTAACTTATATATTCTGCGTTTTAGATGAGAAACAAATGTCTTTTTTATTATATTTCTGTGGTATATAATTAATAATAATAAAACTATAAATGACCATACAACTCTTGTAATTAAAATTGTTTGTGTGTAATGTAGTGTGATAATATGACGAGGTTCTAAGGAGTTGGTAAGATGTAAAAAATTCTGTTTTTGATAACATTCAGGATGAGGATTTTATTGATATTAATTTGATTAATTTTCATCCCTGAGAGCATCTTAAACGATAATGATTCAGATAACATCAACAATAATTCTATTGAATCACACACTGATGACAACATGGATATGGATATATGTTTTGAATCGATTCTCGACAACATTTTAGATGATGAAAACTTAGATGACATCAAATTTAAACCAATTGAAGATCATCACATGAATGCGGATAAATTCGATAAATCGTCCCAGTCTCAGTTTGATGGCAATGCTTTAATTTGTGAGGAGTCTATGCCAGCGGAGAGTGTTTTTGATAAGAAACCATTTGAATACATTGATGAGAGACTAAATGAGGAGGATAAATCTAAAACTAAGGAAAGCAAACAACTCCTACAATGTTCGATAAAGATGAAGAAAGCCTTGAAAATGATGTTTCCCAATATTCAGTGGACTCATCAGACAAATGGTTGCTATCCCAAACTGGGTATTATTCAAAGGAGTTCAGTTTCGAACTTAGTATATATTGGTTATGTCAAATTAAATAAAGATCAAACTCATAGTTTTACATTATTTTTAATTAATTCATTCATTGCTATCTTATAATGTTCCCATGCATAAGTATGTATCCCATTGCTACATAAATATCGTTTTGTAGCTTGAAAACTTAAAGATAATTTATGTAAACTTTGTGTATAAATTGTATGTAACTTACTTCTAAAAGAATACATTGTTCTAAATAAACATTGTTTTTTTATTAAACAATTGCGATAATCTCTTATATCTAAATTTTTAACTACTGATTTCGATATCTAAATTTTTAACTACTGATATCTAAATTTTTAACTACTTTACACCTTTAGCTTTTCTTATCACTTTACCACTATCTATACTAAATTAATACATTTTAGCTCCCAATGCCTACGTCTCAATCTCTAGCATTTTTTGAGAATTAATTTCATCTTTAAATTTACCCAGGACCTTAGCATTTATTTGTGGGAAATTGTGTATATATTGTCTACTGGATATTCGGAGGTGTCAAATTTTGAAGTTTGCGGATTGATTATCGCTATAGAAGTCACCTGTCATTATTAAATTAATGAATGAATCTGTATCAGTATAGTTTAATCGAATGGAATTATGAAACTTTATTTTCATGTATTCATAATGAAAGTCATACATTAACCACTTTGAGAGTTCTAACACAACGAATCCCAGATAAATTGGCTTATCATATGACAGCATTCCTTTTTTTCATTTCAATAGCACACATATTTGATGTGAATACAGATCGACTATGAAAATCGGGTTTTGCAATCAGTTTTCTAGCATTTAAACCATTTCGTTCATTATCCCATTTTGTTACAATTTTTATATCTCTACGTCTTTCTACATTTTCCATTGTCTTACCATAAACACTATTATTTATTAATTTGAAAAAATCTTTCTCAAAATTATTGGTGGCTTTTTTCCTTTGTTCGGTATTCAAATCAATAAATTTTTGCAACCAATTCGATTGATTGAATGTTAGCACTCTATGCACCTTAGTGAGAATCAATCCATTTCTCCGACATTGTTGAAAATTTTTCATGTGAATAACATAATTACTTTTCGAATTAAGATTGGCTATCAATTTAGGAAATTTGCAATTTTGTGTTTTAATATTCTCAACACAAAATGGGAGATCATTATGCTTATCATGAATATTTTCTGGATAAGCTAAATCAACTTCTAGTACATGACCCACATCATTATCTGATAGCTTAGAAATAAATTCAGAAGTATAAATTTCAGGATCACTGAAAATTTCCATAAGGAAGCTGTTGCCACATTGCCCAACCATATAAATTATTCGCATCGAAATACATAAGTTATTCACTTGGCTTATTTGACGTGCAATTTTGAAGATACTTATTGTCAGCAATGGCATGTCGATGAGAAAACTGACATAAACCACCTCTTCTTGAAAAAATTAAATTTTTTAACATCTATCAGGTGCTCTAACTTTATGTTTGTAATCTTTAACATTGCATCCCAAGATAAACCAGGAGCAGTATAGTATTGACAAGGTTACAACTGATATATTTTGATACAAACTTTACGAAAATTCTCAAATATATCAGCCAACAAGAGAACATCACTCTGCTAATACAGCAGCATGTAAGCTTTGAATGTATGACAATTAATGTGATTCCAAACTCTCAGAGCATGCTGATAATCCTTTTCTTCACAATTTTCACATGTCAATTTATTATAGAATTCAGTGGTTGGTGGAAGAGAAGAATCTTCAAGACGTTTCCACGAATCGAGATAATTATACGGAAATACGCCTTTTCTAAGCATTAAATTAAACGATTCATCATTTGTGAAAATTTTCCTATTAATATTAAAATCATCTGTTGTTAAATTTTTTGCTAAAGACTCTATACTAGATTGAAGAAAACGATTTGAATCTAGAAATCTCATTTGAAATGAATTATGTGCCTTTAATTGAATCCAGTTTGTAAGTGAAATATAGTTTTCGTAAATTGCACCGGGAATCGCTCCCAAACTTTTCGCGAACAAATGGCAATCATAACCAGAAAAGTTATGTAGCATTATTGGAAAGAATTTTGGTATTTTAAAATCTAAATTACACTGTGAGTGAGCAGGTCCTCCAGTGAAATGACAGTGATCTCTAACTCTTGTATCAGATTCCTTAAAACTATTCATACATATAGTGCATATAGATGATGTGTGCTGCAGGATATTTTCATTATCATCGAGTGGATACATTGGTTTCGGCGTCATTATAACATTCTGATAAAGTTCCTTGAGATCATTAACCAGCATTTCTACAAACATATCCGGTGCATTTTCCCCTAAAAAGAATATATTAATATATATTTTTTCTTTGAAATATTTGCTTAAAATACTCACCAACAAATGTTCTATGCTTATTAAGAGTTTAATCGAAATAATACTTTATGTAGTATGAAAATGCACAAGGTATGTGGTGCTGTACATCTATTGTTGACGAAATTTCGGGATTATGTGGGCAATGACTTACAGGTCTTAGAATCTGTTCAAAATCAGCCTACGCAACAGAGGGAACTTGTAGCTTTTTTTTATGTGCTTTGAATTCAATGAAATTCTTACCTTCCTTTGGCATTATTGTTATATGTTTACAACATTCACTTTTGTGTTTCTCTAACATAGAAAGTGTGCGGAAGTATTGAAAACAACCATTACATATATGTGTTTGAGTTTTTCTTTTTGTTATTTGTCTTCTCACTAAGCGTGAAATATTGTCAATATAAACATAATGATTAGTATTCTCACTCTCACACTAAAGCAAATTTATATGTTTCGATTCTTCCTCTTGCGTATGATAATATAGTCCAATGATATTATATTCATCTCTCTTTGCATTTTTTTCATAACCAAAGACGTTAGCACTAATACCAGGATTATTCATTTCGAATATCTTCACATCATTCACTTTTAAAGGAAATTTCATATTTTCAAAATTGATTTACTTCAATTAATTGCGCAGAATTCATCACTATTTTGAATGCTTGTACAGGCTTTCTTTTCTAGTAAATATGCAGGTAATTGAAAATATTCGGAAGCTCGAATAGCTTGATAATTATTAATATTCACTTCGTTGCGTAAAAATCTAACCAAAGCCCATCCACTGTCTCTTTTGAAACTCCTCTTACTTGGTTTTTAGATCATCTATCATGTTGTTCAATTGTTTTGGAATATCCTCAGTTGATACAATTATACACATCTTAGTTTGCATAGGTTTTATACTTGCAATTATATCATCATCATCACCACCATCACCATCCCAACTGCCATTAGTTGAATACTTCACAAATTCACATTATAATTCTATGTTGAATTTCAAATTAATCATGGTCTCTAATTCATTTGTTATCAGCTCCGTTATCAAAAGTTGATTTTACTCAAACAATACTTTGATATCTAATATGCTCTCATCTTTATTGCTAATTGAAAATGAGTTTACTCGATTCTCAAAAGCATTGTCTATACATGTGTGTAACTTACTTCTAAAAGAATACATTGTTCTAAATAAACATTGGTTTTTTATTAAACAATTGCGATAATCTCTTATATCTAAATTTTTAACTACTGATTTCGATATCTAAATTTTTAACTACTGATATCTAAATTTTTAACTACTTTACACCTTTAGCTTTTCTTATCACTTTACCACTATCTATACTAAATTAATACATTTTAGCTCCCAATGCCTACGTCTCAATCTCTAGCATTTTTTGAGAATTAATTTCATCTTTAAATTTACCCAGGACCTTAGCATTTATTTGTGGGAAATTGTGTATATATTGTCTACTGGATATTCGGAGGTGTCAAATTTTGAAGTTTGCGGATTGATTATCGCTATAGAAGTCACCTGTCATTATTGAATTAATGAATGAATCTGTATCAGTATAGTTTAATCGAATGGAATTATGAAACTTTATTTTCATGTATTCATAATGAAAGTCATACATTAACCACTTTGAGAGTTCTAACACAACGAATCCCAGATAAATTGGCTTATCATATGACAGCATTCCTTTTTTTCATTTCAATAGAACACATATTTGATGTGAATACAGATCGGCTATGAAAATCGGGTTTTGCAATCAGTTTTCTAGCATTTAAACCATTTCGTTCATTATCCCATTTTGTTACAATTTTTATATCTCTACGTCTTTCTACATTTTCCATTGTCTTACCATAAACACTATTATTTATTAATTTGAAAAAATCTTTCTCAAAATTATTGGTGGCTTTTTTCCTTTGTTCAGTATTCAAATCAATAAATTTTTGCAACCAATTCGATTGATTGAATGTTAGCACTCTATGCACCTTAGTGAGAATCAATCCATTTCTCAGACATTGTTGAAAATTTTTCATGTGAATAACATAATTACTTTTCGAATTAAGATTGGCTATCAATTTAGGAAATTTGCAATTTTCTGTTTTAATATTCTCAACACAAAATGGGAGATCATTATGCTTATCATGAATATTTTCTGGATAAGCTAAATCAACTTCTAGTACATGACCCACATCATTATCTGATAGCTTAGAAATAAATTCAGAAGTATAAATTTCAGGATCACTGAAAATTTCCATAAGGAAGCTGTTGCCACATTGCCCAACCATATAAATTATTCGCATCGAAATACATAAGTTATTCACTTGGCTTATTTGACGTGCAATTTCGAAGATACTTATTGTCAGCAATGGCATGTCGATGAGAAAACTGACATAAACCACCTCTTCTTGAAAAAATTAAATTTATTAACATCTATCAGGTGCTCTAACTTTATGTTTGTCATCTTTAACATTGCATCCCAAGATAAACCAGGAGCAGTATAGTATTGACAAGGTTACAACTGATATATTTTGATACAAACTTTACGAAAATTCTCAAATATATCAGCCAACAAGAGAACATCACTCTGCTAATACAGCAGCATGTAAGCTTTGAATGTATGACAATTAATGTGATTCCAAACTCTCAGAGCATGCTGATAATCCTTTTCTTCACAATTTTCACATGTCAATTTATTATAGAATTCAGTGGTTGGTGGAAGAGAAGAATCTTCAAGACGTTTCCACGAATCGAGATAATTATACGGAAATACGCCTTTTCTAAGCATTAAATTAAACGATTCATCATTTGTGAAAATTTTCCTATTAATATTAAAATCATCTGTTGTTAAATTTTTTGCTAAAGACTCTATACTAGATTGAAGAAAACGATTTGAATCTAGAAATCTCATTTGAAATGAATTATGTGCCTTTAATTGAATCCAGTTTGTAAGTGAAATATAGTTTTCGTAAATTGCACCGGGAATCGCTCCCAAACTTTTCGCGAACAAATGGCAATCATAACCAGAAAAGTTATGTAGCATTATTGGAAAGAATTTTGGTATTTTAAAATCTAAATTACACTGTGAGTGAGCAGGTCCTCCAGTGAAATGACAGTGATCTCTAACTCTTGTATCAGATTCCTTAAAACTATTCATACATATAGTGCATATAGATGATGTGTGCTGCAGGATATTTTCATTATCATCGAGTGGATACATTGGTTTCGGCGTCATTATAACATTCTGATAAAGTTCCTTGAGATCATTAACCAGCATTTCTACAAACATATCCGGTGCATTTTCCCCTAAAAAGAATATATTAATATATATTTTTTCTTTGAAATATTTGCTTAAAATACACACCAACAAATGTTCTATGCTTATTAAGAGTTTCATCGAATGAACACTTTATGTAGTATGAAAATGCACAAGGTATGTGGTGCTGTACATCTATTGTTGACGACATTTCGGGATTATGTGGGCAATGACTTACAGGTCTTAGAATATATTCAAAATCAGCATACGCAACAAAGGGAACTTGTAGCTTTTTTTTGTGTGCTTTGAATTCAATGAAATTCTCACCTTCTTTTGGCATTATTGTTATATGTTTACAACATTCACTTTTGTGTTTCTCTAACATAGAAAGAGTGCGGAAGTATTGTAAACAACCATTACATATATGTGTTTTAGTTTTTCTTTTTGTTATTTGTCTTCTCACTAAGCGTGAAATATTGTCAATATAAACATAATGATTAGTATTGCCATTCTCACTCTCACACTAAAGCAAATTTATATGTTTCGATTCTTCCTCTTGCGTATGATAATATAGTCCAATGATATTATATTCATCTCCCTTTGCATTTTTTTCATAACCAAAGACGTTAGCACTAATACCAGGATTATTCATTTCGAATATCTTCACATCATTCACTTTTAAAGGAAATTTCATATTTTCAAAATTGATTTACTTCAATTAATTGCGCCGTTATATCATTTATTTTATAAACAGATGTTCTGATATTATTAACTGTATCATTTTCATCAAGGGCTGATATAATCACCCATTTAAAACAGAATTCATCACTATTTTGAATGCTTGTACAGGCTTTCTTTTCTAGTAAGTATGCAGGTAATTTAAAATATTCGGAAGCTCGAATAGCTTGATAATTATTAATATTCACTTCGTTGCGTAAAAATCTAACCAAAGCCCATCCACTGTCTCTCTTGAAATTCCTCTTATTTGGTTTTTAGATCATCTATCATGTTGGTCAATTGTGTTGGAATATCCACAGTTGATACAATTATACACATCTTAGTTTGCATAGGTTTTATACTTGCAATTATATCATCATCACCACCATCACCATCCCCACTGCCATTAGTTGAATACTTCACAAATTCACATTATAATTCTATGTTGAATTTCAAATTAATCATGGTCTCCAATTCATTTGTTATCAGCTCCGTTATCAAAAGTTGATTTTTCCCAAACAATACTTTGGTATCTAATATGCTCTCATCTTTATTGCTAATTGAAAATGATTTAACTCGATTCTCAAGAGCACTCTCTATACATGTCACATTTTCTCTGAGAAACTTTTGTGTTTTTTCCTTGTGAGCGTTTTTTCTATGATGACTAGACCAATTTCGTGGATCCACATCTATTTCACAAGTCGCACATCTTCTATAAACATTTGGCTTACATTTTTGATGAAGACCACAATTTTTGGGCATACTGCTTCTATTGTTGGTAAGTAAAACATTCACATGTCTGCTAACACACATTTTTACAGATCACAATTAATTTTATAGATAATTAAGTGAAACTTACACCAGGTCAAAGACACATTTAATCATTTCACATGTCCCCTAACACAATTTTTGTTAGACCACAATTAATTTACAGATAATACATTGAATACTAAATTTCGTATGTCACCGTAAAAAAACAAAACATATTCTCACAAAAAACATTCTTCTTCTTCTTATTGCTGATAAGTGTCACTACCAACGCCGCGTCCTAAATACACGCCACTCTTATCACACACACTCACTTCAAGAAGCCACCTCAACAATCAACACATATAAAAAAAAGCCACATAGAAAACATTAATTTTTTTTGTGTGGAAAAAGAGAGTTGAAAACTCTCCAAAATCAACTACTCATGCAAATTTTAATTTTTTTTTGTTTTGCAGCTTTTAAATTACATTCTCCTGTCCATGGTCCATTTACAAATTTTGAACAATAGAACAAGTACTAAAAAAATTGGTGTTCTCTATTTTATGTTTATAGCATTCATTTGTGCTAATACACGATTCTGGGAAGCGGAGTTAAACAAACATTTTAAAGACAAAACTTTATCAAACAGGCATCCAAATTCTGCTAAAGTTGGATTGTTTTTATTGCGCTCTCTTATTCTGCCAAACAGATTTTCAAGTGAATCTTGGTTAAATATATTAAAATTTATATATTTAATTGTTTGTTGAAAATTAAATACTTCATTCTTGATGCACAGAATGCTTGCAATAGTAAGGACAAGCCCATCAAAGCAATACATCTTATCCGTGTGATCAGGCAGGCGCTTCATATTTATTGCACAACATATTTATTACATCAATCATGAAACCCATAAATAAGGTAATAAAAATATGCATCCTATCAGCAAAAAAAAGTCATGTTTCCCGTAAGGAAATGCAACCGAATTTAAATTGTGCAAAATAATGAAGAGTGCCTTTAAACTATAGCTACACATATTTATGTAGTTACTTAAAGATATTATTTCAAAAGTGCAACGTTGTTAGTAAAGTAAAATGGGTCCTTGTCATTGTACTCCGGAGAAACGTGCCTTAATAAAAAAAATGCTTTTTGAGAGTAAAACTTGCAATTTTATGTGATATTGTTGGGTGTTCAAATAAAATGAAAATGAAAAGACTAAACGAAAAGAAGAAACGAAACTAGCCCTCGCTGATGAAAGACAAATAGTAAGATTAGTTAACTGTAACATGTTTATCAGCCTTCTTCTTATTGTTGATGTCGCCATCAACTGCTGGTAAAGAAGAATTTACCTGCCGGAAGTTCCGGAAAAGTACCTCTACTGTCAAAAATCAACTTACAAAACCGAACAAATTTGCCAAAGAACACCCGAACGGTGAACTTTCTAAATGGCGCAAAATATTATGGACGCACGAATTAAAAATTTTTTGGTACTCCTGAGACCAGGACATTTGTTCGCAAACGAAAAGGCCAAGAGATCCATCCGGAGTGTACTATCAAGATTGTAAAGTACGGCGGATCAAAAATTAACGTATGTGTATGCTTTCATTAAATAAAACCGATGATGACCGCCGGAGTTTGTGTCAACATAATGAGATAAATCATGCTACTTTACACACAAATGATTATACCACTAAGATGGATTCTAAACAAAACAATGACCCAAACAACCCCTTCGTTTATCATGTTTGTTGGCTGGTTTTTCAAAACGACAACCAGTATTTTGTTCTGAGTGAGACATCTGGGTATACTTGGCTGTGATGTCAGTCCTTTCTATGGCGGTGAGACATCTGGGTATACTTGTCTGTGATAATGGTTCGGATTCGAAAACTCTTCGGGCCGGAGCAGTGCTGCCCATGCGCTCTACATGGCCTAGCCACCTTAAGCGTTGTATCCGTAGACGCTTGACTAGGCTCATGCCGCCGTACGGCCCATACAGTTCGTCATTAAATCATCTCCTCCAGATGCCATCAACGCAAACAGGACCAAAAATCGCACGCAGAACTTTTCTCTCGAAGAGACCAATAGCTTCCTCATCCGCTTTTAGTAGCGTCTAGGTTTCTGCGCCGTAAACCAGGACTGGGATGATCAAGGTGTTGTACAAAGTCACTTTGGTCGTTCAGGAGAGGGCTTTATTACTCAATTGCCTCTTGAGCCCAAAGAAACAGCGATTGGCAAGAGTGATTCTGCACTGGATTTCGGTACGGATGTTTTTGTCTCTATTCACCGCGGAGCCGAGATAGACGAAGTCCTTCACTACCTCGAAGTGTCTGCTGCCCATAGTGACTCTCTGTCCGAGACGTCGATGTTCTGCGTCCTTCTTCGATGACAGCATATACTTCGTTTTGCCCTCGTATACCACCAGTCCCACTTTAGCCGCTTCCGCTTCAATGCTAGCAAACGCCTCATTGACGGCTCGCTGAGTTCGGCCGATCACGTCAATGTCATCCGCATAAGCTAGCAATTGAACGGACTTGTGGAAGATCGTGCCTCTGGTGTTGACGTGTGAGTTCCGCACGATCCCCTCAAGGATGATGTTGAAGAAGTCGCATAACAGCGCGTCGCCTTGTCTAAATCCTTTTTTGACATCGAAGGTCTCGGTGAGTTCGCTACCGACCTTGACGGAGCAACGAGAGTTCTCCATCGTCATCCTACACAATCTGACGAGTTTGGTAGGGATGCCAAAACTAGACATTGCACTGTATAGCTCATTTCTATGCACGCTGTCATACGCGGCCTTGAAATCAACAAATCGATGGTGGGTGTCGATTTGTACTTCTTGGGACTTCTCCAGGATCTGCCACAAGGTGAAGATCTGGTCGATTGTGGATTTCTCTGGCCTGAAACCACACTGATAAGGACCTATCAGGTTGTTAACGAATGGTTTCAGGCGCTCGCACAGTACGGCAGAGAAAATCTTATATGCGATGTTAAGAAGACTGATCCCTCGGTAGTTGGCGCAGTCGAAGGGGTCTCCTTTCTTGTGGACCGGACAAACGATGCTGAGATTCCACTCGTCGGGCATTCTTTCCTCCGAATATATCTCACAGATGAGCTGGTGCATGCACATAACCAGCTCATCCCCAGCCGCTTTAAACAGCTCTGCGGATAGTCCGTCCGCGCCAGCAGCTTTGTTCGATTTCAGCTTGGATATTGCTATCTTCACCTCGTCTAAATCGGGTGGACGGAATGCTTGTCTATCATCGTCCAAATTGAGGAGAACAAATACCGTCCACTCTAAGCCTATTAGACCTCCTCCCCCCCCCCCCCCACCAATACAATTTTTTCGTCGTCTCACCGAGACCACCAAAATTGAAATTATCAATCAACTACCGGAATTATACCAAGTTTAAAGTCAGGAATAGAGAACTGTATTCAGTCGTGCTGTTTGACAGATGAAAAATATTTTTTTATTTACTTAAAGATTTGAATTGGTAGTGGCAGCGACTTGGGCGACGTACGTATTTATTAGTTATTTTTTTGCAACAATTATATTTTTTGTTGTAAAATACGATTTAAAACATCCCGAGTTTCGAAGAGAATGTTTTTGCAGCAGTAAAGGGGCGTTACTGCTTTTATAACACAAAGACAGGCTGTTACAAAAGCACCCAGAAAATGTATATGTAGTGGGTAAAAGTGTCTGAAGAAATATACAGACCAGGGAAATATAAAATTAAGTATTTATTACTATTATTACATATTTATTTCTTATTTATGATATAATTTCAGTCGAAGAAAATAAGCAACCATCGAGAAGACTGCGGGATCGCCTCGTCCGGCGCACCCGTGAAGAATGGGACTTCTATCACTCCCTTACATTTCTTAACGATACGATGCGTCCGAGTGTCTCGAACATTTATTGTGAACGAGCCCTTATTTTTTTGTTTGTTTGTTTGCTCTGACATATGTGAAAAATATTTAGTATACATCAAGTCATTGAACAGACAACATCATATTTTTTCATCGTGTTAAAAATGTCGAATTTCCTACCAGAAACCGATGATATGCGGAAAGCATTAATATTTTGTCTTCATTTGAAGAAAAGTGCTGCAGAGTCGCATCGAATGCTTGTCGAGGCATATGGTGATCATGCTCTATCAGAAGCAACATGCAATAGATGGCTTCAACGGTTCAGAAATAATGATTTTGATGTGAAAATGAAGAACGTGGAAGACCACAATACAATATTGGATTGAGATGACACTTTGAGTCAATAGCAAATAAAAACTATTTTTTTTTTTTTTTTTTTTTTTTTTTTTTTTTTAAATAGCCATTTCAAAAAACTTTACTCTTCGTTCGTTCGTTATCTTTCGAATTTTAAGAAACAACTGAAGCGCTGCTGCTTATTTTACATATCTATTTACACTGATTCGGGTGGGCATGGGCCTATGCACGCGAGGTAACGTCGTTGATTGCGCTCAACATGGCGAGCTGCCAAGGCAATCCTCGTTAGTGCACAGGTCAAGTTGACATACAGCCTCCAAGTGGCGCCCCCTGGATAGCCATCACAACACCCGTTGTATGGTGAACTAATGTATGCAGCGACCCCCTCTGCCCGAGGATTTAAATAATGGGCCTGGCCTACCAGTCTGTGGGTTGTGCGTGAGGGTAACTTCCTTACCACGTAAAAAAGAAAAATAGTTCAGAAAAACCGATATGCCTCGGATAAGGACGGATTAACTGTTGACGACCCCAGCAAACGTTTAAAGGACAACGATTTTCGGTTTTGCACGTGGAATGTGAGGTCCCTTAATAGGCCACGTGCAGCCGAACAACTTGCGGAGGCCCTTGACAGCTACAAAGCTGACATAACTGCCATCCAGGAAGTGCGATGGGATGGGCCTGGCATAAAAGCGATGAAGAACTGCGATATCTACTACAGCAATTGCTATAGAGAGAGAAGGCAGCGCTTATTCGGATGCGGATTTGTTGTTCGAGGCAGACTTAGGCAAAAAGTCTTGAGCTACGACCCAGTCAGCGAGCGCCTCATGACAATCCGCATCAAGGCTAAATTCGGGAACATCAGCCTAATATGCGCTCACGCCCCGACAGAGGAGAAGGATGACAACATCAAGGATGACTTCTATGATCTCCTAGAAAGAACATACGATCGATGCCCCAGCTATGACACCAAGATTGTTCTAGGAGATTTCAACGCTCAGCTGGGAAAGGAGGACATCTTTGCTGGAGTCATCGGTAAACACAGCCTGCACGACAACACATCCGGAAACGGACTCAGGCTGTTGGACTTCGCCTCGGGGCGAAACCTCTCTGTGGCTAGCACGCGGTTCCCACACCTGAACATTCACAAAGGAACCTGGCGATCTCCTGATCAATCAACCGTCAACCAGATTGATCACGTTGCGATCGACGTCAGACACTCCTCCAGTATTCTCGATGTCCGAACCTTCCGAGGTGCAAACATTGACTCGGATCATCACCTTGTTGTAGCCAAGGTAAGAACCCGGATATCGAGAGAGCAACGGAGTCGAGAAAGGCCAAAACGGTTTGACGTCGAAAAGCTACAATCGCAGCTGATTGCTGGGAGCTTTGCCGACCGAGTCTCCCGGAAACTCGCCCAGAGTTCGACGCTTCCTGCACTAAGCATAGAAGAAGAATGGAAACGTTGTCAAGAAGCCATCAAAGATGCTGCCACTGATGTGCTGGGTTTCACGTCACCACCCAGAAGGATCCCATGGTTTGACGTCGAGTGCAGGCAAGCGCACGCAGCTAAACAAGACGCCTATAAAGCGACGCTGCATCGAACAACGCGAGCTGTTCGTGAACTCTACGAACAGGGAAGAAGGGAAGAGCACCGGCTTCTCAGAAGGAAGAAGAAGGAGCATGAGAAGCGCGCGGTCGAGGAAATGGAAAGGTGCTTTGGCAGGAATGAAGTCCGAAAGTTTTACCGAAAGGTAAAACAACTATCCGGAGGACACAAGGTTCGGACCAAGGCCTGCCGGGACCAAAATGGACAACTAGCAGTAGAGTCGCAGTCTGTGCTGAGAATCTGGAAGGATCATTTCTGCAGACTCCTAAACGGCGATGACGACCCAAATCCCGCTGTTAGGCAGAATGTTCCACTCAATTTGGACGATGATAGACAAGCATTCCGTCCCCCCGACTTAGACGAGGTGAAGATAGCAATATCCAAGCTAAAGTCGAACAAAGCTGCTGGAGCGGACGGACTGTCCGCAGAACTATTTAAAGCAGCTGGAGATGACCTGGTTGGGCGCATGCACCAGCTCATCTGTAAGATATGGTCGGAGGAAAGCATGCCCGATGAGTGGAATCTCAGCGTCGTTTGCCCGGTCCACAAAAAAGGAGACCCCTTTGACTGCGCCAACTACAGAGGGATTAGTCTCCTGAACATCGCATACAAGATCCTCTCTGCCGTATTGTGTGAGCGTCTGAAACCATTTGTCCATGACCTGATAGGTCCCTATCAGTGTGGTTTCAGACCAGGGAAGTCCACAATAGACCAGATCTTCACATTACGGCAGATCCTGGAAAAGACCCAAGAAATGCAAATTGACACCCACCACCTATTCGTCGATTTCAAGGCTGCATATGACAGTGTGCATAGAGACGAGCTATACAGTGCCATGTCTAGTTTTGGCATTCCTACCAAACTCGTCAGATTGTGTAGGATGACGATGGAGAACTCTCGCTGCTCCGTCAAGGTCGGTACCGAACTCACCGAGACCTTCAATGTCAAAAAAGGTTTTAGACAAGGCGACGCACTGTCATGTGACTTCTTTAACATCATCCTCGAGAAGATCGTGCGTAACTCACAAGTCAACACCAGAGGCACGATCTTCCAGAAGTCAGTTCAATTGTTAGCTTACGCGGATGACATTGACGTGATTGGACGAACACAGCGAGCCGTCAATGAGGCGTTTGCTGGCATTGAAGCAGAAGCGGCCAAAATGGGTCTTGCGGTAAATGAGGGCAAAACGAAGTACATGCTGTCATCAAGGAAGGACACACAACATCGACGTCTCGGACGGAGCGTCACACTAGGCAGCAGAAACTTCGAGGTAGTTAAGGACTTCGTCTACCTCGGCTCCGCGGTAAACAGGGACAACAACATCAGTACCGAAATCAAACGCAGAATCACTCTTGCCAACCGCTGTTTCTTTGGGCTCAAGAGGCAATTGAGTAATAAAGCCCTCTCTCGAAGGACTAAACTGGCTTTATATAACAGCTTGATCATCCCCGTCCTACTATATGGCGCAGAATCTTGGACGTTAGCAAAGGCGGATGAGGAAGCCCTTAGTCTTTTTGAGAGAAAAGTTTTGCGTGCGATTTTTGGTCCTGTTTGCGTTGATGGCATCTGGAGGAGAAGATTTAATGACGAACTCTATAGGCTGTACAGCGACATGCGCCTGGTTAAGCGTCTACGGATACAACGCTTAAGATGGCTAGGCCATGTAGAGCGTATGGACACCACTGCTCCGGCCCGAAAAGTCTTTGAATCCGAGCCATTGGGACAACGCAACAGAGGACGGCCTAGACTGAAGTGGCGCACACAAGTGGAGAAGGACCTCAACCAACTTGGAGTGCGTAACTGGAGACAGCTGGCGAAAGATCGTGCTGGCTGGAGAGGCATGTTGGTTGAGGCCCAGGTCCACCCCGGACTGTAGCGCCACAAGAAGAAGAAGAATTTACACTGATTCGGAGGCTCGAGGCTAAGTGGATTTAAGGTATTTTCTGCCTTAATGTCTAATGTTGCATGCTGTGTTAATTCCGTTTCTTTGAAGTGCATAAGTTGTTTATTTTTTCATTCCATTCGTTGAAAACTCAGTCATCTAATTCTTCTTTGTTTGAGAACTTTTTGATCTGAAACAATTTGTATATTTTGTATGTGATAATGCAGATAATTAGAAATATGAACATAAATATTTATGTAAATGATATTGGATGATTTACAATTTCTTTTTTCATTGAATAAATTAGATAAATTTTTGGAATCTCTTCGGATTCAATGTTTTAAATAACGTTGTAGTTAATTAGTTGACTGGTCTTCAAATAGTTCCAAATGATTACTTTTGGATTCCCGAATGTGTGTTATTATCGAATGTGACTTAGTAGACTCCTTATACTGGATGTTTACCAATTGTGTGTTTGCCGGAAATAATTTAGAATAGCAGGATGAGCTGTTTCTTATTACTGTCTGTCAGTTTTGAAATTTCCTTGGTTATTCGTTCTAAGTTGGGATGATCTGTGGTTTATGCTAACAATTTCCATTCGTTATTCGTACTTAATCGGAACCGTCGGGGGTTCCTGCTAACCATTTCTATATTACTATAGAAGAAGACTGGAAACGTTGAAAAGAAGCCATTTTTATTTTTAATTTCTTTCAAAGTGCTGCGATGCGACTAATGCTTGTCGAGGCATATGGTGATCATGCTCTATCAGAAGCAACATGCCAAAGATGGTTTCAACGGTTCAGAAGTAATGATGATGTGAGAAATGAACGTGGAAGACCACCAAAACAGTTTGAAGACGCCGAATTGCAAACGATATTGGATGGAGATGACACTTTGAGTCAATAGCAAACGGCAGCAATTTTAAATGTTGCACAATAAACAATTTCTGACCGTTTAAAAGCTATGGGAAAGATCCAAAAGTGTGGAAAATAGGTGACACATTAATTGAATGAAAAACACTTGTGAAATTTTGCTCCAAAGACACGAAAGAAAATCGGTTTTGCATCGGATTGTTACTTGCGATGAAAAACGGATTTATTTTAAGAATCCTAAACTGAAAAAATCATGGGTTTATCTGGGACGACCATCAACATCGACTGCAAAACCAGATCGATTCGGCAAGAAGACAATGCTGTGTGTTTGGTGGGACCGGAAAGGTGTGCTGTACTACGAGCTCCTAAAACCTGGTGAAACCGTTAATACTGATCGCTACAGACAACAAATGATCAATTTGAACCATGCAATGATTAAGATACGACCAGATTGGCAATTTACCTGCACACAAAGCAAAACCGGTTAAGGATACAATCAAAACACTTAGCTGGGAGCAGCTACCTCACCCGCCGTATTTACCGGACTTGGCTCCTTCCGACTACCATTTGTTTTCATCGATGGGACATGCATTGGCTGAGCAGCACTTTGATTCCTACGAGGGGATCGAAAATTGGGTGTCTGATTGGTTTGCTTTAAAAGACGAACAATTTTATTGGCGTGGTATTCACAAATTGCCAGAAAGGTGGTCAAAATGTGTAGAAAACAATGCCCAATACTTTGAATATAATGTTTTTACTTTCCCATTAATAATAAGTGTTTTATTTTCTCAAAAAATCGCTTATACCGGTATACCTGGTATGCATATACGCTTAACATTTTCAAATATTCTCCTCGCCGGCTTTCCAATTTCGAAGCAGTGCCATTGTCGCCAGCTGTCTACGAAAGCCCGACATAAGAATCTATGTGGAAAAGGCAAGGGAAAAGGGTTTTTTTCTAGGGTATTTTTTTTGATGCAGAAGACATTTGGCCACAGAAATGAGCCAAACGTCGGGGGTTCCTGCTAACCATTTCCATAGAATTTATAGTTTGTTATGGACATGGGTCTGTAACCATGTAAAAAGAAATAGTTCAGAAAAACCGATATGCCAAGGATAAGGACGGGTCGACTGTAAGACTGCGACAAAAGGCAGTGCTTATTCGGATGCAGGTTTATTATTCGACGTAGACTTAGGCAAAAATTCTTGAACGCCTCATGACAATCCGTATCAAGGCTAAATTCTGGAACATAATCCTAATTTGCGGTCACGCCCCAACAGAGGAGAAGGATGACAACCCCAAGGATGACTTCTATGATCTCTAAGAAAGAACATACAATAGATGCCCCAGCTACGATACAAAGATCGTTCTAGGAGATTTCAGATCAATTGGGAAATGAGGACATCTTTGCTTGAGTCGTCGAAAAACACAGCCTGCACGGCAACACATCCGGAAACGGATGGCTGTTGGAATTCGCCTTGGGGCGGAACCTCTCTGTGGCTAGCACGCGGTTCCCACACCTGAACATTCACAAAGGAACCTGGCGATCTCCTGATCAATCAACCGTCAACCAGATTGATCACTTTGCGATCGACGTCAGACACTCCCATCGTTCAAACATCGACTCGGATCATCACCTTGTTGTATCCAAAATAAGAACCCGGATATCGAGAGATTAGCGGAGTCGAGACAGGCCAATACGGCGGATACAAGGTTCTGACCAAAGCCAGCCGGGATCAAAATGGGCAATTGGTGGTGGAGCTTCTAAACATTGCATACAAGATCCTCTCTGGCGTATTGTGAAAGCGTCTGAAAACTTTCGTACACAACCTGATAGGTCTCTATCAACGCGATTTCAGACTAGGTAAGTCCACGATAGACCAGATCTTCACATTACGGCAGATTTTTTTTTTTTATAATTGACGCGTGCAAAAGGGGTTGCGAGTACCCTTAAGTGACCGGGTCAAGTCACAGCACGAGCCAAAGGAATAGAGGAAGAGAGGTTTTAAATGCCTGTGGATTGTAATGAGGAGGAAAAATCGAGCTGGGAAGAGCATTCCAGATTCGTGTAGTGCGGCTAAAGAACGAGTCTCTGAATTTGACTGTACGTCCGAAAGAGGTCTTGAGGGTGAATTGGTGGGCATTCCTATCGCGGCGTGTACTGCGGGTGAATTCTTAAAGGGGAGGAATGCAACTGGCTAAATCATCTGAGCATTTCTTGTTAAAATAGCTATAAAAGAGTGACAACGACGCGATATTACGTCGGTGTTCTAACGAGTCAATCGACTTCGCAATATTACTGTCACCTATAATTTTATCGCTCGCTTTTGAATTCTATCCAGCAGGTGCAGGGAGGTTTTAGAAGCACCTGACCAAATAGAGCGTTATACTCAAGATTTGGGCGTATGTAGGCCTTGTATATTGTAGCCAGATCAGAGGGGGTGAAGTACTTCTTGCATCGTTTAAGGAAGCCTAGACATTTCGCAGCATTTTTGGCGACCTCAAATATGTGATCGTTCCAACTAATTGTTGGGTTGATACTAATACCGAGGATGGAAAGACTTTCGGTTTCAACAACGCAAGTGGCGTTCATGGATAACGGCTGATTATTTTGTGATCGCTTTAACAACAGTAGACAGCACTGGGTTTTGGAAGCATTAAATCCCACTCTATTCTTATTTCCCCAATCGATTATGCTGTCAAGGTCAGAATTTAATGTGCTTAACATACGCTGCCGTTCCGAGTCTAAGGCCGAAGTGGAGGGACGTGAGCCAAGGAACGAATATGAAAAGCTGAGGGTACTGTCATCAGCGAAGAAATGAATAGGATTAGAAGTAGCAGACAAGAGATCATTTATAAAAATGAGGAAGAGTGTCGGAGACAAAACAGAGCCGTGGGGAACACCAGCATTAATATGGTGAATATCAGACTTGAATCCATTCAAAACTACTTGTATTGAACGATTCGAAAGGTAATTTCTAATCCATTGGAGAAGAGACTCATCGATCCCAAAAGCATGCATTTTCGACAAAAGAGCCTGATGCCAGACCCTGTCAAATGCCTTTGAAATATCAAGCGCAACAATCTTGCTTTCTCCTAAATTGTGCAAAGATTGGTTCCACTTTTCAGTGAGATATGCCATCAGATCACCAGTGGTCATTATGAAGCTTCCGGGACTCAAGATATTTCATAAGCTGACGGCTTATCAGCGTTTCCATCGGGTCGGTAGGAGGTGGGTGACGAACATTCGCCCTTTTTAGGGACGGGCTGGACAAATGCAGTCTCCCACTTACTCGGAAAGAGCCCTGAAGAGTAGGACAGATGGAAAAGCTTACGCAGTGGTTTTGCTAGCGTAGAAGAACACCTCTTCAGAAGACCAGGGGGTATACCATCCGGGCAAAGTGTGCAGCAAGCAGATTAGCTTTGTCCAAAGAGCTGACAGCTAGAATGTCATTGCAAATGAGCGTTGGGATCGAAGACGAGGCTGAATCCCTTATGTTTTTAACAAAAGACCAAAAGCTTCTGCTACCCTTGGGGCATTGTAGAATTTTTTGCCTCAACTTTTGGTCAAAGGAGAATTCAACACATCTTATTAATGCATTACAGTCATTTCGGATCCGTTTGAACTTATTCCGGGCTTCCTCAGAAAGGTTGGCTTTATAATCCCGGAAACTCAACTCTCTCATCCTGATAGCCTCTTTGCAGCTCAAGTCAAACCACGCGTTTGCCTTAGGCTTGATGCTCTTCACTCTGTGGGGAATGAACGACCTCATGCCCAGCGAAATAATGTTTGTGATCGCATCAGCAGCGGTATCCACGTCATTATCGAGGAAGCACAGTGACCAGTTAAAATTCCTAAAGAAGTTGTTATGTCCCCTCCAGTTGGCTTTCTCGTAGAGCCATACTGTTCTTTTCGGAATTTGTTCTCTAACTG
This sequence comes from Eristalinus aeneus, assembly GCA_955652365.1. Classification (NCBI taxonomy): domain Eukaryota; kingdom Metazoa; phylum Arthropoda; class Insecta; order Diptera; family Syrphidae; genus Eristalinus; species Eristalinus aeneus. The sequence continues at coordinate 13,521,488 of OY019132.1, read as the reverse complement.
TGTGGGAGGAGTACGAGAATTTGGCTGACACGACACAGTGGTCGGACAAGCCTAGAGGCGACAATATATCAATTGATTATTTTTCCGGATGAGAGGTGAGAAACAGATCCAAGGTGTTGGCGGTATGATCTGCAATGTCAGGTATTCGTGTTGGCTCATTCACAAGCTGGGTTAAATTATTTACCTCAGCGAAGATTTCAACATACCTTTCTTCGGGTGTTGTCTGGCCTGAATGTCGAAGCCAAGTAGAATTGTGTACATTGAAATCGCCCGCAATAGCGATTTCAGTGCGAGGATACAGGGATACAGTGATGGAGTCGGACAGCGCATTAAACTCGTTATAAGTTGAGTTGCTGTCCAGGTTTGGACTTCTATAAATAAAGCAGTAGTGGATTAAATGCTTACGGACAAAGAGTTTTAACCACAGAAAATTAAATTCCGGATTGGAACAGTGGCCATATTGTGGTTGAATTTGGTAAACAACATCACTACGCACATAAATGGCGAGACCGCGGTGTAAAAAGAATAAGGGCACCGATAAATCGGTATTCTCACCCACCTGCGTTTCGCTCAGCGCCAAGACAGATGGTTTATGACGAGAGAGATGGACGTAAACGGCAAAGAGATTAGTTCTCAGTCCGCGAATGTTGCTCACGTCAACACGAAATTGCCCCCTCATGTCAGTCGTAGGCATCTGAAGACCAACTCCGACAATGCAGTTGGTAAAAGTGAGCAGAGTTCAGAAGTGTAAATTCTGTATTTAGCTTCGCAAAACAAATCAATGTAGGTGTTATGCCCGTACATTGAATTAAATTGGTCCACTAACAAAAATTCACACTTCGGAATCCGCAATGTCAGATGTTAGGCAGACTCGGACATCGCCCCAGCCCGTCTGGTAGATCAAACGGGAGTTGCGACCGAGAATGCCCAACAGTGTCTTGTGAAGGAGTGGGAGAGGGGGGAGCGGACCTCGTGCGCTCTACCGAAACAATTCACTGCACTACACTGCACTTTTTTTTAAGAATTTTATTTTTTTTTTACCTATCGCGGAGGTGTTGGGCGGACCGCGTTAACTGTTGTTAGGAACGACGCGAGGAAATTTTTTGTTATTTTTTTTTGTTATTTGTTAAGTGCATGCCGCGACGACACGTCTGCATGCGTCGAAGGATGACACGGCACTCTTCATGATGCTGGAAAAGAATCAAGAAGTGAAAATCGACACTCACCATCTATTCGTCGATTTAAAGGCCTCATTGGAGGAAACATCTTTCACAGCACCCAAAAGACCGAAGCGCGGGAATAGCGGCCAGGTCAGTACGGACAAGCGCTTTAGCGATGTCCTAAAGAGCAAGACTCTGGTTGCGGTGGTGTATCACTCGGACCCAAACGGCAGTATCCGATTGTATAAATGGAGAAAGGAGGAATGCAAACTTGCTACCGCCCTCTTCGATATCCTAACGGAGACTCCGGGACCGCCCCCCAACTGTGAAGACGGAGGCTGGTACCAAAGCCACGTTAAGGTTCTTTCCTGCGCTTACGCGGAGTCGGTGATCCTTTTAAAGAAGGCCACCGATCGTATCGGTGAGGTATGGTCTGGCGCCAAGCTGGAGGTCGTGAATCTGGATAAGATCCCCAACAGACCGAGAGCTCTGGTCAGACTACCAACCGAACCTGCTGAGCCGAATAAAATCCTGCGAGTATTGCAGTTATTCAATCCAGGACTTAACACCTCGGACTGGAAGGTGGGAAGGATAGATGAGCCTAAAGGAGACATGAGGACTCTCATCCTCGTCATCAACGAGGAATCACACACCTAGTTAGTCGACCAGGATTTTCAAATCAGATATGGTTTTAAAAGAGTCCAACTCTATGTCTACAAGAAAAACTCGGAGCGGGCGGCGGCCTCAGCTGCTGCCCTAGAAAATCCGTGCATGAGTTGGAACGCAATCGCACGTACAGATCCGAACATGGATCTGATCCCTCTTGAAAATCTAACAATCTGCTCGCAACCCGAAGAGTCACGCGAAACTGCGGTCTCTGAGTCGGAGACGGACATCCCTCTTACTATAGAGATCGAGTCGGAGCAAGAAGACCTCCTTCTCAATCCTACCGACGAGAAAGACGATCCATCGTCTGACTCTGGCTCAATGGCCGATACCACGGTGGTGGAGGTCTCTGAGACCAAACGCAATGCTGCGGGTGGTACAGATTAACCTCCACCACTCGAAGGCGGCCTCTGCTAACCTCCTCCAGCGAGTAACAACCACGGGAGAGGACATAGTCCTTTTTCAAGAGCCCTGGATTGTCAGTGACAGGATCTATGGTTTAAGGACTCCCAACTACAAGCTGCTGCATTCGACTAAAGAAGGTAAACCACGGGTTTGTATTCCCGTAAAATGTTCTCTTAATACTTTTCTCTTCTCCAACTTCAGTGATCCTCATACAACCACTATCAACCTGGAGTTGAAGGACACCCGATTCTGTATCATCTCGGCATACCTGGCCTACGATAAACCGGCTCCGACGGAGATGTTCATGACCGCCATCATGAGTGCGGTCTCAAAAAACGCTCGCATCTTGGTAGGATGTGACGCTAAGGCACACCATCAAATATGGGATAGCTCTGATACCAACGCAAGAGGTGAGTCCATCCTTGAACTCATTTTAAACAATAAGCTAATAATCTGTAATAAAGGTTGCAACCCTACCTTCATCACTCGCAATAGACAGGAGGTTCTTGACCTCACCCTTGTCTCTAATAACTCTATCAATCTGATCCAGAATGGGAAGGTATCCAGCATGCATTCCTATTCCGACCACTGCTACATACAGTTGGACATTATGGATCACCCAACTCCAAATTCACCATATAGGAATGTCAGAAGTACAATCTGGCCCCCGTATAGGGAAAGCTTAAGGCGCACTCTGTGACCTCTTCCACCTCCCCCCAATAGCACCAGAGACCTCGATGATCTGGTTGACCTTTTCACTCTGAAGCTGAACAAAGCTCTCGACGTGGTCTGCCCGGCCACTAAACCCGAAGGCAATTTTAAACCATCTTGGTGGAATGTCGAGTTAGACAATCTGAGGAAGAACAGCCGATGATTATTTAACAAAGCTAAGTTCACAAGATTGGATACTGACTGGGACGCCTACAAACAATCCCTCAAAGCGTATAAAACCAAAATCAAGAAATCTAAATCGGAATCTTGTGGCAAAATAGAAGAAGTTGGTGAAGTCTCGAGACTCAGAAAAGTTCTCTCCACCAGTCCAACCAAACCCTGCTTCTACAAAAGGCAGGATGGTGAATGGACCATGACCAGTGAAGAATCCCTAAGTATTCTACTCGACACACACTTTCCAGGCAGTACGGAGAAATCTCCGCTGACTCAAGAATCAACCAGTCAACAAAGCTGCCTCCCTCACCTTGTCACAGGGCGCAAGATACTCTGGGTCATTCGGAGTTTCAAACCGTACAAGTCACCTGGGCCCGATGGCATTACACCTGCGGAACTCCTGCAGTCCTCAGAGTTAATTCTCCCATGGCTTGAGGTAATTTTGAACGGTTGTCTCCACTTTTCATACATACCAACTAGCTGGAGAGAAGTTAAGGTGGTATTCATACCCAAAGCGGGACGAAGCTCTCATGTTCAACCTAATGATCTTCGACCCATTAGCTTATCCTCGTTCCTTCTCAAACTACTGGAGAGGATAATCGACCTTCACATCCGTTGCACAGTCCCTGTGCACAGGCTGGCAACCTCCCAACATGCATACTGTAAGGGCAAGTCCGTGGATACAGCCCTACACTCACTTGTGCATCATATTGAGAAATCTCTCAACCACAAGGACTACTCCTTAGTAGCCTTCGTGGATATAGAAGGTGCTTTAAACAATGTATTTCCGCTTTCGATATCTGCACTGACAGATTTGAGCGTGGACGTGGTTCTCACCCTCATGATACTCGTTAACAGGCGTATCACGGCCAAATTGGGCTCCACCACTACTTCCAGATACGTTAGCAGAGGCACTCCCCAAGGTGGAGTCCTCTCCCCTCTTCTGTGGAACATAGTACTCAACGAACTGTTACTACTCCTGGAAGGTGAGGGATGCAAGGTGATAGCTTATGCGGATGATATTGCTATTGCGCTCTCTGGCAATCCCTTAGTACTTAGGGACCTTATGCAAAATGCTCTTTCGCTCCTTTCAAAGCGGACGAGCAAAAATGGACTAAGCATTAATGCCAAAAAACAGAACTAGTCCTCCTCACCAGGAAATACAAAGTTCCCCATGTTGACCCACCGACCATCAGCGGCCAGCAATGCTCTTTTTCCGAGACAGCCAAGTTCCTAGGACTTACGGTGGACAGGAAACTCAACTGGAAGGCAAATATTGCCGAGCGCGCCCGCAAAGCCATGATTGCACTCTACATGTGCAGAAGGGCTATTGGGTCTAGATGGGGTATCCAACCGCATATGATGGCCTGGATCTACACGGCTATGGGGCGCCCTATTCTACTATATGTATATATATATGCGATGCTCTAAGAACCACGCCATCAGATGTATTGGACGTCATTCTCAACCCTAGGCGCATAGATCTGTTTGCCCAACAGGTGGCGGCTAGTACAACCATGAGACTGATCTCCTCATCACAATGGAACGTGTCCCACGGACACTCAAGAATCCTTCAAAGAGTAAGCTTTGTATACCAAAACCTTGACAATGCGGCGCCGAAGGTCCTTTTGACACAAAATTTCCGCACTATGATCCCTGAACGAGACGCGTGGTCGGCTAATCCACAATGGGTTGCTGACGCTACGTGCATCTACACCGATGGATCAAAAACAAACGAAGGCGTTGGTTGCGGAGTCTACTCTGAGGATCTGAACCTTAGTCTAAAATTCAGGCTTCCCAATCACTGTAGCGTGTTCCAAGCTGAAGTAATGGCCATTCACGAAGCACTGTTTTGGCTGAAGAGGAATAGTATATCCTCAGCTATTCTTACGGACAGTCAGGCAGCACTCAGGGCCCTGGAATCTGTCTCAACAAACTCCAAGACGGTCATGAACTGCCGTACATCCTTAGATGAGATGGCTGAGCATACGTTCAACATATGTCTGTGCTGGGTGCCAGGTCACAGAGACATTCCGGGCAACTGTCAAGCAGACGCATTGGCTAGGCTTGCCACAGCGCAACCACTACTTCAGAAACACGAACACATCGGTATCCCTCTCGCCACATGCAAGTTAGTACTGCACTTGAACGCGATCCATCAGATTAATCAAAGGTGGTCTAACCATAACCTTTGTCGCGTCTCCAAGGAGGTGTGGCCCTCTCTTGAACCCAAACGCTCCAGACTGCTACTATGGCTCAAAAGATCAAACATAAACCTGGTCATGGGAGCCATAGCAGGGCACTGTCTAATCGGTGAGCATGCTAGCAGGCTAGGGGCTCCCTCAAACGATTTTTGCAGAAGCTGCAGGGATGAGGAAGAATCAGAAACTCTCCTACACCTGTTATGCACATGCCCGGCGCTCTCGCGCCTCAGACACTTTGGAAGCTATTTCCTCAACGGCCTACATGACCTCAATAAAACTCCTCCCGCCGACATTTTAAACTTTATAATAGGCTGCAGCTGGTTTTAGGTTCTTCCCACATGGTGTGGTAGCACAATGGTCCTGTATGGGACTAAGTGCATTCATCAGCCACCTTAACCTACCTACCTAACCCTACTCCCACCAAAAGTTGTATTGAACAAAGTAGAGTACCATCCCCCAAAAGACTATTAATCTCACGGAACGTGTCCCTAGCGGATTTGCCTTTAACGAAGGAAAACTTTAAAATAGCGCGAATTTCGGCATTAGCGAACTCCATGTTTACACGTCTATAACTGTTGAACGCAATATCCAAACTAATCATGCATAGCGTGGTTTTGTAGGTTGTGTCAAGACCTTGTATAGTATTGCCAGATACGAGCTCTGTAAAGCTTTGTACATAGCCAATAAATTCAAAAGATAAAAAGGCGGAAGGGAGATATGATAACCTGATATTATATTTATGTACTCGTACTATATTCATTGTGCAGTATTGTTTGAACTATACAAACCACTCCTCAAGCCTCTTTTTTCCAAGTGATGTTGAGTAATTTCGGGTTTTGATTGCAGCGTATTGTACTGACAAAGTCATTCGGTTAACGTGCCACATAAAATGAAACCGCATTCAACGACAACCGAAATTTGTTTTTATCTCTAAACTATTCGGAGGACAGTGTCCGGACACGGTCGCCAATGATAATTTTGATATTTCAAAATTACTTCGAAGAAAAATCAATTCTAGTTTCGTAAAATATAAGGTCCGTTTTCTGCCACTGCTCTACAAAGAGTGCTTTATTTTTGAAAATAATAAGAAAACAAGTGAGAGTGAGAAAAATAAGTATTGCCGTTGAAGTTTGTCAGTACTTAGTACTAGGACCAGATAAGTAGTTACTAAAACATTACAATTATGAATATAAAAACTTAACGGACACCACTGCTCCTTTCCGAAAAGTCTTCCAATCAGAGCCATTGGGACAATTCAACAGAGAACGGCCTAGGATAAGGTTAGGCAAACAAGTGGAGAGAGCCCTCCACCTCTTATGAGAACCGGGACTTATCAGTACCGTAAATAAATCCGATTGAATAGTGGGACCTGTTATCAATATATAATTTCACGAGACGTTGGTTGAAAATTTTGCAGGCGCGTCGAACACTACTCGCGTTTTTGTCGTCGAGTATCCTAATTTGAGCACACTATGGTGCCCCAGTTGGTTTAAGAACCTTACGTATATATTGCAAGTCTTCGTATTCGGCCATGAATGGAATGTATTGTTGGTGGAATTGTGGGTCACGTTGGACTTTTGGCTCAAGCGAAACAAGACGTCTTCCGAAAAGGTAAGCGAACGATAAATCGATTGGTGCTAGATTTTTTAATTGTTTCTAAGAAATGCTGTTCACTGAAATTTTCTTCTTGTGTCAAAACCTTAATAGCAGAGTCGTGGCTTTCAATTTTCCAAAATTGCCTCAATATCTTATCCAGAGATGGTATTGTTAGCAAAGACATCAAGCGTTGCATTGGCTTCTCGGTCTTACAAACTCCACTTACGATGTATACAAACTGAGTGTTCTATCAAATAGGCAAATCTGTTCCAAGACGAATTTGTTGGGTAATCAGAATATCAAACTAAGTCTCTGCTCCAAGGAGAATATCGACCCTTGCATATTTAAAGAAAGAAGGATCTGCTAATTCCACACCTGCAGGCAATGTTCACTTGGAAATATTGAAGTGAGAATCAGGAACCTATTTACTTATACGTGGCAGTACGTGGAAGCAATGGTGAGAATGGTGAGTTAAGCGACTGTAATGTGTTTGAAATTGTACAGCTTGATGTTACTGTGTTGCCAATGCCACCAATATCTGTCATCGATCTTACGCGTTTTATTCTTTGTCCATAGTTTTCAAAAGGGCTGTGTCAAGTAAAATGCGTTTAACAATAAGAGGCTGTTTGAAAGCGGTGAAACATGAACTAGGGCTAGAGACTCCACTAGAAGATGTATTTTCCTCGGAGAGTTGGAACTTAACAGAGTTGACAGGATTCGAACTGCTATATGCATGAAAAAGTGTATGATGATTTCCTTGGCATGATCTACATTTTTCGAAGTCACAGGTTTTATCTAAATGATCTGCTTTTAGGCAATTTATGCAGGCTTGTGGCTGCAAAGGCTTGAAATCGTTCTTTATGGGTAAGGATTAAGTATTTTCTGCATCGATAAATTAAGTGATTGGTTTGAAAGCAATAATCCCATACCTTTGTCTTGAGAGCACTTACGTATGATGATTTAATTGAATAATTTTTCTGCGTTTTGCGCTGAGCAACATTGGGGATGGAAATGGACAAGTAACTTGAACGTTCAGACACATTTCCTTCAAGGTGAAGATATCGTTTATCCAGAAACTTGAGCAACTCGTTTAGGGTAGGTAATAACTCAATCATTCGTTCGTGAATATCGATGAATATTAACGCTGTCAACAAGCTTGCGAATATTTTGTTCATATGTGTTCCTCCACTATGATTGTCGTTTTGCCATACAGTTGTTTTAACAGTTTAAGACACTCATTGCAATTTTTGGAGTAACGTCAATCGATTCTATTAAGCAAAGCGGATGACCCGACAAGGACGAGCGTAGATATTGAAATTTTGTGATTTCGCCCATCGATTCGTTTTTATCCACCAAAGTGGAAAGTATCTCGCTGTAGATTAGCCATTTCGTATAATCACCCGCGAACGTGGGTAACGGAATCTTTGGGAGTTTAACCCTCGGAGCGATCATTCAACTTGTCGACGAATCCGGGGCTAAAGTAGGATTGATGATGCTAGTGAGCTTTGCCGGTGGATAGTCTAACTCTGTCCGGCAAGGTCACCCATACCGCAAAGATTCTAGTTGAGGTCCGAAAACTAAGTAATGATCATCTCTCTTACTTGTCCCTGTACCCACATCCCTTCTCCCACCCCCAATCCCTTTCATCCCCTTGGCTGGATCAAGGTGTCATGCGACCCGTGCCGAAGATCGACCAGGTTGAGGGCCCAGTAAAAATAGCTCAGTCGCAAACGGGGCATCTGGTGAATCTCTGGCGGACCATCAGATCAGCTAGCCTTACCGGTGTATTGGAGCTCTGCGCAGGCGGACCACCCTTTCTCGCATTACTCGTGGGACCAAGTGGACCAAACTTAAAAAACTAAAACAATAACAAAAAAAAACAACAACAACAACAAAAGCTAATGAAATGGACAAGACCCCAGTGTCAGTGGTTCTACACAAGCCTGGCCTGACTACTGAGTCCTCCACGACTTCCACTCCGGAAGATATAAACACCCCCCTCTAGCACACACGTCACCTGTCGTCGGTCTCGACACTGGCGCGGGCAGGCGCGTGCCAGAACTGGTTAAGTCCTTTACGGACAAGTCTCGGCAGCCTCTTCCAGCTACTTCGAGGCTACTCTCGAAAAGTCTAGCCAAACCGCAAGGACGCAAGAGGGCGCCCACTCGAGGAACCAAGTGTAGGAAAAGCTAGCTGTCCTCTACGGAAGATAAAGTTCCATGCTTTCGTGAACTCTGGTGTTTCTGGAACCGGCAAGAGAGACAGGTCACTGGAGGAAACATCTACTCTCGAAAAGTCTAACCAAACCGCAAGGACGTAAGATGGCGCCCACTCGAGGAACCAAGGGTAGGAAAAGCCAGCTGTCCTCTACGGAAGATAAAATTCCATGCTATCGTGAAAAACGATCCGCAGCCCGCATCTTCAAAAGATTAGGGGACATCCTCGAGGGCGAATGGGATGAGAAGCAACGGTCAGCCTTCGTCTGAAGGTCAAAGAGTTGCTCTCAAAGCATAACATTGCCCTGCCTACTATACCCAGTGACTCTGGAACCGGCAAGAGAGACAGGTCACTTGAGGAAACATCTATCCCAGCATCCAAAAGACCGAAGCGGAAAAGCGCTTTAGCGATGTCCTAAAGGGCCAGACTCTGGTTGCGGTGGTGGATCACTCAGATCCAGACGGCAGTATCCGTTTGTATAAATGGAGAAAGGTGGAGTGCAAGCTCGCTAGCGCCCTCTTCGATATCCTAACGGAGACTCCGGGACCGCCCCCACACTGTGAAGACGGAGGCTGGTACCAGGGCCACGTTAAGGTGCTTTTTTGCGCTAACGCGGAGTCGGTGATCCCTCTAAAGAGGGCCATCGATCGTATCGGTGAGGTATGGCCTGGCGCCAAGCTGGAGGCCGTGGCTCTGGATGAGATCCCCAACAGACCGAGAACTCGGGTCAGACTATCTGTCGAATCTGCTGAGACGGATAAAATCCTGCGACTATTGCAGTGATGCAATCCAGGACTCAACACCTCGGACTGGAAGGTGGGAAGGATAGATGAGCGCAAGGAGACATGAGAATTCTCATCCTGGTCATCAACGATGAATCACACACCTCGTTAGTCGACCAGGATCTTAAAATCAGATATGGTTTTAACAGAGTCCAACTCCATGTCTATAAGAAAGACTCAGAGCAGGCGGCGGCCTCAGCTGCTGCCCTAGAAAATCCGTGCACAAGTCGGAACGCAATCGCACGTACAGATCCGAACACGGATCTGGCCCCTCTTGAAAACCTAACAATCTGCTCGCTACCCGAGGAGACAGGCGAAACTGCGGTCTCTGAGTCGGAGACGGACATCCCTCTTACTATAGAGATCAAGTCGGAGCAAGAAGACCTCGTTCTCAATCCTACCGCCGAGAAAGACGATCAATCGTCTGACTTTGACTCCATGGACGATACCAAGGTGGTGGAGGTCTCTGAGACCAAACGCAATGTTGCGGGTGGTACAGGTTAACCTCCACCACTCGAAGGCGGATTCCGCTATCCTCCTCCAGCCACTAGCAACCGCGAGGGAGGACATATGTAGTCCTTATCCAAGAGCCCTGGATTGTCAATGACAGGATCTATGGTTTAAGGACTCCCAACTACAAGCTGCTGCATTCGACCAAAGAAGGTAAACCAAGGGTTTGTATCCTCGTAAAGTGTTCTCTTAATACTTTTCTCTTCTCCAACCTCAGTGATCCTGATACAACCACTGTCAACCTGGAGTTGAAGGACACCCGATTCTGGATCACCTCGGCATACCTGACCTACGATAAACCGGCTCCATCGGAGATGTTCATGACCGCAATCATGAATGCGGTCTCAAAAAACGCTCGCATCTTGGTAGAATGTGACGCTAAGGCACACCATCAAATATGGGGTAGCTCTGATACCAACGCAAGAGGTGAGTCCATCCTTGAACTCATTTTAAACAATAAGCTAATAATCTGTAATAAAGGTGGCGACCCTACCTTCATCACTCGCAATAGACAGGAGGTTCTTGACCTCACCCTTGTCTCTGATAACTCTATCAATCTGATCCAGAATGGGAAGGTATCCAGCATGCTATCTTTTTCCGACCACTGCTACATACAGTTGAACATCATGGATCACCCAACTCCAAATTCACCATATAGGAATGTCAGAAGAACAATCTGGCCCCCGTATAGGGAAAGCTTAAGGCGCACTCTGTGACCTCTTCCACCTCCCCCCAATAGCACCAGAGACCTCGATGATCTGGTTGACCTTTTCACTCTGAAGCTGAACAAAGCTCTCGACGTGGTCTGCCCGGCCACTAAACACAAAGGCAACTTTAAACCATCTTAATGGAATGTCGAGTTAGACAATCTGTGGAAGAACAGCCGACGATTATTTAAAAAAGCTAAGTTCACAAGATTGGATACTGACTGGGACGCCTACAAACAATCCCTCAAAGCGTATAAAACCAAAATCAAGAAATCCAAATCGGAATCTTGTGGCAAAATAGAAGAAGTTGGTGAAGTCTCGAGACTCAGGAAAGTCCTCTCCACCAGTCCAACCAAACCCTGCTTCTACAAAAGGCCGGATGGTGAATGGACCATGACCAGTGAAGAATCCCTAAGTATTCTACTCGACACACACTTTCCAGCCAGTACGGAGGAATCTCCGCTGACTCAAGAATCAACCAGTCAACAAAGCTGCCTCCCTCATCTTGTCACAGGGCGCAAGATACTCTGGGCCATTCGAAGTTTCAAACCGTACAAGTCACCTGGGCCCGATGGCATTACACCTGCGGAACTCCTGCAGTCCTCAGAGTTAATTCTCCCATGACTTGAGGTCATTTTGAACGGTTGTCTTCGCTTTTCATACATACCAACTAGCTGGAGAGAAGTTAAGGTGGTATTCATACCCAAAGCGGGACGAAACTCTCATGTTCAACCTAATGATCTCCGCCCCATTAGCTTATCCTCGTTCCTTCTCAAACTATTGGAGAGGATAATCGACCTTCACATCCGTTGCACAGTCCCTGTGCACAGGCTGGCAACCTCCCAACATGCATACTGTAAGGGCAAGTCCGTGGATATAGCCCTACACTCACTTGTGCATCATATTGAGAAATCTCTCTACCACAAGGACTACTCCTTAGTAGCCTTCGTGGATATAGAAGGTGCTTTAAACAATGTATTTCCGCTTTCGATATCTGCACTGACAGATTTGAGCGTGGACGTGGGGCTCACCTCCCTGATACAAAAGCTACTCGTTAGCAGGCGTATCACGGCCAAATTTGGCTCCACCACTACTTCCAGATACGTTAGCAGAGGCACTCCACAAGGTGGAGTCCTCTCCCCTCTTCTATGGAACATAGTACTCAACGAACTGTTTCTACTCCTGGAAGGTGAGGGATTCAAGGTGATAGCTTACGCGGATGATATTGCTATTGCGCTCTCTGGCAAATATCCCTTGGTACTTAGGGATCTTATGCAAAATGCTCTTTCGCTCCTTTCAAAGTGTACGAGCAATAATGGACTAAGCATCAATGCCAAAATAACAGAACTAATCCTCCTCACCAGGAAATACAAAGTTCCCCACGTTGACCCACCGACCATCAGCGGCCAGCAATGCTCTTTTTCCGAGACAGCCAAGTTCCTAGGACTTACGGTGGACAGGAAACTCAACTGGAAGGCAAATATCGCCGAGCGCGCCCACATAGCCACGACTGCATTCTACATGTGTAGAAGGGCTATTGGGTCTAGATGGGGTATCCAACCGCATATGATGGCCTGGATCTACACGGCTGTGGTGCGCCCTATTCTATTATATGGCGTTGCAGTTTGGTGACCTGCACCAGACACAGCCTTCCACTATAACACTATCAGAAAAGTCCAGCGCCTGGCCTCCATATGCATCTGCGGTGCTCTATGAACCACCCCATCAGATGCATTGGACGTCATTCTCAACATTATGCCCATAGATCTGTTTGCCCAACAGGCGGCGGCTAGTACAGCCATAAGACTGATCTCCTCATCACAATGGAACGTGTCCCACGGACACTCAAGAATCCTTCAAAGAGTAAGCTTTGTATACCAAAACCTTGACTATGCGGCGCCGAAGGTTCTTTTGACACAAAATTTCCGCACTATGATCCCTGAACGAGACGCGTGGTCGGCTAATCCACAATGGGTTGCTGACGCTACGTGCATCTACACCGATGGATCAAAAACAAACGAAGGCGTTGGTTGCGGAGTCTACTCTGAGGATCTGAACCTTAGTCTAAAATTCAGGCTTCCCAATCACTGTAGCGTGTTCCAAGCTGAAGTAATGGCCATTCACGAAGCACTGTTTTGGCTGAAGAGGAATAGTATATCCTCAGCTATTCTTACGGACAGTCAGGCAGCACTCAGGGCCCTGGAATCTGTCTCAACAAACTCCAAGACGGTCATGAACTGCCGTACATCCTTAGATGAGATGGCTGAGCATACGTTCAACATATGTCTGTGCTGGGTGCCAGGTTACAGAGACATTCCGGGCAACTGTCAAGCAGACGCATTAGCCAGGCTTGCCACAGCGCAACCACTACTTCAGAAACACGAACACATCGGTATCCCTCTCGTAGCATGCAAGTTAGTACTGCACTTGAACGCGATCCATCAGATTAATCAAAGGTGGTCTAACCATAACCTTTGTCGCGTCTCCAAGGAGGTGTGGTCCTCTCAGTCCAGTCCGCTCCAGACTGCTACTATCGCTCAAAAAATCAGACATAAGCATGTTCATGGGAGCCATAGCAGGGCACTGTCTAATCGGTGAGCATGTTAGCAGGCAAAAGCTGCAGGGATGAGGAAGAATCAGAAACTCTCCTACACCTGTTATGCACATGCCCGGCGCTCTCGCGCCTCAGACACTTTGGAAGCTATTTCCTCAAAGGCCTACATGACCTCAATAAAACCCCTCCCGCCGCCCTCACCTTTTATAGTATTGCCAGGTACGAGCTCTGTAGCGCTTTGTACATAGCCAGAAAATTCAAAATATAAATTTATATATATTATATTTATGTATTCGTACTATATTCATTGTGAAGTATTGTTTGCACTATACAAACCACTCCTCAAGCCTTTTTTTTCCAAGTGATGTTTCGGGTCTTGATTGCAGCGTGTTGTATTGACAAAGTCATTCGGTTTACGTGCCACATGAATTGAAACCGCATTGTACTTCAACGACAACCGAAATTTGTTTTTATCTCTAAACTATTCACAGGACAGTGTCCGGGTACGGTCGCCAATGATAATTTTGTAGTCCAAAATAACTTCGAAGAAAAATTAATTCTAGTTTCGTAAAATAAAAGGTCAGTTTTCTGCCACTGCTTTACAAAGAGTGCTTTATTTTTGAAAATAATAAGAAAACAAGAGAGAGTGATAAAAATAAGAATTGCCGTTGAAGTTTGTCAGTACTTAGTACTAGGACCAAATAAGTAGTTACTAAAACATTACAATTATGAATATAAAAACTTAACGGACACCACTGCTCCTGTCCGAAAAGTCTTCCAATCAGAGCCATTGGGACAACTCAACAGAGAACGGCCTAGGATAAGCTTAGGCAAACAAGTGGAGAAGGACCTCAACCTCTCATAAGAACTTTGACTTATCAGTACCGTAAATAAATCCGATTGAATAGTGGGACCTGTTATCAATATATAATTTCACGAGACGTTGGTTGAAAATTTTGCAGGCGCGTCGAACACTACTCGCGTTTTTGTCGTCGAGTATCCTAATTTGAGCACACTATGGTGCCCCAGTTGGTTTAAGAACCTTACGTATATATTGCAAGTCTTCGTATTCGGCCATGAATGCAACGTATTGTTGGTATAATTGTGGGTCACGTTGGACTTTTGGCTCAAGCGAAACAAGACGTCTTCCGAAAAGGTAAGGACATATCGTTTGGCGCTAGAGTTTTTAACAGTTTCTAAGAAATTTTCTTCACAGAAATTTTCTTCTTGTGTCAAAACCTTAATAGCAGATTCGTGGCTTTCAATTTCCCAAAATTGCCTCAATATCTTATCCAGAGATGCCATTGTTAGCAAAGACATCAAGCGTTGCATTGGCTTCTCGGTCTTACAAACTCCGCTTACGATGTATACAAACTGAGTGTTCTATCAAATCGGCAAATCTGTTCCAAGACGAATTTGTTGGGTAATCAGAATATCAAACTAAGTCTCTGCTCCAAGGAGAATATCGACCCTTGAAGATTTAAAGAAAGAAGGATCTGCTAATTCCACACCTACAGGCAATTACCACTCGGAGATATTGAAGTGAGAATCAGGTACCTGTTTACTTATACGTGGCAGTACGTGGAAGCAAAGTTTAGTTGAGAATGGTGAGTTAAGCGACTGTATGGTTGTAGAAATTGTTCAGCTTGATGCTACTGTGTTACCAATGCCACCAATATCTGTCTCGATCTTACGCGTTTTATTCTTAGCTGTTGCGCCAGAACTTCAGTAATGAAATGTAGTTGAGACCCAGAGTCTAAAAGAGATCTACAAACTATAATATGAAATGTCCGTATTTGTCCATAATTTTCAATAGGGCTGTGGCAAGTAAAATGAGTTTAACAATAAGATGCTCTTTGAAAGCGGTGAAATATGAACTAGGGCTAGAGACTCCACTAGAAGATGGATTTTCCTCGGATGGTTGGTACTTAACAGAGTTGACAGGATTCGCACTGCTATATGCATGTAAAAGTGTATGATGATTCCCTTACACGATCTACATTTTTCGAAGTCACAGGTTTTATCTAAATGATCTGCTTTTAGGCAATTTATGAGCAGGCTTGTGGCTGCAAAAGCTTGAAATCGTTCTGTAGGGGTAAGGATTAAGTATTTTCTGCATCGATAAATTAAGTGATTGGTTTGAAAGCAATAATCACATACCTTTATCTTGGGAGCACTTACGTAAGATGATTTAATTGAATAATCCTTCTGCGTTTTGCGCTGAGCAACATTGGGGATGGAAATGGACAAGTAACTTGAACGTTCAGACACATTTCCTTCAAGGTGAAGATATCGTTTATCCAGAAACTTAAGCAACTCGTTTAGGGTAGGTAACCATTCGATCACCTGTTCGTCGATCCACCTTTCACACGTTGAATTGTCAAGTTTTGATATGATGACCAAATCGTCCCAATGTGCGACTGGTCTCCCTAGCTAAAGGTCGAAGATGAACATTAACGCTGTTAATAAGCTCGCGAATATTTTGTGCAGTGAGTTTTGAAATCAACGCAAAATTAAGAATATGTTTAATGTGTTCCTCCACTATGATTGTAGTTTTGCCATACAGTTCTTTTAACAGTTTAAGACACTCATTGCAATTTTTGGAGGTACGTCAATCGATTCTATTAAGCAAAGCGGATGACCCGACAAGGACGAGCGTAGATGTTGAAATTTTGTGATTTCGTCCATCGATTCGTTTTTATTCACCAAAGTGAAAATTGTCTCGCTGTAGATTAGCCATTTCCTATAATCACCCGCGAACGTGGGTAATGGAATCTTTGGGAGTTTAACCCTACTCCCACCAAAAGTTGTATTGAACAATGTCGTGTTATTTGCCGATGCACAATCAAAAATTGATGTGGTCAACGAAGGTTGACGAATGGTGGATTTAGTTTCGTTATTATCAAGCTCCTCAATTGATGATTGAATTTATTGAAAGTTTAGGTAATGTTTTTCCAAGCAACTCAGACGGATTCTCAGTTCATGAACCGTAGCGACGGAAGATTTTGTTTCGACGAATTCCTTTATACGATTTTGTTGTCCGATAAGTGTTTGGCGTTTGACCTTTAAAACACACCAACACTCAAAATAAAATTCAAATGTCAAGTGAATTTGTAGAACTGTACCTTAAATTCGGAATTAAGATTAACCGTTCACTGTTTGGATATTGTGGAATGTTCAATGTATATATAAGGTTGTCAAATATCTCCCTTCCACTTTTTTGCTCTTCATTCAATGCTTCATAAAAAGTGCTACAGTAATCGGATTTAGTTCAAATATGCGCCGATAATCTGTTTCCATCTAGATCATCTAGACCTTATTTCCTTATTTGCGAAAAACTCGGACAGCCACTTTTCACAAGCCTCTTTTGAGTTTAATCACTTGGCGCTATGTCCGGGCTGTGTGGTGGATGCGATGAAACCTCCCATCCGAGCTCCCGTAGATTCTGACGAGTCATCAACGAAGTGTGTGGTCTAGCGTTGTCCTGGTGGAACACTACACCCTTCCTGTTGGCCAATTCTGGATGCTTCTGGTCGATCGCCTGCTTTAAGCGGTCCAGTTGTTAGCAGTAGATGGTAGAATTAAGCGTCGCACTATATGGGAGCAGCTCATATTGGATGATTCCCTTCCAATCCCACCAAACACACAGCAAATCCTTCCTGGCCGTCAATCCCTGCTTGGCCACTGTTTGGGACGATTTACCGGCCTTTAACCACTTTGCTTGATATAGTCGTATGTGATCCATTTTTCGTCGCCAGTCACCATTCGCTTCAAAAATTGGTCGAGTTCGTTCCGTTTCAGCAGCATATATCGCAGGCGTTGATTCGGTCCAGAAGGTTTTTTTGCATCAAATCATGCGACACCCAAACATCAACCTTTTTTTTGTATCCAGCCTTCTGCAGATGGTTTAAAATGGTTTGGTGACTAACTCCCATCTCCTGGGCGATGTCACGAGATGCCACATGCTGGTATAACTTGTTGATTTCCATGATTCGATTTGTATCCGTTGTCACAGGTCTTCCCCCAGCTGGCTTATCCATGGTGTCGTTTCCACCGGTTCTGAATCGTCGAAACCATTCCTCCGCGGTTCGAAGTGATAGAGTACCATCGCCCAAAAGACCATTAATCTCTGTCCCTAGCGGATTTGCCTTTAACGAAGGAAAACTTTAAAATAGCGTGAATTTCGGCATTAGTGAACTCCATTTTTACACGTCTATAACTGTTGAACGCAATATCCAAATTAATCATGCATAGCGTGGTTTTGTAGGTTGTGTTAAGACCTTGTATAGTATTGCCAGATACGAACTCTGTAGCGCTTTGTATATAGCCAACAAATTCAAAAGATAAAAAGGCGGAAGGGAGATATGACAACCTGATATTATTTTTATGTACTCGTACTATATTCATTGTGAAGTATTGTTTGCACTATACAAACCACTCCTCAAGCCTCTTTTTTCCAAGTGATGTTGAGTGGTTTCGGGTCTTGATTGCAGCGTATTGTACTGACAAAGTCATTCGGTTTACGTGCCACATGAATTGAAACCTCGTTGTAAGACTATTACAACGATAACCGCAATTTGTTTTTATCTCTAAATAACCGAAACTATTCGGAGGACACTGTCCGGGCACGGTCGCCAATGATAATTTTGATATTTCAAAATTACTTCGAATTGTAGTCGTTGGAATTGGAAGAGTTTTTTGAATTGGCTGCTCCGATTCCATTCTCCATTTTATATCCGATATCTCCTTCATGTGTTCCATCTTCGCGATAAACCTTCTGTCTTGGATTTTGTAAGCTGCTAGAGTTTTATTAAAGGCCCTATTTCTGTAAATTAGCGTAGCTCTGATTATAATCCGGTATTATGTCGGGTACGCTGCACAATTCAGCTTCATGAAAAATATATTCTTGTCCTGCAAAATACCCAATGGGAGCGTTTTTGACCCTGATTAAAAACAAGCTTCGACAGGATATTTATTTTATTGCAAATTTATTTTATTGCAAATTTGTTTTTATTAACATTCAAGGCTATACTTATATACTACACAAATTTTCGTAAAACTAGCTTAGCAAATTTTTTTGTTACACCTATCTTACTGATCCTATGCGGATGCTCTAAGTTAATATAAACATAGTAGATATTACTGCCTTTCGGCATCTTGTTTTTATTTTTATTTGTTTAATCTTAATCTAAACTTAAATTATGCTTATGTTAAAATCTTAGCTGCATTTCGTTTTTTTCTTACATACTATACGGCGGACTATACATTAACTATGTCCGCCGTAAGGACGCGTACTCCAGGGCGAATCAGTTATTTATATGCCTAAAATATATAGTTTATATGCCCTGCTGCACCTTTTTTTTTAACTTTACTTGAAAAGTAACTATTTTTTATTAACTTAAAAACTAACTACTAACTACTAAAAACTAAAGCTAAGAAGTTGACCACAGACTGCTCAGCTGACAATATACGTCCACATAAAATAACTCATAAAGACAAGTTAACGGCAGCAGGGGTCGACTTTAACAGCCATCAGTACAGATGACGTTCTTTCCCAGACACCCTTCTGTCTCGGGCGGAGATAGCTCTACTGAACCGAAGCAGATCCTCGCGGCTGCGAGCGACGTCCGGTTCATAAAGGAGTCCCCGGTGCACTGTTCGGCGTGCGACGTGGAAATATTCTCGAAATATTCTCTAAATACAAAAAATATTCCCGAAATACAAAATGTTGGGGTAGTAAGTCTCAAAGATCAGGCTGTTGATAGAAGTCAACGACTGTGCAGAGTGCCGTCGAAACAATTTGATTATGAAATTATCAATCCTTATCAGGTTTGCCTCGTTGTACAAAGTCTCGTTGGGATAAAATTTCGTGGACTCAGATTCGGGAGTTCGATACAACCTGAGACAGGTTCTGAGACACTGCCTCTCTAACAGCCCCATCTTTTCCATCTGGGAAGGACTCACGTTGAACCACACAGGACAAGCGTACGCCATCATCGGCCGAATGAGTACCATATAGCATATTACCTTCACCCTGGATTCAAGTTGGCTGCTGTAAAACCACCTTCTTGCCACAGCAAAGGCTTTCTTGGCTTTCGTCGGAGCAGCATCTACATGTTTGTCAAAGTATAGATACTGGTCCAACCAAACGCCTAAGTACCTCATTAAGCCTTTCAACCAACGAAAACTATGGTAGACGTTACGTTGCCCTTTTTCACAACGAATTTCCTACCTGTTATCATGTCATAGATCATGTATAGCAATGATTTACTTATGCCATGCCTGACCAGCTTTACAAAACATCCTTCTAAACAAACGGTGTCAAACGCCTTTTCCAAGTCGATCAGGTATGCACCCATACATTGGCTCTTGGATTTTTCCATTGTATGTCGGAAACCAACTTTGACGCGGCATTTATGGTATCATGCCCCGCTCTGAAGCCGAACTGGTTGCCCGGTTCTATATTATTGTCCTCAACCCATTTTTTCTGAGCTTATATAACAATTTTTTCGAAGACCTTGCTAATGCAATGAAGAAGACTGATCGACCGGTGATTCTGTCACCGACATTCGTACTGTTCTGATCGCAACATGTTGCTGAAAAAGTTCAACAAATTTAAAAACGAACACATCAAGCAACAATGCCCCAAACAAACAAATGTCAAACAATAAAATATGTAAACAAATGAAAACAAATGGAAAGACATATATATAGTGGTTTAATCTAATAAAAAGGTTCTGTTGTTATAACGTTGAGAAAATACAGTCGTTTTTCTTTGTCGCAATATTTTCCTTTGTCCACTCCTGCCGTTCATAAACGAACATTTTGGTCCATTCGAGCCGAATAGATCTCACCCTATAACAAAGGAAAATATATACGTACATATATTCATAAAAGTGAAAACTAAAACGATACAATACCCGGAACCCGTTCGCACATAAACGATACAATACCCGGAACCCGTTCGCACATCAACCCGAAAAGCAGCAGCCACAGGATTTTCTGGATCAACTCTTCAGTTCCTGCTTCCTAACAAGAACTGCAACCCGGATCATCAGACGACAGCTTCCTGCTTCCTAACAAGAACTGCAACCCGGATCATCAGAAGACAGCTTCCTGCTTCCTAACGAGAACTGCAACCCGGATCATTAGAAGACAGCGTGTGTGCACCACCATATTCACAAGAGTACGTGAGTTGATTTGTGTTGTAGCTAGAGAATAGAGTAGAGATAGAGAGTGATCATGACGTCGAAGAAATTAAGTAAAATTCTTACCCGACTCGAGAAGGATATTTCCAACTTCTCTAAAAGAGGAGCTAGCACGCGTACGGCAAACTATCTATCGGGACGTCTGTTAATGTTAGAGAAAACGATAGAGTCAGCGGAAAAGGCTTTCGAAGAGTGTATAAGTGCGGTTGCAGATGAGAAGTGTTCAGAAGTGGAAGATGTTTACGAAGAAATCCGTGAATTGTATTTCGACTATCGAGCCGATTTACTCGACGCCATGGACATGGCGAAGGCATTAACCACAGAGAACACTGAACCCGAAATCAAATCTGCCACCGCAACTCAAAGTACAGAGATTCGCTTAAAGCACATACCTGTCCCCCTTTTCTCCGGTTCGTATGAGTCCTGGCGGTCGTTTCATGATTTGTTTGTTTCCTTGGTGCACCATAATGCGGCTTTAACTGAAATTCAAAGGTTGCATTACTTGAAAACTAGTGTTTCGGGTGAAGCTGAAAGGATTTTAGCTCACTTACCCATAATAAACGGGAATTACGCGAAGGCATGGACAATTTTAAAGGATCGATACGATCATCAGCGGTTTCTTGTTAACACACAGTTAAAGTGCCTTTTTACTCAACCAACGATCACGCAAGAGCGAGCAGAAGCGATCAAGGAGCTGATGGATACCTCCAGTGAAATTGTTCACAGCCTCAGCAGTCTGAAGGTTCCGGTGCAGCACTGGGATGCAGTGCTGGTGTACGTCCTAGTGCAGAAACTTCCAGCAAAAACGCAGCAATTATGGGAAGAAAAACTTGGAGCGAAGGAAAACTCGAAGGAGCTACCAACATTCGCGGAACTCACCCAATTTTTGGAGATGCGGTTTCGTACTTTGGAGGCAGTAATTTATCAAAACAAAACTACGGCGGATCATTTAAAGAAGGTTACAAAAACTTCATCGTTTCTTGTACAACCCAATAATAATAATAAATTTACATGTAAAATATGCAATAAGGGTCAGCATGCCATAAGAAAATGTAACAAATTTCTTAGAATGGGCATTTCTGACAAATACGAAATCATAAACAAACTCGGCATTTGCAGTAATTGCCTTGCTTATAGCCATAATGTTCAAAATTGTATAAGCACAAGTAGATGTTATTATTGTCAGCAACCCCATCATTCACTCTTACACAATAGCCCACATAACCATTCACAAATAAACGTCACTTCACAAAGCAATAACCCATCTTTTAATCATTCAAACAATAGTAAACCATCTAATATACACCCCACTGAAACACATACCCAACAACCTCATCAATCACATACACACATATCCTCATTCAATACCCAAGCTCCAACTTTCAATCCACACAATGATGAGCAACCATCAACCAGTTCTGGCGTGAGAAGCCATCACTCAACACACAACATCAACACCCAAGTTCTGCTAGCCACAGCAGTCGTCAAGGTAAGAACCTCAACAGGAGATCTACTCCCACTTCGTGCTTTAGTGGACTCCGGTTCCGAGGCTTCCTTTATAACCGAATCCGCGGTTCAACTCCTCGGCTTAAAAGGAAGATCCACTAATGTCGAAATTTCAGGATTGGGGATGGTTAACAGTGGTACTTGCAAAAGGGTGGTCGAGATCAGCATCGGCTCCCGCAACACAACCTTCGAAACCACCATCCAGGCCTTGGTATACAAGTCACTATCTGGCCATCTCCCAGCTCGAACTCTCTACGTCGACGATTGGAGTCACCTTTCTGGTCTAAAGTTAGCGGATCCAGCCTTTCATAAGCCAGCCAAAATCGACCTGCTGTTAGGCAGTGATGTGCTAGCGAACATCATGTTACCAGAGTTGGTGCGACACAGCAACAGAGACGTTCCTGTAGCACAGAACACCAAATTGGGTTGGATATTGTTCGGAAGGTCAATTCAACAAGTCAGGACTTTCCTGCAACATGCGGATGTCGACACCCTGCTAGGAAAGGTTGTAGCAAGGGCTGAAGAAATCGCACACCCAAAGGCATCGAAAATGATTCGTGCAGAGATGTACGTTGACGATTTGTTGTCCGGAGCAGATACCATCGCTGAAGCTAAAGACAAAAGGAAGGATGTGCAAGCGGTTTTGGAAGGTGCAGGTTTCTACTTACGGAAGTGGACAGCCAACGCTGAAGAGCTTCTAGAAGGAATTTCAACAAAGGACCGAGAGACATCACTGGTCGTCCCATCCGAAGCAACAAGCCAAGTCAAAACTTTAGGCATCCACTGGTTTCCGACAGAGGACAACTTTTGCTTTCAGTTTACTCCACCCGCCGACCCGCAGTCAACAAAACGGTTTATCCTATCAACAGCTGCCCGGCTTTTTGACCCAATGGGGTGGATATCCCCATGCATTCTCAAGGCCAAATTAATCTTGCAGGCGTTATGGAAATGCAAGGCAGCCTGGGATGAAACACTGAAAGGAGACTTGTTAGAAGAGTGGATACAATTATACCAAGACTTACCTGCCATCAGCAACATTCGCATTCCAAGGTGGGTTCACACATTAAGTCGACGGAATCGCAAGGAACTGCATGGCTTTAGCGACGAAATCGCATCATCACAGACACTACATGACCGGTGGAAGCTACTACAAGCCCATCTACAGACCTTCTGGAGGCAATGGCAAGCGGAGTATTTGTCGCGTCTACAACAGCGCCCCAAATGGTTGAAGCAACATCCCCAACCAAAAATCGGTGACCTTGTGCTGATTAAAGATGAACGTTTGCCCCCAGCACGATGGAGACTAGGACGTATAGTTGCCACACATCCCGGGGCAGACCAGCTAACAAGAGTGGTAACACTCAAAACCCAGCAAGGAGAACTTAAAAGACCCATTACAAAATTATGCCCACTGCCAACAAATGTTGCCGAAAGCCCACCAGAAGATCAACAGATGTAAACATTTGACACTCGCACTCGAAACATTTAACACTCGCACTCGAAACATTTAACACTTCACACTCACACAATGGGATGACAATATGGTTGTCATCAACCCGCAATCGCTGCATACCGCACACTTACACTTATTCGCACACACTTTTCCCTAGCATATCAAATCATACAGTCCACAATTCCTAAGCACTCACTCACTCACTCTATCACACAATGCACTCAAGTCAGTCCATTCTTAAAAGCGAATACACACACGCACACACACTCTTTACAATCATTCACCCAAACGAAATTGCGTACACACACACAAGCCAAATGAATTGAAATCATTGGCTTTACACTAATTTAAACAAATCAAATAAATAACAAGAAATCATAAATGAAGAAAATTATAATATAACACACAACACTATAATTATTACTCACCTGATCAATTCCAATTTGAAGCACACGATAAAATACGCGATCACACAAAGCACTACTTTGCAAATTTACAACACTTTACACACTGCACTCAATGAAACTGGAACGAACAGAAAGAAGGAACAGAGACAACCCCGCACCTCATACGGATTTCCAGTCCATCAACGCATCAGCATGGACGACCCCGCACACCTCATTCCAGTCTATCAGCGAGGTGTGTCTCACTCCCTACGTCACGTTCCAGTTCATCAGTGCGAATCAAATGTAAACAATGAGACGTCATCACTCATGTGTCGTTTTCTTTGGTTTTGGTGTTTCAGTTTATGCATGTTTGTTTCGTTTTACTAATGATTCTTTACCATTGCATGAGATGGGCGAAATATGCATCAGAGTCGTTAGACGGGAAGTCCAACCTGCAGCCGCTGAAATGATAAGCAGCATTTGAAGAAGATGATTGAGAACTTCGTTCACCGGCGGGGAGAATGTTCTGATCGCAACATGTTGCTGAAAAAGTTCAACAAATTTAAAAACGAACACATCAAGCAACAATGCCCCAAACAAACAAATGTCAAACAATAAAATATGTAAACAAATGAAAACAAATGGAAAGACATATATATAGTGGTTTAATCTAATAAAAAGGTTCTGTTGTTATAATGTTGAGAAAATACAGTCGTTTTTCTTTGTCGCAATATTTTCCTTTGTCCACTCCTGCCGTTCATAAACGAACAGACAAAAAAAAAGTGCAGACGTGTTGCAGTCTAAGAACAATAAAACCGTCAACTAAGTGAAGTGTATTACCCTGCCTAGTGGTAAGGGTTTCTGTTCGCGAATATGGCGTCCCTAGATCGAATCCCGCGGCCGAAAAAAAAAAAGAAAAAAAAACAAATTTTTATTTTTTAAAAAGACAGTGTGAACAGAATGAGTGGTGAAGAGCGACCCGCGCTCAACAAATCGGGTGACTTTAAGACACCGTTGCCATACAGATCTGCTGATCTTAGTGACGACAGCAGTGTACGGTCAGAGAGCCCAGGCGGACAACTCAACGATGCAAAGAAGAGGAGGGGGAGGTTACAGATGCAACTCCGAACAAGCGCCGAACCACAACAACAACGGCATCATCTGAAGAGGAAGCAGCCAGAGGCAAGGCAACGCCCAACCGAGCAACACCCACTCGGAAAACCACAGAAACAACGCCAACAACAGCATTGAAAAAGGACAACGACATTGAAACCCTCCAATACCAATCGGAGGGTAACGAAGGACGGTACATGGGGAGCAACAACTCCTTCCAGCTCCTCGCCTCCTCTGATAATGAGGACAGAGCGGAGGACATTAAGGAGCTGGTGGAAAGTACGAAGAGGCGTGATGAGCTCACCGCTCACATCGAATTCCTCAAATCAAAAATCGCGGCTGATGAGGATGCCGAAGTAAAAAAGGCGTAAAAACCAAAAACTGCAGCAACAACAGCAGCAACAACAAAAACAGCAGCAACAACAAATGCAGAAGCAGCAGCAGGCCCAGTCCCAGGTGAAGCTGCCATCCACTTCTAAAGCAGCTCAAATGCTGCAGCAGCAACAACATCAACAGCTACAAAAGCAAAGGCAACAACCACAAAAGCAGCGGAGACAACAACAAGATCAGAGGCAGCAACATCAGCAGAGACAGCAGCAACACCCATCTCAACAGGCACAAAGGTAGCAACAGAAATCTGTAGAGAAAAAAGAAAGGTGTCCGCCTATAAACATCTTTGGACCAGGGACGAAAGACATTGATAAAACGTGTAAGTTGGCCACAAAAAATTTATTTTTTCTTAAATATAAGGGTACAAATAGAATGTCGGTCCACTGTAGTTCAGTGGCCGACTTTAGAAAAGTGAAAGAGGCTTTAACGGCGGCTGGGGTACGTTTCTATACATACACCCCTGAAGGGGAAAAAGAGCGCACTGTACTCCTCAAGGGTGTTGATCCTTCAATTGAGCCGAAGGAGATCTTCGAGGAACTACAATGCCATAATAGCGACGAGGTCCAATTCGTAGGAGTAAAGCCGTTAAACGTTAAACTTCCGTTCTTTCTCGTCCAGCTATTCCATGGCAGCAAAATTGAAAGCCTAAGGAAAATTCGATCCATAGGCTCTCTAGCTGTAAAATGGGAAATATTAAGAAAATCCGACCACGTACTTCAATGTGCGCAGTGTCGGATGTTGGGACACACGAGGGACAACTGCAATATGCAGTACAGATGCTCAAGGTGTACCGAATCCCACCAGAAGGGAAAATGTAGTTTAGGCGAGCAGGAAGTCGCAGACAGAGCCCTTCTCAGGTGTGTACTCTGCGGAGGAAAAGGACACCCCGCTACTTATCGGGGTTGTCCTCGCATCCGAGAGCTCCGGCAAAAAGTAAAGGCTGCAAGGAACGCAAAAACGGTAGAAGCCAGGCCGTGCTGCAGCTACCGCTGTTACGCCGACTTTCTCCTACGCTCAAATTGCGTCAGGCAGAAAGCCGATAGAACAGACAGTGCCAAGGGTTACTCCGGTCAAAGTGCCGAAACAGCCCACGGCAGATCCTACATTAAAGGATGTTTTGACCACCATCCAGTCAATGCAAGCGCAGATGATCGCCTTGCAGAAACAGATGGTAGATTTACAGACCAGTTTCCTACAGCAAACAGCCCGAGTAGATGTTATCTATTCGGTGCTGTTTAGCGAGCCAAAGGCGCAGCAGATATAATGGGCACACGCGCAGCAGGGCCCCTTAAGATCCTCGCAGTGAACGTTAATTCGCTGATAAGGATCGAACGACAAATACAACTTTTTCACTTCTTGCAAACCCATAATCCTGATGTGATGATGGTTAGCGAAACTAAGCTTAACCAGACGCGCAATCTCAGGGGTCGCCCTCTTAATAAAAAATAATATAAATCAGAAGATCATATACAGCAATGTTGTGCGAAGGTTCAGTGTGCTAGAAGTTTGTATCGCGAGCATCCCTCTCCAAGGTGGAAAGCGGCTGTACGTGATTGCAGTTTACGCGGCAGATACTCGAAACTCAATTTTAGTATCCGAACTCGAGGCTCTTTTCACTAGCCTCCGCTTGAATTTGGAGGAAAACTTTTACGTCATTGCTCGTGATTTAAATGCAAAGCACGGCGAATGGGGTAAATGTATACCAAACGAGAGGGGAAACGCTCTCCTAGAGTGGATAGAGCAGAACGGTATCGAGTTCAGGCTAGATTTACTTGCAACTGATAGACCGTCTTTTCCTAGAAGCGGATCCTATCTGGATGTAATGCTTACAGACAGACGACTCACGATAGTGAACGTGGATCGACGCACAAGGAACTGTGATCACCGTGGTCTCGCCGCGGTTATTCAGCTCCCAAATGAGCTGGAGGAACTGGAGGAATATGTCCAGACGTATCCTTATAACTACAATAAGGCACGTTGGCCACGTTTCTCTAAAGTCTTAACTAAAGAACTTCGTTCGACTGCAATCTTTCCACCAACGAACAGAAACCTAACAAACGACGAGGTTGACAGGTACCATACAACTGGACGACACCATTAAACGAACTATGAAAAAGACTATTCCTATGATGACACCAAATAATGTTGGAGACATCTACCGGAACGCGGAGATAGACGCACTTCACGTGCAAAAAAGTAGACTACTGTCAAGACTAAAACTCTTGTACAGACGGTTAACAGACCCGCAAAATATTGAAATACGGTCGTTGAAGTCGCAGATCAAACTAGTTCAGCAATTACTTCGCCAACAATATAGACTAGCTGTAAACTTGTACTGGGACAATAAGATTCGGGCTGTAAGGTCCAGCAACCCGAGCATGTTCCCACAAGTAAATAGAATCTTCCGGAGGAAAGGTTCAAACGACATCCAAACTGTCCGACTCAACAGAACGACAGACAACGCCAACTTACTAAGAACAGTAGATATCGATCCAGATGGGGCAGTACTTGACGACGACTTCTTTATAGTTGAAGATCCTCAGGAGAAAGTGAAAGTAATTGGAGCTATCTTTCAGGAAGTGTACAGGGTCAACGAACCTCTTTGTCCAAATCACGACTTGGAAGACAGAGCCAAGCTTAACCACTTCCAACTAAGTTCTGAAATAAGTCAATGGCGATCCGAGAATCCTGGTTTCACCAGGTTCAATGACGATCTTCTGGCAAATAATGCCGTCGCCGTCGATGGAAACAATTCCATCCTTATTTCGAAAGATGAACTCCAGGGCATCTTTAATTCACTGAAGAAGAAGAAGTCAGTAGGAATAGATGGGATACCGAATATTGTTCTGCGCCATCTACCCTCTGAGGCAGTAGATGTATATACAACCCTGTTTAACAATGCGCTGAGTAACGCATATTACCAGGCGCATTGGAAAACAGCTGTGGTACAGCCCATTCCGAAAAGGGACAAAGATACTTCCATCCCGACAAATCTCCGGTCTATAAGTCTTCTTCCGTACATAAGCAAGGTTTTTGAAAAGATTGTCATTAGAGCTCTAAAAGAATGGGTCGAGGAATGTCAAATTATACCGGACAACCAATTCGGCTTTAGGGCGGGGCATGATACCATACATGCCGCGTTCAAATTGGTATCCGACATTCAGTGGAACAAGAACAAGAACCAATGCACAGGTGCTTGCCTGATAGACATGGAAAAGGCGTTCGACACCGTTTGGTTAGAGGCCTTTTCCTCAAGTTAGTCAGACTAGGCATAGATAAGACACTGCTGTATATGATATATGATATGGTTACAGGTAGGAAGTTTGTTGTGAAAAATGGCAACGTTACATCTACCACAGTATTTCACATAAAAAATGGGTTGCAACAAGGGGCCGTTGGTTCACCGATCCTTTTCGCTATATTCACTAGCGATCTTATTGGTTCCATGCCGCACTTAATCGCGTACGCCGATGATCTGATAGCGTACAGATCAGACCCGAAAATTGAAGTCATAAATAACATGTTGCAGCATGACTTTGACAAAATTCAGCGATTTTGCGACGACTGGAAGTGGAAAATCAACTTCCGGAAGTGCGAAACTATTCTCTTTAGAACCACGCTAGCCAGGGCCTCAAGGAACACGAAGAAAAACTGGCGCAAGTTCGGCATATTTGACCCGCGGGGCCAGCCATTAGCTGTGCAAAATGTAGTTAGATATCTTGGCATTTAGCTAGACCAGTATTTGTACTGCGGCAAGCATGCAGATACAGCTCTGACAAAAGCTAAGAAAGCCTTTGCTGCGGCAAGTTGGTTGTTTTACAGCAGCCAACTTGACACCAGAGTAAAGGTTATCTGCTACATGGCCCTCATACGGCCAATCATGGTGTACGGTTGCCCAGTGTGGTTCAATCTGAGTCCTTCCCAAATGGAAAAGATGAGGGTGTTTGAGAGGCAATGTCTCCGGGCCTGCCTCCGGTTGTATCGAACACCTGAATCCGATTACAAGAAATTCTATCCCAACGAGGTCTTGTACAACGAGGCAAACCTAATCAGGATAGATAATTTTATTATTAAGCTGACTCGAAGGCATATTGCACGAGCGATGACTTCGACAAACAGTCTGATCTTGGGGGTTTACTACCCAAACCCTATGTACCACGAGAAGGTGCGGCAAAACGGCTTCATTCCGCCCGAAACATTTTTCTATCTAGACTCTAAGGGGCTGATACAGAATACGGAAGGATGTCCTATCATCTTCCATGTCGTACGCAGAACAGTGGATAGGCGACTCCAATATGAAGCGGACGTCACTTGTAGCCACGAGGAACTCCTTCGGTTCAGTAGGGCGATCTCCGCCAGAGACAGGGTACAGTCCGCCAAAGGACGTCACTTTTATTGGTGGCTTCACCAAAACCAACCCCTGCCACAGCCCATAGTTAACCCCGGAAGTTGACCTTGTGGCCAGCTTACATAGTTCTTAAGAAAAAAAAAAAAAAAGAATTATATATATATATATATATATTTATATACATATATATATAGATATATATATATATATAAACTAAAAAAGGTGCACCATGGCATATTGAATATATATGTCACACATGTAAAGGTTATACACGCCATGATGCACATGTCTGTAATTAACGGGCATAGTTAAGTACTTCTTAGGGTCAGTAAGTTAGATGTTAGATGTTATGTTACCTAGTTTTAAGTATTTTCCTAGGAATTAACCATCAATTATATTCACTTTAATAAAAATGCAAAAAAAAAAAACTGATCGACCGGAGATTAGTTGGGATGGACCTATCTTTGTCCCGTTTAGGGTTCGGGTGCACCACAGCAGTCTTCCTATGCGACGGGTAATATGCATTACTCAGTGCATTGTTGAACAGTGCCGTGTAAATTTCCACCTCTTCTAAGGGTAGATGGCGTAGCACAATATTGGGTATACCATCGATCCCTGTTGATTTCTTCTTCTTCAGAGAGTTCAAGATGCCTTGGAGTTCTTCTTTTGAGATTTGAATGGTATTAACTCCGTCTATGGCGATGGCATTATAAGCCATATTCTCATCATTGAATCTGGTGAAACCAGTGTTCTCAGATCGCCACTGCATTATTTCTTCCCGAAGGTAGAAATGGTTTTACTGGGCTCTGTTCTCCAGATCGTGGTCTGGCCTACGGGACTCGTTAACCGTATACACTTTCTGATAAACAGCTCCCAGTGTCCTAACCTTCTCCTGAGGATCTTCAACTACGAAGAAGTTATCATCAAGCACTGCTCTATCCGGAATGATGCCCACAGATGTCAGTATGTCTGAGCTTTCTGCCGTCCTTTCCAGCCTTACGGCCTGAATGTCATTCTGATCTTTCCTCCTGAATATTTTATTTATTTGTGGAAACATACCCGAGTTGCTGGATCTTACAGCCCGGATTTTATTGCCCAGTGCAAATTTTAATAAGCTGTTGGAGGTTTTTGATTTCTGCTTGTAAAGAGCGGACTTCAGCATTCTGTGGATCTATGAACTGTGCATGAATTTAAGTCTTGACAGCAGTCTGCTTTTAGCAGCATTTCGATATACATCACTGTCATCGGTACGAGCTACCTTTGGAATTGTCCATAATCGTCGTATTACGTCGTCCATTTGTACGAGGTACCTGTCAACCTCTTCGTTCGTCAGGTTTCTGTTCATTGGCGGATTGATCCCACGCCAATGTAGTTCTCTGGATAAGGCCCTAGAGAAGAGTGGCCAGCGAGCCTTATCGTAGTTATAAGGGTACACATGGACACATTCCTCTAGTTCCTCCAGCTCACTCGGGAATTGGATCGTCGCAGCGAGTCCGCAGTGATCACTGTCAAACTCAAATGTGGCTAAGCAATTCCTTGTGCGTCTATCTACGTCCAGTGTCGTTAGTCGTGTGTCGACTAGCATTACATCGAGATAGGACCCGGTCCTAGGAAACGATGGTCTATCGATAAATACTGTAGAGTCTACTTTGAACTCTACAGTATTTATCGCCAGCCAACCTGAGAGTACATTTCCCCTGTCGTTTGACATCCTGTTACCCCAATCGCTGTGTTTAGCATTCAGATCACCGGCGATAACGAAATAGTTCTCTTCCTCATTCAATTCAATATTTCGAGAATCCGGTGCGTAGAGAGCAATCACCAACATCTTCCTTCCACCTCGGAGAGGGATGTGTGTGGTGCATGCTTCTAGAACTTTGAACCTACGTACTTCAGCGATATACATGACATTCTAACAAAGGTCTTCTTTTATTAAGAGAGCGACTCCGCCCACTTGTGAGGAGTGTGGGCGGTCTCTTCGTACTACAGTGGAGTTTCTGAACCTGATATTGCGCGTCTGGTTTAGCTTAGTTTCGCTAGCCATTAGCACGTCAGGATTTTCAGTGTGCAAAAAGTTAGCTAAGTTTAGTTTCCTTTCTGTTAGTATCAGTGAATTTACATTTACTGCTGCGATCTTGAGGGCTTTAGCTGCTGGCGTAGCCATTTAAATTTAAACAGCGTTGGGTCTTTCCTCTTAGACTCAATTTTTTGCTTTATTTCTTGAACCTTCAGACAATCCCGATAGTTTGCCAGGTGTCCGTTTGTCCTGCAGTTTTTTGCCGACTCCGAATGGCGAAATTTGAGAAGCTTTCTTCGACAGTTATTACTCTTTGAGTGTTGTCAGCAGCTCAAAAGAGGTGGTGCCGTGAAGAATTCGAGGTATTTAGCGGGAATCGAACCTAGACGATTCAACGTGTGAGCGTCGCACTCTACCCACTACGCCACGGCGGCCACATGATAATACCATACTTATATCACATTTGCTAAATATCAAAAAACAGTGATTTAAAAGGTTATAAAAGAGTGAGATAATAATATCAAATTCTAAATTTGTACTCATCGCATACCAAGGAGCATTGAATTTAAACAAATTTAACACTAAAAAATAAAGCTAATTCACAATAGCAAAAATATTTTCTTGTGTCCTAAATTAAACAATTCAATTCATTACCGAAATCAACTCAAAGAAACAAAAGGAGGAGCCTGATGTTGAAAATAGGACGCCCAACAGACCTTTTTCGCCATGTAGTCCCATCTGTTACCTGAACGGCTGTAACGAGTACCATTTCGTCAGAACCCAGGTAAACCTTAGTGACGAGACCCAGCTTCTATACGGAACGAATTTCATATGAGTCTATGACCATATGAGTCTACGACCATAGCAATAAACTTTCCCGGAATCTTCTCCTTCCGATCTTCTCTTTTAAGGCGGATCACCAAACGCCTGGAAATATGTTGCCGGATGTACCAACAACACCTCTGTGTCATGTATGCAGTTTGTTAGTGTGATGTCATTGCAGAGAAAAGTAGTGTCTATGTTTGGGCGAAACTTACATATATGTGAAATGAGTGTTGTGTGGAAGACGGCGCCGTGGAAGGTTGGTAGTGCTCTGGATGTTATTTTTTATTATTTTATTTTATGCAGTAGCGTAATCAATAGTGTTTACATGTAGTAAATAATTTTGTTTAGAGATATAGGACATCTTTTCAACTAAGAATTCATTAACAACTAAGAATTTATAGGATTTTTTATATATTGATTTTATTTAATTTCTATGATTTATAGGAATGAACAGCAAGGGATTAAGTACGAATAACAGTACAAGGGAAAGCTACAAGTAAAACCCTTATTTAACTCTTACAAACTAATACTGTAATATTCCCTAACGAACTCATGCATATAGGATTTCATTAATCTGACAAACGACTAATGAGTTCATTGTTGGAGTTGAGACAATTGTTATAAAATGCTTAATATATATATATATATATTTTATTGTGGCATCAACTTTACAATAGTTATTTACACGATGTGACTACAGAGATTTGATTTTATTTTAATCTTACATCTACAAAATAATACAAGTTGTTAAGTGTTTACATGTTTAATATTTGTATGATGTTTGAAGGAAAAGCCACTAAAAACCTTCATTAAATAGAAAGGTAAAAAGATACAATCATATAAAATGAGGTAGCAATAATACAGAATATATACTTGGTTCGGGGAAGAGAGAAGTGGTGACATGAATTTATTTTCAACATAATAAATAAACGGGAAACAATCAATGAATTAATTAATCAATAAATAGATAAATAAATAAGTACATATATAAATAATTAAGTAAATAAATAAATAAATAAACAATTAAATAAATAAATAAATAAATAAATAAATAAATTAATTAATTAATTAATTAATAAATAAATAAATAAATAAATAAGTAAATAAATAAATAAATAGATAAATAAATAAGAAAATAAATAAATAAATAAATAAATAAACAAATAAATAAATAAATAAATAAATAAATAAATAAATAAATAAATATGAAAATAATAAAGGAATAAATACGTTAACAAGTAAATAAATAAATAAATAGATAAATAAATAAGTGAATAAATAGGTAAATAAACAAAAAAAAACATAATTAATAAAATAAATATATCAATCAATAGTTATAATATTAAGTAAATAAACAATTAATTATCATGTAATGATTAAATTGAGGAATTTGTTATGAAGCCAAGTTTAAAATCAATTCATTATCTGATGATAGGCAAGAGTTTATATAACGATGATGAAGTCGTTCAGCTCTTGTTGCAATCAGTTCAATATTAGCCATTTTGTGAAGTTCCTTTGTAGAAAAAAACCAAGGTAGATTTAGGATCATTTTAGGTAATTTATTTTGGGCAATTTGTAGTTTACGTAAATGACAGTTCGCGCAATTGCTCCAGATCGGGGATCCATAAAATATTATGGATTGAAAAATTGATTTAAAAATTAGGAGTTTATTCTCGTCATTTAGTCTTGACTTCCTAGATATGAATGGGTAGAGGATTTTAATCGTGTTATTAACTTTTTTTATTATTTCCTGGACTTGGAGACTGAATGTTAGTTTATTATCTAAATATATACCAAGATATTTTGCGTTTGATTTCCATTCAATTTGAGAACCGTTAAGAGAGAGGTTGTTGCTTGGAAGTAAGCAAGCTTTTCTTTTGCGAGTAAAAAAGATAGCTTGAGTCTTTGAAGCATTAATATTAATTTTCCAATTGCCACAATACACTAAAATTTCATTTAATCCCGATTGAAGATTAGTTTCAATATTGAAACCAATTGAATCAGAAGAATAAATGCAGGTATTGTCAGCAAATAGGGCAGTATTACAGTTTCTCAAGTTAGGAAAATCAGAGGTATATATATTAAATAAGATTGGTGCAGTTACGGATCCTTGTGGAACACCAGCTTTGATCTGTTGACTTTCAGAGAAGCTTTGATTAATAAATACCTTAAAGCTTCGGGACTTGAGGAATGATTGTATGGTTTTGACTAGATATAATGGAAATTTGAAATGTACTAACTTGTGTATCAGACCTTCGTGCCAAACAGTATCGAATGCTTTTTCAATGTCTATGATAACCATTCCAGTGCTTTTTCCCACTGCGAAGCCTTTTTTTATATCATTTGTGATACGATGTACTTGATGTGTTGTGCTATGAAATGATCTGAATCCAAATTGTTGAGTGGGTAAGATCGCATTACTATCGATAAAAGAGACAAGTCTTTTCTTAATAATTTTTTCAAAGCACTTGCTAAGAGAACTAAGTAATCTAATCGGTCTATAGCTAGAGGGCAAATTGGGAGCTTTGCCAGGTTTCGGAATAGGTATAATCGTGGCAACTTTCCATTCCTTGGGGAAGTAACCCAGCCTAAAGCAGTTGTTGAATATTTCCGCCAGTTTCTTTAGGGCAAAGTCGGAAAGATTTTTAAGGTATATATTTTTTATCATGTCAAGTCCAGTTGATTTCCTTGTTTCCAACCTGCAAATAATGTCCTTCAGTTCGCCAAGAGAAGTTGAGTGAAAATTTTCAAACAAGGAGTATGAATCTATTAGGTTTATTGATTGTCGAACGGAAGATTCAATATTAGTATCGGTGATTCCAGTGCTGGCAGTCGAATGGTTATTAAAGAAGGAATTTGCTAGCGCATTTGCTTTTTCAGAACAAGATAACAGCACAGAGTTGCTTGTTTTACGGGGAGGAATAAATGTTGTCTTTTTCTTTATAACTTTTATTATATTCCAGATAGCAAATTTAACAAGAGCATTCATTTTCTTTAACTCATCTAGATAGAACACATTTCTTGTCCGTCTCCATCTGGACCTACAAGTATTTCTGAGAGTTATCATATCGAGAATGAAAGGTTGAAGTATCTTGCTCGAATGCCTAACTACTGTTTTCTTTGGTACTGACTGCTCTATGCTTTCTAAAATAGCACTTGTAAATGAGTTAATATTCTGATCGATATGAGATGTGCTTGAGTTAGAAACAATGACATTTTCTAGTTTTGCATTAGTAAGCCTTCTGAATAGATTCCAGTTGGCATTTTTGAAATTATATATTTGGTTAGAACATTAAGCTGGAGACATTATTACACTACACTTAACAGGCAGATGGTCGGAACTTAATTCATTAAATGTGATTGGTGATGTAAAAAGTTCGGTAATGTTCGTGAGAAATAAATCGAACGTTGATGGGTTCTTATTTCTGGCCGATGGAATGTGAGTAGGATTAGGTGGAGAGAGAATTTCGAATGGGTACCTTGAATGAAGGTCAGCAAGAATGCTGCCCCACCGATTTCCTCTAAGACAACCCCAATTTCTATGTCTGGCGTTAAAATCGCCGCCTACAAGAAATAAGTCATTAGTATTAACTAGCTTTATGTAGTCATTTCGTAAATCAGCTTCTTTTTGACGAGAATTCCCTCCACCTGGAAAGTAAGCACTAAAGACTTTTAGTGAAAGTCCATTAACAAAAGGAATTTCAATGCCAATGGCTTCTATAAGCTTCATATTTAATATTGGAAGCACTTCATGCTTAATCGAACGTTTTATTACGACGGCAACACCACCACCACTTCTCTCTTCCCTATCCAGACGATAACATTTATATATAGAGTTGGACAGTCGATCAGTTACGCTTAACCATGTTTCTGATATTAATGCTACGTCAATATTGAACTTATTAAGGAAAATAAAGAATTCAATTTGTTTTCCTCGAATGCTTCTAGCATTCCAACATTGTTTAGGCTACACAGATTCATAAATAAAATGTTTGTGTTAGCTTATTAATAAGAGTATCTAAAAAGTTGATATTGATATTTTTATGCAACCTTCGAATTGAATAATAACACAGTCGTACCAAACAGGAGCCCTGTACAGTAGTATGGATTGAAAAACTGATTTAAACAACATAATTTTGTTGTTTGGACTAGGGATATATTAAGGGATAAAAAATTTTTGTATGCTTATTAACTTCAATAGTGGAGGAAATGTGTTCTTGTATATTAAAACCCTAAGATATCTACAATGTTCCGACCAGTCAAGTTAAAATTGTCCATATGAAGATGAATGTTATTGGGAAGGAAACAATTCTTGCGCCTGTGAGTAAGCCAAATAGCTTGCAATTGCAATCTTCCACTTTAAGAAGTATTTATCCAATTTGGATAGAGTAGTTTGTAAACGTTGTGTACGTGTAGGTAGTATGTTCCTGAAGCAAATATAGCTGTATTGTCAGCAAACATAGCGATTTCAACTTCGCTACCAATATCTGGTAAACCTGCAACATATATATTAAATAATGTAGGACCGAGTACTGTACTTTGTGTTAACCCGTATCCAATAGTATGTTCAGACGATAAATCATTTTTTACTTTAACTATAAATGTTCTATTATTTAAAAAGCTCTGAATAATTTGTATGATTTCTTTAGGAAAATTAAATTAAATTAGTTTGTATATCAAAGCTTTATGCCAAACCGTATCAAAAGCTTTTTCAAGATCTAAAAGTATTAATCCGGTTGACTTTTTAGATTGGAATTTACTTTTGATTTTTTTTAATCCTCGCGATTTGATGATATGTATTGTGAGAACGTCAGAATCCAAACTGAAAATCAGGTAGAATATTATTCGTAGATAAATGAATATCAATTCTTTCCTTTATTACTTTTATGCAGCTTAGTAAGCTTATAGGTCTATAGCTGCTGGGGTCGTTTTGTGGTTTATCAGGTTTAGCAATTGGGACTACGAGTGCTGTCTTCCAGGAAGCTGAAAAGTAGCAAAGACAAGCGTTTAAAATAACAGTTAAATATCTTAAGCCCATTAGAGGGAGGGCTTTTAATAACACGTTGTTTATGCCATCTAAACCAGGACTTTTTCTATTCTTAACGGTTTTAATCAATTGTTTTACTTTTATTTCATCTATTGTGTAGGAGTCAGTTAGTTCAGTGGTTGACTGAGATAAGCTTGTGGCAGTGTTAGAGACCTCAGTTGAAGTAGATGAATCGCTGAAAATTTGTTTGCAAGAAGGTTGGCTTTATCTATAGGATAAGGCCTTTGTCGAATGAGGAAAGTGGGCTGTTCAGCAATATCAATATTGAGATATTTTATATTATGCCGAAAGCAATTATAACGATAGCGAATCCATGTTCTTTTTTCAGAGTTTCTTAATCGTATTAACAGTAAAATATTATTAGGTAGTGGAGCAGAACGATTACTATTCGTTTGAATCTTGGGAATAAAAAAGTCTAATAAGGTGTTAAAATTAGTCCACAATGTATTAATTTGGCCTGTATTGTTGATTGGGGTGGAATTAATGCGAGGTCTAGTTTTATACCAACGGGCAGATGATACGTTATCATAAGTAAAAGGCGGATTACAGTGTTGTGAAATATTTGTAATATGTATAAAAGTCCAGTGTAGATGGGCTTTTCAATCTAGACGTAGGAGCATAAGTAGGATGCGGATGAGTCTCATCAATGTTAAGCAAAATATTGCCCCAACAATAGCTCTGAGGCAGTTCCAAATTTGCTTAAACATATTTCGCAAATAATGTTTAAAGTGAGATATCTTATCAGGTAATATATTTCCACCAGGGAAATAAACGGAAAAAATGCTCATTTTGGGATTATTGCTTAAAAAGACGTCAATTCAATACACCGCATTTGCAGTAGGATTATAGCAACACCACCTCCGGGAGCGTTACTCCTGTCCAGACGATTGTAATTGGGGTGAGATAAAGTTTTGTTATCTTTTAAGTATGTCTCTGTTAGCAACGCAAAATCAGTTTTTTTATTTGTTATACTTCTTGCATTCCAAGTAAGTATGTTAAGTGAATTAATCAACATAAACAGTAGAATAAACTCTACTCAGTTGTCTTGTGATTTTCAGAGCAATTAACGGATGATGTTCTAGCATGGCAGTTCATGGAGCCGTGTCCAAACAGCTGACAATTGTGACGTTGTGTAACCTTGCCCGGACTTCGCCTTTTGTAGTCCCAGTGAGCTATTGCTTTGAATAGGCTGTAATGATTTTGCCGAATTTCGTTCAGCTTTGGGCAAGCGCGCTGAATATCAATTGCAGAGTTTCTTTACGAGCATATGAAAAAAATTTAAAATTTAATTTTGTAAGCTCAGACATCACTGATTCATGGATATCAAGGGAGGCAAAGATTACTTTTTGACCTAGAGAGATGTTTTTTATGAGATATTTCTGAATTTTCAAATCACTCAGTACGCGGCGAACGTTCAGTTGTAGATTTTAACACCACTAATGGGGAATACTTTACATCACCAAACGCCTGGAAATATGCTGCCGGACGTACCAACAACACTCTTGTGTCACGTATGCAGTTCGTTAGTGTGAAGTTATTGCAGAGAAAAAAAGTAGTGTCTATGTTTGGCCGAAACTTATATGTGAATAAGTGCTGTGTGGAAGGATAGGATTGAAGTATCGTTCTCTTGCTCGTTTTTTTTTGTTAGTATCAATTCGTTGCTTTCCTATTTTTCGTTGGACAGTAGGAAGTGAGTATTGAATTTTCAGGATGGAAATAAATAGGCGGGTCACTCGAATTTCTCTATTACCCGTTTGATTTCGAGACGGACAGTGGGGCCATTCAAAGGAAGATTGAGGAAATAGAGGAGGAGCAGCGAAAGAAAAGGTAATACATAACCGACTTGGTTATGTTATTGTCGAGCTTGGAGGGTGTCGAAGAATTGGAGGAGGAAGAGAAGGGGTATATAGAAAGGATGAAAACGGGCGCGCAACAAGCCACAACATCGGCGGTCTGAGTTAGCGGAAGAACCGGCGAAGGCCCTTCAACCGGTTTCCGAGAAAGCTGAAAACCTGTCAAAGTAGGGTCTCAGCTTTACAGGTGAAAGATGTGGAGTTTCGGTCAATTCTTTCCTTGAGAGAGTGGAAGAATTGCTTGAGGCTCGGGGAGTTAGTGAAACTCAATTATTTAGGTCGTCGATAGATTTCTTTACTCGTATGTACATTTATTGCATAAAGTGTTTAGTTGCATGAGTTATAGAAGTCGTCGATCTTCGTCTATTTGCGATTCGGCAGATTGTGAAAAGACATTTAATCCTCAAGATCTTCAATCGTATCAGAGACTTCACAATTTCCCCCAAAAAATCTTAAAATCTTTTAAAATACCAAGAGCATTACATGCTTCCTTCACTGTTGCTTTCTTAGGTACTCCGATTAATAGTTCGCTGTCAGAATCGCCTTCATCTGTATTATTTTTAAATGCATGTGTTACTTCATTTATAACATCTGCATCCGACATATCCCCGAAACAAGGTAAATCTGCATCAAAATCAGCAAGAGAATCAATTTCCTGTCGGAGTGTAATCGAAAAATTATCTTCCTTTTCTCGTTGGCTTCCGAAATAATTTCTTCACCGAAAATGTTTTTAAGAAAACCTGACTTCCGAAAACAATTTTTAATGGTCTCCGGCTTCACCATCCACCATGCTCTTTTAACCATTTTCAAAGTTGCGATCAAGTCCATATTATTGGAAAAATCCAATAAAGTTCGTCCACTGTCTAGATGAAGGATTGTCGTCGTACTATGTACATTCAAAAGTGTGACTTAAAACAACGGATTATCCTTTGATCCAATGGTTGGATAAGGCAAGTTATATTTAGTGGAAGAAATTTTATTTTTATGTTCTGACTAATTTGTGAAATGCCGCATTGTCAACCAAAAGTAATACCTTGTTACGGTTTGCCCTACATTTTGCATTTAGTTCGTTCATGATCTCACTCCAGATTGACCAACTCATCCAAGCCTTTGTATTGGCAAAATATTTTACAAGTACTGTTGAATTGCGGAAGCACCTAGGGTTGTGAGATTTCCCTATATACAAAATCATTTTGTCGCTACCGGGTGAATTTGTAATAAAAAGAATAGTAATTCGGTCTTCATTGCATTTGGTTGCTGATGGTATTTCGGATTTGTTTGCCAATGTTCCGGTAGGTAAAGCTTTATACATTAATGCCGACTCATCCGCATTGAATATATTTTCCTCACTATATTCTTCAAGATATGTTTGCAAAATGTTCGCCAATCATTCGTTAGCGCCGTTCACATCGCCAGAACTTTTTCTCCCATTAACGTTCTTAAAATGAATATTTTCTCTATGTTTCCAACGCTTGGATGGTACAAAATCCACATTTAGCACAATAGCAAATGCCTTTACCTTTTCCATTAAAAGTGGGCTAGTGTTGCATTTTTCGATCGCATTTCCTTGAACTAAACCAACATATTCAAATATCTAATGTTCATGATTCTTATTAAAGTTGGTGCACTGCAGTCGTACTCTGTACAAGTCACTTTCCATTCATTTCCCGCTTCAATTTTCTTTAAAATTTCAAGCTTTTATTGAAGTGACAACTTGTGCATTTCTTTTTAGGCCCAAGCATCTGAAATATTTTTATACAAACATAAATTCAAATTCTTCTTTTTCTGATCTTTACCATGTGTGCTGACATTTCTACAGATTTGGCCACAATATAACGGAAATCAACCAAACACTAGCACTAAAGCCCAAAGAGAAACAAACATAATATTGTGCTGTCAAAATGGATAGTCTATGCAAGGTGCACGTTGATTGTCAAGTGCAGTGGACGTGTTCAGTTGAAGAAATTACAAATGATATCAATAGTTGTATTCATTATTTTTTTTTTCAGTTATGCGGAACTGAAGTAGTACGTATTATTTATTTTTGACACACATTTTTTTTTTTTTTTGCAATTAATTGGGCTTTTCAATTAAGCGAGTTTCAGTTAGGCGGAGTAATTTATATGCAAATGATGAAGAAATGCTCCGTGATAATTTTTGTGTTTCAGTTAACCGAATTTTCCGGTAACGCGGAGTTCATATAAGCAGATTCGACTGTAGAGCATAGAAGAGTAGAAACTACAACAGTTCGATTTCAGCATCGTTCGTCGAATAGGTAAGATACATGTAGTTCCGGATATGCTCTCCAGAGCCGGAAAGGCGGCGGCGGGGATAGAAGAGCAAAGAAGAGTAGACCCTTGGGTCAAGAAAATGATCAATAAAGTAGCAGCAAACCCCCTCTCATATCCGACATGGAAGGTGGAACAGGGAAAGCTTTATAAATTCATTAGGGCAAATCAAGTATTGGTTCGTGACCAAGGATTAGAGTGGAAGGAGGTAGTAGGGAAAGGACATAGGGCCCAGGTTTTGAAGGAATGTCACGACAATCCGTTGGCAGGACATATGGGTTTAAAGAAAGTAGGAACCCGGTTCTATTGACCAAAGATGAGGGCTGATCTAACCAGGTATGTGAGAGAATGAAGGGTTTATCATGCAGTGAAACGGATGAGCATGTAACCGCCTGGTTTGGTGGTAGAGATGAGAGAGTGGTCGTCGGACCCTGACAAATGAACTGCGAAGTTTTGGTAGGACTCTTGCCAAAATCCACTAGCGGATACATTTATATATCAACGGCGGTGAACTACTTCACAAAGTTTCCACTATTGTTTCCGTTGAGGACAGTGGCATGATTCCGATACTTGCGACCCCTCGATTGAGTGATGCAGAGTGATGCAGTTTTGTAGATGTCCTTCATTCCCTCATATTTGCTAACATTTGGGCGATTGTTTCTTTTTCGATGAAATGAACTGAATAATTGTGAGATGAATATTATGAACAATCTTAAGTTCGTTTTACGAATTTGTTAATTTGTAATAATTTTGCTATCTTTAACTTCCGACATGTAGTTTGGTATCTTTAAATAAAATCTTTAGCCTGAAAAGCAGTCGCATTCATTAAGTATTTTTTTAAATCTTGCAGGAGAAAAAGAGAAATTGGTAATCATAACTGGGTTCAGAACAGAGCTAAACGTTTTATTAATCGTTCAGTTGTATTAAATATTCGCTAAAGGGCTGTATTTCTATTTGGAGCTTACTCCAAAAGTACTTAGTTGTATTCAAGCTGAGTATTGTTCGTTCTAAATTATTGCTATTACGAAATTATTGCTATAATGGGTAAAGGATATAACAAATCATTTTACATGACGTAATAATTTAACAATAATAAACATTGCAGTTTTACTTATATGCACATTTATACGCCAATCTCTTTCCGCATATGGAACATATACACAGAATTTCCTTATGTGTGTAGCTTTGGATTAAGAAGTAACAATTTTTTTAACACTGAGCTTCAGATAATTCATTTCTGAGCGAGTACATGTGCAAGAACTGTTTTCTATAGTTTCTTGATATTAGTTATCCATAAACATAACTTTTAATATATTTATTTAGGTTAATTTGATTTTGGTACCTAATGACTAACTTCAGTGGACGATTTGCAATTTCATTCTTTGATATACATACTCGTAGAATGAAAAAAGAAGTACAACTGTCAACATCAGCTTTTTATTCATAATTCGTGTTTTCGGAAAGGTTCAAAATTGCTTAGTTTTATTTTTATCATCACATTCCTTTTTATTTTCATATAAAAATCATACAATTAAAGGTACAAAAGAAGAGCTAACGTGACCGCGTGAGCCTCTGTGAGATTTAGCTCAATAT
This sequence comes from Eristalinus aeneus, assembly GCA_955652365.1. Taxonomy (NCBI): domain Eukaryota; kingdom Metazoa; phylum Arthropoda; class Insecta; order Diptera; family Syrphidae; genus Eristalinus; species Eristalinus aeneus. The sequence continues at coordinate 13,477,775 of OY019132.1, read as the reverse complement.
TACGGAATTATGCCAGATCTTTCCATACTTTGAAAGGCGATAAATTATATTGTAAAACTATCTTGAGAAGTCTGTTTTGAACATTGCGGTTCGCTGGTTACTTTGAGGCAGGCCAGCTTCAACAAAAATTGCATATGAAGGAGTAAGTGACGGAAGTCCTTGGAATGAAAAACCTTTGAAGCGCTTCGCACTCTTCAAAGTACTTGAAGCCAAAGACTCGATTCGTGTAACACAGACATTCATTAGTAGTAGCGCTTAAAACTTTGCATTTTGAAGCAGAGTCGAAACTGAAAGCTGTCTTACCGGTAACTGCCTTTTTCATGTATATGATTGATATCTAAGTTAGACATTACGAGGAAGTCCAGGTATTTAAATTCCTTAACAATTTCTATCGACTCATCCTCCAAAGACAAATATTCTCGAGCAGAAGTGCTACTAGACTTCGAGCTGTTATTCTTTAAGTCACACAGGTTACATTAACTTTTTAATCTGTTTGTTTGTAACTGCAGTCAGTGGTATTTCAGTCAAAATAACCAGATCTTCAGCATATATAAGGACTTTTATGTCAACATCACCAACTTTAAGTCCTCTATCCCAAACAATCTGATCCTTGCAATCGTAGTCAATGAAAGTCCTGAACAAAAACCAGACATTAGACGATAATTGGTAAACAACGAAATAAAATTTGTGCGAAAACTTTCCTACACCCTGAGAGCAGTAAATACCCCTATGATTTCCCGGAGTTCTATCATCACCATTTGTATATATAGCGTATATCACAGATTTAAGACAAACATCTGAAACTATGTCTAAGTCTTATAGTTTGTTGTAATTGTTTAATAACATTTCAAGATACCCAGGGGTGAGATTTTTAATGAATACCATCAAACCCAGCAATAGCTATTAATTCCGGCATTAAGAAAGAAGCGTCGAGTTCAGGCACTGTGACATACAGGATACCATACTGAAAGAGTTTTAGGTCGGCTGTTGAGCTCAGTAGTTGTTTAAAATGATTTGCCAAGGTTTCCGATTCTACAGTACCTTCCGAATTAACCCCACTTAGCAAAACTTTCCTCACAATTAAGATCGACTACATTTGTGGGAAAACTTATTAATGCATCCTTCAGCTTGGATTCAACTGAGTACATTTGTTTTCAGCTCCAAATAGAAATACAAACCATTAATCCTTAGCGAATATTAAATACAACTGAACGATTAATTTAAAGTTTAGTTCTGTTCTGAACCCAGTTATGATAACCAATTTCTCTTTTTCTCCTGCAAGATTTAAAAAAATACTTGATGAATGCTTTTCAGGCAACAGGTTTAATTTTTTTTTGTTTTATTTGAAGATACCAAATTACATGTAGGAAGTTAAAGATAACAAAATTAACTTAAGATTGTTCATAGTATTCATCTCACAATCATTCAGTTCATTTCATCGAAAAAGAAACAATCGCCCAAATGTTAGCAAATATGAGGGAATGAAGGACATCAATTCTAAAGTGAATTCTTATAATAAGAACGAATTGTTCTTATTAGAATTAAATGGTTACTTATGTAATCGCTTAAAACATATCAAAATAATAGTTGTGATCGGATTGTACCAAACGCAATTCTCTGCATTGCGTGCAATGCAAAATTATAAATTTCAGATGCAAATTGTCTTGGAAATATAAGTAGCATCTCGGTGTTTTTATTAGCAAGGTTATGAAAATATACAAACCATTTGAAAAAACAACAACTACGTGTATTTCATCTCTGCGCCGAAATATATGCATAAAATAATAACCAGAAATCTTTATTTCTTAGAATTGACCCTTTTTTATGTATGGACTTTTATCAGTGTTGAATCTCAAATACCGCCTTCCATTTTTTTTCCGTCTCATTGAGGTCTACAAAACTGCATCACTCAATCGAGCGGCCGCAAGTATCGGAATCAGGCCAGGACAGCGACCGAAAAGTCGGTATGCAATTCAGGATGACCGAACTCGGAAGGAGGTTCCGTGCCCTGAGAGCGGATACCGCAAAGAAGTTGACTGTAGCAATACAGAAGTAAAGAGGTACGTGGCATGTGACGGATTTAAATCCCTACTGGGAAAAAGGAGGAGAGTATTCATGACGAAATTTGCAGGCAAATTTGTTGCCTATGTCTGTACGAGGGCTTACGCGGTGGTAAGAATTGCGACACGAGAGGCACTCATTGAAAAATATAAATACGGGGAAATATATGTATATATGAAATATATGTGTGTGTTCCCACGATCATCCTCCTTCCCAGTCCACCTGTTGTTCACCTAAAGGAACAAATTGTATGATATAGAAAAAATTAGGGAAGAAATATTCAAATACTCACCAAAACAATGCACGCGACTGTCATTTAACTAGACACCAACAACATGAGTGGAGACCAAAGACAACAGACTAAAAGAGACAACATTTGCAGGCTGGAAGTTGATAGCTGAGCGGGCTAAGAAAAAATCTGGCGATGAGTGGTGGAAAACATCCGTTAATAATTAAATCAAAACCCACAAAGAAGAAGAAGAAAAAATTGTTACTATTAATTGAGTGCAGTGAACGAAAATACGTTAAGAAAAGTGCAATCTTGACAAAAAAAAAACAACAAAAATAATTGGAGGTCCAAGGTGACAGGGTCTCCATACTACAGCCATATATATATAGATGTTATATAAAGTGCATATTTATATGTAAAGTGCAGTGAAAAAAAAAAGTTTGTGCACAAAACAAAAAAAAAATTACTATCTATTTTAATATATAAAAAAACACCTACTGCAAAAAAACTAAAAAAAATTACACAAAGAAAATTTGACGCACGCGCCAAGGGCAAAGTTCAATAACTATTAATAGTGAGTGCTTGAGAGAATTCGTTACCTCGTTGCCGTGAACAAATTATATAACCAAAGCCAACCGGAATCGTGTGAAGTCCGCCGAGTACAGTGTGCCGGTAAACCGAGGGATACGCCGATGTTCTAAATTTTTAAGTAGAATATAGAAATTAGTTCATAGAAATAAGATTGAATTGTATTAAGCTTCATTTTGTTCCTTTTTTTTGTCTGTAAAATATAGTCCTGGCTGTATTGGACAAGTGCCGTGAGCGTCAGCGAAAAGAGAGCTGAGACTCCACTTTATAATATAAAAATTTATTCACAGGGCCGTCACCACCATCGTGCTGCGCGTATAACGCCGTGGGACCGCAAGAACCGTGAGTTCCCGGGTTTCGATCATTAGAAACCCCTTTGTGTAGTGTGTCGTCCTGTAGCCTTCGGCCAGGGTTAGAACCCAAGCTCTTCAATAAATTTTTTTAATTTATTTTTGTATAGTTAGCTATTTTCATTTTTTTACATTTTGAATTACATTTTTTTTTCGTAATTGAATATTTTTTTTAACCATTTTTTTATTTGAGTTAAAAATTGCATACTTCCAGGGGCTGGTAATCAATATTGTACAATTTTTTTTTAAAAATGAATTTTGTTATAAGGTAGTTAGAGGTGAGTTTTTTTTATTAAACATAATGAAGTAATTCGTTCTTTTTGTCGACTGTGTGTGTGGTGTATAGGGAAGGCCGTCCTTCTAGGTGCTGCTGACGGGGTGAAGCGTTGAGCCGTGGCTAACGTCTTCACCAGATGATATAGATCGCTAAGAGAGATATCAAAGGTCATGTCAACAATGACATGAGGAGTGGGATGGCGACTCGTGTCAACACCCTTAGTCACGTTTGGGTTCTTAACGTTCCCTTATCACAGAACGACGCTGGAAAGGCATAGTTTCGTAGTAGGGCGTAGTAAGGTAGTCTTAATTTAGTATAGATATAGATTAGTTTAGGCTTAAAGTAGGTTAGTAAGCTTAGCTTCGCGAGCAACCTTCCGGCCTCGCTTGTTGGTAAGGGCAAAGGCATTGAACATCCTCTCCTTTTCTGCCTCTTCCTCTTCATTCCCTCTTTAGATGTCTGTCCACTGTCTGGTTAGGGTATTAGGCTTACTTTCATTCATTGCAACCTTTTCTTCGTCTTCCTTTTATCTTTTCTTAGCTAGCTTAATCATTTTTTTTGTGTGCAACGAGTGAGATGGACAAGAGTTACCCCTTCCGACGAGCTTAGCCGTGCTGTCACAAGCGTGCCTCCATCCTCCTCCTCCTCATCGAAGCTGCCACTGTGGCTTAAAACTCAACTGCAACAAAATGGCGCCCAACGGCTCAGACTTTATCGTGGCTCTCCACGATAAATAGACATCTATAAGGCTTAAGGCCGATTCCGCCTTCAAGGGCCTTGGACACAGAATAGCCAGTCCGTCCGAGTAGGATCCCCTCTAAACTCCAATCAAAAATTTTTCTTCAGTGTTCAAAGTCGTCAAAGTTTCTTTGGCTGGCCATAAACTGAAGGCGGCTGTCCAATTTTTATGCCTCGGCCCGAAGATCGCGTGATGTTACCGGACTCTCAGCTCAGCTCATGCAGGAGTGGTCAATATCCATATTCCGGCCAGCCTTTAGAACGGTCGAGACTGTTCAAAGTTGTGGAAGGGAAAGTGGAGGACGAACCGACCACCGACGCAACGCTACACGAGACTCGCGGTGAGGGAGGGACGATACCAATTGACGGACCAGAAGCGGGAGGGCAGACCAGGCGGCAGTCGTCGGCGTCCCACAGAACGAAAGTCGACGTACATAAGTGGGGAGTCAAATATGACGGAACAAATAGAACAATGTCAGTGGACAGTTTCACCTTCAGAATAGAATGCTGATGGAAAAGAATGGACTATCCACAGATCAGCTAATGGTGAACTTCCACCACTTATTGATGGGCCCTGCGGAACAATGGTATTGGCAAATAATGGAAGAGACGCAGGGCGACAAATTCTCAATTACTATGACCTCAAAGCAGAGTTACTACGCCAATTTAAAGACGATCGGAGAGACCACGAGATACTTCGGGACATCATGGAACGACGTCAGCGACCCCAAGAGACCTTCGACGAATTTTACTCGGACATCAGAAGCAAGTTTATCAGGACAAAGAATAGACCAATGGAGGAGGATATTGTATCGACATTGAGACAAAACCTGAAGGATAGGATTGTGACGCTGATCTTCGGATGCAAAATAGACAGCATCCGGGATCTAAGAAATGAGTGCAGGAGAACTGAAAAGCACTTGAGGTCAAGGGAAAACAGATATCATAGAGGAGAGCAGGAGAGTTGAAAAGCACCTAAGGTCGTGGGAAAACAGATATCATAGAGGAGATTGAGATAAGATACGCTGAGGACAGTGATAAGCCGGCTGATGAAAGACGAAAAGATGCCCATCAAGCAGCAAATTTCCACGGTGATGCCGTTCGGACTGTGTTACGCCGCCCAGAGAATGTGTAGGCTGATGGACAAAGTCATACCCTCTCGGTTGAAAGAGAATGTCTTTGTCTACCTAATTGACCTCTTCGTTTGTTCTCCAGATTTTGAATCACATATCAGACTACTCGGAGAGGTAGAGGCATACCTAAGGAACGCGCCCAACGTGGGGCGAAATTTTTGGGGTTTTGGGGCGAAATTTTTTTGCATATTTAGGGCGAAATTTTTTTTGGCCTTTTGGAGTTAAATTTTTTTTTGCATTTTTAGGGCGAAATTTTTTGACATTTTGCGACGAAATCTTTTTTGCATCTTTAGGGCGAAATTTTGTTTGGGCATTTTTTGGCATTGTTTAGGGCGAACATTTTTTTTTGGTATTTTAGGGCGAAAATTTTCGGAATTTTCGGGCGAAGTGTGCTAGAATTTGAAGTTGATCAAGCCTTCGAATTTGGCAAGTTTGCTGGGACAAGTTGAACTTGGGACAGGGTGGTCCAAAGTCTAAGTCAAAAAAACAATTTTTTTTTAAGTTCGTCGTTTTAAATCGGGACACACCGCGTTTCGTTTACGGGACCTCGATTAGGAAGAGAAAAATATTTTGTTGTAGTTTAAACAAAAAATTAATTTATAAATTTAGTCCAATTTTATTGAAAATATTTATTAAAAAAAAGAACATATTTGTTAATTCTCTATTTATTGGTGTCGTAGTTTGAATTTTTTGTTTTATTACTTTATTACTTAAGAAAAATATTTTATTTTGGGTTACGAAAAATTTTTAATTGGAGTGTGTGGTGAGTCTTAGTATTGAATTTTAATAAAATTTATAAAACGAACAAAAGGGAATTTCTGGGGGAGTCTTTGATTCATTCTTGGTATCCAGCGGAATATTTTTTTTATTCGCTGGTAGGGGATTTTCTTCTTGAGTTATTCGTTGTCGGACTAGTTGGGGCGCTTGTGTTCCGTGTTGCAATCGGTTCGGAATATTGGTCTTTTGCTCGTTTTCTTTTGCGTAGTTTCAGTTGTTGCTGTTCTAATTTTGGTTGGATAGAAGGTGAATTCTAAATCGTCAGGATGGAGACAAATAGGCTATCTGAGGAGGAGCTAGCGTATGAGGTCACTTGTAGGGGACTATTGACAGATACGGTTGACGTAATGAGGAATTCCTTACGTGCGGCCAAATTGTTGGAGAGACGCGGGTCACTCGAAGTTGTCGAGTACCCGTTTGATTTCGAGACGGACAGTGGGGCCATCCAACGGAAGATCGAGGAGATAGAGGCGCTTCTGGAGAGCACTCTCGAAAGAGGCACTTCAGAATACAAGAAAGTCCACACGAAGATCGAGTGGGCGCTAACGCGACTCGGGAGATCCCAACCAACCACAGAGGAAGAGCAGCTAAAGAAGAGGCAATACAAAACTGACTTGGTTATGCTATTGTCGACATTGGAGGGCGTCGAAGAACTGGAGGAGGAAGAGAAGCGGGAGATTGACAGGATAACTACGGACGCGCAACAAGCCACAACATCGACGGCCAGAGATCAGCTGGCAGAAGAACCGAAGGCTCTTCCACCGGTTTCCGGGATAGCTGAGAACCTGTCCAAGTGGGGACTTAGCTTTACAGGGGAAAGATGTGGAGCTTCGGCCAATTCTTTCTTGGAGAGAGTGGAAGAATTGCGAGAAGCTCAGGGAATCAGTAAAACTCAGCTGTTTAGATCGTCAGTTGATTTGTTCAGTGGGAAGGCGCTTCTTTGGTATAGGCCGGTTAGGCGGTCGGTTGGATCGTGGTCAGAGTTGGTGAGGGAGCTCAAATTGGAGATTCTCCCTCCTAATTATGATCATCTCCTCTTAGAGGAGATAAGAAGACGTACGCAGGGGAAGGAAAAGTCGATTGGGGTTTACGTGGCGATTATGAACAATATGTTCGGTCGACTCACGGAACCCCTTTCCGAAAAACGGAAAATAGGTATCCTGCAGAGGAACCTAGCGCCATTTTATCAGACCCAGTTGGGTCTGGCGGAGCCAAAGTCCGTTGAAGACCTAGTAGGTCTCGGGAGAAAGTTGGAAATAGTAAGGGCGAACGTGGAGACGTTTGCACCCCCACGGCAAGGACAAAACATCTTTTGGAACCAGACCTAGCGTACATTGGTACAGAGGACCCGAGGTTGGCGACGATGCAAAAGGATACCTCCTTCACCGTGAGGATGAAGTACCAGCTGGAGGACGGAAGGATCCATCCACAACAGGAGTAATTCGGTACTTCAACTGCAACCAGAGAGGACATTTTTCGAGCGCCTGTAAGGTGCCCCGAAAATGCTTCGGCTGTGGACAACCGGGAGTGGTCGTCAAAAACTGTAAGCGGTGTTCGGGAAAAGGCAATCGACCTCCTGTATCAGCAGGACAGGAGCGTCGAAAACAATAATGGGTGTAGATGGTATTAGGATGATTGGGTTAGTAGATTCAGGTTGTTCGCGTACGATCGTATATAGGGATGGATGGCAGACAATAAGAAGAGTAGAAGTAGGGCTGAAGTTAGGGCGAGCCAATATAGATAGAGTCATTTTAGCAAATGGTGCAGGAATAGGTGTAGCAGGAACGGTATGCTTACCAATTGAGGTGCGAGGAAAGGTCCTCAACCTAGAAGCCTTGATCATACCCACTCTGCCCCACACTTTAATTTTGGGGGCGGACTTCCTCAGCCGAGTGGGAATGGTGTTGGATATGGGCTCCAATGAGGGGAGTTTCCCAAAACAACCTACCGCTTCGGTGTCCGCGATAATGGAAATAGCAAAGTTGGAGGGAGACCAAGAAGAAAAGTTAACAGCATTAGTGGAAGAGGCATTCCGGAATGTGCCAGACGGCATTGGGTGCACTCAGTTGGTAAAGCATAAGATTAGGTCGTCGTCTGAGCCAATTAAGCAGAGATACTATCCAGTGTCTCCTGCAGTTCAACGACACATAGATAGGGAGCTAGAGGAGATGCTGAAGGCAGGGATCATAGAGCGATCAAATAGTCCGTGGGCTTCTCCGATCGTGATGATTAAGAAGAAGGACGGTTCGTTCCGGTTCTGCGTCGATTACCGGAAACTCAACAAAGTCACGGAAAGGGACGCCTACCCGCTCCCGTACATCACCTCCACTTTGGACAAGCTGAGGAATGCGAAGTTTTTATCTTCCTTGGACATTAAGTCCGCGTATTGGCAGATCCTAGTGGAAGAAAAATCGCGGCAATACCCGGCCTTTACGGTCCCGAATAGGAGTCTCTACCAATTTAAGAGAATTCCCTTCGGGTTGCACAACGCACCAGCAACGTGGCAACGAATTATCGACACCGTGTTAGGTCCTGACCTAGAGCCACACGTGCTCGTATACCTCGATGACATCATCGTGGTTACGAACGAGTTCAACAAACACCTCGAAATTCTAAGGGAAGTATTCAAGCGGCTGCGGGAGGCTGGTTAAAAGTAAGGTAGGGAAAAATGTAACTTTTGCATCTCCTCTCTTAGGTATTTGGGATACGTGGACGATCGACAGGGACTACACGTCGACCCAGAAAAAGTACAGAGTATGGTTAGGATTCCTGCACCTAGAAATGTTAGGGAAGTTAGGAGCTTTCTTGGTACAGTGTCGTGGTACCGACGGTTCATACCGAATTTTGCCGTTCTGACCTCTGACCAACCTCCTCAAGAAGGGGAATAAATTTTCCTGGACGGACGAGTGCGAGGGGAGTTTCCGCAGGGCAAAGGAGTGCCTAGTGACGGCCCCGATCCTTACCTGCCCGGATTTTGAGCGTCCATTTGTGGTGCAAGCGGATACCTTGGATTATGGTATAGGAGGAGTGCTCAGTCAATCGTTCGAGGATGGGGAAAAGGTAATTTGTTACTTGAGTAGGTCTTTGAACAGGTGTGGGCGAAATCATTCCACACCGGAGAAGGAATACTTGGCCGTATTATGGGCAGTGGAGAAGTTGCGAAAATATATCTAAGGTGTTCGGTTTACGGTCGTGACAGATCACTATTCCTTGGTTGAGTAATCTCAAGGACCCTTGTGGTAGGTTAGCGAGATGGGCGGTGAAGCTGCAGCAGTTCGATTTCCGTATCGTACACCGGAAAGGTAAGGAACCAGAGCCTTAGAGGTGGCGGCGGGGATAGAGGAGCATAGAAGAGTAGACCCTTGGGTTATAAAAATGATCAGAAAGGTAGCAGAAAACCCCCTCTCATATCCGACATGGAGGGTAGAACAGGGAAAGCTTTATAGATTCGTAGGAGCAAAGCAAGTAGTTGTTCGCGACCAGGGCTTGGAGTGGAAGGAAGTTGCAGAGAAAGAAGATAGGGTCCAAGTGTTGAAGGAGTGTCACGACAATCCATTGGCAGTACCCATGGGGGTGAATAAAACCTTTGCCAGAGTAGGAACCCGATTCTATTGTCCAAAGATGAGGGCTGATATAACCACGTATGTAAGTGAATGTATTATTATTATGTATTAGTTCAGAGACAAAAACAAGCCTCGAATAATGAAGGATCACCCGTTGACGACCCCAGCAAACGTTTAAAGGACATTGATTTTCGGTTTTGCACGTGGAATGTGAGGTCCCTTAACAGGCCTCATGCAGCCGAACAACTTGCGGAGGCCCTTGACTGCTATAAGGCAGACATAACCGCCATCCAGGAAGTGCGATGGGATGGCCCTGGCATAAAAGCGATGAAGAACTGCGATATCTACTACAGCAATTGTTATAGAGAGAGAAGGCAGCGCTTATTCGGATGCGGAGTTGTTGTTCGAGGTAGACTTAGGCAAATAGTCTTGAACTACGACCCCGTCAGCGAACGCCTCATGACGATCCGCATCAAGGCTAAATTCGGGAACATCAGCCTAATTTGCGCTTACGCCTCGACAGAGGAGAAGGATGACAACCCCAAGGATGACTTCTATGATCTCCAAGAAAGAACATACGATCGATGCCCCAGCTACGACACCAAGATCGTTCTAGGACATTTCAACGCTCAGCTGGGAAAGGAGGACATCTTTGCTGGAGTCATTGGTAAACACAGCCTGCACGACAACACATCCTGAAATGGACTCAGGCTGTTGGACTTCGCCTCGGGGCGGAATATCTCTGTGGCTAGCACGTGGTTCCCACACCTGGACATTCACAAAGGGACCTGGCGATCTCCTGATCAATCAACCGTCAACCAGATTGATCACGTTGCGATCGACGTCAGACACTTCTCCAATATCCTCGATGTCCGAACCTTCCGAGGTGCAAACATCGACTCGGATCATCACCTTGTTGTAGCCAAGGTAAGAACCCGGATATCGAGAGAGCAACGGAGTCGAGACAGGCCAAAGCGGTTTGATGTCGAAAAGCTACAATCGCAACCGATTGCTGGGAACTTTGCCAACCGAGTCTCCCTGAAACTCGCTCAGAGTTCGACGCTTCCTGCACTAAGCATAAAGGAAGAATGGAAACGTTGTCAAGAACCCATCAAAGAAGCTGCACTGATGTGCTAGTTTTCCCGTCACCACCCAGAAGGAACCCATGGTTTGACGACGAGTGCAGGCAAGCGCACGCAGCTAAACAAGACGCCTTTAAGGCGACGCTGCATCGAACAACGAGGGCTGTTCGTGAGCTCTACGAACAGAGAAGAAGGGAAGAGCACCGGCTTCTCAGAAGGAAGAAGAAGGAGCATGAGAAGTGCGCGGTCGAGGAAATGGAAAGGTGTTATGGCAGAAATGAAGTCCGAAAGTTTTACCGAAAGGTAAAACAGCTATCCGAAAGATACAAGGTTCGGACCAAGGCCTGCCGGGACCAAAACGGACAACTCGTAGTAGAGTCGCAGTCTGTGCTGAGAATCTGGAAAGATCATTTCTACAGACTCCTTAACGGCGAAATCCCGCTGTTTGGCAGAATGTTCCACTCAATTTGGACGATGAGAGACAAGCATTCCGTCCCCCGACTTAGACAAGGTGAGGATAGCAATATCCAAGCTAAAGTCGAACAAAGCTGCTGGAGCGGACGGATTGTCCGCAGAACTATTTAAAGCAGCTGGAGATGACCTGGTTGAGCGCATGCACCAGCTCATCTGTAAGATATGTTCGGAGGAAAGCATGCCCGATGAGTGGAATCTCAGCGTCGTTTGCCCGGTCCACAAGAAAGGAGACCTCTCTGACTGCACCAACTACCGAGGGATAAGTCTCCTGAACATCGCATACAAGACCCTCTCTGCCGTATTGTGTGAGCGCCTGAGCCCGTTTGTCCATGACCTGATAGGTCCCTATCAGTGTGGTTTCAGAAGACCCAAGAAATGCAAGTTGACACTCACCACCTATTCGTCGATTTCAAGATTGCATATGACAGTGTGCATAGAGACGAGCTATACAGTGCCATGTCTAGTTTTGGCATTCCTACCAAACTCGTCAGATTGTGTAGGATGACGATGGAGAACTCTCGCTGCTCCGTCAAGGTCGGTACCGAACTCACCGAGACTTTCAATGTCAAAAAAGGTTTTAGACAAGACGACGCACTGTCATGTGACTTCCTTAACATCATCCCCGAGAAGATCGTTCGTAACTCACAAGTCAGCACCAGAGGCACGATCTTCCAGAAGTCAGTTCAATTGCTAGCATACGCTGATGACATTGATGTGATTGGACTAACACAGCGAGCCGTCAATGAGGCGTTTGCTGGCATTGAAGCGGAAGCGGCTAAAATGGGACTGGCGGTAAATGAGGGCAAAACTAAGTACATGCTGTCATCAAGAAAGGACACACAACATCGACTTCTCGGACGGAGCGTCACACTAGGCAGCAGAAACTTTGATGTAGTTAAGGACTTCGTCTATCTCGGCTTCGCGGTAAATAGGGACAACAACACCAGTACCGAAATCAAACGCAGAATCACTCTTGCCAATCGCTGTTTCTTTGGGCTCAAGAGGCAATTGAGTAATAAAGCCCTCTCTCGAAAGACGAAGCTTGCTTTATATAACAGCTTGATCATCCCCGTCCTACTCTATGGCGCGGAATCTTGGACGTTAGCAAAGGCGGATGAGGAAGCTCTTAGTCTCTTCGAGAGAAAAGTTCTCCGTGCGATTTTTGGTCCTGTTTGCGTTGATAACATCTGGAGGAGAATATTTAATGACGAACTCTATGGACTGTACAGCGACATGCGCCTGGTCAAGCGTCTACGGATTCAGCGCTCAAGATGGCTAGGCCATGTAGAGCGTATGGACAGCACAGCTCCGGCCCGAAAAGTCTTTGAATCCGTGCCATTGGGACAACGCAACAGAGGACGACATAGACTAAAGTGGCGCACACAAGTGGAGAAGGACCTCAACCAAATTGGAGTGCTCAACTGGAGACAGCTGGCGAAAGATCGTGCTGGCTGGAGAGGCATGTTGGTTGAGGTCCAGGTCCACCCCGGACTGTAGCGCCGCAAGAAGGAAAAGATGTAAGGGAATATAGAGCATGTCAGGCAGTGAAACCGATGAACATGAAACCGGCTGGATTGATGGTAGAGAGGAGAGGGGTCGTCGGACCCTGGCAGATGATCTGCGTGGATTTGATAGGACCTCTGCCAAAATCTACTAGCGGATACACATATATATTAACTTCACGAAGTTTCCACTACTGTTCCCGTTGAGGACAGCAACTGCAATGTCGGCTTGCAAACTTCTAAAGGACAAGGTATTTCTTCTTTTCGGAGTACCAACGGCTATTGTATGTGACAACGGGCCTCAGTTTCGAGGATTGAAAAGGCTATGCGAGCAATATGGGACCAAATTAAGATTCATGGCACACTATCACCCACAAGCCAATCCGGCGGAGCGGATCAACCAGATCATCAAGACCACGTTGAGAGCTTACGTGTCGGAAAACCATAGGACTTGGGATACACAACTGGCTAAGGTCGCCTGTTATATCCGTACGTCACAACACGAAGTATTGGGGGATTTCGGAAGGGAGATGCAGACGTCCGGCAAACAACACCAAGACCAGGACACAGACGAGGAGAAGGCGAGCGAAGAAGACGGCAGTCCTGCGGAAGAACAGATGACAACGATGACCAAACTCGGAAGGAGGTTCCGAGCGCTGAGGGCAGATATTGCGAAGAAGTTGACCGTAGCAATACAGAAGACTTCGGAGTAATATAACCTAAGGCGAAGGGATACGCAATACTTTCCCAACGAACTGGTTTAGCGAAGGAACATGGTGCTGTCTGATGCGGCAAACTTCTACGCGGCAAAGCTAGCGCCGAAGTACGTTGGACCCTTTGTCATCCACAAGAAGGTATCTCCGTGGACATATGTGCTCCGCGACGAAACCGGAAGGGAAAGAGTTACGTGGCACGTGAAGGATTTGAAACCCTACCGGGGAAAAGAGGGAGAGGAATCTTGGCGAAATTTGAAGGCAAAATTTCGCGGAGGTAAGGGTGGGGTTGTCGCGTGCCACAACGCACGGAAATTTTGTATGTCCCGTGGAATTGTTTGTCCGTCCAGTGGCGAGGTAAAAGAAAACCTCCAATCCCTCGCCATTGTGCAAAGCCCCTGTTGCCTGAGTCTGCACAAGAGCTTACGCGGTGGTAGGAATCACGACATGAGAGGTACTTATCCATTGCGGAAAAAAAAATAGAGAGACGGGGGAAATATTGCAAACAAGAGAGTTTGGAATATTTCAATAAAAATCCCTCGGAAAGAGAAAAAAAAGAGACTTAAAGAAATAAAAACCAATTTCGGGAAGAGCCAGGCAGATGTTGGCAATACACTCTCCCAGAATCTTCTCCTCCTGAACATCTCTAAGGCGGATCACCAAACGCCTGGAAGTATGCAACCGGGCGTACCAACAACACCTCTAGGTGACGTAATTAAGTGTGGAAGACGACGCCGGGGGAGGTTGGTAGTGTTCTGGATGTGATTCCCTTTACACTATCAACCAAGTATGGCAAGAGAGGCGGGAGACCGGTGCTTCGGATGGTCTTTCCTTGGCATCGGCGCTTCAAAATGACGTACGATCGACGAACCAGCACAGGCAGTTGAAGAGACATAGAGACACTACCGCGCCATGAGAGGCTGGTCAGCGGGAAGTGTGATGTTGAGAATAAAGATAAAAAGAAAAAATTTCCCCGACACGAGAGGTGTTACCTCGAGTGCGTGGGGAAAATTTGAGTAAGACACAAAAAAAGAGAGAAGGGGCATAATTGCACACAATGCGTGCCGCAGGTGGTTCCGTACGATCGTACGTGCGTGAGTGAGTGAGGAGATGTGCACCGTATGAATGAGGAGAAATGTGCGAATGGTGGCGAACATGTGTGAGTGCGTGGACTGAGCCATCGTATGGTGGCGAGTATGTGTAAATGCGTAGGCTGAGCCATCGTATGGTGGCGAATGTGTGTGGAAGATTAAAGCGGAATTGGGGAGTGGTATTGGTGCGGGTTGCAATTGAAGCGAGATCCGTGCGCCGGTGCGATGGGATTTTTCCCAACACTGGGCGGGCAGTCTTTAAGTGGCTTTCAGTGTGCGAGAAACAAAAGAAAAACTCCCGAGGAGGAGCGGGATAAAAGAAAAAAAAAATAAAGAAATAATTTGTGAGAAAAATCACCGTGAAGGAAAGAAGGAAGAGGAGAAGCAGACCCAGGAGGAAAGGTTTCGGGAGAGTTACAAGAACGAGCGGGACGTCGGAGCAACGAGGGAACGAAACCCCAAACGGATAAGTACCCCTTACGTGTGAAAGAACCACTTTTTTATCTTATCTTTTTTTGTATCAGTGCTTGGGGGATCCCTTCCGGGTCCCTAGAAAAAGAAATAAATAAAAATACGCACAATATTGCCTTATGTCGAATGGAAAAAAGTACCGCGTAAGGTCCCAGTTTCGGCCGTCACCCTTGATCCAGTTGTCGCAGCACAAAGGCTGCATCGCGAGCGCGTCGATATTGTGTCCCGTAATTTTTCGATACAGGTAACGGGTCATCTTCGACCCGCTATCGTTTCGCGTGTGTTTGTGTGGGCCGAGCCAAGCGGCGGGAGCTAGGTCAATTAGATCGGCTGTGCCGACGTGCGGGCTGCGGTTTTCGGACCAAAGCCGGGAAACTCGGACCCCCCCGAAAGGGGCGTCCATCTCCCAGGAGGGGAGAGAAAATACGGTAATAGTTGGTGGACCCCCCCCCCAGCTGAGTCTAGTGGAGGCAGGAGGTTCGAAAGAACACCCCAGTGTCGAATTTTGTGCGACAACAGACTGTTACGGAGCGGCCTTTCCAGCGTCTCTATATAAACTTTCGTGGACCATACCCGAGGACGAGGACTGGACATACACATATATTTATGGTTTTAGTCCACTTAAGCAAGTTTATCTTCGTGAAACCACGGCTCTCCACGATAAATATGTGACATCTATAAGGCTTAAGGCAAATTCTGCCTTCAAGGGGATGTCTTTCTTTTCTTGTCCTAAGCTCATCGCCTTGGACACAGAATAGCCAGTCCGTCCGACTAGGATCCCCTTTCAACTCCAATCAAACATTTTTCTTCAATGTTCAAAGCCGTCAAAGTTTATTTCGCTGGCCATAAACTGAAGGCGGCTGTCCAATTTTTAGGCCTCGGCCCGAAGATCGCGTGATGTTACCGGACTCTCAGCTCAGCTCATGCAGGAGTGGCGAATATCCATATTCCGTCCAGCCTTTAGAACGGTCGAGACTGTTCAAAGTTGTGGAAGGGATAGTGGAGGACGAACCGACCACTGACGCAACGCTACACGAGACTGGCGGTGAGGGAAGGACGATACCAATTGACGGACCAGAAACGGGAGCCGCCGGAAGATATTTACGCGGATGCGCACCGAAGGGAAGGCACCTGCACTCATCCGGACATACAGACACAGAGGTTCCACGGCCCATTTGGCGCTTGTGGGAAAAGGAGACGTCGGGACTAGCCCTCCTCAGACAACGACAAGACATAGGGCCAAGACGTACAGACCTGAGAGAGAGTAAAGGAATTCCAGGCGGTGCAAGAGTGTCAGACGAAGCTGGTGGTTCCCAGTTCAAGGACAAGGACAGACAGACTCAACGGATGGATGATCCCTTATACCATCAGATCCAGGAGATGTCCTCTACGACGGTTGGAGGTAGTCAAAAGGAAATGCTGGCTGTGACTAACAGCAACATGGCCCAGATGGAGTCCATGATGGGGACGTTTCGAGACTAGTTCAGCCTTCTAGCTACTAGGTTGGATAGGTTAGAAACTTCCCCATCCCATCGTAGAGAGCCACCTCCTGTACGAGGACACGACTTACCGTGGACGGAGACATTATACTCGACGGCGATAGGCCAGACCAGGCGGCACGAGAAAGACACGGGAAGAACATGGCAACACTCGTCGGCGTCCCAGAGGACGAAAGTCGACGTGCATAAGTGGGGAGTCAAATATGACGGAACAAATAGAACAATGTCAGTGGACAGTTTCATCTTCAGAATAGAATGCTGATGGAAAAGAATGGACTATCCACAGATCAGCTAATGGTGAACTTCCACCACTTATTGATGAGCCCTGCGGAACAATGGTATTGGCAAATAATGGAAGAGACGCAGGGCGACAAATTCTCAATTACTATGACCTCAAAGCAGAGTTACTACGCCAATTTAAAGACGATCGGAGAGACCACGAGATACTTCGGGACATCATGGAACGACGTCAACGACCCCAAGAGACCTTCGACGAATTTTACTCTGACATCAGAAGCAATATTATCAGGACAAAGAATAAACCAATGGAGGAGGATATTGTAGCGACATTGAGACAAAACTTGAAGGATAGGATTATGACGCTGATCTTCGGATGCAAAATAGATAGCATCCGGGATCTAAGAAATGAGTGCAGGAGAACTGAAAAGCACTTGAGGTCAAGGGAAAACAGATATCATAGAGGAGAGCAGGAGAGTTGAAAAGCACCTAAGGCCGTGGGAAAACAGATATCATAGAGGAGTTGACGAGCTAGCGTACGCAGAGGACAGTGATAAGCCGGCTGATTAAAGACGAAAAGATGACCATCAAGCAGAGGCATTACCCAATTTCCAGGGTGATGCCGTTCGGACTGTGTTACGCCCAGAGAATGTGTAGGCTGATGGACAAAGTCACATCCTCTCGGTTGAAAGAGAATGTCTTTGTCTATCAAATTGACCTCTTCGTTTGTTCTCCTGATTTTGAATCACATATCAGACTACTCGGAGAGGTAGCGGCATACGTAAGGACCGCTGGGCTGACCATCAACGTTGAGAATAGTAAATTTTGCTATAAGGAGATCAAGTACCTGAGGTACATCGTTGGTGATGGATGTCTACGTACAGATCCTGACAAGGTGTAGGCGGCGGTCGGTGTTCCGTCACCGGTTCTTGGGAATGATGGAATGGTATATATACCAAATTTTTGCGGCTCTATGACCAACTGATTGGAAAAAAGAAAGACGTTTCTGCTAACAGACGAGGTGCTTAACGCGTTTGATTTTCTTAAAAAGATTTTGGTGTCTGCACCAATACTCCCAAACCCAGATTTCAAGAAACGTTTCATATATTGCGACGCATCAACGACAGGCGTCGGGAGCGTGCTTTTGCAAGTGAATGCGGAGAATAATGAACGACAAATAGCATTCATGTCCCCAAAACACTATCCCGCTCTGCGGAACTATAGTGTCACGGAGCTTGAATGCTATGCGGCCGTTCTGTCGGTAAAGAAGTTCAGGGCTTACGTAGATGGTTTGCGGTTTACTATCATTACCGATCACGAAAGCTGGATGTGGTTGATGACGCAGAAGGATCTTTCTGGTCGTCTGGCCAGATGGAGCCCGAAGCTCCAAGCCTTTGACTTCGTGATCGAACATAGAAAGGGTGTCCAAAACGGAGTGGCCTTTCCAGCTTCTCTATATAAACTTTCTTGGACCATACCCGAGGACGAGGACTGGACATACACATATATTTATGGTTTAAGTCCATTTTAGCAAGTTTATCTTCGTGAAACCCTTGAGATAGGCAACGGCAGCGGCGGTAGTTAGGTATCTTGAAAAAGGTGTATTTCATATCTTTTGTGTACCTGAGTACATACATTCAGACAACAGTAAGCAATTCGTCTCCGAATTGTTCGCCAGTTTTTTAAAACGATACGGAGTCAAACATATTCGCACCGCGTTCTACTCTCCTCAAGCGAATGCGTCGGAACGTGTGAACCGGTCGATTTTGGCTAAACTGAGGTCATATATCGGCGGGGATCAACGTAATTGGGGTGTCCACTTGAGTGACGCGGCATTCTCGCTGAGAAGCGTAACACACGATGCGACTATGTTTGAACCATATTACGTGGTATTTGGGCCAATGATACAGCACGGACAAGCGTATGAAGTCTTCCGGAGGCATGGTATGTTGAAAGATACCGAGCTTACAAACATGACTTGGGCGGACAAAGTGTTTGACAACCTCAGGCTGGATAACCAGAAGGGAACGAAAGTTTATAACACTAGGAGCAGAAACGTGACCTATAAGGTAGGGCAAATAGTTTACAGTCGCAAATTCCGACAAAGCAACTGACTGGACAATTACAATGCTATACTCGGTCCCAAATTCTTGAAAGGGATAATCCTCGCCGTAAAGGGCAATTGCCCCTAAGAGGTCGGCAATTTGCAAGTAGAGAAAGTAGGGACGTACCAAGCCAAGGACCTTCATACGTAAGTCTTATCTTTGACGCACTCTAGCATCCCGTTGCATGATTAGTTAAGTATTAGTAGAGAATTAGTTTATTTATTGTAGTTTTAGGAATATATTTATTTATTTATTTATTTATTTATTTATTTTATGATTAAGTATACACATCTGTTATATTAGGTTAAGTATACGCTGCAGTTATGGGGGTGGGGACAGCAGAGCGCGATCATCCGTATGTGAGTACTGAAAAATAAAACACACAACCTGGGAAAGTGATAGGAATCTGTGATATTTTAAAAGTTAGGTTAAGTGAAGTATTAAGAATTGACGCCCGGTTAGCTCAATCGGTAGAGCATGAGACTCTTAATCTCAGGGCGTGGGCCCTTGCCACACGTTGTAGGCTTAGAGAGGATGACTATATTTCAGGAAAGGGCTTCCTTTTGTTACAAGGCCGGTTTACTCGCGACCACTCAAAACCTGTAGTCGAGCCTGTTACGATAGCCAGTTCCTGCAATAATAAAAGAAATTATTAGAAATGTAGAATTTCTAGAAATCTCATCACCCGTGTAGAAAGTAACCCCGTCGTCTATTGTCTGATCCCAGTCAGCTGTAAACAAAACAAAAAAAACTCCAAAATGTCCAGTTGTTTAGAGCGTGTACGTACCTGTGTGTGTTCCCACGATCATCCTCCTTTCCAGTCCACCTGTTGTTCACCTAAAATGAAACAAATTGTAAGGAAATAGGAAAAATTAGGGAAGAAATATTCAAATACTCAGCAAAACAATGCACACGACTGAGATTTAACTAAACACCAACAACAATAGAGGAGACCAAAGACAACAGACTAGAAAAGACAACATTTCCAGGCTGGAAGTTGATGGCTAAGAAAAAATATGGGGATCGAGGCGAAAGTGCACTTGGACAAAACAAAGGAAAAAAAAGGAGTCTAAAAAATGCTGAGAAAATTAGACTAGACTATCAGTTCTATTCTGATAGTCGTGGGGTGCACATCATAAAGAACATTAATTTATTAGTCTGCAATATGAATTGTTCAGTCTGTTTAAAAAAAAATCGATCGCAATTGTGCGGCCATAATTAGTTGCGATGACTGCAACATTTTTTTTCATTACGCGTGTGTTAACTTACCAAATGAAGATGCTGACTTTTTTAAAATCAGCGGTAAGCCTTTGCGACAAGTGTTCAACTTTGCGTCGTCGCTCTCTGCAGTTGCCAGTGTCGGTTCCACTCACTCTACAAAATAACAGTGCGCATGCTTTGGCTAATATCAGTGACCTGCACAGTCGTTCACAGACCTCCGCGTGGTACAGACGTGTTTCGGCTTCAAAAAAATATCAGAGTTCGTGAAGTGTGAAAAAAAAAAATCATTTTTAAGTGAACCAATAGTCTAGTGGTACAGTTCTATGGTGGTGACTCGATGGAGCGCGGGTTCGAATCCCAAGAGCGCAAATTCTAAACTATTTTTTTTTATTTATTTTATAATTAGTGAAAGAAAAAACACTAAGTGTGAGGAAAAAAAAACATGGAAAGTGATGAGAGGCCTGAGCGCAGCAAATCGGGTAACTTGAGAACACCGGTGGCTGGGGCATCAGGCCACCAAACAAGTGATGGAAGTGTTCGTGATGCTAGTCCTAATAGTCGCCTGACCGGTGAGACTAAAAACAAGGAGAAGGAGGGGGCAACCGCAGTCAAGTTTGGTGAAACGACGAACAGCAACAGCAATAACAGATGAAGAGGCTGTAAAAGCAGCGAAAGCAACTGCTCTAACAGCAGCAACAACAAAAGGTACAGCCGTTGTAACAACAAAAGCCGCAGTTATCGCATTACTCTCCAATATCGCATTAGAAGCTTGATGCCCACATTAAATTCCTCTACGAACAGTCCGTTGCCAGAAAAGCGGCCGAAAAAGAGGCAAAACAAAGAGATCAACAACGATAGGTTTTGGAACTTCAAAACCGTAAAAAGAAACTGCCAAGGAAAAAGAAACTTGCTGAAGAGGAGCAGCCATCTACTTTGACGACAGCACAAAAACTCCAGAAAATTCAGCAGCAGAAACAACAACGGACTCGTTCCACAACACTTATTGCAACCGAACGACAACAGCTGAAGGAACAACATCAAAAACAGCACCATAAACAGCGGACTGGGCAGAAGCAGCAGCAACAACAACAGCAGAAGCAGCAGCAAAAACGACAACAGAAGCAGTAGCAACAAGAGCAGAAACATAAGGTACGATGTCCACCTATAAACGTCTTCGGCGTGGAGACGGATCAACTTGAAAAACTGTGTGAGTTGGCTCTAGATAGGAATACATATTATATTAATTATAAAACAACATTAAGTCATACCATCCACTGTTTAACTATGGAAGGCCTTAGATACATGAAAGAGAAATTAGTGGCATCGAACGCTGATTTCTATTCGTACACCCCCAGAGGAGAAAGGCCACAGTCGGTGCTCCTCAAGGGTGTTAATCCCTATACTCACCCGAAGGTTATCCTCGACAAGCTGCGCCAAGTCGAAAGCGACGAGGTCCAGTTTGTTGGGCGTTAAGCCCTCCATAACTGCGGCAGCAAAAGTGAAGAAGAAGACACCCCCGTTCTTCTTAGTACAGGTAACCCATGGCACCAACGTTGATAGCCTACGAAAAATTCGATTCGTACGTGGTCTGAGTGTGAAGTGGGAAAAATTAAACAAGTCTGACCACGTACTTTAAAGTGCGAAGTGCAGAAGGCTGGAGCACGTCGCGGAGAACTGCAATATGGAGTTCCGCTGCGCACGATGCACATTCAGTCACAACAAAGGGGAATGCCCTTTAGGAACCGAAGAAGTCGAGGACAAGTCGCTCCTCAAATGTGTACTCTGCTCAGGAAATGGACACCCCGCAACCTATTTAGGGTGTCCACGAATTAAAGAACTCAGTCAGAGAGTGAAAGATGCAAGGATGAACAAAAAGGTAGAAGCCAGGCCATTAGCCCGAGCTGTAGCTACCACCGTTACGCCGAGTATCTCTTACGCCCAAATGGTGGCAGGGAGGGAACCGGCACAACGAACAGTGCCGAAGGTTGCCCCGGCTACAATGGCCAGGCAACCGAAAGCAGAGCCCTCAATAAGGGATGTTATGTCTTCCATCCAGTCAATGCAAGCGCAGATGATTGCCTTGCAGAAACAGATGGTCGAACCACAGACCATTTTCCTTACGCAGACGGCTAGAGTAGATTTCCTCTTCTCTCAGCTGCCTGCAATCAAGCGCGCTCAGGTATAATATAATTCTTATAATTACAATAAGGCACGCTGGCCACGTTTTACTAGAGCCTTAGCCAGGGAAATAAGTTCGAGTGCGATCAATCCCCCTACGAACAGAAACCTAACGAACAAAGAGGTTGATGGGTACCTCACACAAATGGACGAACTCATTAAATAAACAAAACTACTCCGAAGGTAGCTAAAACCGATGATGGCAACATTTATCGGAATGCTACCATCGATGCACTTCACGTGCAAAAAAGTAGACTGCTGTCAAGACTTAAATTCTTGTAAAGGAGATTTAAAGATCCACAGGATGCGGAGATTCGCTGTCTGAAGTCACAGATTAAAGTACTCCAACAGTTTATCAAACATAATTACAGACTAGCTGTAAGCTTGCATTGGGGCAATAAGATTCGGGCTGTAAGATCCAATAATCCGAGCATGTTCCCGCAAGTCAATAAAATCTTTCGGAGGAAAGATCATAATGACATTCAGAGCGTTCGACTGGACAGAACAACAGACAACGCGAACCTACTTACTTCAGTTGGCATCGATCCAGATAGGGCTGTGCTTGACAACGACTATTTCGTAGTTGAGGATCCCCAGGAGAAGGTTAAAGCAATTGGTGCTGTCTTCCAGAGAGTGTATACGGTCAACGAGACTCGTAGTCCGAATCTTCTTCTTCTTCTTCGGATGGCGCTACAGTCCGGGGTGGACCTAGGCCTCAACCAACATGCCTCTCCAGCTAGCACGATCTCTTGCCAGCTGCCTCCAATTGCGCACTCCAAGTTGGTTGAGGTCTTTTTCCACTTGTGTGCGCCATCTCAGTCTAGGACGTCCTCTGTTGCGTTGTCCCTGTGGTTCGGATTCGAAAGCTCTTCGGGCCGGAGCAGTGCTGTCCATGCGCTCTACATGGCCTAGCCACCTTAAGCGTTGTATCCGTAGACGCTTGACTAGGCTCATGCCTCCGTACAGCCCATACTGATCGTGATTGAATCTTCTCCTCCAGATGCCATCAACGCAAACAGGACCAAAAATCTCACGCAGAACTTTTCTCTCGAAGAGACCAATGGCTTCCTCATCCGCTTTTAGTAGCGTCCAGGTTTCTGCGCCGTAAAGCAGAACTGGGATGATCAAGGTGTTGTACAAAGTCACTTTGGTCGTTCGGGAGAGGGCTTTATTACTCAATTACCTTCTAAGCCCAGAGAAACAGCGATTGGCAAGAGTGATTCTGCGCTTGATTTCGGTACTGATGTTGTTGTTCCTATTAAACGCGGAGCCGAGATAGACGAAGTCCTTCACTACCTCGAAGTGTCTGCTGCCCATAGTGACGCTCTGTCCGAGACGTCGATGTTCTGCGTCCTTCTTTGATGACAGCATATACTTCGTTTTGCCTTCGTTTACCACCAGTCCCACTTTAGCCGCTTCCGCTCGCTGAGTTCGGCCGATCACATCAATGTAATCCGCATAAGCTAGCAGGTGAACGGACTTGTGGAAGATCGTGCCTCTGATGTTGACGTGTGAGTTCCGCACGATCCCCTCAAGAATGATATTAAAGAAGTCGCATGACAGCGCGTTGCCTTGTCTAAATCCTTTTTTGACATCGAAGGTCTCGGTGAGTTCGCTACCGACCTTGACGGAGCAGCGAGAGTTCTCCATCGTCATCCTACACAATCTGACGAGTTTGGTAGGGATGCCAAAACTAGACATGCCACTGTATAGCTCGTCTCTATGCACGCTGTCATACGCGGCCTTGAAATCGACAAATAGATGGTGGGTGTCAATTTGTACTTCTTGGGACTTCTCCAGGATCTGCCGCAGTGTGAAGATCTGGTCGATTGTGGACTTCCCTGGCCTAAAACCACACTGATAAGGACCTATCAGGTTTTTGACGAACGGTTTCAGGCGCTCACTAGTATGGCAGAAAGAATCTTATATGCGATGCTAAGGGGACTTATCTTTCGTTAGTTGGCGCAGTCGAAGGGATCTCCTTTCTTGTGGACCAGACAAACGATGCTGAGATTCCACTCGTCAGGCATGCTTTCCTCCGACCATATCTCACAGATGAGCTGGTGCATGCATCCAACCAGCTCATCCCCAGCCGCTTTGAACAGCTCTGCGGATAGTCCGTCCGCGCCAGCAGCTTTGTTCGATTTCAGTCTCGATATTGCTATCTTGTCCATTTTGGTCCGGGCAGGCTTCTGCCCGAGGCTTATAACCACCGGATAACTGTTTTATCCTGTGGCAAAAATTTCGGACGTTATTTCTGCCATAGCACCTCTCCATTTCCTCGACCGCGCGCTTCTCGTGCTCTTTCTTTTTTCTTCTGAGAAGGCGGTTCTCTTCCCTTCTCTGTTTGTAGAGCTCACAAACAGCTCTCGTCGTTTGATGCAGCGTTGCCTTGTATGCTTCTTGTTTGGATGCATGTGCCTGCCTACACTCGTCGTCAAACCATGGGTTCCTCTTAGGTGGTGGCGTAAAACCCAGCACATCAGTGGCGCTCTCTTTGATGAGTTTGAGATAGTTTCAGGGAGAATCGATCGGCAAAGGCTCTAGCGATCGGCTGCGATTGTAGTTTTCCGACATCAAACCGTCTTGGCCTGACTCCTTTGCTGTCTCGATATCCAGGTTTTTACCTTGGCTACAACAAGGTGATGATCCGAGGCGATGTTTGCACCTCGGAAGTTTCGGACATCGAGAATACTGGAGGAGTGTCTGACGTCGATCGCAACATGATCAATCTGGTTGACGGTTGATTGATCAGGTGATCGCCAGGTACCTTTATGAATGTTGAGGTGTGGGAACCGCGTGCTGACCACAGAGAGATTTCGCCCCGAGGCGAAGTCAACTAGCCTGAGTCCGTTTCCGGAAGTGTTGGCTTGCAGGCTGTGTCTTCCGATGACTTTAGCAAAGACTTCTCTTCCCAGCTAAGCGTTGAAATCTCCTAGAACGATCTTGGTGTCGTAGCTGGGGCATCGATCATATGTCCTTTCTAGGAGGTGATAGAAGTCCTCTTTACTGCTGTTATCTTTTTCCTCTGTCGGGGCGTGAGCGCATATGAGGCTTATGTTCCCGAATTAAGCCTTGATGTGGATTGTTATGAGGGGTTCGTTTATGTATTGGAATCTTAAGACTTTTTGCCTAAGTCTGCCTCGAACAACAAAACCGCATCCAAATAAGCGTTTCCCTCTCTCCCTGTAGCAGTCGCCGTAGTATATGTCGCAGTTTCTCACTCTTCTCTTGCCCGGCCCATCCCACCGCATTTCCTGAATCGCGGTAATGTCTGCTTTGTAGCAGTCCAGGGCCTCCGCAAGTTTATCGGCTGCACGTGGTCTGTTTAGGGACCTCACATTCCACGTATATATCCGTAGAGCATTATCCTTTTTTCGTTTGCGTGGGTCGTCAACAGTGTATCCATCCATATCCGAGGCATTCGGTTGGTACGTAACTAGTGTTTTTTTATGTGGCCGGGCAGTTACCCCGACGCACACCCCCAACCTAGAGGACCAGGCCCTTTTTTATACCTCTTGGGAGGAGGTCGCACTTATAGGTTCAGCAGGTTGAGTTCGGGTGAACAACAACCAGTACCCGGTGGCTACCAACGTGGAGGTAGAATAAGCACAATCGGTGTGTGGAAGACAGTTAGAGCAGCTGGGCATCGCCAGGTTGATACCAATCAGTGCCTACCCTGTTCCCACATCACCCAGCCACCCGTAGTCCGAATCACGACCTGGAAAACAGAGCCTTGGTAAACCATGTCTCTCTTCGGAATGAAATAAGTCAATGGCGATCCGAGAACTCTGGTTTTAGCAGGTTCAGTGACGATCTTCCGGCAAATAATGTCGTCGATGATGCTGGAAACAACTCCATCCTTATTTCGAGAGATGAACTCCAAGGCATCCTCATCTCACTGAAAAAGAAAAAATCAATGGGAATAGATGGGATACCAAATATTGTTCTGCGTCATCTACCCTCTGAGGCAGTGGACGTATACACAACTCTGTTCAACAATGCGCTGAGTAATGCATATTACTCAGTGCATTGGAAAACAGATGTGGTACAACCCATTCCGAAACGGGGCAAAGATACCTCCATCCCGACGAATCTCCGTTCTATAAGTCTTCTTCCGTGTATAAGCAAGGTATTTGAGAAGATAGTCATTAAAACTCTAAAAGAATGGGTTGAGGAAAAAAAATTAATACCGGAAAACCAATTTGGCTTCAGGGCGGGGCACGACACCATTCATGCAGCGTCTAAACTGATTTCCGACATTCATTGGAATAGAAATAATACACAGTGCACAGGAGCCTGCTTGATCGACATGGAAAAGGCATTCGACACCGTATGGTTAGAAGGTCTCTTCCTCAAGTTAGCCATGCTTGGCATTTATAAAACATTGCTATATATGATCAATGACATGGTAACAGGTAGGAAGTTCGTTGTGAAAAATGGCAACGAAATTTCCACTACAGTATTTCATATAAAAAATGGGTTGCAACAAGGGGTGATGGTTTCGCCGATCTTGTTCACTTTATTCACTAGCGATCTTATAGGTTCTATGCCTAACATAATAGCGTTTGCCGATGATCTAATCGCGTACAGATCAGGTCCGAAGGTAGAAGAAATAAACGGTTTGTTGCAGAGTGATTTCGATACGATTCAACGATTTTGTGACGACTGGAAGTTGAAAATCAACTACCAGAAGTGTGAAACTATTCTTTTCAGAACCCCGCTGTCCAGAGCCTCAAGGGGCACGAAAATGAACTGGCGAAAGTTCGGCGTAGTTGACCCACTGGGACAACCATTGACCGTGAAAAATGTAGTCAGATATCTTGGCATTTGCTTGGACCAGTTTCTATATGGTGGTATCCATGTAGACACAGCTCTGACCAAGGCTAAGAATGCCTTCGCTATGGCAAGAGGGCTGTTTTACAGCAGTCAACTTGATATCAGAGTGAAGGTAATTTGCTACATGGCCCTCATCCGGCCAATTATGGTATATGGTTGTCTAGTGTGGTTCAACGTGAGTCCTTCCCAGATGGAAAAGAAGGGGTGTTCGAGAGGCGGTGTCTTCGAGCCTGTCTTCGTTTATATCGAACACCAGAATCTCAGTACAAGAAATTCTACCCCAATGAGGTTGTGCTCAACGAGGCAAACCTTATAAGAATAGATAATTTTATTATTAAGTTGATTCGGAGTCACACTGCTCGTGCCATGGCTTCAACCAACAGTCTGTACTTTGGGGCTTACTTCCCAAATGAAATGTACTATAAAAGAGTAACGGCTTCATTCCACCTGAAGCTTTTCTTTATTTGGATTCGAAAGGCCTGATACAAGATAGGGAAGGCTACCCCATCATCTTCCACGTCGCTCGCGAAACAGTAGAAAGGCAACTCCAATACATCGCACGCAGTCACGAAGATCTCCTACGGTTCAGTAGAGCGATTTCTGCCCGCGATAGAGCAGTATCAGACAAAGAACGGTAGTTCTACTGGTTGTTACACCAGAATCAGCTTTCGAGGCCACTAACTTTTTAAAGTAAAACACAGGATAGTTGAGTCACTAACTAGGGCCAACTTATATAGGTTAAGGTTAAGACATTTATAAAAAATAATGAAAAAAAACAAAAAAAATGTGACAGATTAAAAGAAATAAAAAAAAAAAAACAAAAAAAAAATACAAAACAAGAAAAAAGATTCACCACGGCGTATTAAATATATATGTTAAGCATATAAATATTACATTCGTCATGGTGCACGCGTCCGTATCATGTTACGAACATAGTTAAGACTATGTGTACATTTTTAGTAGTATTAGTTAGTAATTTTAAGCTTAGACGTAATCTATTATAATAAGGTTTTACTTCTAGTCTTAAGTTAGTCTTTAGTCTCACTCTAAGGTAAGGTTACGTTACATATTTGTTATCCCAAGTTTTTGGATTTGTCTTGGGTGAAAAATACACATTAAATGAAACACTTGAAAAAAACAGTAAAATCATCTAATAAAGAAACCGAAAGGTGAAGAAAACCATTTGTTATCCTATGGTAGCTTAGAGCACTTGTTAAGAGTCAGTAAGTTAGAGTTAAGATCAACAGATTATATTATTAAGCTAGGTTAAGTATTTTTGCTAGCATGTAAGTAAAACAAATAAGGAATAAATGAAAAAAAATGCAAAAAAAAATCACTGATCTGCACAATCTCCCAACAGATGTCTTCAACATAAACAGTGAAGTTCAATGCACCTTGCAGATGATTCGTGCCAAGCTGTAAAAATTGGAAGAAACAAACCAACAGTTTCTACTCCAATTAAATCAGATGAGTACCGGAAATGCAGAGCTGAGAGCGAGAGTTAACAACTTGGAGAGTAAGCTGAATTAGCAAAAACAACAGCTTCTGAGTAATTCTCTCGAAATTGTGGGTGTGTCTGAAGTCAACGATTCCAATGCGCTGAAGACGGCACAACAGATTTTCTCCAAAGCCTTGGCGATCGATGTATCAGACACTGAAATCGAAAATTGCTTCGTAAAAAAGGTAAAATCAAAATCTCAAAATTTGCTGATCGCTCTACAAAGCAGCGAATAATGAGCGCGAAAAGAAAAAACAAAAATGCTCTCAGCAGACACTTCTCCATCACCAACAACATAAGCAGTGATAATAGGAGCAGCAGTGGTAATAGGAGCGGCAGCAAAAAGATAACGAGCGGTACTATTTATATTAATGATTCTCTTACAAAGTTCACGCAAGCTCTCTTCATGAAAGTGAAGGCGGCGATGAAAGAGATGTGTGGTTTAGCAACAATCAAATACTAATAAGAAAAGTTCAGAGAGGAAAAGTAACTTCCATTAAATCTTCTAATGATCTTGATCTGATTAAATGAATTTTCTTTCTGATGTATTAAATGAATTTCCCTCCCTCAGTCTTAATAATAATTTTATATTGGAAAATGTTGCTTTAATTAATTCTTTTTCTAATGATAAAATTTTTATTGTAACCAAAATATTAGAAGCCTAAGAGAAAACTTTTCTTCTCTTCTTACCCATCTTGATTCTTTTGCTAGTCTTCTAGATATTGTTGTTGATTGAATGATTATAATATATCTGGTTTCAATTTTATCGCCAAAACAAATGAAAATTACGCTGCAGGCAGAGTTGGTTGTTTCGTGAAGGACTGTCATTTAGTACGTGAAGTTTTGTATATTAATTTTGTTAGTGCTGATGTCTTAAAAATCTGTATTGAAATAAACCATGTACTGTATGTTTTTATATGTGTCTATAGACTGCATATGTACCATGCTGATAACTTTATTAATGAATTTTAAAACTTTTTAACATTGGAAAACTCCAAAAACCTTATTATATTGGGTGATTTCAATATTAACATTTTAAGATCAAATGACACTATTTCTAATTATTTATCATTGTTTGATTCTAATGGACTTATTTGTTTTATAAATGACTGTACAAGGCCTGCATCGGCAACCCGCCTAGAGCACATCTTTGCTCGTTCTTCTAATATTGGGATTAATGATTGTATTAAATGTATATTTGATCTTAATATAACTGATCACTGTATAACAGGTTAACTAATCCCGAGATCCTCATCGACTAGACCTTTTAATCCACCAGTAATAATGACTAAAATCAACTTCAAGGAACTAAGTCGATCTTTATGCTTTGAGTCTTGGAATGATGTGTACTCCTGTAGTAAGTCTTCTACTTCTTACTCTAATTTTATTAATATTCTCTACAAGCAAATCATTTCATGTTCTTTTCCTTTGCGCCTAAGAAAACAAAATGTAAGACTTAAACCTTGGATTTCAATAAGATCATTACACATAGTCAAAACGAAAAATAGATTCAGATTGAAGTGCACTTAACATCCTAACAATCAGTGGCTTAAAAATAAATATAATAAATTATGTGTTTTTGTAAAGGAAATCCCTAGATGTCGAAATAGCTACTATACTAACCTTTTATGTTCTGCACCTACCACGTGAATGGAGGATAGTTAATAGCATGCTGAATAAGTCCTCTGTCTATAAATTTCCAACTTTCTTACGTGTCAATAATTCTGATGTGTGTGACAAAATTGTCATTGCTGATGCGTTTAATTCTTATTTTACTAATATTGCTAACAGTTTGCAGCCAAGTAATGTATCTTCAAATTGTAGTTCATGTGTATCCTTATGTGAGCGTTCTGAGTCCTCGCTTAATAGTAGTTTTGTCTTCCAGACTATTTCACCCCTTGAAGTTTTAAAAATTATTGATAGTCTACCCAACTCTAAATCAAATGAACCTGATGGTATATCGAATTTCGTAATTAAAATGATTGCTGATTTCTTAGTTGATGTCTTAGCTTTTATTTATAATCGATGTGTGTTGGATGGTGTTTTCCCTGACGAGCTTAAATGTGCTAAAGTTATACCCCTACATAAAAAAGGTTCTACTTCTGAAATTGGAAATTATAGACCCATCTCGATCCCTTCGATATTTAGCAAAATATTTGAAAAGCTAATGAAAAATAGATTCATGAATTTTTTAGAAAAAAATAATTTCTTTAATAAGGCGCAGTATGGTTTCTTAAAAGGTAAATCGACGGAAGATGCTCTCTTGAAGTTTTGCACTCAACTCATGTCACACATTGATTGTAAAAAATGTACTGCTGGATTATTTATTGACCTTACTAAAGCATTCGACATGGTAAACCACAATATTCTTTTAAGAAAACTAGAAAAAGCAGGATTTCGTGGCTTTATTCTAGAATGGTTAACTTCCTATCTCATAGACAGATCCCAAAGAGTTAAGTTAGATGACATAAGAAGTGAAATTGGATACTATAACCTAGGTGTCCCTCAAGGTTCGGTGCTAGGGCCAATTTTATTCCTGATTTATATCGATTATCTTTTTGCTCTACCTTTTAAGGGTGCACCTACTGCTTTTGCTGATAACATTGGCATTACATATGGCCTGAATAATTAGACTTGGTATGTGACATAAATTGGGATTTTTATCTACTGCGTATTGTGTTTTTCCGAACACAATTTAATAATTAGCTCTAAAACTAAAAAAATGTTCTTCAGTCCATCATCCTCATATCTGTCTGATGCTAATTTTTATTTCCATTCCGCCCACTGTAACAAATACAAACTACTTCAAAACTGCATTTGTTCATCTGGATCCTTGTCTCCCTCCTATTGTCATAATCAAGTCTGTAGTGCTAATTGTTTTTTAATTGAGAGTGTTTCTGAATTTAAATATTTGGGTATAATAATTGACTCCAAACTCAGTTTTACAAATCACATTAATATGTTGAAAACTTATTTCCGTTGTACCCTTCGCCATTTTTATTATCTGAGTTAAGTTTGTTCCACCAAACTTTTAAAGATATGTTATTACGGCATCTTTCAATCTAAGTTACAATATGGTATTGCTTGTTGGAGAGGTGTGTATCGGAATCGAATTCAACCGGTGATGATTATACAATGGTATGTCATACGAAAGATATGTCGTAAATCTTGTAGACATCCGAGTTATCCATTATTCTTCCTGTTCGTCATTTGTATTGCTTTTAAGTGTTAAAATTGTTCTTTTTAATATCCGCTAACCGTACTTCTCGTCTAATTTCAAATTACAACTTTCGTAGTGACCGTTTAAATATCATGTCAGTACCAACTTTCCGTACCACTGCTTACCGAAATTTTTATTCTGGGTTATCATATCGCTTATTTAATGTACTACCGCAGGGTATACGATCATTAACATTATCTGGAATATTTATCAAAAGCGTTAAGTTGTGGCGCTTCACCCTTGATATTGATAGTCTCGAATCTCTTTTTTATAATATTCTGATTTAGCTTGCTCTATATCCACTTAGTTAAATAATTTGTGTTTTTTCTTTCCTTTCTTGAATTATTACCGCTTATTAATTTACATTAATTCTTTATAGTTTGCTTTTGATTTGAATTGTATTCCCCACCCCTTCATTTTTTATTAGTTTATTACGTAATTGAAGTGTCACTCGACTCTATTTATATTCATTCTTAAATACAGAGTGCCACTAATATTTTCTTATAATATTATTAACTGTTTAACTAATGAATTGTTATGTAAATAGTTTTGATCTTCATCTATAAGGAAGTATTTAATAAATCTAATCTAATCTAATCTAAACTAATCTAATGTTGTGTATAATGCATATGTATATGTACAGTGCAGTGAAAAAAAAAATTACTATCTATTGTAATATATAAACAAAACACCTACTGCAAGAAAATAAAAAAAAGATTTGACGCGCCAAGGGTAAAGTGCAATAACTATTAACAGTGAGTGCCTGAGAGAAAACCAAAAACAAAATTTGTGGATTGACTCGTCTACCCGTCACCTCGTTGCGGTGAACAAAATATATAACCAAAGCCAACCGGAATCGTATGAAGTGCGCCTAGTACAGTGTGCCGGTAAACCGAGGGATACGCTGATTTTCAAGTGCCCGTTTTTTTTATTATTTTATGAACGAATATTTTAAATTTTCTAAATTAGTTTACAGAGTTAAGATTGAATTGTATTAAGTTTAATTTTGTTCCTTTTTTTGTCCGTAAAATATAGTGATGGCTGTAGTGGACAAGTGCCGTGAGTGTCAGCGAAAAGACAGCTGAGACCGCACTTTACAATATAATTTATTCACAGGGCCGTCATATAGGAAAGGCCGTCCTTCTAGGTGCTGCTGACGGGGTGGAGCGTTGAGCCGTCACTAACGTCTCCGCCAGGTGCTATCTATCAAAATATCGCCGAGAGAGATAGCAAAGGTCATGTTAACAGTGATATGAGGAGTGGGATGGCGACTCGTGCCTACACCATCAGGCACGTGTAGGTTCTTAACGAACCCTTATCACAGAACGATGCTGGAACGGCATATTTTCGTAGTAGTGCATAGTTAGGTAGTCTTAAGTTAGCATAGACTTAGATTAGTTTAGGCTTAAAGTAGGTTAGTAAGCTTAGCTTCGCGAGCAACCTTCCAGGCTCGTTTGGTGGTAAGGGCAAAGGCATTGAACATCCTCTCCTTTTCTGCCCCTTCCTCTTCATTCCCTCTTTAGATGTTTGTTCGCTGTCCGTTTAAGATATTAGGCTTACTTTCATTCATTACAACCTTTTCTTCCTCTTCCTTTTATCTTTTCTTAGCTAGCTTATTCACAATTTTTTTTGTGCGCAATGGGTGATGTGCGAGTGAGGTGGACAAGAACCACTCCGTCCGACGAGCTTAGCCGTGCAATCACAAGCGTGCCGCCGTCCACCTCCTCCTCATCGAAGCTGCCCCTGTGGCTTAAAACTCAACTGCAACACCTTGAATAAAAAACTGGAGGCATGAGGGGTAGTGCTCGCAAAAATAAATTTAGTCCAAACCAAACAAATTTCTTTGGCCTCTTCGATCGTCGATGTTATGAAAGATATACTCGTGTCTGAACCTGTAAAGAAGGTGTATGTTCCACCTTTCAAAATGCTCCAATCAATCATGTGATTTTGGGCATACAATCATGAAAACTTTGAAAATTAGCGATTACTCCGTGAAAAAAATGTAAATCGGTATAAAAATTATGTGCGAATTTCTTGAGTCATACAATTCGGTGATCAGCTGTTTGAGAGTTTAAGCCTGCCAATTTATTTTACATGATGTAGAAAGTGCTTAGTCATATAAGGTTATTGTGCATGGTATGGACGATATAAATACAGACTATTTAAAATTAGAACTCATTAAACTTGGTATAAAGTGTATTGAAACAAATAACACAATCTACATAATTTTACTTGAAAATGGGTCCATTAAGTTATCCATTAACTATATCGTTTCATTTTTAATACCCGAGTGAAATGGAATTATCAACGAAATCTTTAAGCTAAACTCACGCAATGCCACAACTGCCAGATGTTTGGTCATGGTGAGAGGAACTGTCACGTAAAGACGTATTGTTCAAGCTGCCCTTGTCCACATTCACAAATGTGCAAATTGTGGAAAAGCCCACAAACCACTGATCCCACATGTGAGACCAGAGCTGAATATGCTAATGGGAAGTACGTCAACTAAGAGCAAACCATCATCTTATTCTCTCGGTCGCACACTCCAAAAATCGTTATCGATCGCCTCTTTGTCCGATTTCCCCTCTCTACAACAACCACACAACGGTAGAAGGGGTATAGGTGTCGCCTTCCTTATAAAAAGATCAATTCAACATTCGCTTTTTCTTGTTATAAAAACTCGATTGGCAGATAATGTGGGAATCAAGATCAAACTGATCTAACAACCCCAGCATCTTTTCACAAATTTATAAATTCTTTCGAAGGAAAAATAGCGATCTTCCCTGTCTTAAGTTCTCCAAGATGACAGACAATGAACAGACACTGAATAAAGCGGGTGTTGATCCAAATAACGATAACTTTTTTGTGGTCGAAGATCCGCAAAAAAAAAGTTGAAGTTCTAAGCGCCGTTTTCCAAAAAGTGTACAAAGTGAAAGAAAGTGTTCGCCCGAACCACAACCTGGAGAATACCGTGCAAGCTAGCAACTCTCAACTCCGAGAAGATCTGCAACAATGGCGACCTGAGAACAGTGGCTTTGTCGTGTTCAATGACGAAGATATGGCAGATAATGTCATCGCCGACGAAGGGGCGTACAGCCGTTGTAACAACAAAAGCCGCAGTTATCGCATTACTCTCCAATATCGCATTAGAAGCTTGATGCCCACATTAAATTCCTCTACGAACAGTCCGTTGCCAGAAAAGCGGCCGAAAAAGAGGCAAAACAAAGAGATCAACAACGATAGGTTTTGGAACTTCAAAACCGTAAAAAGAAATTTCCGAGGAAAAAGAAACTTGCTGAAGAGGAGCAGCCATCTACTTTGACGGCAGCACAAAAACTCCAGAAAATTCAGAAATGCAGAAACAACAACGGACTCGTTCCACAACACTTATTGCAACCGAACCACAACAGCCGAAGGAACAACATCAAAAACAGCACCATAAACAGCGGACTATGCAGAAGCAGCAGCAACAACAACAGCAGAAGCAGCAGCAAAAACGACAACAGAAGCAGTAGCAACAAGAGCAGAAACCTAAGGTACGATGTCCACCTATAAACGTCTTCGGCGTGGAGACGGATCAACTTGAAAAACTGAGTGAGTTGGCTCTAGATAGGAATACATATTATATTAATTATAAAACAACATCATACCATCCACTGTTTAACTATGGAAGGCTTTAGATACATGAAAGAGAAATTAGCGGCATCGAACGCTGATTTCTACACGTACACCCCCAGAGGAGAAAGGCCACAGTCGGTGCTCCTCAAGGGTGTTAATCCCTATACTGACCCGAAGGTTATCCTCGACAAGCTGCGCCAAGTCGAAAGCGACGAGGTCGTTGGGCGTTAAGCCCTTCATAACTGCAGCAAAAGTGAAGAAGAAGGCACTCCCCTTCTTCTTAGTACAGGTAACCCATGGCACCAAAATTGATAGCCTACGAAAAATTCGATTCGTAGGTGGTCTGAGTGTGAAGTGGGAAAAATTAAACAAGTCTGACCACGTACTTCAATGTGCGAAGTGCAGAAGGCTGGAGCACGTCGCGGAGAACTGCAATATGGAGTTCCGCTGCGTATGATGCACATTCAGCCACAACAAAGGGGAATGCCCTTTAGGAACCGAAGAAGTCGAGAACAAGTCGCTCCTCAAATGTGTACTCTGCGGAAGAAATGGACACCATGCAACCTATTTAGGGTGTCCACGAATTAAAGAACTCCGTCAGAGAGTGAAAGATGCAAGGATGAACAAAAAGGTAGAAGCCAGGCCATTAGCCCGAGCTGTAGCTACCACCGTTACGCCGAGTATCTCTTACGCCCAAATGGTGGCAGGGAGGGAACCGGCACAACGAACAGTGCCGAAGGTTGCCCCGGCTACAATGGCCAGGCAACCGAAAGCAGAGCCCTCAATAAGGGATGTTATGTCTTCCATCCAGTCAATGCAAGCGCAGATGATTGCCTTGCAGAAACAGATGGTCGAACTACAGACCATTTTCCTTACGCAGACGGCTAGAGTAGATTTCCTCTTCTCTCAGCTGCTTGCGAGCAAGCGCGCACAGGTATAGTGGGCTCACGCGAGGTAAGAACCCTTAAGATCCTTGCAGTGAATGTAAATTTGCTGATTCGGATCGAACGAAAACAATAGCGCAATCTTAGGCACAAAAATGACCATATAATTAGAAGAGACCGACTCCAATCCACTAGAGGTGGCGGGGTCGCCCTCTTAATTAAAAGTAACATTTATCACAAAGTCATATATAGCAACGATGTGCGTAGATTTAGTGTGCTAGAAGAAGCGATCGCACGCATCTCTCTCCAAAGTGGAAAGAAGTTGCTTGTCATCGCTGCCCATGCATCAGAACCTCAAAACCCAAACTTTCTTTTGGAGGTCGAGACTCTCTTCTCTACCCTCCACTTAAATTCGGAAGAAAATTACTACATCTTAGCCGGAGATTGGAACGCTAAACATGGTGAATGGGGTAACACGGTTGCGAATGAGAGAGGAAGCGCTCTCTTAGAGTGGATGGAGCAGAACAATATCGAGTTCAGGCTAAATCTGCTTGCAACTGACCATCCTTTCCTAGAAGCGGGTCCTTTCAGTATGTGATAATACTCGACAGACGACTAACGATACTAAACGTGGATCGACAACACACAAGGAACTGTTTAACTACGGTCGAGTACGACAGTGATCACTGTGGCCTCGCCGCGGTAATAAAGCTCCTGAACGAGCTGGAGGAACTAGAATATATGTCCATGCGCATTCTTATAATTACAATAACGAACAAAGAGGTTGATGGGTACCTCACACAAATGGACGAACTCATTAAACAAACAATGGACAAATCTACTCCGAAGGTAGCACATACCGGTGATGGCAACATTTATCGGACTGCTACCATCGATGCACTTGACGTGCAAAAAGTAGACTCCTGTCAACACTTAAACTCTTGCACAGGAGATTTACAGAGTCACTAAATGCGAAGATTCGCTGCCTGAAGTCACAGATCAGAGTACCCCAACAGTTAATTCGACAAAATTACAGTCTAGCTGTAAGCTTGCATTGGGGCAATAAGATTCGGGCTGTAAGATCCAACAATCCGAGCATGTTCTCTTCGGGACAGTCTTCGTTTATACCGAACACCAGAATCGTATTATTATTATTATTTCTTTTACTAGTAATAATTTACATTTTTTACAATTGAGATGTACATAGATAGTTATTATGAAACTACTTATCAAAAATGGAAATTACGAGCACAAAATCAACTTTACTAAAGAAAGGAACCGGAGGAAAAGTTATTTAAAAGCCTTCATGCAAAATATCACAGTTTTGTAGATGAGTATGTCCTTTGTGGACTTATAAGGCATGTATAGCCTTAAATAAATAGATGAAAACGCATAAAGAACATCAAAGAGCATTTACAAGACTAGAAACGAGAGGGTTATCTGATATGTTACATGAAAAGACAAATTTTTCAGAGATTCGAGATATTCTTCCTTTTACCGTTTCAATTTTGGCTACTCCGTGGAGTTCTGAAGTTGAGAAATACCATGGTAGTTTAAGGATCATTTTTGCAAATTTTTAAGATGACAGTTGGCGCAGTTCCCCCAAACTGGAGATGCGTAGCACAGAATGGCTTGGAAGATAGATTTATAAATTATAAGCTTGTCATCTTTGCTTAATTCAGACTTGCAGCAAACTAATGGGTATAGTACTTTAATGGTGTTGTTGACTTTACTAACGACATTATTTGTAAGTCGTCTTGTCCATAATGACTCCTAGATACTTAACAAATGGTTCCCAGTCAATCTGATTTCCGCATACTACTAAATTCCCAGCAGGTAAAAAACTATCTATATCTGCAAA
The DNA here is from genome assembly GCA_955652365.1 of Eristalinus aeneus. NCBI lineage: Eukaryota > Metazoa > Arthropoda > Insecta > Diptera > Syrphidae > Eristalinus > Eristalinus aeneus. The sequence continues at coordinate 13,439,566 of OY019132.1, read as the reverse complement.
AATTGCAGAATGACATTCAGGAAGTGGAGGAAAGTCAGATGTATAGATGTTGTAGAGAATGGGGCACAATAAGGAGCCCTGGGTAACTCCGGCAGGAATCCATTGGACATCAGATGGAGTCTGTCTCACATATACCTTAAAACTCCTTTTTCGACATCTAAAAGAACCATGCCAGTACTTTTGCCTTCTGAAAATGAATCAAGTACGTGTTTTTTTTTTTATTCTGTAAACTTGATGTGAAGTACTATGATGTGAGCGAAAGCCGAATTGTTGTGGCGGTAAGATGTTAGATTCTTCCAGATGAAGCATTAATTTATTTTTAATGACTTTCTCGAAACATTTACCAAGAGAACTTAGGAGACTTATGGGGCGATAGTTTAAGGGATCATTCAAGGGCTTTCCTGGTTTGGGGATTGGGATAATTTTAGCGCATTTCCAATCAGAGGGAAAGTAACCTATTTTGAGACATCCGTTAAAACTTGATTGCAAAATCTTGAGAGCCAACGTGGGAAGGGTATTTAAGAGAGATGTTTTTTATTCCGTCAAATCCGACTGACTTACGAGTTCTTAGAGTAGTGATAATCTATTTCAGATAATTCAGACCAAACGTATCAGCATCGTAAGGCTGAGTTTGGTTGTCTATCAATCGTAAAGAACCTTCAACAATAATATCAGTAGCATTATTTATTAAACTTGAGATTTGGTGGTTTGACAAATATGTAATGGCAAAATATTAGCTTTTTCTGCATTGCAAACAGCTTGCGCAGTGGGAGTTTTTAAAAAAGGATAAACGTTCGCTTTTTCTTAATAAATTTTACGATATTCCAAAAGGGCTTACTACATTTGTCTAAATCTCTTTATTTATTATTCCACTCAATATGTTTGAACAATTGTATTTCCTGTCTAATTCTTGTAGTAAGATACCTGGTCGCATATGAGTATTCTTCTATCCTAAGTTGCTGCCATTTTCTGGCTAGATTGTGGCGTAGCTTAATGAGCTGTAGGATGAGTCTAGGCAGTTTGTTTGAACCACTGAAGCACAAAACCTTGCTAGAAACCACTTCATCAACGGTGTTTAGAATTTTCGAGGTTAACGTTTCAAGTGCATGGTCAATAAATTCGGAGAGTCTAATTTGGTGTTATCTTCACCAAAGGCTTATCTCAAATTGCGTTTCAGTATTGATGTATACCGTGACCAATCAGTTCTATTGAAGTCTTTGACCCGAGTGACACCAAAAATTGGTGACACTAATACAAAACATTTTACACGTAAATGATCAGAACTGAAATCATTTACTGTTAGTGGTTGACTTATCAAACCTACTATGTTGGTAATAAACAAGTCAAGAGTGGATGGATTTGCTCTAGCAGAAGGTGGGTAGTAAGTTGGACTTGGTGAGGATAAAATTGAAATTGGATACCGAGACCTTAGCTCAGCTAATACATTCCCGTAAGTATTTGCTCGAAGACACCGATAAGTAGCTGCCCGTTAATATTTATTAGTCTCCTATCGGTTTTTAAAGCTTTCCGTTTAAAACTGGAGTTTCTAGAACCTCCAGGAAAATACACTGGAAAGACTTTCAAGCTGCTACCATTAGTAAAAGGTATTTAAACACCAATGTTTTCAACAACTTGTGTTCTGACGGAAGGTAATAATTTGTGCTCAATTAATCTTTTCACTATCATGGCGAAGCCACCGCCAATTCTGTCATTTCGATCATACCGGGACCATTTATAGTTCTTGTTAGATAGATTAACATTATCAGATAACCACGTTTCAGACAATAAACTAATATCAATATTATGTTTGCTCATAAATGTAAACAATTCTAAATTTTTATTTCGAATGCCTCTTGCATTTCAAGTAATTATATTAAGGCTCGCATTCATATTACGTAACATTATAAAAGTATTTAATAGCTAATTGCGTTAAGACATGAAATTGCTCAGCTTTGCTAATACATTTACATAACAAAGTTGTCATCTCAAAAGTAAGGGAATTTATTTCTTCGATAGAGAAGAGATTGTTGGTGACTTGCTTCCCATTGCTGTCACTTACATGACCGTTAGCTGCGTTCTTCTACGGGTTGTTGATATTCGATGATGGTTTTTGTTGTTGCTGTACTGGAGGAGAAGTGCTCGAAAGAGAATGAAGTTTGCGATTTGGATGAGTGCCGAGCTGAGGGAAAGCTTCACAGTCAAGCACAAAAGGATAATTGGTTCTTTTAACAAGATGGGCTGCGCGTTTGTTGTTGCTGTTGGCGAGCTTTTCTCTTATTTGGAGAAATGACTGCCTTGAAACACACGATAGGTCGTGTAGGCAGTTTCTCCCTCCATGACCAAACATTTGGCGAAATTGAGCTGGGAAGAGCATTCCATATTCGGGGCTCAAGAGTGGACGGGTGAGCATTTCTAGTAAGGCGGGTATTGCGGGTGGATTCTTGAAGGATTCTTGAAAAATGCATCACGTTACACGTTAGAGCATTTTTGTTGAAATAGCGATAAAATAATGATAGAGACGCGACATTTCGTCGATGTTCGAGCGAGTTTTATTATCACCAATAAGTTTTATCGCTGTTCGATTCTATCTAATAGGTGCAGGGAGGTTTAAGGATGTTCGGCTTATATATTTTTGCCAGGTCAGATGAAGTGAAATATTTCCTGCATCGCTTTAAGAAACCTAGACATTTCGCTGCATATTTGTCGACCTCGAATATGTGATCGTTCCAACTTAGTGTTGAGTTGATACACGTACCGAGGACGGAAAGTCGTTCAATTTCAACAATGCTGGAGCTATTCATAGATAATGGCAGGTTGTTTTAAGAACGCTTGAGTGACAGTAGACAGCACTGAGTTTTGGAAGCATTAAATTCAACTCTATTCTTTTTTACTTAAATCAATTATGCTGTCAAGATCGGAATTTAATGAGCTTAATATACGCTGCCGTTCCAAGTCAATGGCCGAAGAGGAGGGACGAGAGCCGAGGAACGAATATGAAAAGCTGATTGTACTGTCATCAGCGAAGGAGTGAATTGGATTAGAAGTGACATACAGGAGATCATTTATGAAAATGAGGGAGTTTCGGAGACAAAACGGAGCCCTGGGGAACACCAGCATTAATATGGTGAATATCAGACTTGAACCCACCCAATACATCTTGTATTGAACGGTTCGAAAGGTAATTTCTAATCCATTGAAGAAGAGACTCATCGACGCCAAAAGCACGCATTTTCGACAAGAGACCCTGATGCCAGACTCTGCCAAATGCTCTTAAAATATCAAGTGAAACGATCTTGCTTCCTCTTACATTGTGCAAAGATTGGTTCCATTTTGTCGGTGAGATAAGCCATCAAATCACCAGTGAACCTGTTGCTGCGGAAGCCGTATTGCCGGTCATAAAAAAGCTTGGGGACGGGCTGGACAATTGCTTTTTTCCACTTACTCGGAAAGAGCCCTATAGAGTAAGACAGATAGAAAAGCTTACGCAGTGGTTTTGCCAGCGTAGAAGAATACCTCTTCAGAAGAATGGGGGGATACCATCCGCAATTGCAATTCAAATTGCAATTGATTAAACCAAACTCTAGGAAAACTATGTAAAAGACGTTTGCATAATGATCAATGTTCTCTTTTATCATTTCAATATTATTGCATTTCAATCCGAGGGTATTGGGTTCTTTCTTAAGAGTAGGTATGGGCATTTCATCTAGGCCATACAGTATGACCTTGAAAGATTTGGAAGATGGGAGTTCATGCGTAAAATATTACCACTGCACACTTTTGACAATATCGCACACTTTACTGTGGGTATTAATGTCTCCACAGATCACTTTGACGCCAATTGACACTTTTTTCGTGAAATAATTGGATATTTGTTTCTCTTTGAAAAACGTATAGAACATTTTCATTAGATTGAAGGAGTATAACCACAGACGGGATCTTAACACGTTTCTTTTCGCTTTTGCTAACAATTTCATCAATTTCCACGTCACTATCACAATTTGACAGAGTTCGAGGTTGTAAAAGTAGAAGAAGGCGGTAGAAAGCGATTATATCTAGAGTCACTGTCTCTTTTTGCCATTTTATTTAAATGAATGCTTGAAGACAAAACGTCTTGAACATTAACCGACCGGGTTCTTTTAGTAATTTTGAAATCTGTACGGATCACTGAGGGAAACTTCGTCTGCTACGAAGAAAGCTTCGATCGCGACTGAACATCAGAATCTAATTACAAGAAATTCTATCCTAATGAGGTCCTGCACAAAGAGGCAAACCTTTAAGGGATAGACAATTTTACTATTAAGTTTATTCGGAGTTACACTGCTCGAGCCATGGCTTCAACTAACAGCCTGATCTTTGGGGCTTATTACGCCAATGAAATGTACCATGAATCCATGCGTCTGAACGTCTTCATTCCAGCTGAAGCTTTCCTCTACTTGGACACTAAGGGCCTGATACAAGATAGGGAAGGCTGCCATCATCTTCTATATTGTACGCCGCACAGTAGAAAGGCGGCTTAAATACGAGCCGGAGGTCGCCCGCAGGCACGAGGAACTCCTACGGTTCAGTAGGGCGATTTCTGCCCGCGACAGAGCAGCGACTGCAAAGGAGCGGCTTTTTTATTGGTGGCTCCACCAGAACCATACATATGTATACGGTATTTGAATGTAGTGTAATAATTTCGTATCACGTTTGAATGTTAATACCGAATGTTAAACTACTTCAACAATAGCAAATCAATGTCAATATACAATGACAAAAAATCATTGGAAGCGCTCATTGCACACTAAAGGACTTAAAAGGAAATGAGTATTAGGTGCGCTAATTTTATAGTTTCGGGTTTTTGAACAAACATTTCCCGTTATTCCGCGTTCAACACTGGCTGACAAACTGAATGCATATTTTAAATTATCCGTTTTATGGCGACATGTGCAGAAACTATACTTACAAACCCAAATTCCAACTTGATGGATCCGCTAAACGTTTTGCAAAACAATAATTGGATGATAGAAATGGTAAATTGACTTATCTTATTGCCACCAGACTTCTGCATATTCACATCAAATGCAGACGAGCCAATACATAATACATGGCTCAGTGAACGTGCTGTATTAGCAGCCAAAGCAACGATGTCAACTCAATTAATTTCACCATTCAAGGTGAAATACCTGGAGAAGCGAAAACATATAAATCCATTGATACTGTGATGAACCAAGACGAAGTTGTCAACTATCCAACTGAGTTCTTGACTTACCTGACATGCCTCCGCACGATTTAACATTGAAAATTGGCGTGCCTATCATTTTGCTTCGAAACATTAATCCACTTTGCAACGGCACTAGGCTTTCAGTAAAAAAAAATGATGGCGAATATCATCGAAGCTACTATATTGAATGGAAAATTCAAAGGAGAAGATGTCCTATTGCCTCGCATTCCAATGATCCCAACTGATTTACCATTCCAATTTAAACGTTTGCAGTTTCCAGTGCGACTCGCCTATGCCATTACCATCAACAAGGCACAAGGACAATCCTTACAAGTGTGTGGCCTGAATTTAAAAAATCCGTGCTTCTCTCATGGACAACTGTATGTAGCCTGTTCACGCGTCGGAAAGCCTTCTAACTTATTCGTTTATGCCCCAGATAGAAAAACAAGATATTTGCTTCTTTTTAGTATATGTATAAACATTAATTTTTTTTAAATTTAATTTATTTTATGCTTAGCAAAGCGCGCCGGGTATAGCTAGTAAATAAATAATAAATAAGACAACACGAGTACCAGATATACCGGTATGAAGTGAGCGTCAAGATACAAATGTCTCGATAGGGAACGTTTGTTGTGAACGAGCCCTTATTTTTTTGTTTGTTTGCTATGACATCTGTGAAAAATATTTAGAATACATTAAGTCATTGAACAAACAACATCATATTTTTTCACCGTGTTAAAAATGTCGAATTTTGTACCAGAAAGTGATGATTTGCGGAAAGCATTAATTTTTTGTTTTCATTTGAAGAAAAGTGCTGAGTCGCATAGAATGCTTGTCGCGAATCATGCTCTATCAGAAGCAACATGCAAAAGATGGTTTCAACGGTTCAGAAATAATGTTTTCGATGTGAGAAATGAAGAACGTGGAAGACCACCAAAAAAGTTTGAAGACGCCGAATTGCAAACGAAATTGGATGGAGATGACACTTTGAGTCAAAAGCAAATGGCAGCAATGTTAAATGTTGCACAGCAAACAATTTCTGACTGTTTAAAAGCTATGGGAAAGATCCAAAAGTGTGGAAAATGGGTGCCACATGAATTGAATGAAAGACAGATGGAAAACCGAAAAAACACTTAAGAAATTTTGCTTCAAAGACACGAAAGAAAATCGGTTATGAATCGGATTGTTACTGGTGATGAAAAATGGATTTTTTATAAGAATCCTAAACCGAAAAAATCATGGGTTGATCTGGGACAACCATCAACATCGACTGCAAAACCAGATTGATTCGGGAAGAAGACAATGCTGTGTGTATGGTGGAATCAGAAAGGTGTGCTGTACTACGAGCTCCTAAAACCTGGTGAAACCGTTAATACTGATCGCTACCGACAACAAATGATCAATTTTAACCATGCATTGATCAAGAAACGACCAGAATAGGCCAGAAGACACGGCAAGGTAATTTCGCTCCATGACAATGCACCTGCACACAAAGCAAAATCGGTTCAGGAAACAATCCAAACACTTGGCTGGGAGCAGCTACCCCACGCGCCGTATTCACCAGACTTGGCTCCTTCCGACTACCATTTGTTTTCATCGATGGGACACGCATTGGCTGAGCAGCACTTTGATTCCTACGAGGAGGTCGAAAATTGGGTGTATGATTGGTTTGCTTTAAAAGACGAACAATTTTATTGGAGTGGTATTCACAAATTGCCAGAAAGGTGGTCAAAATGTGTAGAAAACAATGGCCAATACTTTGAATAAAATGTTTTTATTTCCTCATTAATAAAAGGTATACTTAGATTTTTATTTTATTTTTTTTATTTCTTATCCCGACTGATCCCGAAACTACTAAAGTGGAGGAGATCTTCCTCAGCTCGTTGTGCGACGGAATGATCGTGGTTGAGGCGCCCATCCACAGTTGAATGGGCGATGTGAAAGATTAACGGTACCGCATTTATGTCTTATATAAGACCATGCCTATCAAAATGGAGAAATACTTCTGGGAGGACGAAGCCAGTTTGACGTACTCTTTTGTGGTACTGTGGATTAAAGGTAGTAAGCCCCAGAGATCAAGTTATTAACCGAGTTCATCGCTTTCGCAGTGTGACCTCGAATCAACTTCACCAAGAAATTGTCCTTTCGTTTCAGGTTCGGCTCGTTGTATTAGACCTCATTGGAGTAGAATTTTCTTTCCCTCAATCTTGCACTCACGTTGAACCAAACGGGACAGCAGTGGCCGTATTAGGGCCATGTAGCAGATTGCCTTTGTAGAAGAAAAAAGAAGCTATTAGTGGAAAATTTACACACCATACTGCGATACGGCTTGTTAGCCGCAAAGTGCCGGTCATCTAGTTGGGTGAATGACCCCAAGTCTACACTCTTTGTTAGAGACATGTATAAATAGCCAGCACAAGAAATTAATAAACGGTCAGTCAGTCAGTCATCTAAACGTTTTTGTTTTCATCAAGTGTTTTATTTTTCTATTTACTCTCCTACAACTCAGAAGTGGGATTACGGCGCGAAAGTCAATAAGTTTTGTTGCGAGGTACGGTGGTGGAACGAATATATAGTGCGAGTGTACGTTTGCCCTAAAATAACGTTTTTTCATTGTACGGAAACGAGTAATTTTGCGTAGTGCAAGTGTACATAATGTCTGAGGAGTGGGCAAATATTTTAGAGTCTGCTAAAGTTTCGAGACTTCTCAGACACTTGACATGTCAGACAACAGGCACTAAGGCCGAATTGAAAATCCGAGTGCAAGAAGCAGTAAGTGAATACTCAAACTAAGACTTAGCGAAGCTTATTCAGGTTCTCCCATCATCAAGTAGAGAACTAAATATTGACGATTTAGTTGCCCCATGTGATAGTGTTGAATCCAGCAGCGAAGACAAAGAGACTCTCGATGCAGAGTTGTAAAAACTGCAAAAGAATCTGCAAGAAGAAAGCAGAAATCAGGAAGGAAACTACAGCTACGCGAGATGCAATTAGAAGAAACAGAATCTTTCTCTCTTCCAGTGTCGCCATGCAACTTCAAAGAAATAGAAGATTCGGTGTCACCTTTCAGCGGAAACGATAACTATAATGTACAATTTTGGATTGAGCAGTACGAGGAGTGCTTGGAGGTCTAAGGCTAGATGATCGAAACCAATTCATTTATGCCAAGAGGCTCCTGAAAGGCACAGCCAAACTTTTCTTACGAACAGTGAACGTACACCCGTGGTCACAATTACAGTACGCTTTGAGAAGTGAGTTTCAGGTCGTGACAAGGTGTGACGTCTACAACGAGCTGCGTGAAAGAAAAAAACGTCACGACGAAACCGTGCAACAATACCATATGTTCTACACATGCAGGAAGCAATTTCCTGCACAGTAAAGTTGAAGAAGAAGATTTGATCGAGTTCATAAAAAAAGGTATCCCGGATTCTGAAAACAAAAAAAGTATTTTGTATAGTGCGGAAAACCTTGGCGAATTAAAATCAGTCCTTAGGGAATACAGTAAACAAAAAAATAACCACCGCACTGCTATCGAGCAAGCAACCAGGTTCAATTCCGTTATCCCTCACAATCACTGCGGACCAACCAAGCAAACTAAAACTACCTGCTGAAAACGTACATTTATCTAATCAACTGACCACCACGAAGTTCTCATTGAAGGAAGTAATATGCTACAAATGCGGGCAACCCGGCCACATGGCATTGCAACAACATAAAGAAGATCCCACCAACAACACTTCAACAATAACAACAAAAGCTGACAATGATTTTGAACGCGAAATTCATTGCAAGTGGTCCAGCGATCAAATGGATGCTTCAGTTATGCTACTATCACTTTTGGATAACATGAACATAATTATTGCGGAGTCAACTATAGCCGACTGGAAACGATTGGAAGCATAAACACTTCTATAGAATACGAAAGCTTAGTTATCAGTTGGCATTTAACTATAGTTAAAAATTATCACAACAGCTGCAGTCAAGATCTCGGAGCAACAAACAACACTGATTTTCAATCGTCATCTCTACTTACATCTCAAGGTGCTCAAGATAACATCGTTGACGTCATCAGTGAAATATTAAACATCGACGTCACAGGTCAGGGTGAGTGTGATTTAAATATTAACCCTAGTCTAAGTCAGGGTATTAAAAGTAGGATTAAAGAAATAATAAGTCGCGGTTTATGTTGCATCGATTTGAAATTTCCTGAAACCGATTTTGAAATGAAAATTTTAATGTCAAAAGATATACCTTTTCACTGTGCACCTAGAAGGCTTCCTTATGCACACAAAATCTGGCTCCATCGCCAATAGTTCTTGTTTACAAAAAGAATAAAGAACTTAGGCCTTGCGTTGACTTTAGAGAGCTGAACAAGATTATACTTCAAGATAATTATCCTCTGCCACTTTTTGAAGACCATTTATTTATTTATTAAAGAAATAAGAAATATTTTCACCATGTTTTCACCATGTAAAACTTGCAGAGGATTCTATTAAGTATACCTTGTTCATTACGCCGATGTGGCAATTTGAATACACGCGGATGCCATTTGACTTAAAAAAATCTCCATCTGTATTCGAGCGGTTCATAAAGCATTTGTTTAGATACCTCATCACTGAGGGAAAGCTTATCTAGACGATCTTCTCATCGCGACCAGTACAATTGAGGAACACATAGAGATTTTAGAATCTGTAATGCAGGTAATAGTTAATAATAATTTGCAGCCTAGGTTGGATAAGTGCATGTTCATGAAGCCAGAAATATTTTATCTTGGTTAAAGGGTCACAGAAGATGGTGTTAGCCCCAATGAAAACAACTTAGAAACAAGTAAAAGTTTTCCCAAACCAACTTGCACCACGAATGTACAAAGTTTCTTAGGACTTTGTTCCTAATTTTGCAAGTTCATATAGCATTTCACTTACATAGCTAAGCCACTTTACTTGCTGAAAAGGAATACGCCGTTCGTTTTTGGTCTAAAGGAAATGGAAGCTTTCAATTTATTAAAGGATAAACTTATCCCATCTCCTGTGCTTGCCATATATAGTCCGAGCAGTCCAACAGAGTTGCATTGTGTTGCAAGTTTTGTTGTGTTCGGGGCTGTTTTAATACAGAGACAGGAATATGGAAAGTTTCATCCTATTTTTGATTTTTCAGAGCGAGCAACAGAAGAAGCAGAAAGTAAATGCCATAGCTATGAGCTTGAAACGCCCTTAACAATATATACTCTTAAAAGATTTAGAATTTATTTGGTTGGAATACCATTCAAAGTCAAGATTTGACTTTGATGTTAAAGAAAAAAACCTTGCGACCTTGCATTCGATTCTTCTTCTTCTTATGGCGCTACAGTCTGGAGTGGACCTGGGCTTCAACCAACATGCATCTCCAGCCAGCTGCCTCCAGTAGCGCATTCCAAGTTGGTTGAGATCTTTCTCCACATGTGTGCGCCAACTTAGGCTAGGTCGTCCTCTGTTGCGTTGTCCCAATGGCTCGGATTCAAAGACTTTTCAGGACGGAGCAGGGGTATCCATAAGCACTACATGGGCTAGCTATCTTAAGCGTTGTATCCGTAGACGCTTGACCAGGCGCATGCCGCTGTATAGAATTTGTCCTTAAATCTTCTCCTCCAGATGCCATCAACGCAAACTGGGCCAAATATCGCACAGTAAACTTTTCTCTCGAAAAGACTAAGGGGTTCCTCATTCCCTTTTGCAAACTTACAAGTTTCCCCGCCATAAAGTAGGACTGGGATGATCAAGCTGTTATAGAATCGACGAATAGGTGGTGAGTGTAGTTTTGCACTTCTTGGGTCGTTTTCCAGGATATGCCGTAATGTGAAGATCTGGTCTATAGTGGACTTCCCTGGTCTCAAACCACACTGATAGGGACCTATCAGATCATGGGCAAACGGTTTAAGACGCTCACACAATACGGCAGAGATGATCTTGTATGCGATGCTGAGGAGACTAATCCTTCGGTAGCTGGCGCAGTCCTTTCCTGTGAACCGGGCAAACGACGCTGAGATTCCACTCATCGGGCATGCTTTCCTCTGACCATAGCTCACAGATGAGCTGGTGTATGCGCCCAACTAGATCATCTCCAGCTGTTTTAAACAGTTCTGTATGCTCCAGCAGCTTTGTATGACTTCATTCCTGGCACAACACCTTTCCATTTCCTCTACCGCGCTTCTCATGCTCCTTCTTTTTTCTTCTGAGAAGACCGTGCTCTACCCTTCTTCTCTGTTCGTAGAGTTCACGAACAGCCCTCACTGTTCGATGCAGCGTTGCCTTTTAGGCAACTTGTTTGGCTACATGTGTTTGCCTGCACGCGTCGTCAACCCATGGGTTCCTTTTGGGTGGTGACGTGAAACCCAGCACGTTTCCTGTTTTCTTCTATAGTTAGTGCAGGCAGCGTCGAACTCTGTGCGAGTTTTACGGAGACTCGGTCGGCAATGTGTAGCTTTCCGACTTCAAACCGGATTGGCCTGTCTCGACTTCGTTGATCTTTCGATATCCGGGCTCTTACCTTGGCTACAACAATTTGATGATCCGAGTCGATGTTTGCACCTCGGAAGGTTCGCACATCGAGAATACTAAATGAGTGTCTGATGTCGATCGCAACGTGATCCATCTGGTTGATTGATCAGGAGATCGCTAGGTCCCTTTGTGAATGTCCAGGTGTGGGAACCGCGTGCTAGCCACTGAGAGGTTCCGCCCCGAGGCGAAGTCCAACAGCCTGAGTCCGTTTCTGGATGTGTTGTCGTGCAGGATGTCGACATCGTTTGTTCTTTATAGGAGATCATAGAAGTCATCCTTGGTGTTGTCATCCTTCTCCTCAGGCGTGAGCGAAAATTAAGCTGAAATTCCCGAATTTAGCCTTGATACGGATTGTCATGAGGCGTTTCGCGGGCGGGGTCGGAGCTCAAAACTTTTTGCCTAATCTCGAACAACAAATCCGTATTCGAATAAGCGCTGCCTTCTCTCTCTGTAGCAATCGCTGCGGTAAATATCGCAGTTCTTAATAGTTTTTTTTTTTTTTGTAATTACACTTCAGAATTTGGTACAGAAAGCACTGAAACACACCTCTTATCATGCGCGTTGTGTCTGCTGAAATTTTAATAGGAGCTGTCTATGGGTAATCAAGTGGTTAAAATACTAGAATAATTTATTTATATTATTATTTATTGCTTAACCTCAAATAACCTGAAATTTCGACCATTCTAAAAATGAGCACTGGAAGATCCTTTTCATCATTTAACATAACGTGTCATATCGCTTCATATGGCGAGCACTTTCTTAACAGCCGTCTCTTCAACAGCACAAATTTCTCCCATTATTCCGTTTATCTATCTGTTTCTCGAAAATTTCCGATTTGCGGTCTCACACACACACATAGTTCTAATCAAGTGTCTACAGAAATATGGAACAACAATTAATTGAATACAGTTTAAGTCAAAAAATTCATTAAAAGAATCAAATATAAACAAAGTCCAGGTTTAGATGGTATTAATAATAATTTGTATAGGCTCTGTTTCTTACAGCATTACTTAATTCGTCCCTTAAACTACTTTCCAGATTGTTAAAAACAGTTTCGATAAAAATTAGCCGCAAGGCAAGCTGGCAACCCCAGCTATCACATCCTGCCCGGTCGAACCGCTGGGTTCGAAATTCTCTGTTTACAGGAATAAGTAAGAATACGAAAACCGTACTAAAGGAGTCCAATTTCCATTACAGTGTTGAAAGTAAGTTCACGCACAAGTCCATCACTGCCCGTCTGCACCTCTGACACTCTGCTCAAGCACCAGTTAATTTGTGGAAATTCTCATAACGAATGACCACCTAAATGTTAGGCTGCGCTGATAAAGACGTCTCCAGGTGTCAAAGCCAACTTGTCGTCCTTCATCGTGAAGGGGGTTGACGACGAAAATATAGGCAAGCCTGAATGCACGCAGCCATTGTCTGTAATTTACTGCACTGCCCCCACAAAACGATCGAGGTGATCCCGCTTTGATATGAAAATCTGTGTGTGATGATGTTCCATTTAGTCCCCCGATTGCCTTTAACTTGCAGGTTGTGTCCGCTGTGGTAACCAATGAAATCCTCTTAAGGTAGATCGACTTCGACTAACGGCGTCCAGGAAGGCCTGTGCGCTTAGATCATCGACAACTTCAGTATGAACTACCATCGTCACCATCCAAACGAAGATATCCATGTATATTTTTACTGTTGCACGTGACACGTTATGACGTTATGACTGGTCAGCAGTAGTCAACCCCGGGTGCCACAAAAAGCCGGGGCACCATTACTCGTTGCATCTGTAGTGAGGCACTAGTCGCACTAGAGTTCTACGGCGTTGTCGTTTGTAGGGCTGGGTTCCACCATGAGGAGTGCTTCTGTATGTTTGAATGATAAATAGTCAGACCAGTGCTCCAGTTTTTGGATGGTAAATATAAGAAATATACGAAAAATATCCTCTTTGTCAAAAAACGGGCTTAAGGGAAGCCGCCAGTTTGAGGTTGGTAGGTTGAATCCACTGCGAATAGCATGGAATTCGCTATTGAGAGTATTATCCTGTTTCAGTCGTATAAGCTTTAGAAAGGCTTTCTCCATTTTTTTAAGGCAGACAACGGATACCAAAAGATGTGTGCGTTATGGAAAACACCATAGTACGTAGAAGTCGCTGCGAGTTGAATCGCTCAGTAATGTCGGTTGAATGGCCGTCGCCATTGTCGGACAAAATCTGTCATCGTCACCAGAGATGTCCACTGTTCGTTTGTAAAGAGATTGTCTAAGCTAAGCCGTCCCGCTGTCCTCGGATGAAGTGTCTCGTAGGAAACATATGGCTTCAGAGTGGCAGAATGATTACGAAGCTAGCTCAGAACAGCCGTCGAATTGTGCTGCGAAAACTGCTTTACGGATAACGGACGAAATCGGGACTTTACACGGTACTCTTTTCCGCCTCTCAGTAAGGGCCCTAAGGGGATCCCTTCAACACTGCTAATTCACCAAATATATAAATAAAAAAATGTATTCTTACGTAGGGGTACTTATTCGTTACTGGATTCCTTCGTTGTTTTACTCTTCCGCTAGTTTCCTCTTTTGCCTCTCCCGAAAACTTCCTTCCTGTAGTCCTAAATCCTTTTCCTTTTCTAATGTGCCTCCTCTCTATCTGTTTCTTTCTTTTCACACTTTTTTCTTATTTTGTCCACTTTCATTTTTTTTCCTTTTTTCTCTTTGTTCTTCTTTAGTTCTTTTTTCTGAAGCTCCTCTTCTCCATGTAAAATTTCAATTGACATACTGGTGGTGGGAGAAATCCCATTGCACCGGCGCACGGCTCATATCTCTTACCATCCCGCATCAACAATTCTCCCACATTTCCGCTACTCTCATTCTACACACATATTTGTCACCATACGATGGCTCAGTCTACGCACTCACACACATCTCTCACCATTCGCACTTTCCTCCTCAGTCGTACGGTTCACATCCCCCCTCACTCACTCACGTACGTACGATCGTACGAAACCAACAGCGGCAAGCATTGTGTTTGCAAATTTGTCCACTCTCTCTTTTTTTTTATCTCTTAAGCCAATTCTTACTTTTCCCCCTGCACTCGTGATATGATTCTGATTGATTTTGATTTTACTCTTATTCTCTCACTTCCCGCTGACCAGCCTCTCATAATGTTGTAGTGTCTCTCTCTTTGTGTCCCCACTGCCAGTGCTGGTTTGTCGATCGTACATTATGTTGGAGCCCCGATGCCAAGGAAAGACCTTCTGAAGCACCGATCTCCCGCTTCTCTCTCCATAAATGTTTGATAGTAAAAAAGGAATCGCATCCAGATCACTACTAACCTCGAACGGCGCCGTCTTCTACACAGCACTAAGTAATATATAAGTTTCGCCCAAACATAGGCACTACTTTTATTTTCTGCAATGACTCGTCATCGTCGTCGTTTCTTTTGGAGGAAAATACAAAAAAAACCTCCAATGTGAACCACAAAAAAAAAATATAAATGAAAAAAATAAAAAAAAAACTATATGAAAACAAGTATATATAACATAGAAATATAAATTAATAAATTATAAAATAGTAGGTTGATAATTATATATATGTATATATATATATATATATATATATATATATATATATAAGTAAACAAATAACAAACTAACTAAATAAATAAAAAAAAATAAATAAATAAACAGGTTTAATAATAAAAAAAATTAATAAAACATAAATAAGAAAATAAGTACAAATAAACTGACAAAGGGATATAACGGTATGATTAACAAGGAAGTAAAAGATAAGCTAATAAATGATTTAGTAATAAAGATTATTTATCTCGTAGACTATTAAAAAGAACTACAGCGTTCATGGAAGTTAAGTTTCAGTTTCTGTATCCTATCAAAGATCAATTCAACATTCGCTTTTTTGTGTACGTCCATTCCATTTTCATTTTTAATACATTTTTATTTCCAGTTCATAACAAACTTACGTACTAGACAACAATGCTTAAGACAAGTTGGTCGTAAATTTTTTTTCTACAATCGAACTTACTGTCCCTCGACGGGCGCTCTAAGCCAAACTTATCCTTAATCTCTTGTCTTTCGACCTAACCTTACATTTCATATATTTATCGACTTCATTATCATGTACTGCTTATTATTAAGAAAAATTTTGAAGGAAAAAACTTAATAACTGAACGATTTTTTTAGTTAAAACTCATATGCTACCTAACATACTACCTTAAAATAACTTAAAACTACCTTAACTAAACATGCACACATATATACATGCGTGAATAATACTATACGCCCATATATACATGAGTGTACCTATACACATGAATACACTCAGTGTACAAATGTGCACCATATGCTCCAATATTTTATTATAAACCGGGTAAAGAGAATAAGGTAGCAGACGCGTTGTCTCGTCAACATATCAATGCGCTCTCTGCATCAGACTAAACAGCGCACAGTGAGATTTCAGTAACTATAGTAATACCCTCTGTTGAAAATCCAATAAACAGTTTCAGAAATCAGATCTTTATCAACCAAGGCAGGAACAAAAACCGAAAAATCAAAATAATATTCAAAAAATATATGAGGCATTTATAACTTACTATTCCACATCAGAATTAATAGAGCTAATGAACGATGCTTTCATCAGTCTTTAACAGACCTCCCCAGAGAGTGGTTCAATTCACCCATCTTTTATGACTTGAATTTTGTTGATGTGCTCGGCTGATGATATTGCGCAAACAGCTGTATGGTTGTTGAGAAAGCTCATCGAGACATGTGTCATTATGATTAATTTGGGCATAGGTGTAGGATATGGCTTTTTTACAGTTTATGAGGGGAAAATGGTGCTCATTACATTTACCTGTTAAGTTGGGGCAATTTGGAAAAGTTGACAGTTTTCAGTAATTAAATGAATTTTATTTAGTTCGTTAATTATATTCACAATATTTTCTTTAGAAGCAATGAAAGCTATTTCTTCAACATTTAACAATACAGGATTTACAATATAATTTTTTGCTAGTACCATTGCCTGTAAATTATTACGTAAATTATCTATGATTATTCTATTTCGGTTGTTCATTAATTTTATTATTACTTGGTGACTTACTGATATTTGTTTTTATTGATATTATTAATGATATTTATACTTTTTGTTATTTCATAAATAACCTGCAAGAAGCAAATTTATTTTATATTATTTTTGTGAATCTGCCTTCCGTCTATGACATTAGCTGATCCTAAGTCTGCTTGAATGGGTTTCTGATTATACAGATTTATTGTTATCCTCTTGTTTATCTTAACATAGACTTTGTCTCCTGGAATAAACTTTCTGGCAGTACAGCCATTATTGCGGTATACGAGGTCTTTATTTTGTTTGCTTTTGAGCTTGGAAACAAGTTCTTTATTAATTTTCTCGGTACTACCATGAAAAATATCAATTGGTTTACAGTTTGTAACTGAGTTAATACTGTTATTATACTTGTAAGTTGAAAACAGCATTAGCTCGATAACATATGAGTACATCTTCTTACTGCAACGAGCAATTTCACTTGCCGCTCAACTTGCCCATTCCTTTCGCTTGCATTGCTTTCGAAGGGCAGGTACTGCATATGTAGAAATATTTAACTCATTTTTCAATAATGCTTGTGTTGCTATAAACGTAAAAGCACCTTAATTATCTGTAACCAGTATTTTTAGATTTTTAAAGAGGGATACTATTTCTATTAGGAGGCTTCTGATGTCAACAGAATTTCTAGATGTAATATGTTTAATTACCGCGAATTTAGAAAATTTATCAATGCAGGTAATACAATATTTCATTCCGCTAAATATCCAAGTTAAGTATTTCACCAATTGGTGTTGCCCCAGCGGGGTGATGTGTTGGTCTCCGCTGGTATTTATTCTCCTGACATATTTTACATTTAGAAGCAAACTCTTTGCACAGTTTTTTTATATCAGTATATAATAATATTCAGATATTATCTGTTTATAATTTTCATGAGCACACCTATAAGCTCTGTTTTGTTCTGTAACAATAATTTTTTTCTGATCGTTTTTGTTAAATACGTCTT
Source organism: Eristalinus aeneus (assembly GCA_955652365.1). NCBI lineage: Eukaryota > Metazoa > Arthropoda > Insecta > Diptera > Syrphidae > Eristalinus > Eristalinus aeneus. Next base: position 13,421,769 of record OY019132.1, on the reverse strand, counting down.
GAACATTTATTTTTTGGAATATCTAATTCTAACATTCGGAAAAGTATTAGTTAGATCGTTCTGAACTTTTCCTTAAATTTCGAGACTACAATAGATTCCGTTACAGGTATTGAATTTGAAAGCATCGTTTTTTTTTTTGCATTTTATTACAACTAAGGGACACTTAAATTCTAGACAAAAAAGCTTAAAACTAGTTTACATTACATTGTATAATCATAATCTTATTGGCCCTTCGCAGGCTCTCTAAGATTAACTGAATTTTATGTGTTATGTGTTTTTAAAAATCTTTATGTATTTATTATAAGAACATCAATTCATACTTACACCTATTATCTACTAAGAAAAGAAAAACAAAAAATTAAAAACTTAACCATTTTACTAAAAAATAAACTAAACTAAAGCTACGACTACAACTAAAGCAAAGAACTTGAACTAATACTAAAACTATTCTATGTTCATGTATACATGTGCGTCTATTATACACACATATATAGGTGTAATATATGTGTGTATAATCTAATATACACTCACATATATTTTTGTTTTTTGTTTTTTTTTGGTTTTCTATTTAATTTTTTTGGGTTTTTTCGTATTTTAATTTTTTTTTGTATTTTTAAATTTTTTGTATTTATTTTTTATATTTTATTTTTGCTGTTTTAAAACCTAACTCTATCCGAAAATCTAAAATCTGAAGCTAAAGATATGTAAGTCGGCCAAAGATTGCAGCTGGTATTTGGTCCGTTGCAAAACAATAGCCGACCACCCCTGTTGGATTCCCTACCCAGTGTTTGGAGGTTCGTCGAGGGAGTTTGATTCGCCTCGTAGCCACCAGAACCATTTATGCTGCTTCGCAACATCCCGCATGTCCCATTTCGATACCGCTGTACTGAAGCGGAGGAGATTGTCCTCAGCTCGTCGTGCAACGGAACGGTCGTAGTTGAGCCGCCAATCCACAGCAGAACGGGCGAAATGAAAGATGAACGGTACCGCTTTCTTGTCTTGTAACAGACATAGTTTATCAAAATAGACGAATGCTTCTGGAGGAACGAAACCATTATGGCGCACTCTTTCATGGTATTGTGTGTTGGGATAGTAAGCTCCCGAAATTAGGTTGTTATCGGAGTCCATTGCTCTAGCAGTATGTCTCCAAATCAGCTTCAGGATAAAATTATCCACTCTGATCAGTGTAGCCCTGTTATATAAGACTTCAATAGAGTAGAATTTCTTGTACTCGGACCAAGGAGTTCGATAAAGTCGAAGACAGGCCCGAAGGCATGCCCTCTCGAACAACCGCATCCTTTCCATCAGACTGGCTCCCACATTGAACCACACGGGATAGCCATAGGTAAGCATAGGCCTGATTAGGGCCATGTAGCAGATTACCTTCACCCTCGCATCGAGTTGGCTGTTGTAAAACAGTCTCTTTGCAAGGGCAAAGTAACCTCGAGCCCTGGTCAGAGCAGCATCTATATGTTTGTTGAAATACAAATACTGAACCAACCAGTATTTGTACTAGGACTACCGTCCTCTCCGCCAGTGGTTGCCCGTGTTGTCCAATGATTACGAGCTTGCGCCAATTCTTTTTTGTGTCCGCAGAAGCCTTATGCAATGGCGTTCTAAACAGGATGGTTTCCGACTTCTCGAAGTTAATTTTTAACTTCCAGCTGTCGCAATCACGTCTGAAGGAGTCAAAGTCACCCTGCAAGAGAGAGGCAATTTCCTCAATCTTTGAACCTGATCTGTACACTATCAAGTCATCTGCGTACGCAATTGCATTATGAAGCCAACTTAAAAGATCGCTCAAATAAATGTTAAATAGGATTGGCGAGTTTACGGCACCCTGTTGGAGACCATTTTTTACATGAAATATGCCCACCGAAGTTACGTTGCCATATTTGACTACGAAACGTCTGCCAGGAAGCATACTAAACAGTAGGTATAGTAGCGATTTATGCATGCCGAGCCGACTGAGCCTGTAAAAAAGTCCTTCCAACCAAACGGTGTCGAAAGCCTTCTCCAGATCAATCAGCACCGCACCTGTGCACTGTTTCTTGCACTTGTTCCATTGAATGTCAGAAACTAGTTTCGACGCGGCATGTATGGTATCATGCCCCGCCTTGAAACCGAACTGGTTTTCTGGTATGATATTTTTATTCTCTACCTAGTCAAGCAGAGCTCTGTTAATCAACTTTTCGAAAACCTTGATAATATTCGGAAGGAGACTTATCGACCGAAGGTTGGACGGATCAGATGAATCCTTTCCTCTTTTGGATATGGGGTGCACTATCGCTGTCTTCCAATGCTCCGGATAATGTGTACTATTCAGGGCATTGTTAAAAAGGATCGTGTACATCTTTACCACTTCTTGAGGGAGATGTCTCAGCACAATGTTTGAGATCCCATCAATACCCACAGACTTTTTCTTCTTCAGTGATTCGAAGATCGCTTGAAGCTCCGTCACTATTATGACGATGGCGATGGCATTATCTGCCATGTTATCATCACTGAACACGACAAGGCCAGTGTTCTCAGATCGCCATTGTTGCAGATCATACCGGAGACGGGTATTTTTGACCAGAACACGGTTTTCAAGATTGTAGTAAGGACGAATGCTTTCATTCACCTTATACACTTCTTGAAAAGTCGCGCAAAGAACTTCCGCTTTTTCTTGCGGGTCTTCGATCACGAATAGATAATCGTCTAGAATAGCGTTATCTGGATTAACTTCTGCTGTTGTCTGTTGTTCTGGGGAGCTTAAGACACGGAAGATCGCTTTGCCTGTTACTCCTGAAGAACTTATTTATTTGTGGAAACATGCACGGGTTGTTAGACTTCACAGCCCGAACCTTGTTGTTCCAAAACGAATTTACAGAAAGTCTGTAATTTTGAGCTATTAAAGCTTGAATGTTCTTAATAAGCGCCTTCAGTGTCCTAATCTCCTCGTTCTGTCGGTCTGTAAAGCGCCTGTATAAGGTTTTCAACCATGATAGGAATCTGCTTTTATGTCGGTGAAGTGCGTCAATTGTCGCATTGCGGTAGCAGTTCTCAATTTCCGTTTGTCTATACCGTGGTAGAGTGCAGTCCATTGTTTGTTTAATTGAGTCGTCCAACTGTAGCAGATACATGTCGATCTCCTCATTAGACAAGTTTCTGTTGGATGGTATGTGGAGAATGTTTGAGGAGATTGTTCTTAACAAATGTCTGGAGAAGCGTGGCCAACGCGCCTTACGGTAGTTGTAGGGATACGTTTGGACAAACTCTCCTAATTCCGCAATGTCGTTGGGAACCTTAATTTCGGCACTGAGTCCGCAATGGTCGCTGAGATACACAAAGGTGTTCAGGCAATTGACAGTATGTCCAATATTGTCGGTCAAATGCAGTCTTGCGTCTAGCAGCATGAGATCCAGAAACGAACCACTTTTGGGAAAGACGAGATCTCAGTTGCTTTCAAATCAAGCCTATACTCGACACTGTGCAAACAGAACCAGCTGTAAAGCTGGTCCCCTCGAGGATTGGAAAGTGTATTACCCCAATATACATGTCGGGCATTTAAATCTCCCGCCAAAATGTAATAATTTTCTTCCGAATCAAGCCTAAGGCAATGAAAGAGTGAATCGAGCTCTGAAATAGTCGATCTGGCGTGAGGGGATCCGGAGGCATAGACCGACACTACGTACAATTTCCTCCCGCTACATAGAGAGATGCACGCAATGCAGGCCTCTAACCCCTGAAACCGACGTACTTCGCTACTGTACACTACTTTATGTTTTGTTTTGTTCTTAACGAAGATCGCGACGCCGCCCCCACTTTGGGAGTTGGGCCTATCTCTTCTGATAATATTATATTTACTGTGCACCATTTTGTTTCTCTGAGTTAGCTTAGTTTCGCTAACCAGTAGAAAGTCTGGGCTCTGGTCGTCCAACAATTTAAATAGCTCTAATCATCTTTCGCTTCCTACTAGTGAGTTCACATTCACTGCAAGGATCTTGTAAGTGGCCCCCATAGGCGTACCCATTATGACTGGAGACGTGCTTGGCTCTGCAGGAGTGCCAGAATTTGGCCAACCTGCTCCTCTAGCCGAGTCATGCGCCTTTCCATGGTGACTTTCCATTCGGGCGATGACTCGGGAGCATTTGACACCACAGTTTTTGCAGCTGGAACCTGCGCCGCTTTCAACTGTTGTTGTTGATTTGCCGTCGCCCTCCCACCAGACACCATATTGGCGATCGTCATTTGAGGGGTGACGGGTATGGCTGCCCCGAGTGGATGTTTCACTGGGGGCTGCTTCTGCAGAGCCACCTTTGCTTTCCGCTCTTGGAATTTAGGGCATCCTCGATAATTTGCGGTGTGCCCCGCATTCCCGCAGAGTACACATTTGAGTTGATTTTTGTCAACTGCTTCGCCTAGCCCCAGAGAACATTTGTCTGCATTGTGGTCTCCGCTGCACTTCACGCATCGAGGCTGCATTTGGCAGTTCGACGCCGTGTGTCCGAACCTTTGGCAGCGGTAGCACTCTCCAATGCCAGCAATCTAAAAATCGAATTCTGTTTAGATTGTCGAGCTAACTATTGGGTGCAACCTGTACAATATAGAAGGGCAATTTCAGCCCCTCTCTCTTGGCCCTTGCTGTATTGAAAGGTTTGACCCCTACGAACTCAAGACCATCACACACTTGCTCTTTGAGCATTTGGAGAACCTCCTCCGCTTCCGGCGGTTGAGGGAGTTTCAACAATACGGCGCGAAGATTTTCGCCTTTTGGCGTGAATGAAAAAAAACTCCGTCGTCGAAATCTCCAAACACTTTTTGATTTTGTTGTAGTGATCTACTGTTTTGCAGTAAATCGAAAATTTCTCAGAACCATTGCCTTTTTTAATTACAAAATTGCCTATACCTATGGCTGACTTACATACCTTAGCCGTTTTAGTAATATCCGTCCTAAATACGTTTATTGGTGGTACTCTGTCCTTTATTGGGGGCCGCTGCTGTTGTTGTGCTGCTGCTGACGTTCCTGTGTTTTTGTCTGCTGTTGCTGGAACGTTTCCTGCTGTTCCTGGGACATTTACTGCTGTTGCTGTACTGGCAGCTTTATTTTGTTGCTGGGGTTGTTGCCGTTTTTGTTTTTTGTTCTTTTTAGTGTGTTGCACTTTTGGTGTGCTCTGTCCTCGTTGTGTTTCCGCGTTTTGTTTTCTTTGGTTGTTCGCTTCTCTTAGTTCTCTGAGTTCTAGGAGGAGAGATTTAGTCTTCTCTCTCAACCTAGAGACCTCGAGTTCCTTATCGAAAATAATTTTTTCGGCCTCATCTTCCGTGTCTGTTGTCGCTGGTGACGCAAAACTGTTGCTGCTCACCGCGAAAAGCCCTTCTCCACCATCGGACACATAGTCGATGGTTTCGTCGACAGTGGAAACCTCGGCTGCATTTAAAGATGCCGCCGCTTCATCGTGCCCTTCCCCCTTCAGACCTTTGGGGGATGCCTTTGTGTTGCGGCGTTTCCGTACTGGGGATCGAACCTACGACCACCTCGTCCCGAGCATTTGTTCTATGCATCAAGCCAAAAGACTCTTGACAGATCGGTTGATCACAATACTATATGTCTTTATTTCAGAGGTTTTATTTTATTTAATGCACTCGCGTGAATTGAACCACTCTCTGGGGAGGTCTGTTAAAGACTGATGAAAGCATCGTTCATTAGCTCTATTAATTCTGATGTGGAATTGTAAGTTATAAATGCCTCATAAATTTTTTAAATATCATTTTGATTTTTCGGTTTTTGTTCCTGCCTTGGTTGATAAAGATCTGATTTCTGAAACTGTTTATTGGATTTTCAACAGAGGGTATTACTATAGTTACTGAAATCTCACTGTGCGCTGTTTGGTCTGATGCAGAGAGCGCATTGATATGTTGACGAGACAACGCGTCTGCTACCTTATTCTCTTTACCCGGTGTATAATAAAATATTGGAGCATATGGTGCACATTTGTACACTGAGTGTATTCATGTGTATAGGTACAATCATGTATATATGGGCGTATAGTATTATTCACGCATGTATATATGTGTGCATGTTTAGTTAAGGTAGTTTTAAGTTATTTTAAGGTAGTATGTTAGGTAGCATATGAGTTTTAACTAAAAAAATCGTTCAGTTATTAAGTTTTTTCCTTCAAATTTTTTCTTAATAATAAGCAGTACACATAATGATAATGAAGTCGATAAATATATGAAATGTAAGGTTAGGTCGAAAGACAAGAGATTAAGGATAAGTTTGGCTTAGAGCGCCCGTCGAGGGACAGTAAGTTCGATTGTAGAAAAAAAATTTACGACCAACTTGTCTTAAGCATTGTTGTCTAGTACGTAAGTTTGTTATGAACTGGAAATAAAAATGTATTAAAAATGAAAATGGAATGGACGTACACGAAAAAGCGAATGTTGAATTGATCTTTGATAGGATACAGAAACTGAAACTTAACTTCCATGAACGCTGTAGTTCTTTTTAATAGTCTACGAGATAAATAATCTTTATTACTAAATCATTTATTAGCTTATCTTTTACTTCCTTGTTAATCATACCGTTATATCCCTTTGTCAGTTTATTTGTACTTATTTTCTTATTTATGTTTTATTAATTTTTTTTTTATTATTAAACCTGTTTATTTATTTATTTTTTTTATTTATTTAGTTAGTTTGTTATTTGTTTACTTATATATATATATATATATATATATATATATATATAATTATCAACCTACTATTTTATAATTTATTAATTAATATTTCTATGTTATATATACTTGTTTACATATAGTTTTTTTTTTATTGTTTTCATTTATATTTTTTTTTTGTGGTTCACATTGGAGGTTTTTTTTGTATTTTCCTCCAAAAGAAACGACGACGATGACGAGTCATTGCAGAAAATAAAAGTAGTGCCTATGTTTGGGCGAAACTTATATATTACTTAGTGCTGTGTAGAAGACGGCGCCGTTCGAGGTTAGTAGTGATCTGGATGCGATTCCGTTTTTACTATCAAACATTTATGGAGAGAGAAGCGGGAGGCCGGTACTTCGGATGGTCTTTCCTTGGCATCGGGGCTCCAACAAAATGTACGATCGACAAACCAGCACTGGCAGTGGAGACACAAAGAGAGAGACACTACAACACCATGAGAGGCTGGTCAGCGGGAAGTGAGAGAATAAGAGTAAAAACAAAGAAGAAAAATATCCTCAGCACGAGAGGCGTTATCACGAGTGCAGGGGGAAAAGTAAGAATTGGCTTAAGAGATAAAAAAAAAGAGAGAGTGGACAAATTTGCAAACACAATGCTTGCCGCTGTTGGTTTCGTACGATCGTACGTACGTGAGTGAGTGAGGGGGGATGTGAACCGTACGACTGAGGAGGAAAGTGCGAATGGTGAGAGATGTGTGTGAGTGCGTAGACTGAGCCATCGTATGGTGACAAATATGTGTGTAGAATGAGAGTAGCGGAAATGTGGGAGAATTGTTGATGCGGGATGGTAAGAGATATGAGCCGTGCGCCGGTGCAATGGGATTTCTCCCACCACCAGTATGTCAATTGAAATTTTACATGGAGAAGAGGAGCTTCAGAAAAAAGAACTAAAGAAGAACAAAGAGAAAAAAGGAAAAAAAATGAAAGTGGACAAAATAAGAAAAAAGTGTGAAAAGAAAGAAACAGATAGAGAGGAGGCACATTAGAAAAGGAAAAGGATTTAGGACTACAGGAAGGAAGTTTCCGGGAGAGGCAAAAGAGGAAACTAGCGGAAGAGTAAAACAACGAAGGAATCCAGTAACGAATAAGTACCCCTACGTAAGAATACATTTTTTTATTTATATATTTGGTGAATTAGCAGTGTTGAAGGGATCCCCTTAGGGCCCTTACTGAGAGGCGGAAAAGAGTACCGTGCAATGCAGGCCTCTAACCCCTGAAACCGACGTACTTCGCTACTGTACACTACTTTATGTTTTGTTTTGTTCTTAACGAAGATCGCGACGCCGCCCCCACTTTGGGAGTTGGGCCTATCTCTTCTGATAATATTATATTTACTGTGCACCATTTTGTTTCTCTGAGTTAGCTTAGTTTCGCTAACCAGTAGAAAGTCTGGGCTCTGGTCGTCCAACAATTTAAATAGCTCTAATCATCTTTCGCTTCCTACTAGTGAGTTCACATTCACTGCAAGGATCTTGTAAGTGGCCCCCATAGGCGTACCCATTATGACTGGAGACGTGCTTGGCTCTGCAGGAGTGCCAGAATTTGGCCAACCTGCTCCTCTAGCCGAGTCATGCGCCTTTCCATGGTGACTTTCCATTCGGGCGATGACTCGGGAGCATTTGACACCACAGTTTTTGCAGCTGGAACCTGCGCCGCTTTCAACTGTTGTTGTTGATTTGCCGTCGCCCTCCCACCAGACACCATATTGGCGATCGTCATTTGAGGGGTGACGGGTATGGCTGCCCCGAGTGGATGTTTCACTGGGGGCTGCTTCTGCAGAGCCACCTTTGCTTTCCGCTCTTGGAATTTAGGGCATCCTCGATAATTTGCGGTGTGCCCCGCATTCCCGCAGAGTACACATTTGAGTTGATTTTTGTCAACTGCTTCGCCTAGCCCCAGAGAACATTTGTCTGCATTGTGGTCTCCGCTGCACTTCACGCATCGAGGCTGCATTTGGCAGTTCGACGCCGTGTGTCCGAACCTTTGGCAGCGGTAGCACTCTCCAATGCCAGCAATCTAAAAATCGAATTCTGTTTAGATTGTCGAGCTAACTATTGGGTGCAACCTGTACAATATAGAAGGGCAATTTCAGCCCCTCTCTCTTGGCCCTTGCTGTATTGAAAGGTTTGACCCCTACGAACTCAAGACCATCACACACTTGCTCTTTGAGCATTTGGAGAACCTCCTCCGCTTCCGGCGGTTGAGGGAGTTTCAACAATACGGCGCGAAGCTTTTCGCCTTTTGGCGTGAATGAAAAAAAACTCCGTCGTCGAAATCTCCAAACACTTTTTGATTTTGTTGTAGTGATCTACTGTTTTGCAGTAAATCGAAAATTTCTCAGAACCATTGCCTTTTTTAATTACAAAATTGCCTATACCTATGGCTGACTTACATACCTTAGCCGTTTTAGTAATATCCGTCCTAAATACGTTTATTGGTGGTACTCTGTCCTTTATTGGGGGCCGCTGCTGTTGTTGTGCTGCTGCTGACGTTCCTGTGTTTTTGTCTGCTGTTGCTGGAACGTTTCCTGCTGTTCCTGGGACATTTACTGCTGTTGCTGTACTGGCAGCTTTATTTTGTTGCTGGGGTTGTTGCCGTTTTTGTTTTTTGTTCTTTTTAGTGTGTTGCACTTTTGGTGTGCTCTGTCCTCGTTGTGTTTCCGCGTTTTGTTTTCTTTGGTTGTTCGCTTCTCTTAGTTCTCTGAGTTCTAGGAGGAGAGATTTAGTCTTCTCTCTCAACCTAGAGACCTCGAGTTCCTTATCGAAAATAATTTTTTCGGCCTCATCTTCCGTGTCTGTTGTCGCTGGTGACGCAAAACTGTTGCTGCTCACCGCGAAAAGCCCTTCTCCACCATCGGACACATAGTCGATGGTTTCGTCGACAGTGGAAACCTCGGCTGCATTTAAAGATGCCGCCGCTTCATCGTGCCCTTCCCCCTTCAGACCTTTGGGGGATGCCTTTGTGTTGCGGCGTTTCCGTACTGGGGATCGAACCTACGACCACCTCGTCCCGAGCATTTGTTCTATGCATCAAGCCAAAAGACTCTTGACAGATCGGTTGATCACAATACTATATGTCTTTATTTCAGAGGTTTTATTTTATTTAATGCACTCGCGTGAATTGAACCACTCTCTGGGGAGGTCTGTTAAAGACTGATGAAAGCATCGTTCATTAGCTCTATTAATTCTGATGTGGAATTGTAAGTTATAAATGCCTCATAAATTTTTTAAATATCATTTTGATTTTTCGGTTTTTGTTCCTGCCTTGGTTGATAAAGATCTGATTTCTGAAACTGTTTATTGGATTTTCAACAGAGGGTATTACTATAGTTACTGAAATCTCACTGTGCGCTGTTTGGTCTGATGCAGAGAGCGCATTGATATGTTGACGAGACAACGCGTCTGCTACCTTATTCTCTTTACCCGGTGTATAATAAAATATTGGAGCATATGGTGCACATTTGTACACTGAGTGTATTCATGTGTATAGGTACAATCATGTATATATGGGCGTATAGTATTATTCACGCATGTATATATGTGTGCATGTTTAGTTAAGGTAGTTTTAAGTTATTTTAAGGTAGTATGTTAGGTAGCATATGAGTTTTAACTAAAAAAATCGTTCAGTTATTAAGTTTTTTCCTTCAAATTTTTTCTTAATAATAAGCAGTACACATAATGATAATGAAGTCGATAAATATATGAAATGTAAGGTTAGGTCGAAAGACAAGAGATTAAGGATAAGTTTGGCTTAGAGCGCCCGTCGAGGGACAGTAAGTTCGATTGTAGAAAAAAAATTTACGACCAACTTGTCTTAAGCATTGTTGTCTAGTACGTAAGTTTGTTATGAACTGGAAATAAAAATGTATTAAAAATGAAAATGGAATGGACGTACACGAAAAAGCGAATGTTGAATTGATCTTTGATAGGATACAGAAACTGAAACTTAACTTCCATGAACGCTGTAGTTCTTTTTAATAGTCTACGAGATAAATAATCTTTATTACTAAATCATTTATTAGCTTATCTTTTACTTCCTTGTTAATCATACCGTTATATCCCTTTGTCAGTTTATTTGTACTTATTTTCTTATTTATGTTTTATTAATTTTTTTTTTATTATTAAACCTGTTTATTTATTTATTTTTTTTATTTATTTAGTTAGTTTGTTATTTGTTTACTTATATATATATATATATATATATATATATATATATATATATATATATATATAATTATCAACCTACTATTTTATAATTTATTAATTAATATTTCTATGTTATATATACTTGTTTTCATATAGTTTTTTTTTTATTTTTTTCATTTATATTTTTTTTTTGTGGTTCACATTGGAGGTTTTTTTTGTATTTTCCTCCAAAAGAAACGACGACGATGACGAGTCATTGCAGAAAATAAAAGTAGTGCCTATGTTTGGGCGAAACTTATATATTACTTAGTGCTGTGTAGAAGACGGCGCCGTTCGAGGTTAGTAGTGATCTGGATGCGATTCCGTTTTTACTATCAAACATTTATGGAGAGAGAAGCGGGAGGCCGGTACTTCGGATGGTCTTTCCTTGGCATCGGGGCTCCAACATAATGTACGATCGACAAACCAGCACTGGCAGTGGAGACACAAAGAGAGAGACACTACAACACCATGAGAGGCTGGTCAGCGGGAAGTGAGAGAATAAGAGTAAAAACAAAGAAGAAAAATATCCTCAGCACGAGAGGCGTTATCACGAGTGCAGGGGGAAAAGTAAGAATTGGCTTAAGAGATAAAAAAAAAGAGAGAGTGGACAAATTTGCAAACACAATGCTTGCCGCTGTTGGTTTCGTACGATCGTACGTACGTGAGTGAGTGAGGGGGGATGTGAACCGTACGACTGAGGAGGAAAGTGCGAATGGTGAGAGATGTGTGTGAGTGCGTAGACTGAGCCATCGTATGGTGACAAATATGTGTGTAGAATGAGAGTAGCGGAAATGTGGGAGAATTGTTGATGCGGGATGATAAGAGATATGAGCCGTGCGCCGGTGCAATGGGATTTCTCCCACCACCAGTATGTCAATTGAAATTTTACATGGAGAAGAGGAGCTTCAGAAAAAAGAACTAAAGAAGAACAAAGAGAAAAAAGGAAAAAAAATGAAAGTGGACAAAATAAGAAAAAAGTGTGAAAAGAAAGAAACAGATAGAGAGGAGGCACATTAGAAAAGGAAAAGGATTTAGGACTACAGGAAGGAAGTTTCCGGGAGAGGCAAAAGAGGAAACTAGCGGAAGAGTAAAACAACGAAGGAATCCAGTAACGAATAAGTACCCCTACGTAAGAATACATTTTTTTATTTATATATTTGGTGAATTAGCAGTGTTGAAGGGATCCCCTTAGGGCCCTTACTGAGAGGCGGAAAAGAGTACCGTGTAAAGTCCCGATTTCGTCCGTTATCCGTAAAGCAGTTTTCGCAGCACAATTCGACGGCTGTTCTGAGCTAGCTTCGTAATCATTCTGCCACTCTGAAGCCATATGTTTCCTACGAGACACTTCATCCGAGGACAGCGGGACGGCTTAGCTTAGACAATCTCTTTACAAACGAACAGTGGACATCTCTGGTGACGATGACAGATTTTGTCCGACAATGGCGACGGCCATTCAACCGACATTACTGAGCGATTCAACTCGCAGCGACTTCTACGTACTATGGTGTTTTCCATAACGCAAACATCTTTTGGTATCCGTTGTCTGCCTTAAAAAAATGGAGAAAGCCTTTCTAAAGCTTATACGACTGAAACAGGATAATACTCTCAATAGCGAATTCCATGCTATTCGCAGTGGATTCAACCTACCAACCTCAAACTGGCGGCTTCCCTTAAGCCCGTTTTTTGACAAAGAGGATATTTTTCGTATATTTCTTATATTTACCATCCAAAAACTGGAGCACTGGTCTGACTATTTATCATTCAAACATACAGAAGCACTCCTCATGGTGGAACCCAGCCCTACAAACGACAACGCCGTAGAACTCTAGTGCGACTAGTGCCTCACTACAGATGCAACGAGTAATGGTGCCCCGGCTTTTTGTGGCACCCGGGGTTGACTACTGCTGACCAGTCATAACGTCATAACGTGTCACGTGCAACAGTAAAAATATACATGGATATCTTCGTTTGGATGGTGACGATGGTAGTTCATACTGAAGTTGTCGATGATCTAAGCGCACAGGCCTTCCTGGACGCCGTTAGTCGAAGTCGATCTACCTTAAGAGGATTTCATTGGTTACCACAGCGGACACAACCTGCAAGTTAAAGGCAATCGGGGGACTAAATGGAACATCATCACACACAGATTTTCATATCAAAGCGGGATCACCTCGATCGTTTTGTGGGGGCAGTGCAGTAAATTACAGACAATGGCTGCGTGCATTCAGGCTTGCCTATATTTTCGTCGTCAACCCCCTTCACGATGAAGGACGACAAGTTGGCTTTGACACCTGGAGACGTCTTTATCAGCGCAGCCTAACATTTAGGTGGTCATTCGTTATGAGAATTTCCACAAATTAACTGGTGCTTGAGCAGAGTGTCAGAGGTGCAGACGGGCAGTGATGGACTTGTGCGTGAACTTACTTTCAACACTGTAATGGAAATTGGACTCCTTTAGTAGGGTTTTCGTATTCTTACTTATTCCTGTAAACAGAGAATTTCGAACCCAGCGGTTCGACCGGGCAGGATGTGATAGCTGGGGTTGCCAGCTTGCCTTGCGGCTAATTTTTATCGAAACTGTTTTTAACAATCTGGAAAGTAGTTTAAGGGACGAATTAAGTAATGCTGTAAAACAGAGCCTATACAAATTATTATTAATACCATCTAAACCTGGACTTTGTTTATATTTTATTCTTTTAATGAATTTTTTGACTTAAACTGTATTCAATTAATTTTTGTTCCATATTTCTGTAGACACTTGATTAGAACTATGTGTGTGTGTGAGACCGCAAATCGGAAATTTTCGAGAAACAGATAGATAAACGGAATAAGCGTTAAGTTGGGAGAAATTTGTGCTGTTGAAGAGACGGCTGTTAAGAAAGTGCTCGCCATATGAAGCGATATGACACGTTATGTTAAATGATGAAAAGGATCTTCCAGTGCTCATTTTTAGAATGGTCGAAATTTCAGGTTATTTGAGGTTAAGCAATAAATAATAATACAAATAAATTATTCTAGTATTTTAACCACTTGATTACCCATAGACAGCTCCTATTAAAATTTCAGCAGACACAACGCGCATGATAAGAGGTGTGTTTCAGTGCTTTCTGTACCAAATTCTGAAGTGTAATTACAAAAAAAAAAAAAAAACTATTAAGAACTGCGATATTTACCGCAGCGATTGCTACAGAGAGAGAAGGCAGCGCTTATTCGAATACGGATTTGTTGTTCGAGATTAGGCAAAAAGTCTTGAGCTCCGACCCGCCCGCGAAACGCCTCATGACAATCCGTATCAAGGCTAAATTCGGGAATTTCAGCTTAATTTTCGCTCACGCCTTCTTGAAAAGTCGCGCAAAGAACTTCCGCTTTTTCTTGCGGGTCTTCGATCACGAATAGATAATCGTCTAGAATAGCGTTATCTGGATTAACTTCTGCTGTTGTCTGTTGTTCTGGGGAGCTTAAGACACGGAAGATCGCTTTGCCTGTTACTCCTGAAGAACTTATTTATTTGTGGAAACATGCACGGGTTGTTAGACTTCACAGCCCGAACCTTGTTGTTCCAAAACGAATTTACAGAAAGTCTGTAATTTTGAGCTATTAAAGCTTGAATGTTCTTAATAAGCGCCTTCAGTGTCCTAATCTCCTCGTTCTGTCGGTCTGTAAAGCGCCTGTATAAGGTTTTCAACCTTGATAGGAATCTGCTTTTATGTCGGTGAAGTGCGTCAATTGTCGCATTGCGGTAGCAGTTCTCAATTTCCGTTTGTCTATACCGTGGTAGAGTGCAGTCCATTGTTTGTTTAATTGAGTCGTCCAACTGTAGCAGATACATGTCGATCTCCTCATTAGACAAGTTTCTGTTGGATGGTATGTGGAGAATGTTTGAGGAGATTGTTCTTAACAAATGTCTGGAGAAGCGTGGCCAACGCGCCTTACGGTAGTTGTAGGGATACGTTTGGACAAACTCTCCTAATTCCGCAATGTCGTTGGGAACCTTAATTTCGGCACTGAGTCCGCAATGGTCGCTGAGATACACAAAGGTGTTCAGGCAATTGACAGTATGTCCAATATTGTCGGTCAAATGCAGTCTTGCGTCTAGCAGCATGAGATCCAGAAACGAACCACTTTTGGGAAAGACGAGATCTCAGTTGCTTTCAAATCAAGCCTATACTCGACACTGTGTAAACAGAACCAGCTGTAAAGCTGGTCCCCTCGAGGATTGGAAAGTGTATTACCCCAATATACATGTCGGGCATTTAAATCTCCCGCCAAAATGTAATAATTTTCTTCCGAATCAAGCCTAAGGCAATGAAAGAGTGAATCGAGCTCTGAAATAGTCGATCTGGCGTGAGGGGATCCGGAGGCATAGACCGACACTACGTACAATTTCCTCCCGCTACATAGAGAGATGCACGCAATGCAGGCCTCTAACCCCTGAAACCGACGTACTTCGCTACTGTACACTACTTTATGTTTTGTTTTGTTCTTAACGAAGATCGCGACGCCGCCCCCACTTTGGGAGTTGGGCCTATCTCTTCTGATAATATTATATTTACTGTGCACCATTTTGTTTCTCTGAGTTAGCTTAGTTTCGCTAACCAGTAGAAAGTCTGGGCTCTGGTCGTCCAACAATTTAAATAGCTCTAATCATCTTTCGCTTCCTACTAGTGAGTTCACATTCACTGCAAGGATCTTGTAAGTGGCCCCCATAGGCGTACCCATTATGACTGGAGACGTGCTTGGCTCTGCAGGAGTGCCAGAATTTGGCCAACCTGCTCCTCTAGCCGAGTCATGCGCCTTTCCATGGTGACTTTCCATTCGGGCGATGACTCGGGAGCATTTGACACCACAGTTTTTGCAGCTGGAACCTGCGCCGCTTTCAACTGTTGTTGTTGATTTGCCGTCGCCCTCCCACCAGACACCATATTGGCGATCGTCATTTGAGGGGTGACGGGTATGGCTGCCCCGAGTGGATGTTTCACTGGGGGCTGCTTCTGCAGAGCCATCTTTGCTTTCCGCTCTTGGAATTTAGGGCATCCTCGATAATTTGCGGTGTGCCCCGCATTCCCGCAGAGTACACATTTGAGTTGATTTTTGTCAACTGCTTCGCCTAGCCCCAGAGAACATTTGTCTGCATTGTGGTCTCCGCTGCACTTCACGCATCGAGGCTGCATTTGGCAGTTCGACGCCGTGTGTCCGAACCTTTGGCAGCGGTAGCACTCTCCAATGCCAGCAATCTAAAAATCGAATTCTGTTTAGATTGTCGAGCTAACTATTGGGTGCAACCTGTACAATATAGAAGGGCAATTTCAGCCCCTCTCTCTTGGCCCTTGCTGTATTGAAAGGTTTGACCCCTACGAACTCAAGACCATCACACACTTGCTCTTTGAGCATTTGGAGAACCTCCTCCGCTTCCGGCGGTTGAGGGAGTTTCAACAATACGGCGCGAAGCTTTTCGCCTTTTGGCGTGAATGAAAAAAAACTCCGTCGTCGAAATCTCCAAACACTTTTTGATTTTGTTGTAGTGATCTACTGTTTTGCAGTAAATCGAAAATTTCTCAGAACCATTGCCTTTTTTAATTACAAAATTGCCTATACCTATGGCTGACTTACATACCTTAGCCGTTTTAGTAATATCCGTCCTAAATACGTTTATTGGTGGTACTCTGTCCTTTATTGGGGGCCGCTGCTGTTGTTGTGCTGCTGCTGACGTTCCTGTGTTTTTGTCTGCTGTTGCTGGAACGTTTCCTGCTGTTCCTGGGACATTTACTGCTGTTGCTGTACTGGCAGCTTTATTTTGTTGCTGGGGTTGTTGCCGTTTTTGTTTTTTGTTCTTTTTAGTGTGTTGCACTTTTGGTGTGCTCCGTCCTCGTTGTGTTTCCGCGTTTTGTTTTCTTTGGTTGTTCGCTTCTCTTAGTTCTCTGAGTTCTAGGAGGAGAGATTTAGTCTTCTCTCTCAACCTAGAGACCTCGAGTTCCTTATCGAAAATAATTTTTTCGGCCTCATCTTCCGTGTCTGTTGTCGCTGGTGACGCAAAACTGTTGCTGCTCACCGCGAAAAGCCCTTCTCCACCATCGGACACATAGTCGATGGTTTCGTCGACAGTGGAAACCTCGGCTGCATTTAAAGATGCCGCCGCTTCATCGTGCCCTTCCCCCTTCAGACCTTTGGGGGATGCCTTTGTGTTGCGGCGTTTCCGTACTGGGGATCGAACCTACGACCGCCTCGTCCCGAGCATTTGTTCTATGCATCAAGCCAAAAGACTCTTGACAGATCGGTTGATCACAATACTATATGTCTTTATTTCAGAGGTTTTATTTTATTTAATGCACTCGCGTGAATTGAACCACTCTCTGGGGAGGTCTGTTAAAGACTGATGAAAGCATCGTTCATTAGCTCTATTAATTCTGATGTGGAATTGTAAGTTATAAATGCCTCATAAATTTTTTAAATATCATTTTGATTTTTCGGTTTTTGTTCCTGCCTTGGTTGATAAAGATCTGATTTCTGAAACTGTTTATTGGATTTTCAACAGAGGGTATTACTATAGTTACTGAAATCTCACTGTGCGCTGTTTGGTCTGATGCAGAGAGCGCATTGATATGTTGACGAGACAACGCGTCTGCTACCTTATTCTCTTTACCCGGTGTATAATAAAATATTGGAGCATATGGTGCACATTTGTACACTGAGTGTATTCATGTGTATAGGTACAATCATGTATATATGGGCGTATAGTATTATTCACGCATGTATATATGTGTGCATGTTTAGTTAAGGTAGTTTTAAGTTATTTTAAGGTAGTATGTTAGGTAGCATATGAGTTTTAACTAAAAAAATCGTTCAGTTATTAAGTTTTTTCCTTCAAATTTTTTCTTAATAATAAGCAGTACACATAATGATAATGAAGTCGATAAATATATGAAATGTAAGGTTAGGTCGAAAGACAAGAGATTAAGGATAAGTTTGGCTTAGAGCGCCCGTCGAGGGACAGTAAGTTCGATTGTAGAAAAAAAATTTACGACCAACTTGTCTTAAGCATTGTTGTCTAGTACGTAAGTTTGTTATGAACTGGAAATAAAAATGTATTAAAAATGAAAATGGAATGGACGTACACGAAAAAGCGAATGTTGAATTGATCTTTGATAGGATACAGAAACTGAAACTTAACTTCCATGAACGCTGTAGTTCTTTTTAATAGTCTACGAGATAAATAATCTTTATTACTAAATCATTTATTAGCTTATCTTTTACTTCCTTGTTAATCATACCGTTATATCCCTTTGTCAGTTTATTTGTACTTATTTTCTTATTTATGTTTTATTAATTTTTTTTTATTATTAAACCTGTTTATTTATTTATTTTTTTTATTTATTTAGTTAGTTTGTTATTTGTTTACTTATATATATATATATATATATATAATTATCAACCTACTATTTTATAATTTATTAATTAATATTTCTATGTTATATATACTTGTTTTCATATAGTTTTTTTTTTTATTTTTTTCATTTATATTTTTTTTTTGTGGTTCACATTGGAGGTTTTTTTTGTATTTTCCTCCAAAAGAAACGACGATGACGAGTCATTGCAGAAAATAAAAGTAGTGCCTATGTTTGGGCGAAACTTATATATTACTTAGTGCTGTGTAGAAGACGGCGCCGTTCGAGGTTAGTAGTGATCTGGATGCGATTCCGTTTTTACTATCAAACATTTATGGAGAGAGAAGCGGGAGACCGGTACTTCGGATGGTCTTTCCTTGGCATCGGGGCTCCAACATAATGTACGATCGACAAACCAGCACTGGCAGTGGAGACACAAAGAGAGAGACACTACAACACCATGAGAGGCTGGTCAGCGGGAAGTGAGAGAATAAGAGTAAAAACAAAGAAGAAAAATATCCTCAGCACGAGAGGCGTTATCACGAGTGCAGGGGGAAAAGTAAGAATTGGCTTAAGAGATAAAAAAAAGAGAGAGTGGACAAATTTGCAAACACAATGCTTGCCGCTGTTGGTTTCGTACGATCGTACGTACGTGAGTGAGTGAGGGGGGATGTGAACCGTACGACTGAGGAGGAAAGTGCGAATGGTGAGAGATGTGTGTGAGTGCGTAGACTGAGCCATCGTATGGTGACAAATATGTGTGTAGAATGAGAGTAGCGGAAATGTGGGAGAATTGTTGATGCGGGATGGTAAGAGATATGAGCCGTGCGCCGGTGCAATGGGATTTCTCCCACCACCAGTATGTCAATTGAAATTTTACATGGAGAAGAGGAGCTTCAGAAAAAAGAACTAAAGAAGAACAAAGAGAAAAAAGGAAAAAAAATGAAAGTGGACAAAATAAGAAAAAAGTGTGAAAAGAAAGAAACAGATAGAAAGGAGGCACATTAGAAAAGGAAAAGGATTTAGGACTACAGGAAGGAAGTTTCCGGGAGAGGCAAAAGAGGAAACTAGCGGAAGAGTAAAACAACGAAGGAATCCAGTAACGAATAAGTACCCCTACGTAAGAATACATTTTTTTATTTATATATTTGGTGAATTAGCAGTGTTGAAGGGATCCCCTTAGGGCCCTTAGTGAGAGGCGGAAAAGAGTACCGTGTAAAGTCCCGATTTCGTCCGTTATCCGTAAAGCAGTTTTCGCAGCACAATTCGACGGCTGTTCTGAGCTAGCTTCGTAATCATTCTGCCACTCTGAAGCCATATGTTTCCTACGAGACACTTCATCCGAGGACAGCGGGACGGCTTAGCTTAGACAATCTCTTTACAAACGAACAGTGGACATCTCTGGTGACGATGACAGATTTTGTCCGACAATGGCGACGGCCATTCAACCGACATTACTGAGCGATTCAACTCGCAGCGACTTCTACGTACTATGGTGTTTTCCATAACGCAAACATCTTTAGGTATCCATTGTCTGCCTTAAAAAAATGGAGAAAGCCTTTCTAAAGCTTATACGACTGAAACAGGATAATACTCTCAATAGCGAATTCCATGCTATTCGCAGTGGATTCAACCTACCAACCTCAAACTGGCGGCTTCCCTTAAGCCCGTTTTTTGACAAAGAGGATATTTTTCGTATATTTCTTATATTTACCATCCAAAAACTGGAGCACTGGTCTGACTATTTATCATTCAAACATACAGAAGCACTCCTCATGGTGGAACCCAGCCCTACAAACGACAACGCCGTAGAACTCTAGTGCGACTAGTGCCTTACTACAGATGCAACGAGTAATGGTGCCCCGGCTTTTTGTGGCACCCGGGGTTGACTACTGCTGACCAGTCATAACGTCATAACGTGTCACGTGCAACAGTAAAAATATACTTGGATATCTTCGTTTGGATGGTGACGATGGTAGTTCATACTGAAGTTGTCGATGATCTAAGCGCACAGGCCTTCCTGGACGCCGTTAGTCGAAGTCGATCTACCTTAAGAGGATTTCATTGGTTACCACAGCGGACACAACCTGCAAGTTAAAGGCAATCGGGGGACTAAATGGAACATCATCACACACAGATTTTCATATCAAAGCGGGATCACCTCGATCGTTTTGTGGGGGCAGTGCAGTAAATTACAGACAATGGCTGCGTGCATTCAGGCTTGCCTATATTTTCGTCGTCAACCCCCTTCACGATGAAGGACGACAAGTTGGCTTTGACACCTGGAGACGTCTTTATCAGCGCAGCCTAACATTTAGGTGGTCATTCGTTATGAGAATTTCCACAAATTAACTGGTGCTTGAGCAGAGTGTCAGAGGTGCAGACGGGCAGTGATGGACTTGTGAGTGAACTTACTTTCAACACTGTAATGGAAATTGGACTCCTTTAGTACGGTTTTCGTATTCTTACTTATTCCTGTAAACAGAGAATTTCGAACCCAGCGGTTCGACCGGGCAGGATGTGATAGCTGGGGTTGCCAGCTTGCCTTGCGGCTAATTTTTATCGAAACTGTTTTTAACAATCTGGAAAGTAGTTTAAGGGACGAATTAAGTAATGCTGTAAGAAACAGAGCCTATACAAATTATTATTAATACCATCTAAACCTGGACTTTGTTTATATTTTATTCTTTTAATGAATTTTTTGACTTAAACTGTATTCAATTAATTTTTGTTCCATATTTCTGTAGACACTTGATTAGAACTATGTGTGTGTGTGAGACCGCAAATCGGAAATTTTCGAGAAACAGATAGATAAACGGAATAAGCGTTAAGTTGGGAGAAATTTGTGCTGTTGAAGAGACGGCTGTTAAGAAAGTGCTCGCCATATGAAGCGATATGACACGTTATGTTAAATGATGAAAAGGATCTTCCAGTGCTCATTTTTAGAATGGTCGAAATTTCAGGTTATTTGAGGTTAAGCAATAAATAATAATACAAATAAATTATTCTAGTATTTTAACCACTTGATTACCCATAGACAGCTCCTATTAAAATTTCAGCAGACACAACGCGCATGATAAGAGGTGTGTTTCAGTGCTTTCTGTACCAAATTCTGAAGTGTAATTACAAAAAAAAAAAAAACTATTAAGAACTGCGATATTTACCGCAGCGATTGCTACAGAGAGAGAAGGCAGCGCTTATTCGAATACGGATTTGTTGTTCGAGATTAGGCAAAAAGTCTTGAGCTCCGACCCGCCCGCGAAACGCCTCATGACAATCCGTATCAAGGCTAAATTCGGGAATTTCAGCTTAATTTTCGCTCACGCCTTCTTGAAAAGTCGCGCAAAGAACTTCCGCTTTTTCTTGCGGGTCTTCGATCACGAATAGATAATCGTCTAGAATAGCGTTATCTGGATTAACTTCTGCTGTTGTCTGTTGTTCTGGGGAGCTTAAGACACGGAAGATCGCTTTGCCTGTTACTCCTGAAGAACTTATTTATTTGTGGAAACATGCACGGGTTGTTAGACTTCACAGCCCGAACCTTGTTGTTCCAAAACGAATTTACAGAAAGTCTGTAATTTTGAGCTATTAAAGCTTGAATGTTCTTAATAAGCGCCTTCAGTGTCCTAATCTCCTCGTTCTGTCGGTCTGTAAAGCGCCTGTATAAGGTTTTCAACCTTGATAGGAATCTGCTTTTATGTCGGTGAAGTGCGTCAATTGTCGCATTGCGGTAGCAGTTCTCAATTTCCGTTTGTCTATACCGTGGTAGAGTGCAGTCCATTGTTTGTTTAATTGAGTCGTCCAACTGTAGCAGATACATGTCGATCTCCTCATTAGACAAGTTTCTGTTGGATGGTATGTGGAGAATGTTTGAGGAGATTGTTCTTAACAAATGTCTGGAGAAGCGTGGCCAACGCGCCTTACGGTAGTTGTAGGGATACGTTTGGACAAACTCTCCTAATTCCGCAATGTCGTTGGGAACCTTAATTTCGGCACTGAGTCCGCAATGGTCGCTGAGATACACAAAGGTGTTCAGGCAATTGACAGTATGTCCAATATTGTCGGTCAAATGCAGTCTTGCGTCTAGCAGCATGAGATCCAGAAACGAACCACTTTTGGGAAAGACGAGATCTCAGTTGCTTTCAAATCAAGCCTATACTCGACACTGTGCAAACAGAACCAGCTGTAAAGCTAGTCCCCTCGAGGATTGGAAAGTGTATTACCCCAATATACATGTCGGGCATTTAAATCTCCCGCCAAAATGTAATAATTTTCTTCCGAATCAAGCCTAAGGCAATGAAAGAGTGAATCGAGCTCTGAAATAGTCGATCTGGCGTGAGGGGATCCGGAGGCATAGACCGACACTACGTACAATTTCCTCCCGCTACATAGAGAGATGCACGCAATGCAGGCCTCTAACCCCTGAAACCGACGTACTTCGCTACTGTACACTACTTTATGTTTTGTTTTGTTCTTAACGAAGATCGCGACGCCGCCCCCACTTTGGGAGTTGGGCCTATCTCTTCTGATAATATTATATTTACTGTGCACCATTTTGTTTCTCTGAGTTAGCTTAGTTTCGCTAACCAGTAGAAAGTCTGGGCTCTGGTCGTCCAACAATTTAAATAGCTCTAATCATCTTTCGCTTCCTACTAGTGAGTTCACATTCACTGCAAGGATCTTGTAAGTGGCCCCCATAGGCGTACCCATTATGACTGGAGACGTGCTTGGCTCTGCAGGAGTGCCAGAATTTGGCCAACCTGCTCCTCTAGCCGAGTCATGCGCCTTTCCATGGTGACTTTCCATTCGGGCGATGACTCGGGAGCATTTGACACCACAGTTTTTGCAGCTGGAACCTGCGCCGCTTTCAACTGTTGTTGTTGATTTGCCGTCGCCCTCCCACCAGACACCATATTGGCGATCGTCATTTGAAGGGTGACGGGTATGGCTGCCCCGAGTGGATGTTTCACTGGGGTCTGCTTCTGCAGAGCCATCTTTGCTTTCCGCTCTTGGAATTTAGGGCATCCTCGATAATTTGCGGTGTGCCCCGCATTCCCGCAGAGTACACATTTGAGTTGATTTTTGTCAACTGCTTCGCCTAGCCCCAGAGAACATTTGTCTGCATTGTGGTCTCCGCTGCACTTCACGCATCGAGGCTGCATTTGGCAGTTCGACGCCGTGTGTCCGAACCTTTGGCAGCGGTAGCACTCTCCAATGCCAGCAATCTAAAAATCGAATTCTGTTTAGATTGTCGAGCTAACTATTGGGTGCAACCTGTACAATATAGAAGGGCAATTTCAGCCCCTCTCTCTTGGCCCTTGCTGTATTGAAAGGTTTGACCCCTACGAACTCAAGACCATCACACACTTGCTCTTTGAGCATTTGGAGAACCTCCTCCGCTTCCGGCGGTTGAGGGAGTTTCAACAATACGGCGCGAAGCTTTTCGCCTTTTGGCGTGAATGAAAAAAAACTCTGTCGTCGAAATCTCCAAACACTTTTTGATTTTGTTGTAGTGATCTACTGTTTTGCAGTAAATCGAAAATTTCTCAGAACCATTGCCTTTTTTAATTACAAAATTGCCTATACCTATGGCTGACTTACATACCTTAGCCGTTTTAGTAATATCCGTCCTAAATACGTTTATTGGTGGTACTCTGTCCTTTATTGGGGGCCGCTGCTGTTGTTGTGCTGCTGCTGACGTTCCTGTGTTTTTGTCTGCTGTTGCTGGAACGTTTCCTGCTGTTCCTGGGACATTTACTGCTGTTGCTGTACTGGCAGCTTTATTTTGTTGCTGGGGTTGTTGCCGTTTTTGTTTTTTGTTCTTTTTAGTGTGTTGCACTTTTGGTGTGCTCTGTCCTCGTTGTGTTTCCGCGTTTTGTTTTCTTTGGTTGTTCGCTTCTCTTAGTTCTCTGAGTTCTAGGAGGAGAGATTTAGTCTTCTCTCTCAACCTAGAGACTTCGAGTTCCTTATCGAAAATAATTTTTTCGGCCTCATCTTCCGTGTCTGTTGTCGCTGGTGACGCAAAACTGTTGCTGCTCACCGCGAAAAGCCCTTCTCCACCATCGGACACATAGTCGATGGTTTCGTCGACAGTGGAAACCTCGGCTGCATTTAAAGATGCCGCCGCTTCATCGTGCCCTTCCCCCTTCAGACCTTTGGGGGATGCCTTTGTGTTGCGGCGTTTCCGTACCGGGGATCGAACCTACGACCGCCTCGTCCCGAGCATTTGTTCTATGCATCAAGCCAAAAGACTCTTGACAGATCGGTTGATCACAATACTATATGTCTTTATTTCAGAGGTTTTATTTTATTTAATGCACTCGCGTGAATTGAACCACTCTCTGGGGAGGTCTGTTAAAGACTGATGAAAGCATCGTCCATTAGCTCTATTAATTCTGATGTGGAATTGTAAGTTATAAATGCCTCATAAATTTTTTAAATATCATTTTGATTTTTCGGTTTTTGTTCCTGCCTTGGTTGATAAAGATCTGATTTCTGAAACTGTTTATTGGATTTTCAACAGAGGGTATTACTATAGTTACTGAAATCTCACTGTGCGCTGTTTGGTCTGATGCAGAGAGCGCATTGATATGTTGACGAGACAACGCGTCTGCTACCTTATTCTCTTTACCCGGTGTATAATAAAATATTGGAGCATATGGTGCACATTTGTACACTGAGTGTATTCATGTGTATAGGTACAATCATGTATATATGGGCGTATAGTATTATTCACGCATGTATATATGTGTGCATGTTTAGTTAAGGTAGTTTTAAGTTATTTTAAGGTAGTATGTTAGGTAGCATATGAGTTTTAACTAAAAAAATCGTTCAGTTATTAAGTTTTTTCCTTCAAATTTTTTCTTAATAAT
The DNA here is from genome assembly GCA_955652365.1 of Eristalinus aeneus. Lineage (NCBI taxonomy): Eukaryota > Metazoa > Arthropoda > Insecta > Diptera > Syrphidae > Eristalinus > Eristalinus aeneus. The sequence continues at coordinate 13,396,612 of OY019132.1, read as the reverse complement.
AAGCAGTACACATAATGATAATGAAGTCGATAAATATATGAAATGTAAGGTTAGGTCGAAAGACAAGAGATTAAGGATAAGTTTGGCTTAGAGCGCCCGTCGAGGGACAGTAAGTTCGATTGTAGAAAAAAAATTTACGACCGACTTGTCTTAAGCATTGTTGTCTAGTACGTAAGTTTGTTATGAACTGGAAATAAAAATGTATTAAAAATGAAAATGGAATGGACGTACACGAAAAAGCGAATGTTGAATTGATCTTTGATAGGATACAGAAACTGAAACTTAACTTCCATGAACGCTGTAGTTCTTTTTAATAGTCTACGAGATAAATAATCTTTATTACTAAATCATTTATTAGCTTATCTTTTACTTCCTTGTTAATCATACCGTTATATCCCTTTGTCAGTTTATTTGTACTTATTTTCTTATTTATGTTTTATTAATTTTTTTTTTATTATTAAACCTGTTTATTTATTTATTTTTTTTATTTATTTAGTTAGTTTGTTATTTGTTTACTTATATATATATATATATATATATATATATATATATATATAATTATCAACCTACTATTTTATAATTTATTAATTAATATTTCTATGTTATATATACTTGTTTTCATATAGTTTTTTTTTTATTTTTTTCATTTATATTTTTTTTTTGTGGTTCACATTGGAGGTTTTTTTTGTATTTTCCTCCAAAAGAAACGACGACGATGACGAGTCATTGCAGAAAATAAAAGTAGTGCCTATGTTTGGGCGAAACTTATATATTACTTAGTGCTGTGTAGAAGACGGCGCCGTTCGAGGTTAGTAGTGATCTGGATGCGATTCCGTTTTTACTATCAAACATTTATGGAGAGAGAAGCGGGAGACCGGTACTTCGGATGGTCTTTCCTTGGCATCGGGGCTCCAACATAATGTACGATCGACAAACCAGCACTGGCAGTGGAGACACAAAGAGAGAGACACTACAACACCATGAGAGGCTGGTCAGCGGGAAGTGAGAGAATAAGAGTAAAAACAAAGAAGAAAAATATCCTCAGCACGAGAGGCGTTATCACGAGTGCAGGGGGAAAAGTAAGAATTGGCTTAAGAGATAAAAAAAAGAGAGAGTGGACAAATTTGCAAACACAATGCTTGCCGCTGTTGGTTTCGTACGATCGTACGTACGTGAGTGAGTGAGGGGGGATGTGAACCGTACGACTGAGGAGGAAAGTGCGAATGGTGAGAGATGTGTGTGAGTGCGTAGACTGAGCCATCGTATGGTGACAAATATGTGTGTAGAATGAGAGTAGCGGAAATGTGGGAGAATTGTTGATGCGGGATGGTAAGAGATATGAGCCGTGCGCCGGTGCAATGGGATTTCTCCCACCACCAGTATGTCAATTGAAATTTTACATGGAGAAGAGGAGCTTCAGAAAAAAGAACTAAAGAAGAACAAAGAGAAAAAAGGCAAAAAAATGAAAGTGGACAAAATAAGAAAAAAGTGTGAAAAGAAAGAAACAGATAGAAAGGAGGCACATTAGAAAAGGAAAAGGATTTAGGACTACAGGAAGGAAGTTTCCGGGAGAGGCAAAAGAGGAAACTAGCGGAAGAGTAAAACAACGAAGGAATCCAGTAACGAATAAGTACCCCTACGTAAGAATACATTTTTTTATTTATATATTTGGTGAATTAGCAGTGTTGAAGGGATCCCCTTAGGGCCCTTAGTGAGAGGCGGAAAAGAGTACCGTGTAAAGTCCCGATTTCGTCCGTTATCCGTAAAGCAGTTTTCGCAGCACAATTCGACGGCTGTTCTGAGCTAGCTTCGTAATCATTCTGCCACTCTGAAGCCATATGTTTCCTACGAGACACTTCATCCGAGGACAGCGGGACGGCTTAGCTTAGACAATCTCTTTACAAACGAACAGTGGACATCTCTGGTGACGATGACAGATTTTGTCCGACAATGGCGACGGCCATTCAACCGACATTACTGAGCGATTCAACTCGCAGCGACTTCTACGTACTATGGTGTTTTCCATAACGCAAACATCTTTAGGTATCCATTGTCTGCCTTAAAAAAATGGAGAAAGCCTTTCTAAAGCTTATACGACTGAAACAGGATAATACTCTCAATAGCGAATTCCATGCTATTCGCAGTGGATTCAACCTACCAACCTCAAACTGGCGGCTTCCCTTAAGCCCGTTTTTTGACAAAGAGGATATTTTTCGTATATTTCTTATATTTACCATCCAAAAACTGGAGCACTGGTCTGACTATTTATCATTCAAACATACAGAAGCACTCCTCATGGTGGAACCCAGCCCTACAAACGACAACGCCGTAGAACTCTAGTGCGACTAGTGCCTTACTACAGATGCAACGAGTAATGGTGCCCCGGCTTTTTGTGGCACCCGGGGTTGACTACTGCTGACCAGTCATAACGTCATAACGTGTCACGTGCAACAGTAAAAATATACTTGGATATCTTCGTTTGGATGGTGACGATGGTAGTTCATACTGAAGTTGTCGATGATCTAAGCGCACAGGCCTTCCTGGACGCCGTTAGTCGAAGTCGATCTACCTTAAGAGGATTTCATTGGTTACCACAGCGGACACAACCTGCAAGTTAAAGGCAATCGGGGGACTAAATGGAACATCATCACACACAGATTTTCATATCAAAGCGGGATCACCTCGATCGTTTTGTGGGGGCAGTGCAGTAAATTACAGACAATGGCTGCGTGCATTCAGGCTTGCCTATATTTTCGTCGTCAACCCCCTTCACGATGAAGGACGACAAGTTGGCTTTGACACCTGGAGACGTCTTTATCAGCGCAGCCTAACATTTAGGTGGTCATTCGTTATGAGAATTTCCACAAATTAACTGGTGCTTGAGCAGAGTGTCAGAGGTGCAGACGGGCAGTGATGGACTTGTGCGTGAACTTACTTTCAACACTGTAATGGAAATTGGACTCCTTTAGTACGGTTTTCGTATTCTTACTTATTCCTGTAAACAGAGAATTTCGAACCCAGCGGTTCGACCGGGCAGGATGTGATAGCTGGGGTTGCCAGCTTGCCTTGCGGCTAATTTTTATCGAAACTGTTTTTAACAATCTGGAAAGTAGTTTAAGGGACGAATTAAGTAATGCTGTAAGAAACAGAGCCTATACAAATTATTATTAATACCATCTAAACCTGGACTTTGTTTATATTTTATTCTTTTAATGAATTTTTTGACTTAAACTGTATTCAATTAATTTTTGTTCCATATTTCTGTAGACACTTGATTAGAACTATGTGTGTGTGTGAGACCGCAAATCGGAAATTTTCAAGAAACAGATAGATAAACGGAATAAGCGTTAAGTTGGGAGAAATTTGTGCTGTTGAAGAGACGGCTGTTAAGAAAGTGCTCGCCATATGAAGCGATATGACACGTTATGTTAAATGATGAAAAGGATCTTCCAGTGCTCATTTTTAGAATGGTCGAAATTTCAGGTTATTTGAGGTTAAGCAATAAATAATAATACAAATAAATTATTCTAGTATTTTAACCACTTGATTACCCATAGACAACTCCTATTAAAATTTCAGCAGACACAACGCGCATGATAAGAGGTGTGTTTCAGTGCTTTCTGTACCAAATTCTGAAGTGTAATTACAAAAAAAAAAAAAACTATTAAGAACTGCGATATTTACCGCAGCGATTGCTACAGAGAGAGAAGGCAGCGCTTATTCGAATACGGATTTGTTGTTCGAGATTAGGCAAAAAGTCTTGAGCTCCGACCCGCCCGCGAAACGCCTCATGACAATCCGTATCAAGGCTAAATTCGGGAATTTCAGCTTAATTTTCGCTCACGCCTGAGGAGAAGGATGACAACACCAAGGATGACTTCTATGATCTCCTATAAAGAACAAACGATGTCGACATCCTGCACGACAACACATCCAGAAACGGACTCAGGCTGTTGGACTTCGCCTCGGGGCGGAACCTTTCTGTGGCTAGCACGCGGTTCCCACACCTGGACATTCACAAAGGGACCTAGCGATCTCCTGATCAATCAACCAGATGGTGCAAATTGCCACATCGGCGTAATGAACGAGGTATACTTAATAGAATCCTCTGCAAGTTTTACATAATGAAAACATGGTGAAAATATTTCGTATTTCTTTAATAAATAAATAAATGGTCTTCAAAAAGTGGCAGAGGATAATTATGTTGAAGTATAATCTTGTTCAGCTCTCTAAAGTCAACGCAAGGCCTAAGTTCTTTATTCTTTTTGTAAACAAGAACTATTGGCGATGCGTATGGAGAACTAGATTCACGAATAATTCCTTTAGCCAATAGATCGTCAGGAATCCTTTGGAGCCAGACTTTGTGTGCATAAGGAAGCCTTCTAGGTGCACAGTGAAAAGGTATATCTTTTGACAATGAAATTTTCATTTCAAAATCGGTTTCAGGAAATTTCTTTAATCCTACTTTTAATACCCTGACTTAGACTAGGGTTAATATTTAAATCACACTCACCCTGACCTGTGACGTCGATGTTTAATATTTCACTGATGACGTCAACGATGTTGTCTTGAGCACCTTGAGATGTAAGTAGAGATGACGATTGAAAATCAGTGTTGTTTGTTGCTCCGAGATCTTAACTGCAGCTGTTGTGATAATTTTTAACTATAGTTAAATGCAAACTGATAACTAAGCTTTCGTATTCTATAGAAGTGTTTATGCTTCCAATCGTTTCCAGTCGGCTATAGTTGACTCCGCAATAATTATGTTCATGTTATTCTTTGATCGCTGGACCACTTGCAATGAATTTCGCGTTCAAAATCATTGTCAGCTTTTATTGTTATTGTTGAAGTGTTGTTGGTGGGATCTTCTTTATATTGTTGCAATGCCATGTGGCCGGGTTGCCCGCATTTGTAGCATATTACTTCCTTCAATGAGAACTTCGTGGTGGTCAGTTGATTAGATAAATGTACGTTTTCAGCAGGTAGTTTTAGTTTGCTTGGTTGGTCGGCAGTGATTTGAGGGATAACGGAATTGAACCTGGTTGCTTGCTCGATAGCAGTGCGGTGGTTATTTTTTTGTTTACTGTATTCCCTAAGGACTGATTTTAATTCGCCAAGGTTTTCCGCACTATACAAAATACTCGATCAAATCTTCTTCTTCAACTTTACTGTGCAGGAAATTGCTTCCTGCATGTGTAGAACATATGGTATTGTTGCACGGTTTCGTCGTGACGTTTTTTTCTTTCACGCAGCTCGTTGTAGACGTCACACCTTGTCACGACTTTCTGAAACTCACTTCTCAAAGCATACTGTAACTGTTCGTAAGAAAAGTTTGGCTGTGCCTTTCAGGAGCCTCTTGGCATAAATGAAATGGTTTCGATCATCTAGCCTTAGACCTCCAAGCACTCCTAGTACTGCTCAATCCAAAATTGTACATTATAGTTATCGTTTCCGCTGAAAGGTGACACCGAATCTTCTATTTCTTTGAAGTTGCATGGCGACACTGGAAGAGAGAAAGATTCTGTTTCTTCTAATTGCATCTCGCGTAGCTGTAGTTTCTTTCCTGATTTCTGCTTTCTTCTTGCAGATTCTTTGCAGTTTTTATAACTCTGCATCGAGAGTCTCTTTGTCTTCGCTGCTGGATTCAACACTATCACATGGGGCAACTAAATCATCAATATTTAGTTCTCTACTTGATGATGGGAGAACCTGAATAAGCTTCGCTAAGTCTTAGTTTGAGTATTCACTTACTGCTTCTTGCACTCGGATTTTCAATTCGGCCTTAGTGCCTGTTGTCTGACATGTCAAGTGTCTGAGAAGTCTCGAAACTGTAGCAGACTCTAAAATATTTGCCCACTCCTCAGACATTATGTACACTTGCACAACGCAAAATTACTCGTTTCCGTACAATGAAAAAACGTTATTTTAGGGCAAACGTACACTCGCACTATATATTCGTTCCACCACCGTACCTCGCAACAAAACTTATTGACTTTCGCGCCGTAATCCCACTTCTGAGTTGTAGGAGAGTAAATAGAAAAATAAAACACTTGATGAAAACAAAAACGTTTAGATGACTGACTGACTGACCGTTTATTATTTATACATGTCTCTAACAAAGAGTGTAGACTTGGGGTCATTCACCCAACTAGATTACCGGCACTTTGCGGCTAACAAGCCGTATCGCAGTATGGTGTGTAAATTTTCTACTCATAGCCTAATACGGCCACTGCTGTCCCGTTTGGTTCAACGTGAGTGCAAGATTGAGGGAAAGAAAATTCTACTCCAATGAGGTCTAATACAACGAGCCGAACCTGAAACGAAAGGACAATTTCTTGGTGAAGTTGATTCGAGGTCACACTGCGAAAGCGATGAACTCGGTTAATAACTTGATCTCTGGGGCTTACTACCTTTAATCCACAGTACCACAAAAGAGTACGTCAAACTGGCTTCGTCCTCCCAGAAGTATTTCTCCATTTTGATAGGCATGGTCTTATATAAGACATAAATGCGGTACCGTTAATCTTTCACATCGCCCATTCAACTGTGGATGGGCGCCTCAACCACGACCATTCCGTCGCACAACGAGCTGAGGAAGATCTCCTCCACTTTAGTAGTTTCGGGATCAGTCGGGATAAGAAATAAAAAAAATAAAATAAAAATCTAAGTATACCTTTTATTAATGAGGAAATAAAAACATTTTATTCAAAGTATTGGCCATTGTTTTCTACACATTTTGACCACCTTTCTAGCAATTTGTGAATACCACTCCAATAAAATTGTTCGTCTTTTAAAGCAAACCAATCATACACCCAATTTTCGACCTCCTCGTAGGAATCAAAGTGCTGCTCAGCCAATGCGTGTCCCATCGATGAAAACAAATGGTAGTCGGAAGGAGCCAAGTCTGGTGAATACGGCGCGTGGGGTAGCTGCTCCCAGCCAAGTGTTTGGATTGTTTCCTGAACCGATTTTGCTTTGTGTGCAGGTGCATTGTCATGGAGCGAAATTACCTTGCCGTGTCTTCTGGCCCATTCTGGTCGTTTCTTGATCAATGCATGGTTAAAATTGATCATTTGTTGTCGGTAGCGATCAGTATTAACGGTTTCACCAGGTTTTAGGAGCTCGTAGTACAGCACACCTTTCTGATTCCACCATACACACAGCATTGTCTTCTTCCCGAATCAATCTGGTTTTGCAGTCGATGTTGATGGTTGTCCCAGATCAACCCATGATTTTTTCGGTTTAGGATTCTTATAAAAAATCCATTTTTCATCACCAGTAACAATCCGATTCATAACCGATTTTCTTTCGTGTCTTTGAAGCAAAATTTCTTAAGTGTTTTTTCGGTTTTCCATCTGTCTTTCATTCAATTCATGTGGCACCCATTTTCCACACTTTTGGATCTTTCCCATAGCTTTTAAACAGTCAGAAATTGTTTGCTGTGCAACATTTAACATTGCTGCCATTTGCTTTTGACTCAAAGTGTCATCTCCATCCAATTTCGTTTGCAATTCGGCGTCTTCAAACTTTTTTGGTGGTCTTCCACGTTCTTCATTTCTCACATCGAAAACATTATTTCTGAACCGTTGAAACCATCTTTTGCATGTTGTTTCTGATAGAGCATGATTCGCGACAAGCATTCCATGCGACTCAGCACTTTTCTTCAAATGAAAACAAAAAATTAATGCTTTCCGCAAATCATCACTTTCTGGTACAAAATTCGACATTTTTAACACGGTGAAAAAATATGATGTTGTTTGTTCAATGACTTAATGTATTCTAAATATTTTTCACAGATGTCATAGCAAACAAACAAAAAAAATAAGGGCTCGTTCACAACAAACGTTCCCTATCGAGACATTTGTATCTTGACGCTCACTTCATACCGGTATATCTGGTACTCGTGTTGTCTTATTTATTATTTATTTACTAGCTATACCCGGCGCGCTTTGCTAAGCATAAAATAAATTAAATTTAAAAAAATTAATGTTTATACATATACTAAAAAGAAGCAAATATCTTGTTTTTCTATCTGGTGCATAAACGAATAAGTTAGAAGGCTTTCCGACGCGTGAACAGGCTACATACAGTTGTCCATGAGAGAAGCACGGATTTTTTAAATTCAGGCCACACACTTGTAAGGATTGTCCTTGTGCCTTGTTGATGGTAATGGCATAGGCGAGTCGCACTGGAAACTGCAAACGTTTAAATTGGAATGGTAAATCAGTTGGGATCATTGGAATGCGAGGCAATAGGACATCTTCTCCTTTGAATTTTCCATTCAATATAGTAGCTTCGATGATATTCGCCATCATTTTTTTTACTGAAAGCCTAGTGCCGTTGCAAAGTGGATTAATGTTTCGAAGCAAAATGAAAGGCAAGCCAATTTTCAATGTTAAATCGTGCGGAGGCATGTCAGGTAAGTCAAGAACTCAGTTGGATAGTTGACAACTTCGTCTTGGTTCATCACAGTATCAATGGATTTATATGTTTTCGCTTCTCCAGGTATTTCACCTTGAATGGTGAAATTAATTGAGTTGACATCGTTGTTTTTGGCTGCTAATACAGCACGTTCACTGAGCCATGTATTATGTATTGGCTCGTCTGCATTTGATGTGAATATGCAGAAGTCTGGTGGCAATAAGATAAGTCAATTTACCATTTCCATCATCCAATTATTGTTTTGCAAAACGTTTAGCGGATCCATCAAGTTGGAATTTGGGTTTGTAAGTATAGTTTCTGCACATGTCGCCATAAAACGGATAATTTGAAATATGCATTCAGTTTGTCAGCCAGTGTTGAACGCGGAATAACGGGAAATGTTTGTTCAAAAACCCGAAACTATAAAATTAGCGCACCTAATACTCATTTCCTTTTAAGTCCTTTAGTGTGCAATGAGCGCTTCCAATGATTTTTTGTCATTGTATATTGACATTGATTTGCTATTGTTGAAGTAGTTTAACATTCGGTATTAACATTCAAACGTGATACGAAATTATTACACTACATTCAAATACCGTATACATATGTATGGTTCTGGTGGAGCCACCAATAAAAAAGCCGCTCCTTTGCAGTCGCTGCTCTGTCGCGGGCAGAAATCGCCCTACTGAACCGTAGGAGTTCCTCGTGCCTGCGGGCGACCTCCGGCTCGTATTTAAGCCGCCTTTCTACTGTGCGGCGTACAATATAGAAGATGATGGCAGCCTTCCCTATCTTGTATCAGGCCCTTAGTGTCCAAGTAGAGGAAAGCTTCAGCTGGAATGAAGACGTTCAGACGCATGGATTCATGGTACATTTCATTGGCGTAATAAGCCCCAAAGATCAGGCTGTTAGTTGAAGCCATGGCTCGAGCAGTGTAACTCCGAATAAACTTAATAGTAAAATTATCTATCCCTTAAAGGTTTGCCTCTTTGTGCAGGACCTCATTAGGATAGAATTTCTTGTAATTAGATTCTGATGTTCAGTCGCGATCGAAGCTTTCTTCGTAGCAGACGAAGTTTCCCTCAGTGATCCGTACAGATTTCAAAATTACTAAAAGAACCCGGTCGCTTAATGTTCAAGACGTTTTTGTCTTCAAGCATTCATTTAAATAAAATGGCAAAAAGAGACAGTGACTCTAGATATAATCGCTTTCTACCGCCTTCTTCCACTTTTACAACCTCGAACTCTGTCAAATTGTGATAGTGACGTGGAAATTGATGAAATTGTTAGCAAAAGCGAAAAGAAACGTGTTAAGATCCCGTCTGTGGTTATACTCCTTTAATCTAAAATGTTCTATACGTTTTTCAAAGAGAAACAAATATCCAATTATTTCACGAAAAAAGTGTCAATTGGCGTCAAAGTGATCTGTGGAGACATTAATACCCACAGTAAAGTGTGCGATATTGTCAAAAGTGTGCAGTGGTAATATTTTACGCATGAACTCCCATCTTCCAAATCTTTCAAGGTCATACTGTATGGCCTAGATGAAATGCCCATACCTACTCTTGAGAAAGAACCCAATACCCTCGGATTGAAATGCAATAATATTAAAATGATAAAAGAGAACATTGATCATTATGCAAACGTCTTTTACATAGTTTTCCTAGAGTTTGGTTTAATCAATTGCAATTTGAATTGCAATTGCGGATGGTATCCCCCCATTCTTCTGAAGAGGTATTCTTCTACGCTGGCAAAACCACTGCGTAAGCTTTTCTATCTGTCTTACTCTATAGGGCTCTTTCCGAGTAAGTGGAAAAAAGCAATTGTCCAGCCCGTCCCCAAGCTTTTTTATGACCGGCAATACGGCTTCCGCAGCAACAGGTTCACTGGTGATTTGATGGCTTATCTCACCGACAAAATGGAACCAATCTTTGCACAATGTAAGAGGAAGCAAGATCGTTTCACTTGATATTTTAAGAGCATTTGGCAGAGTCTGGCATCAGGGTCTCTTGTCGAAAATGCGTGCTTTTGGCGTCGATGAGTCTCTTCTTCAATGGATTAGAAATTACCTTTCGAACCGTTCAATACAAGATGTATTGGGTGGGTTCAAGTCTGATATTCACCATATTAATGCTGGTGTTCCCCAGGGCTCCGTTTTGTCTCCGAAACTCCCTCATTTTCATAAATGATCTCCTGTATGTCACTTCTAATCCAATTCACTCCTTCGCTGATGACAGTACAATCAGCTTTTCATATTCGTTCCTCGGCTCTCGTCCCTCCTCTTCGGCCATTGACTTGGAACGGCAGCGTATATTAAGCTCATTAAATTCCGATCTTGACAGCATAATTGATTTAAGTAAAAAAGAATAGAGTTGAATTTAATGCTTCCAAAACTCAGTGCTGTCTACTGTCACTCAAGCGTTCTTAAAACAACCTGCCATTATCTATGAATAGCTCCAGCATTGTTGAAATTGAACGACTTTCCGTCCTCGGTACGTGTATCAACTCAACACTAAGTTGGAACGATCACATATTCGAGGTCGACAAATATGCAGCGAAATGTCTAGGTTTCTTAAAGCGATGCAGGAAATATTTCACTTCATCTGACCTGGCAAAAATATATAAGCCGAACATCCTTAAACCTCCCTGCACCTATTAGATAGAATCGAACAGCGATAAAACTTATTGGTGATAATAAAACTCGCTCGAACATCGACGAAATGTCGCGTCTCTATCATTATTTTATCGCTATTTCAACAAAAATGCTCTAACGTGTAACGTGCTGCATTCCTCAAGAATCCTTCAAGAATCCACCCGCAATACCCGCCTTACTAGAAATGCTCACCCGTCCACTCTTGAGCCCCGAATATGGAATGCTCTTCCCAGCTCAATTTCGCCAAATGTTTGGTCATGGAGGGAGAAACTGCAATGTTAGAACATACTGTGCAATTTGCTCTCAAAATCATAAAACTGAGAACTGCAACAAAAAAAATGCTATTAAGTGCGCCAACTGCAAAGGCCATCTCAAGTCGGACGACCTATCGTGTGTTTCAAGGCAGTCATTTCTCCAAATAAGAGAAAAGCTCGCCAACAGCAACAACAAACGCGCAGCCCATCTTGTTAAAAGAACCAATTATCCTTTTGTGCTTGACTGTGAAGCTTTCCCTCAGCTCGGCACTCATCCAAATCGCAAGCTTCATTCTCTTTCGAGCACTTCTCCTCCAGTACAGCAACAACAAAAACCATCATCGAATATCAACAACCCGTAGAAGAACGCAGCTAACGGTCATGTAAGTGACAGCAATGGGAAGCAAGTCACCAACAATCTCTTTTCTATCGAAGAAATAAATTCCCTTACTTTTGAGATGACAACTTTGTTATGTAAATGTATTAGCAAAGCTGAGCAATTTCATGTCTTAACGCAATTAGCTATTAAATACTTTTATAATGTTACGTAATATGAATGCGAGCCTTAATATAATTACTTGAAATGTAAGAGGCATTCGAAATAAAAATTTAGAATTGTTTGCATTTATGAGCAAACATAATATTGATATTAGTTTATTGTCTGAAACGTGGTTATCTGATAATGTTAATCTATCTAACAAGAACTATAAATGGTCCCGGTATGATCGAAATGACAGAATTGGCGGTGGCTTCGCCATGATAGTGAAAAGATTAATTGAGCACAAATTATTACCTTCCGTCAGAACACAAGTTGTTGAAAACATTGGTGTTTAAATACCTTTTACTAATGGTAGCAGCTTGAAAGTCTTTCCAGTGTATTTTCCTGGAGGTTCTAGAAACTCCAGTTTTAAACGGAAAGCTTTAAAAACCGATATGAGGAGACTAATAAATATTAACGGGCAGCTACTTATCGGTGTCTTCGAGCAAATACTTACGGGAATGTATTAGCTGAGCTAAGGTCTCGGTATCCAATTTCAATTTTATCCTCACCAAGTCCAACTTACTACCCACCTTCTGCTAGAGCAAATCCATCCACTCTTGACTTGTTTATTACCAACATAGTAGGTTTGATAAGTCAACCACTAACAGTAAATGATTTCAGTTCTGATCATTTACGTGTAAAATGTTTTGTATTAGTGTCACCAATTTTTGGTGTCACTCGGGTCAAAGACTTCAATAGAACTGATTGGTCACGGTATACATCAATACTGAAACGCAATTTGAGATAAGCCTTTGGTGAAGATAACACCAAATTAGACTCTCCGAATTTATTGACCATGCACTTGAAACGTTAACCTCGAAAATTCTAAACACCGTTGATGAAGTGGTTTCTAGCAAGGTTTTGTGCTTCAGTGGTTCAAACAAACTGCCTAGACTCATCCTACAGCTCATTAAGCTACGCCACAATCTAGCCAGAAAATGGCAGCAACTTAGGATAGAAGAATACTCATATGCGACCAGGTATCTTACTACAAGAATTAGACAGGAAATACAATTGTTCAAACATATTGAGTGGAATAATAAATAAAGAGATTTAGACAAATGTAGTAAGCCCTTTTGGAATATCGTAAAATTTATTAAGAAAAAGCGAACGTTTATCCTTTTTTAAAAACTCCCACTGCGCAAGCTGTTTGCAATGCAGAAAAAGCTAATATTTTGCCATTACATATTTGTCAAACCACCAAATCTCAAGTTTAATAAATAATGCTACTGATATTATTGTTGAAGGTTCTTTACGATTGATAGACAACCAAACTCAGCCTTACGATGCTGATACGTTTGGTCTGAATTATCTGAAATAGATTATCACTACTCTAAGAACTCGTAAGTCAGTCGGATTTGACGGAATAAAAAACATCTCTCTTAAATACCCTTCCCACGTTGGCTCTCAAGATTTTGCAATCAAGTTTTAACGGATGTCTCAAAATAGGTTACTTTCCCTCTGATTGGAAATGCTCTAAAATTATCCCAATCCCCAAACCAGGAAAGCCCTTGAATGATCCCTTAAACTATCGCCCCATAAGTCTCCTAAGTTCTCTTGGTAAATGTTTTGAGAAAGTCATTAAAAATAAATTAATGCTTCATCTGGAAGAATCTAACATCTTACCGCCACAACAATTCGGCTTTCGCTCACATCATAGTACTTCACATCAAGTTTACAGAATAAAAAAAAACACGTACTTGATTCATTTTCAGAAGGCAAAAGTACTGGCATGGTTCTTTTAGATGTCGAAAAAGGAGTTTTAAGGTATATGTGAGACAGACTCCATCTGATGTCCAATGGATTCCTGCCGGAGTTACCCAGGGGTCCTTATTGTGCCCCATTCTCTACAACATCTATACATCTGACTTTCCTCCACTTCCTGAATGTCATTCTGCAATTTTTGCAGATATAGATAGTTTTTTACCTGCTGGGAATTTAGTAGTATGCGGAAATCAGATTGACTGGGAACCATTTGTTAAGTATCTAGGAGTCATTATGGACAAGACGACTTACAAATAATGTCGTTAGTAAAGTCAACAACACCATTAAAGTACTATACCCATTAGTTTGCTGCAAGTCTGAATTAAGCAAAGATGACAAGCTTATAATTTATAAATCTATCTTCCAAGCCATTCTGTGCTACGCATCTCCAGTTTGGGGGAACTGCGCCAACTGTCATCTTAAAAATTTGCAAAAATGATCCTTAAACTACCATGGTATTTTTCAACTTCAGAACTCCACGGAGTAGCCAAAATTGAAACGGTAAAAGGAAGAATATCTCGAATCTCTGAAAAATTTGTCTTTTCATGTAACATATCAGATAACCCTCTCGTTTCTAGTCTTGTAAATTCTCTTTGATGATCTTTATGCGTTTTCATCTATTTATTTAAGGCTATACATGCCTTATAAGTCCACAAAGGACATACTCATCTACAAAACTGTGATATTTTGCATGAAGGCTTTTAAATAACTTTTCCTCCGGTTCCTTTCTTTAGTAAAGTTGATTTTGTGCTCGTAATTTCCATTTTTGATAAGTAGTTTCATAATAACTATCTATGTACATCTCAATTGTAAAAAATGTAAATTATTACTAGTAAAAGAAATAATAATAATAATACGATTCTGGTGTTCGGTATAAACGAAGACTGTCCCGAAGAGAACATGCTCGGATTGTTGGATCTTACAGCCCGAATCTTATTGCCCCAATGCAAGCTTACAGCTAGACTGTAATTTTGTCGAATTAACTGTTGGGGTACTCTGATCTGTGACTTCAGGCAGCGAATCTTCGCATTTTGTGACTCTGTAAATCTCCTGTGCAAGAGTTTAAGTGTTGACAGGAGTCTACTTTTTGCACGTTAAGTGCATCGATGGTAGCAGTCCGATAAATGTTGCCATCACCGGTATGTGCTACCTTCGGAGTAGATTTGTCCATTGTTTGTTTAATGAGTTCGTCCATTTGTGTGAGGTACCCATCAACCTCTTTGTTCGTTATTGTAATTATAAGAATGCGCATGGACATATTCTTCTAGTTCCTCCAGCTCGTTCAGGAGCTTTATTACCGCGGCGAGGCCACAGTGATCACTGTCGTACTCGACCGTAGTTAAACAGTTCCTTGTGTGTTGTCGATCCACGTTTAGTATCGTTAGTCGTCTGTCGAGTATTATCACATCCTGAAAGGACCCGCTTCTAGGAAAGGATGGTCAGTTGCAAGCAGATTTAGCCTGAACTCGATATTGTTCTGCTCCATCCACTCTAAGAGAGCGCTTCCTCTCTCATTCGCAACCGTGTTACCCCATTCACCATGTTTAGCGTTCCAATCTCCGGCTAAGATGTAGTAATTTTCTTCCGAATTTAAGTGGAGGGTAGAGAAGAGAGCCTCGACCTCCAAAAGAAAGTTTGGGTTTTGAGGTTCTGATGCATAGGCAGCGATGACAAGCAACTTCTTTCCACTTTGGAGAGAGATGCGTGCGATCGCTTCTTCTAGCACACTAAATCTACGCACATCGTTGCTATATATGACTTTGTGATAAATGTTACTTTTAATTAAGAGGGCGACCCCGCCACCTCTAGTGGATTGGAGTCGGTCTCTTCTAATTATATGGTCATTTTTGTGCCTAAGATTGCGCTATTGTTTTCGTTCGATCCGAATCAGCAAATTTACATTCACTGCAAGGATCTTAAGGGTTCTTACCTCGCGTGAGCCCACTATACCTGTGCGCGCTTGCTCGCAAGCAGCTGAGAGAAGAGGAAATCTACTCTAGCCGTCTGCGTAAGGAAAATGGTCTGTAGTTCGACCATCTGTTTCTGCAAGGCAATCATCTGCGCTTGCATTGACTGGATGGAAGACATAACATCCCTTATTGAGGGCTCTGCTTTCGGTTGCCTGGCCATTGTAGCCGGGGCAACCTTCGGCACTGTTCGTTGTGCCGGTTCCCTCCCTGCCACCATTTGGGCGTAAGAGATACTCGGCGTAACGGTGGTAGCTACAGCTCGGGCTAATGGCCTGGCTTCTACCTTTTTGTTCATCCTTGCATCTTTCACTCTCTGACTGAGTTCTTTAATTCGTGGACACCCTAAATAGGTTGCGGGGTGTCCATTTCCTGAGCAGAGTACACATTTGAGGAGCGACTTGTCCTCGACTTCTTCGGTTCCTAAAGGGCATTCCCCTTTGTTGTGACTGAATGTGCATCGTGCGCAGCGGAACTCCATATTGCAGTTCTCCGCGACGTGCTCCAGCCTTCTGCACTTCGCACATTAAAGTACGTGGTCAGACTTGTTTAATTTTTCCCACTTCACACTCAGACCACGTACGAATCGAATTTTTCGTAGGCTATCAACGTTGGTGCCATGGGTTACCTGTACTAAGAAGAAGGGGGGTGTCTTCTTCTTCACTTTTGCTGCCGCAGTTATGGAGGGCTTAACGCCCAACAAACTGGACCTCGTCGCTTTCGACTTGGCGCAGCTTGTCGAGGATAACCTTCGGGTGAGTATAGGGATTAACACCCTTGAGGAGCACCGACTGTGGCCTTTCTCCTCTGGGGGTGTACGAATAGAAATCAGCGTTCGATGCCACTAATTTCTCTTTCATGTATCTAAGGCCTTCCATAGTTAAACAGTGGATGGTATGACTTAATGTTGTTTTATAATTAATATAATATGTATTACTATCTAGAGCCAACTCACACAGTTTTTCAAGTTGATCCGTCTCCACGCCGAAGACGTTTATAGGTGGACATCGTAGCTTATGTTTCTGCTCTTGTTGCTACTGCTTCTGTTGTCGTTTTTGCTGCTGCTTCTGCTGTTGTTGTTGCTGCTGCTTCTGCCCAGTCCGCTGTTTATGGTGCTGTTTTTGATGTTGTTCCTTCAGCTGTTGTCGTTCGGTTGCAATAAGTGTTGTGGAACGAGTCCGTTGTTGTTTCTGCTGCTGAATTTTCTGGAGTTTTTGTGCTGTCGTCAAAGTAGATGGCTGCTCCTCTTCAGCAAGTTTCTTTTTCCTTGGCAGTTTCTTTTTACGGTTTTGAAGTTCCAAAACCTATCGTTGTTGATCTCTTTGTTTTGCCTCTTTTTCGGCCGCTTTTCTGGCAACGGACTGTTCGTAGAGGAATTTAATGTGGGCATCAAGCTTCTAATGCGATATTGGAGAGTAATGCGATAACTGCGGCTTTTGTTGTTACAACGGCTGTACCTTTTGTTGTTGCTGCTGTTAGAGCAGTTGCTTTCGCTGCTTTTACAGCCTCTTCATCTGTTATTGCTGTTGCTGTTCGTCGTTTCACCAAACTTGACTGCGGTTGCCCCCTCCTTCTCCTTGTTTTTAGTCTCACCGGTCAGGCGACTATTAGGACTAGCATCACGAACACTTCCATCACTTGTTTGGTGGCCTGATGCCCCAGCCACCGGTGTTCTCAAGTTACCCGATTTGCTGCGCTCAGGCCTCTCATCACTTTCCATGTTTTTTTTTCTTCACACTTAGTGTGTTTTCTTTCACTAATTATAAAATAAATAAAAAAAATAGATTAGAATTTGCGCTTTTGGGATTCGAACCCGCGCTCCAACGAGTCACCACTACAGAACTGTACCACTAGACTATTGGTTCACTTAAAAATGATTGTTTTTTTGCACGCTTCACGAACTCTCATATTTTTTTGAAGCCGAAACACTTCTGTACCACATACACTTCCGACTTCCTTCATATAAAAGACATTCCCCTTTGTTGTGACCGGAAGTGCATCGTGCACAGCGGATCTCCATATTGCAGTTCTCCGCGACGTGTCCCAGCCTTCTGCACTTCGCACATTGAAGTACGTGGTCAGATTTATTTATTTCTTCCCACTTTATACTCAGACTGTCTACGAAACGGATTTTTCGTAGGCTGTCAATTTTGGTATTGTGGGATACCTACACTAAGGAGAAAGTAAGTGCCTTCTTCTTCGTTCTCGCTGCCGCTAATGAAGGGCTTAACCCCTACAAATTGGACCTCGTCGCTCTCAACTTGGCGGAGCTTATCGAGGAAGACTTTCGGGTCAGCAGACGGACTTATAACTTGGAGGAGCAAGGTCTGTGGCTTTTCTCCTCTGTAGGTCTACCTGTAGAAGTCAGCGTTCGATACCGCTAACTTTTTTTAAAAAATCTAAACCCTTCCATTGTATGGCACTGGACTGTGTGGGTTTGGGAAGGAATATATTTTTCCCTAGGGAACACATAATGTCTCCAACTCCTCAGTCCATGCCAAAGACGTTGATCGGTTGTCAGCGTACCTTCGACTTCTGCTGATGTTTTTGTGGTTCCTGTTGCTTTTGTTGTTGTTTTCGTTATAACTGCTGGTGTTCCTCCTGCTTCTGATGTTTTCGCTGTTTCTCGTGCACGTGTTGATATTATTGTTGTTTTTGTTGAGCTGCTTTAAATGTTACTGACCGCATTTGCTTTTGCTGTTGTTTCTGTTGATGTGGTTGAAGTCTAAGCCCCTGCTGCGCTTTAAGTAACCTTTGCGCTGCCTTCAAAGTTGAAGGTGTCGGCTCTAACTGCTGTTCCTTTTGAGACTGCGGTTTCTGCCCTTTTTGTTGCAGCTCTAGAAGTTCCTTCTGTTGTGCCCTCTGTTTGCCCGTTTTCTCAGCAGCGGTCTTGCAGTCGACCTGTCATAAAGGAACTTGATATGGGCGTCGAGGTTTGTCCTTCCCTCAACGAGCTTCTGCAGTTTTTGCTTCTTCTCCCTTATTAGTTCTGCCTCATCGTTGTTGCTCCTCCTATACGAAAATCGACATTCGTCGCCCTCTGATTCACATTGGAGGGCATCTATGTCTTTGGCGGTGTTTTTCTGGTCGCCATCGATCCGCCTCTGCGACCGCTTCTTCGGTGCGACCGCTTCCTCGTCTTACGTCATTCTTGTATTCGTCCGACGCTTTTTGAAAGTGGGCTGCGGCTGCAGCTTTTTCCTCCTCTTTTTAGTCTCGGTCGTTCGGCTCGTGGGGCTAGGCACACGGATGCTACCGTCACTACTTTGGTGGCCTGATGTCCTCGCCACCGGTGTTTTGAAATTACCGGATTTGCTGAGCTCTGGCCGGTCGTTACACTCTATGTCCCTCACTCCCACCATGTGTCTTTTGACTTTATCTTAATTAACAAAAAAAAAAAGTTTGTTTTTTCGCATTCGGTATATGAACGCGGGATCTTGGATCATTAAACTTTTGTTCAACTACTAGAGCTACCGATCCACTTAGCCGATCTGTTTTTATTTGCTTACTAGACACACTTGTGATTTTTATATGAAGCCGAAACACGTACGCACTCCACTGACGTCTGTAGTCTACGGTTCTCTCACGAGTAAAAGGAACATACAGTTTTTTGCCGACTCCGAACGGCAGTTATTACTATTGGAGTGTTGTCAGCAGCTCCAAAGAAGTGGTGCCGCCCAAAATTCGAGGTGTTCAGCCGGAGTCGAACGTGGACCTTCGGCGTGTTAGTGTCGCACTCTACCCACTACGTCACGCCGACCATACACTTAATATTTAAAAAGTTCAATTATGTATCGAGTTGGTGGTAGTCCGAGTCTTAAGGGAGCCTACATTACATGCTTTTCATTATTGATTTTTGAGCCGGCTCTTCTCCTGTGACATATATATTTCGTACCAACCATCTGCTTCGTCAAACAAAGCTGCTGCAGCGGATGGACCGTCTCCAAATTTATTGAAAGCAGGTTTAGTTGACCTGGTTAAGCGCATGCACCGGCACATCTGTGAAATATGGTCGGAAGTTCGTCGATTTTAAGTCCGCATATGACAGTGTGCATAAAGCGCTATACAGCGCTATAAATTAAACTATTTTAAATTTATTTATTTTAAAAAAAACTTTTTATTTCAACTTGTTGCCTTCGCGGCTTACTTACGACTGCACTGAACAAATTTCTATAACTTAAAATCGAAACGCATTCCCATGCAGCCAAACGCCTGGTCAGCAGCGGATGTTCGGTGATTCAGCTCAGGTGTCTTGGGAACATTGCCGTCAATGTCTCGTGTGTCCGGTGGTAATGGGATTCGTACGTACGAGGATGATGTTGTTGCCCGTGGGAATGATATCACGCCCCATTCGCGTGTGTTAACGTTTTTGGTGTTAACTCCTCCGCCCTTAAGATCGAACGTCCTCGTAAGATGTTATTGATGTCACGAGATGAGGAATGTCTTGTAGGCCTATAGTTGTTGGCGACGGCCTGTTGGTATTAGGGTGTCTATCTTCCGTCATGAACTTTTTCTTTGTCATCTTGCATGCGAAGGTGGCGGCAACCAAGATTGTAATCATTAGGATAATATTTACTGATAAATTAACCTTGTTTTTCACTTCGAGTAGGCTGATTTGTTTCGTACGATTCACATATAGTTCATTGATCCTTTCAAGCGACAGTACTTCCTCTATTTTATCCGGCTTATAAGATGGTTGCAGAATTGCTGGTAGAGGTTGATGACTTGTGACTTCTTTGGACATAATTGTTTTTCCTCTAACTTCAATGGTGACATTGACGTGTTTGATGATAAACGTACCTTTGAGCATGACCGTGTCGTTGTTGATCAGAACTGTGGCGTTGAACTGGTTATGCAGTAGGATTCCGGGTGTTACTTCCTCTATGTCCGGGACATGTTCGTTATTGATGATGGAACACGATGCTTTTCGGCTTTTTATGAGCATTGGGATGCATGACGAATTACTTAAGCTAACAATATTATTTTCATTACAAATGGAAAGGCTATTATAGGTTTTACATGGTTTTGTGATTCCAAAAACTTCATTGTTACATTCTTATATGGAATTATATTCAATTTTGTTTATTACTTTGTTTATTTTCACAGGTCTTAATATTGAAGAATTACATTTTACTTTAGTTGTTCTCGGAATACTTACAATATATATTAAACTCTTATCGTTTGAGGCTATCTTTATTTCAGCGAATTCTAATGCCTCATCAACATTAATGTATGGAATATCATCTAGTTTTAAAATTGCCTCGGTTATATTTATTTCACTATTTGATAAGATGAATGAATTAATTACGTTTACCTTTGCCCAATGAATGGCATAAATTACATTGCTAATTTCTTCCTTAATTATATCTAATTCATACTTAATTTTCATAATTATCTCATTATTGTTATTTCCATTTTCCTTAAATGTTCTTATGATCCTATTTGTAATATTTGTTAATTCGTTTATTTTCTCAATAGACATTTTATTGATTATAAGCTGATTATTATTATTACTTAAAACGTCATTCATTTTATTGCTAATGATCTCGTAGTCGTGATGATCCGGGCTACCCGCGATCCACTTTCACGCAGATCCTAAGAAGTCCAGGGATCTTTTGTTTTTATTATTAATTCTTAGTCTGGTTATTAGTGTTCTGGTGCGGGATATTTCATAGCAAAGGACGGGATTAAGGATATGGTTACTGGTAATAGATGCCTTTAACGTAGCTTCTAAGTTATTCAGTGTTGTTTCGTAAGTCTCGATGTCGATCAGGTGTATGATTTTAAATGATCCGCTTTGTAAATGCGCACGACCCGTATTTATTTTTATTAGCTGAGAATTTGAGTAGTCCAAGATTTGTACTTCGCCATTACAGAAGGTTAGTAGCGTCCTGTTAAAAGATTTTAGTTTTTTATAAGGTTTTTATGGATGATTCTACCTGACTCAGTAAGAACTGTTGTGTTATTATCCTG
This sequence comes from Eristalinus aeneus, assembly GCA_955652365.1. NCBI lineage: Eukaryota > Metazoa > Arthropoda > Insecta > Diptera > Syrphidae > Eristalinus > Eristalinus aeneus. Next base: position 13,375,039 of record OY019132.1, on the reverse strand, counting down.
AACTACTATTTCCTTTTTATACCGGGGATCTAGTTTATTCCCTATTCGTTTATTCGCTTTCACATATATGATTTCGCCGTTAGAGTATTTTTTTGGAGAGTGTTTCTTTGCATTGTGCTATCTTAAGTCTGCTTGCTGTTTTTCGCGTAGTTTATTAATGTTTTCCTGTCTTACCCGTTCGAGTTCTTTTGGATTATTTAGTAGCCTTTTACCGAAAAATGTGAATACTGGGCGTTTATTCGTGGTTGAGTGGATGGATCGGTTGTATTCATATATGGATCGGTCTAATAGTTCTGAGAATGTACTATGAATATTATCTGTCTTAAGGCAGCGAATTAATTCTGAAAGTGTTGAGTGGAATCTCTCCACTTGACCATTAACAGAACTTGTGTAGGGAGGTGCTTTGAAAACTTGGATGTTAAACATGTTTTCTAGCATGAATGTAATGGAATTAGAGGTCAACGATTTTTCGTTGTCCATGACTATTGTTTGGGGTACGCCGAAAGCTAGTATTAGTTCTCTGAGGGGTTGCTTAATGTCCTCTGATGCCCTTGATTTCAGTATTTTGGCTAAGGCATATTTATAGAACTTGTCAATGGCAGTGAGGATTATTTTCTTGTCAGTGAAATAGATATCAATATGCACTATTTGGCCGGGGTATTCGGGAATAGGGGTCGGCTGAAGTTCGGGTTTGTTGGGTTGTCTGTCATACTTATGCTCTTTGCAGATTTTACATTGTTTCGTATTTTTTTCTATTTTAGATTTCATGTGGGGAAAATAAAAATTCTGAAGGATTTGGATTTTGTTCTCACGGGAATTTCGATGAGCTCGGTTATGCTCTTTTATTATTTCTTCGTCTTGTAGGTTTTGGTCTGCTAGGTCCGTGACTATTTTTCTCGCAAATCGAATCTTATATTGCCTAAAATATGTTCGATATACCTCCTGTACCATGCCTAAAACCCTCTCTTCTGTTTTCAATCCATTAACGACTGAAGGATTTAAATACTGTTTGAAGATTTCTATTAATTTCTCTGGGGTGTATGCTGGTTCTATAATAGTGTGTCTGTGATAGGTTGGAAAGGTAATCTGAAATTCATGTGAGGGGGTATCTCCGGTGAAAAGAACAATCTGGTTCTTGAAAACATTTAATGGTAGGTCTACAATTTGGATGAGATCATGACCAGAGCTTTCATCGCTATGTATTATTAATTTGACTGTGCTTCGGAGGTCTTGACAATGCATCAGCGACAAGATTGGTTGTTCCAGGCTTATACTTTAATTCGTAGTTATACTGAGTATAGCCTACCAACGTTTCATTTTGTTGTTCGTGTTTTTGCTGCTTAGAGCATACGTCAAGGGTTGATGATCGGTGAATATCTTTAGCTTGGTAGGACTGTAAAGGTAGTTTCTTAATGAATTGAGAGCCCATACTATAGCCAACATCTCTTTCTCATTAGCAGCGTAATGTTCTTCCGCTTTGTTAAAAGTACGAGAGATAAATGTAATTGGCTTGTTGTCTTGGGATAGTACGGCTCCGATTGCATAGTCTGATGCATCGGTAGTCAGGTGAAAGTCCTTATTAAAGTCGGGAAAGGAGAGAATAACATCGTCAGAGACCAGCGAATTTTTGATTTTGCTAAATGCTTCCATTGCTGCATCTGTCAGATGGACAACTTTCTTACTTGAGGCCGTTTTGGACGTATGTCCATCCTCCCCTCTTAAGAGGGCTGTAAGGGGTTTCGCCAGCTTTGCATAGTCCTTAATGAATCTGCGGTAAAATCTCGACAGACCTAGAAATGATCGCAGATCCCTTAAAGTTCGTGGATATGGAAACTTGGTGATGGCTTCCACTTTAGCTGGATTGGCCTTTATACCGTCTGAGGATACAATAAAGCCCAGGAATTCGACCTCTGGCTTTAAGAACTCACATTTATCCAACTGCACTCGAAGGTTGGTTTGTTGGAGAGTTTCGAATATAGTTTCCAAGTTTTGAAAGTGTCGCTCAACATCCTCACTGAACACAATTATGTCATCGATATAGACATAACAGATCTTACCGATGTGTTCTTGCAAGATATCGTCTAGGGCTCTTTGAAAAATAGATGGTGCATTCTTCAGCCCGAAGGGAAGTCTCATGAACTCATACTTCCCATTATTGACAGAGAATGAGGTTTTCTCGATATCGTCCTCGTGCAGAGGTATTTGCTGAAAACCGCTTTTTAGGTCGATCACCGAAAAATATTTATTCTTTCCTAAGTGCGCCAGTACCTCATTGGTTTCGGGGATTGGATAACGATCTGGTATTGTTATCGAATTGAGCTTCCTGTAATCGATTACCATACGGTACTTCTTTTCACCGGAAGCGTCTGATTTTTTTGGTACAATCCATACCGGAGAATTGTACGGTGACCGTGAAGGTCGAATGATTCCATCATTTAGCAACTGATTGATTTGCTTGTCTATTTCTTCCTTTAGCGCCATGGGGTATGGATAATGCTTGGAATAAACAGGATCTTCGGTTGTCGTTCGGATTCTACCTTTAACTCGGGTGGTAAAGGTAAGCCTCTCGTTTGGTTCGCCGAAGAGCTTAGCGTACTTTATGGTTAAGCGATTTAGCATGTCTCGTTCTTCTTGTGCCATGTGCTGGTTTCTGACACTAACATTGTGGACTGATTCTGATATTTGTTGTTTCAACCTAATTTTGATATTATTATTTACAATCATATAGTTTCGTTTGGTGTAAATGACAGCTGATAGTTCTTTTAGGCTATTGTTGCCAAGAATCGCATGAAATGATCGGAGAGAAGGTAGAAGGAAAATTTTAATATTGGTATTTGGATCAAAAAGATTTATAACGGTATGGTGGGTGATTTCTATATTTCCACAAACCGAATTTGCATAGAATTTTTTCTGGTTTGGGATAGGTTTCCGCACTAAATCTGGTTGGATGTAATTCTTGTTGGAACCAGTGTCCACCAAGAATTTAAGGATTTTGTTGTCTCTCGTCCTATACTCAAAATAAGGTAGTGGCGAGTTCGTTAGTCTAAAAAATGTACGTCAACAAAGTCGGTAGATGTTTCGGTCGAATCTAGGTCGTCTTGGTGCTCTAAATATTCATTAAACTTTTGGTTGTCTTCAGTCAGATTAGTCATGGTAGAAACCATATCATTATAGCCGCTGATTTCCTGAGATTCTATGGATGTATAGTCGTTCTGGGGATCCACTCCGGAAGTTTCCAAATGGAAGTTTCTTTGGAGCTTGCTTGGATTTGGGTATTGTTGTGGAGGGGCCATTGGCCGTTTAGGAGCTGGTGGCCAATTTTTCATTGCTGGTCGATTCATATAATTTACATTGCGCGTATGGATGGTACTAGCATCCATAGGCTCTGGCCTTCGAACAGATTGATTTGGTGAAAAGTTGTTGGGTGGTTGGGGATTCCTTTGGAATTGATGGGGATTTACTTGGATATTCGGTCGTTGGGTGTACTGATGGTTTGGAGGATACAATGGTCGTTGGTTGGGTTGAAATTGAACAAAATGCGGGCGCGGTGAAGGACGAAGTGGTAAATACGGTGATTGGGGTATGTATGTCAATTGGGGATGGAATTGTTGATGGTCTTGGCCTTTCCGTGAAGGAATTGGTGGAGGCGGTCTTATAACTTGGCCTATGTTATGATGAGCGTAGTTGGCTCTGAATTGTTGATTCTCAAGCTTCAAACAGAGATTGAGAGCGGTAGGAAGATCTGCAGGTTCCCTTATACCCAGGAGTCTAGGCAGATCTCCTCTAAGACCTCTAATAAATGTATCCAACGCCTTGTCTCTGTATGAGGAAGTGAGGGGATGCAACGCATCAGGTGGCAAATCCATGCTCGAGATCTGGTAGTAATTCTCCACGCTGTTGTCTCCCTGAACGAGGTTCGCCATCTGGTACTCCAAAGTTCCCAGATCTCAACGGTCCGCGTAGTGGAGTGTTGGATGTTAAACATGTTTTCTAGCATGAATGTAATGGAATTAGAGGTCAACGATTTTTCGTTGTCCATGACTATTGTTTGGGGTACGCCGAAAGCTAGTATTAGTTCTCTGAGGGGTTGCTTAATGTCCTCTGATGCCCTTGATTTCAGTATTTTGGCTAAGGCATATTTAGAGAACTTGTCAATGGCAGTGAGGATTATTTTCTTGTCAGTGAAATAGATATCAATATGCACTATTTGGCCGGGGTATTCGGGAATAGGGGTCGGCTGAAGTTCGGGTTTGTTGGGTTGTCTGTCATACTTAATCTCTTTGCAGATTTTACATTGTTTCGTATTTTTTTCTATTTTAGATTTCATGTGGGGAAAATAAAAATTCTGAAGGATTTGGATTTTGTTCTCACGGGAATTTCGATGAGCTCGGTTATGCTCTTTTATTATTTCTTCGTCTTGTAGGTTTTGGTCTGCTAGGTCCGTGACTATTTTTCTCGCAAATCGAATCTTATATTGCCTAAAATATGTTCGATATACCTCCTGTACCATGCCTAAAACCATCTCTTCTGTTTTCAATCCATTAACGACTGAAGGATTTAAATACTGTTTGTAGATTTCTATTAATTTCTCTGGGGTGTATGCTGGTTCTATAATAGTGTGTCTGTGATAGGTTGGAAAGGTAATCTGAAATTCATGTGAGGGGGTATCTCCGGTGAAAAGAACAATCTGGTTCTTGAAAACATTTAATGGTAGGTCTACAATTTGGATGAGATCATGACCAGAGCTTTCATCGCTATGTATTATTAATTTGACTGTGCTTCGGAGGTCTTGACAATGCATCAGCGACAAGATTGGTTGTTCCAGGCTTATACTTTAATTCGTAGTTATACTGAGTATAGCCTACCAACGTTTCATTTTGTTGTTCGTGTTTTTGCTGCTTAGAGCATACGGCAAGGGTTGATGATCGGTGAATATCTTTAGCTTGGTAGGACCGTAAAGGTAGTTTCTTAATGAATTGAGAGCCCATACTATAGCCAACATCTCTTTCTCATTAGCAGCGTAATGTTCTTCCGCTTTGTTAAAAGTACGAGAGATAAATGTAATTGGCTTGTTGTCTTGGGATAGCACGGCTCCGATTGCATAGTCTGATGCATCGATAGTCAGGTGAAAGTCCTTATTAAAGTCGGGAAAGGAGAGAATAACATCGTCAGAGACCAGCGAATTTTTGATTTTGCTAAATGCTTCCATTGCTGCATCTGTCAGATGGACAACTTTCTTACTTGAGGCCGTTTTGGATGTATGTCCATCCTCCCCTCTTAAGAGGGCTGTAAGGTTTTGCCAGCTTTGCATAGTCCTTAATGAATCTGCGGTAAAATCTCGACAGACCTAGAAATGATCGCAGATCCCTTAAAGTTCGTGGATATGGAAACTTGGTGATGGCTTCCACTTTAGCTGGATTGGCCTTTATACCGTCTGAGGATACAATAAAGCCCAGGAATTCAACCTCTGGCTTTAAGAACTCACATTTATCCAACTGCACTCGAAGGTTGGTTTGTTGGAGAGTTTCGAATATAGTTTCCAAGTTTTGAAAGTGTCGCTCAACATCCTCACTGAACACAATTATGTCATCGATATAGACATAACAGATCTTACCGATGTGTTCTCGCAAGATATCGTCTAGGGCTCTTTGAAAAATAGATGGTGCATTCTTCAGCCCGAAGGGAAGTCTCATGAACTCATACTTCCCATTATTGACAGAGAATGAGGTTTTCTCGATATCGTCCTCGTGCAGAGGTATTTGCTGAAAACCGCTTTTTAGGTCGATCACCGAAAAATATTTATTCTTTCCTAAGTGCGCCAGTACCTCATTGGTTTCGGGGATTGGATAACGATCTGGTATTGTTATCGAATTGAGCTTCCTGTAATCGATTACCATACGGTACTTCTTTTCACCGGAAGCGTCTGATTTTTTTGGTACAATCCATACCGGAGAATTGTACGGTGACCGTGAAGGTCGAATGATTCCATCATTTAGCAACTGATTGATTTGCTTGTCTATTTCTTCCTTTAGCGCCATGGGGTATGGATAATGCTTGGAATAAACAGGATCTTCGGTTGTCGTTCGGATTCTACCTTTAACTCGGGTGGTAAAGGTAAGCCTCTCGTTTGGTTCGCCGAAGAGCTTAGCGTACTTTATGATTAAGCGATTTAGCATGTCTCGTTCTTCTTGTGCCATGTGCTGGTTTCTGACACTAACATTGTGGACTGATTCTGATATTTGTTGTTTCAACCTAATTTTGATATTATTATTTACAATCATATAGTTTCGTTTGGTGTAAATGACAGCTGATAGTTCTTTTAGGCTATTGTTGCCAAGAATCGCATGAAATGATCGGAGAGAAGGTAGGAGGAAAATTTTAATATTGGTATTTGGATCAAAACGATTTATAACGGCATGGTGGGTGATTTCTATATTTCCACAAACCGAATTTGCATAGAATTTTTTCTGGTTTGGGATAGGTTTCCGCACTAAATCTGGTTGGATGTAATTCTTGTTGGAACCAGTGTCCACCAAGAATTTAAGGATTTTGTTGTCTCTCGTTCTACACTCAAAATAAGGTAGTGGCGAGTTCGTTAGTCTAAAAAATGTACGTCAACAAAGTCGGTAGATGTTTCGGTCGAATCTAAGTCGTCTTGGTGCTCTAAATATTCATTAAACTTTTGGTTGTCTTCAGTCAGATTAGTCATGGTAGAAACCATATCATTATAGCCGCTGATTTCCTGAGATTCTATGGATGTATAGTCGTTCTGGGGATCCACTCCGGAAGTTTCCAAATGGAAGTTTCTTTGGAGCTTGCTTGGATTTGGGTATTGTTGTGGAGGGGCCATTGGCCGTTTAGGAGCTGGTGGCCAATTTTTCATTGCTGGTCGATTCATATAATTTACATTGCGCGTATGGATGGTGCTAGCATCCATAGGCTCTGGCCTTCGAACAGATTGATTTGGCGAAAAGTTGTTGGGTGGTTGGGGATTCCTTTGGAATTGATGGGGATTTACTTGGATATTCGGTCGTTGGGTGTACTGATGGTTTGGAGGATACAATGGTCCTTGGTTGGGTTGAAATTGAACAAAATGCGGGCGCGGTGAAGGACGAAGTGGTAAATACGGTGATTGGGGTATGTATGTCAATTGGGGATGGAATTGTTGATGGTCTTGGCCTTTCCGTGAAGGAATTGGTGGAGGCGGTCTTATAACTTGGCCTATGTTATGATGAGCGTAGTTGGCTCTGAATTGTTGATTCTCAAGCTTCAAACAGAGATTGAGAGCGGTAGGAAGATCTGCAGGTTCCCTTATACCCAGGAGTCTAGGCAGATCTCCTCTAAGACCTCTAATAAATGTATCCAACGCCTTGTCTCTGTATGAGGAAGTGAGGTGATGCAACGCATCAGGTGGCAAATCCATGCTCGAGATCTGATAGTAATTCTCCACGCTGTTGTCTCCCTGAACGAGGGTCGCCATCTGGTACTCCAAAGTTCCCAGATCTCAACGGTCCGCGTAGTGGAGTGTTAGACACTTTGATATACACTCCCAATTCAATGGAGTGTTGTATGACTCCAAAATTGCATCCGCATTACCTATAATCTTATTTCGTATTATGTTGAGAATACCAAAATATTTTGGTGTTCCCTTAAATTGGTCGTAGATATTCAAGATCCCGTCGACACTTTTTCTCCAGGAACTGAACTCACCGGGAGTTCCTGAGAACTCTCTTAAACACCTTACGACATCTGGTATTTTATCCAGATCAGTAAGATTCGTACGGAGATGTTCATGAATCGTTTCATCGGTTCCTCTTTGAAACTGGTTATTAGGATAAACAATTGATTGAACCAGACTCTTGCATTCTTGAATGCAGACGCGGCTGGCAATGCCCGCGATTAAGGCTTCTAGTTCTGGTGTTGCGTTAACGGTTATGTTCGGATTTGAGACTGGAGGGGACGGATTCTCAGTGTTCAATACCGACGGTCGTATAATTGGAACTGTCATGGTGGCAGCACGTTTCGACATTAGGACACATAATAATTAGGTTAAGGACTAATAAGGGTAAACGGGGAAAAATTGGTTTTAATTTTATTGTTTTCGCCTTTGTTATCGGACCTCTATAATTATTTGACTCTAGTTCTTACTTACAGCTATCACTTCTTAACAATTTTAGTTCACTTCGCAATTAATTATTCTAATTTAAATATTCTCGCTTTCCAAAAACAAAAAAAAATACAATTGTTATACTAAAATTTACTATTATTAATATAATTAATTGGTTATTTCTGCAACTTTCTACATATATTGTTGTTAGTTTTCTATTATTCTTATAACTATCTTACATTAAAAGGATCCAACGCTGGTGAAGGGGCTGCATTCCTTTTTGCCTGTTGATCACTGGTTACTGGGAGGCCTTACTTCACACTCCCTCGTTGGCAGCAGGATCTACAGATGCTGCTTTTTCTGGGGACCCAGGTAAATCACCGCACTTTTTAATCTTTGAATTTCTCTGCACTCGCGGCGAGCTTCCGTGGAGGTCGACTTATGCGTGCTCTTTGCGAGAGTACAAGAAGAGTATACGGAAGAGTATATGCACGCTAAAACTGCACTCGCGACGAGCCTTCGTAAAGGCCGACTGATGACTTGCGTTGTTTTTTTTCTATTAATAAGATTTAACGCGATTTACTACTTCAATACCGTCGCGGCGACTTTTTTTCCTGGGCCCCACGTTGGGCGCCAATTAAACTATTTTAAATTTATTTATTTTAAAAAAAACTTTTTATTTCAACTTGTTGCCTTCGCGGCTTACTTACGACTGCACTGAACAAATTTCTATAACTTAAAATCTAAACGCATTCCCATGCAGCCAAACGCCTGGTCAGCAGCGGATGTTCGGTGATGCAGCTCAGGTGTCTTGGGAACGTTGCCGTGAATGTCTCGTGTGTCCGGTGGTAATGGGATTCGTACGTGATCACGCTTGAGGATGATGTTGTTGCCCGGTGGAATGATATCACGCCCTATTCGCGTGTGTTAACGTTTTTGGCGTTAACTTATACAGCGCCATATCTAGCTTTAGCATTCCTATACTCGGCAGATTGTGTAGGATGGCGATGAACAACTCTCGTCCAACAAGGATTTAGACAAAGCGACGCGCTATCATGTGACTTTTTGAACCTTATTTTTGAGAAGATCATGAGGTACTCACAATCAACATCAGGGTCAACTAAATTGCTTTCCTAAGAGAACGACATTGACGTGATTCGATGAACACGGCGAGTCCTTAATGAGGCGTTTTTTGGCTTTGAAGCGGATGCGGCTAAAATGGGTCTGGTAGTTAATGAGGGCAAAACAATGTACACCCTGTCGTCAGGAAAGGATACACAACATTGACGTCCCGAACAGAGCGTCACACTAGGACGCAAGACAGAGTTAATACAGGACTAGAACCTCTGTTTCTTTGGGCTCAAAAGGCAATTGAGTAAAAAAGCCCTCTCTCGAAGGAATGGGCTTGCTTTATATAACAACTTATCCCAGTCCTACATAAAAGAGTAACTAAAAGCAAATAAGAAAAAGAGAAAAGTTCTGCGTGTTATTTTTAGTCCATTTTGCGTTGATGACATCTAGAGGTAAAGATCCAACGAAGAACTGTATGGGCTGTACAGCTGTGTACACCTGCTCAAATGCCTTCGGATACAACACCACTGCTTCGGCCCGGAAAGCTTTCGCATCTGATCCATTGGGACAACGCAACAGAAGACGGCTTTGGCTATTTTGGCGGACACAAGTAAAGAAGGACCTCAATCAATTTGAATGTCGCAACTGAAGGCAGCTGGCTAAAGATTCTGCTGGCTGTAAAGGCATGTAGGCTTAGGCCCAAGTCCACCCTGAACTGTAGCACCGCGCGCAGGAAAGAAAGAAGAATCTTCCGCTTCAACGTTTTTTATTTTTTCATATTTCTGTTTTTACAACCGTATTCGCAATGCAAAATTTAACTATTTATTTGTATTTGCAACCATGCCTAGCCTGATTAATTGGTTAACATTGACTGTGGAAACAGAATCTTTTTAATATTACCTGGATTCTATCCTATACTTGTCATATCTTAAAGCCTATTTAACTAAATATAATATAATTAAAATTCAAAAGGGCAAGATGACGGGATATTGTTTTGAAAACCTTCAAAACAAGATCGAGAGAAAAGAGAATCATCCGTATCTGGAAGAAGAACTTCAAAATTCGATTCTAAAATGTGGAGTGTTGAAACTCCAAAAAAATCTGGAGAAAATTTAATTGTCCACGCCAAAGCCTTTATTTGATTGCACTCATCGTCAAATAGAAGTACTTCTCATAAGACCTGTCAGTAATTCGTTGTATCGATAAAACCTCTTGCAATGAATATATATTATTCCGGGACGGAAGTCGGTTTGGTTTATCGTTAACCGAACATAACTCTGTTTGATAACGCCTGGAACAGTTAGAAAATCCGCAGTATGATACAGAAAGAATTTATTAACCATCATCAATCCGAAGTCCGCCGCAATCAATATTAAGGCCGCAAATAGCCCCCGCCAGAGCCAGGCAGAAGGATCTGTCCGAAGTGAGACGCAACAATTGCAAACAGTTTGGACAATATATATTCATCTAGTGCTCTTGATATAACTCGGGTTATACCCGGCTCCACAAAAACCCGGGTACGCCCTGTGCCCAGGTGATGCGGGCATTACCCAAGATGGCGAATACCCGGAAAAAGTCGGTTATCGGGTGCCCGTTATTATTGGTTAACGGGTACCCGGAGAAAATTAATTCATTTCACTCTAAAAATGAACGTTGTACGCCTTCGTGGCGAAGAAAGGGAAAACAACGATGTAAAGAAAAGTCGATTGTGGCGTACGAACTAAAAGTAATGGAAATATTACATTGCATTAATTTCGTCAAGACTTACAACCTAATTTTGGTAATGCACGTTCATCATTATTAAATTTCTCACTATCAGCTTAATTCATCTTTACAGTTTACTTTATAGGCAACCCTCATCCTTTTACTAATATGCTCATCTGATTCTCAATATCGTGTGCACATATATGAAATACCTCCTAAATGTCGGCAGCCTCTCGTTGATTTCATACTCTGTAACATCATACTTTTGAAATGTTGAAAGTGAAATGAGTGATATGAGAAAAACTGGGTGTGGCGGTTTTGTAAATTAAGTACAAGTGGTAAGGATATAACTTGTAACGTTTTTGGTACTACAATATCATATATTGACGGTAAGTGTACCGGAAAGTGCACCTCAGATATAAATATAATCCTGCGACCTAATCGTCGTCCGCAATTAATTATAATTAAGTAAATGCATGCAAGTGGTCGCCGTGGCGTAGTGGGTAGAGTGCGACGCTCACACGCCGAAGGGTCTACGTTCGACTCCCAGTTCAACACCAATTTTTCTAATATTTCACGGCACCACCTCTTTCGAGCTGCTGACAACACTCAAAGAGTAATAACTGTCTAAGAAAGCTTCTCAAATTTCGCCGTTCGGAGTCGGCAAAAAACTGTAGGTCCCTTCTGCTCGTGAGAGAACAGTAGCGCGCACAACACGAGTAGTTGATGAGCAAGCTAGGCCTTGGTCCCCCTTTGAACTGTAGCGCCAACAATTATTATTATTATTATTATTAAGTAAATGCATACATATGTAAGCAGAAACTTAGAAATATTCAGAAGCCAAGGGATGAATCCAATGATAAATACTCTACGTTATTTGGGCATTTTATTTACTCCTGCAATAGCCTGTATTTTTTCTTTTGTGTAAATTCTTTATTAAACATATCAAGAAATTCGAATAATATCAGCATTGAAACAGTACCTCCCAAAAAAAAAGACGCTGTAATGGTAATAATTACAACGGTAAGTGGCAAGAAAAAATTATGTATAGCGCCAACAATTATTATTATTATTATTATTAAGTAAATGCATACATATGTAAGCAGAAACTTAGAAATATTCAGAAGCCAAGGGATGAATCCAATGATAAATACTCTACGTTATTTGGGAATTTTATTTACTCCTGCAATAGCCTGTATTTTTTCTTTTGTGTAAATTCTTTATTAAACATATCAAGAAATTCGAATAATATCAGCATTGAAACAGTACCTCCCAAAAAAAAGACGCTGTAATGGTAATAATTACAACGGTAAGTGGCAAGAAAAAATTTCACAGGCCCTCGCCTACATGATAGCCGCAAAGGCATTGCCAATTTTATTTGTTGAAGTGATGGTCTAAACCATAAACCTTCCTTTGCCTTCAACTATTTTATCTCGATTACAGCTGTTGTTTCAAGTTCTCCAGAAAAAAAAATGTAATGAATTCTGCATGTTTCATAGCATTGACTACAGATGTTGAATAAATTCAAAATAACATTTGTTTCGCTCAATAGACGAGAAGACGAAGAAGTTTTAAGCTTGGTGATTGCAATAGTTTCTGGAAAATCATTATTTATAAATAAAAATTTGAAGGTAACAACTCGAAAAAAAAGATTGCATATTTTCACAAACTGTAAGTTCATTCGTGTTTTAATGATTTGTGGTTAAACGAGTGTGAGAAAAATTAGAGAACAAAAACTTTTCTTTCATTTTATTTTTTGAGTGACAAAAGTTATAAAATGGGTAGAGGAAAAAAATTAAACAGTGCCGAAATAAAGGTTATTACAGAACTGCACCAAAAATAAATTCAAAATTGCGTATTCGAAAGAAGAGTAGCCCAGGGTGTCCGAGGGCTATCAGTAACAGGGATTGGGGCGCAATTCAATGAGTAGCATCGAATTCAAGCTTAACGGCTCGAAAATTGTAATAAATATAATATATTTTTAAACTTAATGCTGCAAATGTACCTTCTTTTTTTCGCATCAAAATTTGGTTATTTTTTCTTCCTTTGCACTGGATTACTTTACTCAGCAAACTCTAAACATATTCATGAATAACATCAATTTGTATTCAAAGAAAATACATTGTGTTTGTTTAATGTACAAAAATGAACAAAACGTTAAAAAAAACGAATTATGCTACAATTTATTCGTACACTGTAGAGCATTGATGTCTTTGGCAACTTTGTTCAGAATTCTTTTAAAAAGTTTTGGGGGCGCTCATTGAGGTGAAATAAGGTGTGACTTTCAAAGTTCGGCTGATCCTGCCTAGTGATACATCAATAAAAAGGTTTTTGAAAATAAGATTGAGCTTTCTTTTGGGGTTTTTCGTTGAAAAGTAGAGTTGGAAAGATATAAAATTCTTAATTTGGAAAAAGAGTGCCCCCTCTAATTTCCACGCCAATGTGCCTGAAATACTGGAAAATTCATCCACTTTTATGAAAGAACAAAACATCAAAACATCAAAACATTTCTCACTGTCATCAGTGGATCGATACCAAGTTCAGTGAAGTCGCTCACATTGTACAATTCAACCCCTAAAATACAAACATTGCATTGTACTGCTGTCGAATTGAGTAGACAGCTCTGAACAGAGATGTAAGTTTAACTTCAAAGAAATTTTAAAGTCAGCAAATAGTACTATGCAGAATTATTTTGAATAGCCAGGCCAATTCTAAGTCGGCAGCATTTAAAACAAAAGTGAATATCTATTTTTATACCTGAATTGTACTTGAATATATGAAAAGCTCAATAAATATACATACACACATCGCACACTGGAAGAAGTGATCGTGTTTCCTATGGGAAGTATATATGCCTAAGCGTGTATGCCTATTCATATGGACACGAGCGCATGTATGTGTTTGAATGTACACTATTGTATTCAGATTTTGTATGATGCATAAGTGTAATATCTGAAATTGTAGCTGTGGCGGATGATCTGTATAAATTAATTAAATAATTACTGCAAGGACCGGAAAAAAGCTAAGACGCAGCTCCGGTGATTTAAGTTAAATAATAATTGCTGGCGCGACAGTCCACAGGGAGACCAGGGCCTAGTTTGATCATCAACTACTCGTGTTGTGCGCGCTACTGTTCTCTCACGAGTAGAAGGGACCCACAGTTTTTTACCGACTCCGAACGGCGAATTTTGAGAAGCTATTTTATTTTTTGATAATATAGTATACTTTTACAATTTAATTATTTTTGGGGTATCTTCTACTTCTATTTCTTCTGTTTCTTCTTAACGCCTCGGTTGCCTTCCTCCCCCGTTCCTTTATTGGTTGATGCGATATGGGATTTGTTTGCCCTTTGTGCTGCACGTGTTTGCTGATTCGTTAATCATGCATTTCATGTGTGTTTTTGTTAACACCGATTGCGAAAACAAGTGTGGTGTTTGGCGTGGGACGCTTGTTTTCGGGAGAGTGTAACTCGCGCACAACACAAGTAGTTGATGAGTGGACTGTCGCGCCAACAATTATTATTATAATAATCATACAATTTAAGGTACAAAAGAAGAGTTATCATAGCCGTCTGTTGAGAGTTGTCGTTTTGTTATTAAAATAATATTAAAAAAATAATAATAACGATAATAATTACCTAGTTTCCTCAAATAATAATATTACAATACAAAACTAAAATCTCAGATAGCACATTCGGTATAAATTCAACATTAATGAAAGCTGTCCCATACAGAACGATGTACGTTTTAAAGGTGAGGGATTCTTTAAGTAAGTACAGCAAGAACAATTTTAGTATTGGGTGAATTGCGAGAAAGTGATGAATGTTTTCAATTTCGCTGTGGCATAAAATTATGTTTTAGAAGTTCAGTCCTAGCTCTTAATATTGTGCTTATTTGATATGCTGGAAATTCTCTTCTGAAGTAATTATTCGAGCCAAGTGTAGGATTTAGTAATTTATATACATCGTCGGCTTAGCCTTTCTTATACAGGAATCATAGACTTAATCATCAGGTTTTTCATGCACTTATAAAATTTACCATCCCATTCACTGAGGTTAGCCTCTGTGAGACTTAGTTCAATATTATGGGAATATGCCAGCTCTTTCCATTCCTTAAGGGCGATAAATTATATTGTAAAGCTATCTTGAGAAGTCTGTTTTCATTCACTGAGGTCAGCCTCTGTGAGACTATCTTGAGAAGTATATTTTGAAGATTGCGGTTCGACATACTTATAACCTTAGGTTAATAATAAGCATTTACCATCAGATTCCAGAGCCGAAACTTAAAGCTGTCTTAGTGGTAACTGTTTTTTTTTCCATAGATATGAATCATATCTTTTTGACTTCGAGGTGTTTTTCTTTAAGTTCCACAGGTTACTTTTTAATCTGTTTATTTGTAACTGCAGTCAGTGGTATTTCAGTCAAAATAGCCAGATCTTCAGCATATATAAGGATTTTTACGTCAACATCACCAACTATGTCGTCCTATAAGACACTACCATTCCATACCGTAGCAGAGGTCTAATTGAGTTATAAGCTCCACATAGACTCTAATAAATTTGGTCGATTTGACGCGATTTGGAGCTTATATAATAAGGAGTATATGTTTACTGTATCAAAAGCAGCTTTGAAATCCACAAAAACCAGCTTGAAAGACACTTATTTATTATTGGTAAATAACAAAATAAAATTTGTGTGAAAACTTTCCTAAACGCTGGAGCAGTGAAATACCCCTAAAATTTTCCAGAATTTTATCACAGATTTAAGAGAAACATCTGGAACTATGTCCAAATCTAATATTTTGTTATAATTGTAACATTTCGAGATACCCAGTGGTGAGATTTTTAATGAATGACCGGAATACCATCAAACCCAGCAACAGCTATTAACTCCGGCATTGACAAAGAAGCGTCGAGTTCAGGCACTGTGACATATAGGATAGTAGTTCAGTAGTTGTTTAAAATGATTTGCCAAGGTTTCCGACTTTACAGTAAAGGAGCCTTCCGAATTAACTCCACTTAGTAGTTTTTCAGTTTTTTATAATAAGCTACTTGCTTATTTTGCAAATTATCTAAAATCTCTTATTTGCTTCTACATGTATGTACATCAGCATAAATACATAACACCTAAAAGGCTTCCTGCATAACTTCTCGAACCACAGTGCAGAGCTTGTTGTACCAGGAAAGAGAGATCTCAGGCAAGCGGAACAGGTTATAGTTTGTAATAATAACTCTAACTCTAACTGTAATAATTAAGGTCGACTACGTTTATGAAACAAAGTATTAATGCTTCCTTCAGCTTGGATAGAACAGTCCACAGGGAGACCAGGGCCTAGTTTGATCATCAACTACTCGTGTTGTGCGCGCTACTGTTCTCTCACGAGTAGAAGGGACCCACAGTTTTTTACCGACTCCGAACGGCGAATTTTGAGAAGCTATTTTATTTTTTGATAATATAGTATACTTTTACAATTTAATTATTTTTGGGGTATCTTCTACTTCTATTTCTTCTGTTTCTTCTTAACGCCTCGGTTGCCTTCCTCCCCCGTTCCTTTATTGGTTGATGCGATATGGGATTTGTTTGCCCTTTGTGCTGCACGTGTTTGCTGATTCGTTAATCATGCATTTCATGTGTGTTTTTGTTAACACCGATTGCGAAAACAAGTGTGGTGTTTGGCGTGGGACGCTTGTTTTCGGGAGAGTGTAACTCGCGCACAACACAAGTAGTTGATGAGTGGACTGTCGCGCCAACAATTATTATTATAATAATCATACAATTTAAGGTACAAAAGAAGAGTTATCATAGCCGTCTGTTGAGAGTTGTCGTTTTGTTATTAAAATAATATTAAAAAAATAATAATAACGATAATAATTACCTAGTTTCCTCAAATAATAATATTACAATACAAAACTAAAATCTCAGATAGCACATTCGGTATAAATTCAACATTAATGAAAGCTGTCCCATACAGAACGATGTACGTTTTAAAGGTGAGGGATTCTTTAAGTAAGTACAGCAAGAACAATTTTAGTATTGGGTGAATTGCGAGAAAGTGATGAATGTTTTCAATTTCGCTGTGGCATAAAATTATGTTTTAGAAGTTCAGTCCTAGCTCTTAATATTGTGCTTATTTGATATGCTGGAAATTCTCTTCTGAAGTAATTATTCGAGCCAAGTGTAGGATTTAGTAATTTATATACATCGTCGGCTTAGCCTTTCTTATACAGGAATCATAGACTTAATCATCAGGTTTTTCATGCACTTATAAAATTTACCATCCCATTCACTGAGGTTAGCCTCTGTGAGACTTAGTTCAATATTATGGGAATATGCCAGCTCTTTCCATTCCTTAAGGGCGATAAATTATATTGTAAAGCTATCTTGAGAAGTCTGTTTTCATTCACTGAGGTCAGCCTCTGTGAGACTATCTTGAGAAGTATATTTTGAAGATTGCGGTTCGACATACTTATAACCTTAGGTTAATAATAAGCATTTACCATCAGATTCCAGAGCCGAAACTTAAAGCTGTCTTAGTGGTAACTGTTTTTTTTTCCATAGATATGAATCATATCTTTTTGACTTCGAGGTGTTTTTCTTTAAGTTCCACAGGTTACTTTTTAATCTGTTTATTTGTAACTGCAGTCAGTGGTATTTCAGTCAAAATAGCCAGATCTTCAGCATATATAAGGATTTTTACGTCAACATCACCAACTATGTCGTCCTATAAGACACTACCATTCCATACCGTAGCAGAGGTCTAATTGAGTTATAAGCTCCACATAGACTCTAATAAATTTGGTCGATTTGACGCGATTTGGAGCTTATATAATAAGGAGTATATGTTTACTGTATCAAAAGCAGCTTTGAAATCCACAAAAACCAGCTTGAAAGACACTTATTTATTATTGGTAAATAACAAAATAAAATTTGTGTGAAAACTTTCCTAAACGCTGGAGCAGTGAAATACCCCTAAAATTTTCCAGAATTTTATCACAGATTTAAGAGAAACATCTGGAACTATGTCCAAATCTAATATTTTGTTATAATTGTAACATTTCGAGATACCCAGTGGTGAGATTTTTAATGAATGACCGGAATACCATCAAACCCAGCAACAGCTATTAACTCCGGCATTGACAAAGAAGCGTCGAGTTCAGGCACTGTGACATATAGGATAGTAGTTCAGTAGTTGTTTAAAATGATTTGCCAAGGTTTCCGACTTTACAGTAAAGGAGCCTTCCGAATTAACTCCACTTAGTAGTTTTTCAGTTTTTTATAATAAGCTACTTGCTTATTTTGCAAATTATCTAAAATCTCTTATTTGCTTCTACATGTATGTACATCAGCATAAATACATAACACCTAAAAGGCTTCCTGCATAACTTCTCGAACCACAGTGCAGAGCTTGTTGTACCAGGAAAGAGAGATCTCAGGCAAGCGGAACAGGTTATAGTTTGTAATAATAACTCTAACTCTAACTGTAATAATTAAGGTCGACTACGTTTATGAAACAAAGTATTAATGCTTCCTTCAGCTTGGATAGAACTAAGTACATTTGTATTAAGTTCCAAATAGAAATACAAACCATTAATATTTAGCGAGTATTAAATATAACTGAACGATTAATTAAAAGTTTAGCTCTGTCCTGAACCCAGTTATGATTACCAATGTCTCTTTCCATCCTGCAAGATTAAAAAAAGTAGTTGATGAATGCGACTGTTTTTCAGGCTACACGTTTTATTTGAAGATACCAAAATATATGTGGGAAGTAAAAGATAACAAAATTAACACAAATTAATAAACTCGTAAAACGGACTTAAGATTGTTGATAATAATAATGTCACAATCATTCAGTTTATTTCATCGAAAAAGAAACAACTGCCCAAATGTAAGCAAAAATGAGGGAATGAAGGACATCAAAGGTTCTAATGTGAATGCCTATAAAAGAACGAAGTACTCGTATTAGAATTAAATGGTTATTTATGTAATCGCTTAAACATTTCAAAATAATATGTGTGAACAGTTTGTATCAAACTCGATTCTCTGCATTGCGTGCATTGCAAAATTATAAATTTCAGATGCAAATTGTCTTGGGAATATAATTAATAAAATGAAACATTTTATAAAGATCACAGACAAGTATACCCAGATGTCTCACGCAGAACAAAATACTGGCTGTCGTTTTGAAAAACCAGCCAACAAATGCTTTCAATAATATATTCAATAATAGAAATAGAAACAGCCAGCCGAGAAGAAATAATAATGCGGAGAGAAAAATTCAAAGAGAACATCGAAGAGTGATCACTGTACCGATTGGTTGTATTTATGATATTGAACTATATTACACATAGGGGTTGTATGGGTCATTGGCTTTGTGTAGAACCATCTAGGCGGCATATTCATCTGTGTGGAAGGTAGCATTGGGTATCTCATTATGTTGACAAACTCCGGCGGTCATCATCGGTTTTATCCATTGAATGGGACCGGTAGCATAATGGGGAAAGCATACCCATGCGTTAATTTTTGATCCGCCGTGCTTTATAGTCTTGCTAGTTGAAACTCTTGGTTTTTTCGCCTGCGAACAAATGTCCTGATCCCAGGAGTACAAATTAAAAAAATTTTGGATTCGTCCGTCCATAATATATTGCGCCATTTAGAAGGTTCCCAGTTCAGGAGTTCTTTCGCAAATTTGGTTCGTTTTAGTAGGTTGATTTTTTACAGTAATGCTACTTTTCTGGGACTTCTGACTAATCTTACTATTTGTCTTTCATCGACGTGGGCTAGTTTCGTTTCTTCTTTTCGCTTCGTCCTTTTATTTTCATTTTATTTGAACACCCATATCACTTATAAATTTTTAAGCAAAAGCATTTTTTTTTATTAAGGCACGTTTCTCGGGAGTACAATGATCACGCTCCACTTTTGAAATATTATCTTTAAGTAACTCCATAAATATGTGTAGTCATAGTTTAAAGCCGTTCTTCATTATTTTGCACAAATTAAATTCGGTTGCATTTCCTTACCGAAAACGGGACCATTTTTTAGTGATAGGATGCATTTTTTATTATTTTGTTTATGGGTTTTATGATTGATGTAATAAAGATGTTGTGCAATGAACATGAAACGCCCGCCTGATCATAGGAAGAAGTAATTAGCATAATAGTGACAAAGTTGAACATGGTGCAATCATTTAAAAATTGTTCGTATATATGTGTGTAATTGAATCTTATCATCAATTTTATCATTTTATTTATCAATGCAGAATTTGTGTAACGATTTTGTTGATACTTCAAATCACAAGGAGCTTTATCGTGTTATATTTAAAATATAAAAATTAAATTTAATTCGTTAAAATCGCTCTTTCTTGTTATACTCCTTGGAGTTTTATAAAGTGTCTATTTGAAAAAATGTTCTGGATTAGAACTTGATGTATTTTTACCGATTGCCATTCTAGGCCAAGCGAAAATAGCAAAATGTTCCGATTTCCTTAGGAAGGCACCGTTAAGTACATTGAGTGGGTGGCGTTGTTTGACGAATCAACCCATGAGCGAACTAAACAGACAAAAACGCCGCATATATGTAGCCGACATTTTGAAAATTTTACCATTGGCAACCAAAAATTAAAACCAAAAAGTTGTCCAACACGCTTTCTAAAAGAAAACAAAGAAAATGAAAACGGTGAGTTGTTTTTCAATCGTGAGAATGCAAAAAACAAACTTATTAAACTTACAACTTATTACATAACATATTTAACATTTACAAAACCACTTAAAGTACTGCAAACCTTCCAGCTATATGTCCAAGTTTTGAAAAGAAGTATATAAATAAGAAGTAAGCCGTTTGCATGTAGAAGTGTTTACTGAATTTTTCGCTGAGGAACCAATTATGCCTAAAATAAGAGAAACAATTTTACGAAAATGCATCGAAGTTACAAACCTCCGTTGCCTTAAATGGTTTATTAGCACAAGTGAATGCTATAAATATAGAGTAGACTACACCAGTTTTTTAATACTTGTTCTATTGTTCAAAAATTGCAAATGGATCATGGACAGGAGAACCTGCAATTTAAAAGCTTCAAACCAGAAAAAAAGAAAAATTAAAACTTGCATGAACAAATAACATTACTCTTTGGAAAAAATAACAATAAATAAAAAGTTGTTTAAACATATATATATGCATTTTTTTTTTTTTTCAATATTAAATTAGAAACATGCGTTGTATTCGTTGGAAACAAACAAACGAAGACTCATTCCTTATCCCACTAAAAGCATCTCTTTACATAAACACATCATTTCATTTTCTATTTAATAACCTAAAGTGACAGCCTGATCAATTTCAATAAAATCGAACCATCCGCCCTAAAATTGAAAATCTATCATTTCATCAAATGTAGCAAATCTTGCCGAACATCTGAAAAGAGGGAAGAAACAAATTGTGTCTACTATGACAACGCATGTGTTACGTATGATTGTGTTTGTACCATACACATCTAGATACACTTCGTATGCATTCTATTATTCTGTTGCTTTAGTTACGGAAATCCTTTAAAAGAGACTGCATCTCAATGAAAGCGCTTTGCTTTCTAATGATTAAAAGAAAAAAAGTAACAAATTTGCCAGTTTTTAAAATCGGTATACAAATCGAGCTTTTGAGTTTCATATGTCAGTCTTTTCTATGGCGGTGAGACATCTGGGTATACTTGTCTGTGATAAAGATCAAATAGCATTTCCGTATTTTTATTATTATTAGCAAGGTTATGCGAATACATAAACCATATAAAAAAAACATTAACCACGTGCATATCATTTCTGCGCTGGAATATATGCAATAGAAACATAAATGTAATAACCAGAAATCTTTATTTCTTAGAACTGATCCATTATTTATGCATAGACTTTTATCAGTTTTTAATTTCAGGCACTGCCTAAACTAAGCCGATTAGACCCCCCACCCATACAATTTTTTCTTCGTTTCACTGATACCTACAAACCTGCATCACTCAATCGAGGGGCCGCAGGTATTGGAATCATGACCATATGATAATAGATAAACAAATATTTTAGCATAACAGCCTTTCACTACCCGGAAGTCTTGTCAGTAAAAAGACGGTTGAATATCTCCCTTTAAAAGTAAAATAGTTTCCCATTGTATATAATTATACATACATATATTGTATTACTTTCATTGCGTATAACCGTTTTTTTCACTTTGTTTGAGTTAAGACTAAAGAAAGAAAAAATTGACGAAAGTTTGGTTCATTTCACTTGTTTCTTCACTCCAGACGGGCAATACATTATGCTACTATTTCGGCTAACACACCAGCAGTCTTCCAATGATTTGTTTACGATATATACGTAGACCTTTTTGATGCGGGTAAATTGATAAGATATCTAGGTTTCATCTCTATTATAAAGGGTGTCCCAACAAGAACGCAAAAACTTAAATTTGGCGCCATTCGAATTGTCATTGTTTGACATTTGAACAATTATTGTTGTTTGTTAATAGAAGGTATAAGGTTAATAAAAATGGAGCGCTACACGAATGAACAACGCATTCTCATTGTGAAATTGTTTTAAAAAAAATGGTGAAAGTTTTGCGGCTACAATTCGCGAATTGCGACGAGGCCCATTTTCATAGGCAGAGTTGTCGCATTTGGGGCCAGGAAAATCCTCGAGTGATTCACCAGAAGCAAATGCATCCTCAACGTGGAACTCTGTGATGTGAGTTTTGGGCTGGAGGAATCATTGGACCTTTTCTTATGAAAATGAGTCAGGTCAAGCGCAAACAGCCAATGGTGTTCGGTATCGTGAAATGATAACCAATTTGTTCGTGCCTAGAATTGGAGAAATTAATGTGGAGGGGATGTGGTTTCAACAAGACGGCGCCACATCTCATACAAGTTAACGAAATATAATCTAAAGAGGACAGGAAACGTGTGCAGCAATCAACGACAACACGAGCAGACGACCCCAACACGCGCCGACAGGTAAAACGTCATGTCAGCAGCATTCCCACGATCGACGTGCAAGCAGCATAGGTGATGGAATTGCAGTGGCAGCAATTATTAGGTATTTAAGGTAGCATAAGAAACATCAAATAGTTCAGTAGTTATTAAGAGGCAGAACCGCTGCCAGTTGGTAATAAAGTATTTTTTTTATAAAATATAAAATATAATAGTTTAATTGGCGCACGAGCAGGGACCGGGTATTCGCGATACGTCTTAAGTTAAGAAAAGCTCTCAAGTAGTGCTAGTGGCGTCTTAAGTTAAGTAAAGCCCTCAAGAAGTGCTAGTGTCGCGTAAATTCAAAAAACACAAAAGCCCTTAAGTAGTGCTTAGTGCCAGGTGAACATTTAAAAGAGGCCCTCAAGAAGTGTCCAGTGTTCCGTAAAATAACGCACTGTGTTTTAATAAAAGTACCCGTCCCAAAAAAAACCCTAGACGCGAAATCTAAGTGATCTGTCGCGTAATTAATAGACTTAAAACCCAAAATCAAAAATTCCGTGTGTGAGAACGAGGCCTCTTAGTAGCCAAAAGGGCAAAAAGGAGACATCGAGGAGTCAGCCGCTCAATTGAGGAATGCAGCAAATGATTGTCATCATTTTAATGTAAAAATAGAATAAGATATACTAAATTAGATAATCAAAGAAAATAATTTATGTGAATCAATTTAACTAAAGTAAGGAGTAATTAAGGAAAATTTAAGTGAATTAATCTAACTAAAGTAAAGAATAATTATCAAAAAAAATTTAATAAATTAATTAACCTAAAGTAAACGGAAAGAAAAATTTATTAAAAATAAAAGTAAAGTGACTTGATAATTTTCCAATACATATACATAAATTGTTCTAAGAGAAATACCTATTTTGATCGAAATGCCCAATGCAAATATCCTACGTCCTGCAACCCTAAACCCTCCTGAAAGTTCCCGAACAACAACTGAAACCCCTATCTCACACCCTGCTTTGCATAGTCTTGTGACCTCAATAGTAACCGAAGTTCTGCAATCCCCAGGCAGAACCCTTGTCCAATCGATATTGAATCCGAATTCCGACCAGTTCGCGGGAACTGATCAAATAATTAACCATGACCAAAGGGAAAATATTGCCGAACTGGACAAAATTCCCGATGTTGTGAGGAGTTTCTCTGGGCAAGCAGGTGAATTTAGTTCCTGGCGTAAAAGTGTAGAAAGAGTGCTCAAGATATACGAAGGCATTAAAGGTTCACCGAAATACTTCGGTATCATTAACGTCGTTAGGAATAAAATAGTGGGCCATGCTGACCACGTATTAGAATCCTACAATACTCCCTTAAACTGGGACTGCATTAATAGATGCCTCACATTGCACTATGCCGACAAACGAGATCTTGGCACACTGGAGTACCAGATGACATTACTGGTACAGGGTAACTCATCCATCCAAGAATTTTATCAGCAGGTGTACTCACACCTCTCACTAATTCTCAACAAGATCTCATGTATGGATGTCAGCGGTGAAGCTTTGAATTTGTTTATGCATACGTATAGGAACAAGGCTCTTGATACTTTCATTAGGGGATTAAAAGGCGATCTTCCTAGACTTCTAGGAATGCGAGAACCGGTAGATTTGCCCCAAGCACTACATCTGTGTTTGAGGTTAGAAAATCAGAACTATCGCTCGCAATATGCAATAGCGAATAGCCAGAACAGGAGGATAAACCATCCAGAACCTCCATCAGTTCCACCAAAACGAGGAAATATCCATTCAATACCGACTCGTCAAACATTCTATCCCGAATTGGCCTATCTGGCTCAACCAGCTATACATCAAGTGCCCTTCCAACATAGTGCTAGGCCTATTCCACCTCCAAGACCTCAGAGGCAGTTTGTACCACAGCAGTACCCACAACAACAATACCAACAGCGACGTCCACAATCTTCATCCATACCAAGGCAGCCACCACCAGAGCCTATGGATGCACAAACTATCCGGACAGATAGGGTCAACTATATTAACCGACCTCAACGAAAAACTGGACTCCAGCTCAGAAACGACCGCCAGTACCCCAATCTCAACAATTACATCCTACAAAGATGCAGAGAAATTTCCACGTAGATACCGTTGCACAAGAAGAAATTAACCAATATATGGACACACAGGCTAATATGATCATCAACATCAACAACATCAACATAACATCAGAAGAAGTTATCCTCGCATATCCCGATTTTACCAAACCCTTCGAATTAGTAACCGATGCCTCAAATTACGCCCTAGGTGCTGTTTTATCACAAGGAGATAAGCCCATCATGTTCATATCTAGAACATTAAATCAGACAGAAGAAAGCTACGCAGCTAACGAAAAAGAGATGCTAGCTATAATTTGGGCTCTTAACAACTTTAGGAACTATCTCTATGGAACAGCAAAAGTTATAATTGACACCGACCACCAGCCACTTACCAATAAAATAACAATTCGAAATTAAAAAGATGGAAAGTTATATTGGAGGAATACAACTACGAAATCAAATACAAACCAGGAAGATAGAACGTAGTCGCAGATGCTCTCTCCAGGCCCCCCATCCAATCACAAATTAATTCCCTCACTCCAACAATCCATAGCGATGAAAGTTCGTCTCATGGTCTTATATTCAGCGTAGAAACACCAATAAACGCATTCAAGAACCAAATCTTTGTCTGTAGTGGAATAAAATCAAAAAGAGTAATTTATTTTTGTACGTCACTGTTCTTAACTACTATCCCGCAAATGTATCGGTTCTACTGATCGGATGATGTATCCGAAAAGTCTCCACTTCTGAACAAAAGATGTTGCTAAATGTAACCCTAGAAGAAATCAGCCTATTATTAAAGAAGAGTTTGTACAGTGCGGACGTGTGTTGTTTTTTCTAAGGCTCATCAGAATCCCTACAATTTTTCAGAAGTGGGATAAAGTATCAGCAACGAAAGTCAATCTATTGTTTTTCATCGCGTTTGTGAAAATCGGAAAATTAACGCCAGTGTTCGGAAAAACACAAATTATCGCAATGGAAGAATGGACAACTTTTTCAGATTCGGCAACTGTGCTAAAGTTGAAAGAAGTGCTAAGATCGTTGAAAGTGCAAACGTTCGGAACTAAGGCAGAGTTAAAGATCCGAGCAAATGAAGCGGTAAAAGACTTAACAGAAGACGACATTCGGAAATTAATTCAAGATGCTTCAAGCGGTCGAGAAAATGGGATAGATGAGTCTCATCTTACAGAAGAACAATCGTCTGCATCTGGGAGTTTCTTAAACTGTTCAAGGGAGAAAGAGCTGGACGAAGAACTAGAAAAACTGCAAAGGATTCTAAGAAAGAAGAAAGAAATTGCTGAACTAAGGCGGCAACTTCGAGAACTTCAAGTAGAGGAGCCTTCCAGTTCGAGATCTACAGTACCGTGCAGCTTTAAAGATATCGAAGACTCCATCAGCGTTTTTAGTGGAGATGATAATTTCCCAGTGGATCGATGGATGGAACAGTTTGAAGAATGTGCAGAAATGATTCAGCTGGATGATAGAGCTAGATTCATTTATTGTAAGAGACTTCTCACAGGAACAGCCAAGTTGTTTGTGCGTACTATCAATCCTAAAAACTGGGCGGAACTTAAAACATCTTTAAAAACCGAATTCCGAAAGATTGTATCAAAATCGGACATATTTAATCTTCTATTTACTTCGTGAACGAAAGAAACATCGTGATGAAAGTACTCAACAATATTTATTGCACATGCAAGAAATAGCATCACCCGGGGAAGTTGACGAAGAGGACATAATCCAGTTTGTGATAAAAGGGATAATAGACACAGAGGTAAATAAAACAATATTGTATAGTGCGAATAATATAAGTGAATTGAAGACGGCCTTACGAAAATATGAGAAACAAAAATATAATACGCGAAGTGCCTACCAAAATAAAATGTCCAATGTTATTGCACCACCTAAGACACGAACCAAACCATCAGAGGAAGTTACCACAAAAGATCATAGTACTCACCACACCAAAAATGCAACGAAAGTTCTAACCTGTTTCAAATGCGGTAAGCGCGGACACATTTCAACGCGGTGTGGGCAACAAAATCCAGTGTTGACTCTAGATGATACCAACTGCAGTCTCCAAGAATGTAAACAAACCAAATTGGAAACGTCAAAATTAGTAAACACTCAAAAACAAGAATCAAAATCTACCAACGACTTCGAAATATTTATCAAGTTTTTATGGAAATATAATCAAATGGAGAGCTCAGTTTCAATTTTGGCGCTGTTAGACTCGGGGAGCCCAATCAGTTTCATCCAGGAGCAGTTTTTACCAAAGTTTTTACTATCAACACTCAGAAAGACGGAGTCAAAATATTTTGGTGTCAACTCAAGTCCACTGAATATATTGGGAAGTATTAGTAGTTGTGTAATTTATGAAAATAATTTTGTTAATTTGCAATTGATTGTTGTTGAAAATTTTTCAATGAACTATCCTGTTGTACTAGGTAGAGACTTCTTCAAGGAGACGGGTCTGGCACTTCAAAGGAAAATAGAATACAAGGTCAATGCGAGTCAAGATCTTCTCAGAACGTGTGACGATCATCTTCAATCTTCGAAAAATCCTGAAGAAAGCGCCGACACAGATATTGATCAAGAATTCTTAAGCCAAATTTTCAACATCGATAGTAGCGTGTTGACAGGTGAGTTAGAGATAAGTGTAAATAGTGCATTATCAGATGATATCAAAAAAAAAGTAAAGTCAATTGTTACTCCGGCATTTTATTCAAGTAATGATAAAAAATTTGAAGAATCAGATTTTAAAATGAAGATTTCGCTATCTAAAGATATGCCTTTTTATTGTCTACCAAGAAGACTCCCTTATGTACATAAGTTGGAGCTACAAAAAATTTTAGATGGATTGATGAAGCAGGGAATAATTCGCGAATCAAATTCTCCGTATGTTTCACCAATTGTATTGGTTCAAAAAAAGAACAAAGAGTTAAGGCTCTGCGTTGATTTCCGAGAATTAAACAAAATTACTTTGCGCGATAACTATCCGTTACCGATTATTGAAGATCACATAGACTGCCTCAGAAACAAAAAGTATTTTACCACGTTGGATTTGAAAAACGGTTTTCACCACGTTCAATTGTCTGAAGAATCAAAGAAATTTACCTCCTTTATAACCCCTTTGGGACAATATGAGTATAATAGAATGCCGTTTGGGCTGAAAAATGCCCCATCAGTTTTTGAAAGGTACATGAAACATGTTTTCGGAAGCATGATTTCGACCGGAAGAATTCTCACGTATCTAGATGACATTCTCATTGCTACAGAAACTGTTGAAGATCATTTAGAAATTCTAAAGGATGTGGTAGATATTATCGTTAACAAGGGTTTACACTTAAGATTAGATAAATGTACTTTTCTCCAACGCGAAATAGTATATTTGGGGTACAGAATTACGGAAAATGGAGTTCGGCCGAACGAAACTAACTTAAAGGCGATCCAAAACTTTCCAATACCATCCAATACCAAAGACGTTCAAAGTTTTTTAGGTCTTTGTTCATATTTCCGCAAATTCATTAAGAATTTTGCAAGTGTGGCAAAACCTCTATATGATCTTTTGAGAGGCAATAAACCATTCATTTTTGGTGCCAATGAAATGGAGACATTCGAGTGCTTGAAGGATAAGTTAGTTGCATCACCGGTGCTGGCAATATATAGTCCGCACAGCATCACGGAACTTCATTGCGATGCGAGTAGCACTGGGTTCGGGGCAGTGCTTATGCAAAAACAGTCAGATGGAAAGTTCCACCCTGTTTTTTATTTTTCAAAGCTGGCAACTGAGTCCGAAGGAAAGTATCATAGCTATGAGCTGGAAACGCTATCGATTATTTATGCCCTAAGAAGGTTTAGGATTTATTTAATCGGTGTATTTTTCAAAATTGTCACTGACTGTCAGGCGTTGACGCTTACTCTTAAAAAAAGTCCTTGAATCCACGTATATCTCGTTGGGCTTAAGAGATGCAGTGCTTTGACTATGTAATTGAGCACAGAAAGGGAAGCCAGATGAGTCATGTTGACGCGTTGAGTCGTTCTTTTAACATATTGTATGTTGACGACGAGTCCTTTGAGTTTGTTCTTGCAGCTGCTCAGAAACAAGATCCTAAGATTGCCTCGATCATGTCAGAATTAGAAAAAGGTGAAAGTCCATATTATGAAATGATTGACGGTTTAATCTATCGAAAGTGCAATGGTCAAGTTCGGTTTTATGTGCCATCTCACATGGAAGAGCAGGTGATACGAACTCACCATGAAGCAATGTGTCATTTAGGAGTTGAGAAATGCTTCGAGTATTTATCGAGAACGTATTGGTTCCCCAAAATGAAGAATCAAATAAAAAGTTACATAAGTAAATGTTTAAAGTGTATCTATTTTTCACCACAGTCGGGTAAAACAGAGGGGACTCTGCATCCCATTCCGAAAGGAAATGTTCCGTTTGATGTGTTACATGTTGATCATCTGGGACCATTACCAAACTCAAAATCAAAAAAGAAGCATGTTTTCGTTGTTGTGGATGGCTTCACAAAATTCATAAAGCTTTACCCGGTCAAGACGACACAAAGCCATAGAGTGCTTGCCATAGAGTGCTTGCAGTCATTTTTCGAAAGTTATTCAAGACCGAATAAGTTAGTGTCAGATCGTGGTACATGCTTTACTTCCAAAGAGTTTTCTAGTTTTCTACTAGATAATGATATAAAACAAATAAAGGTGGCGACAAATTCACCTCAATCAAATGGTCAGGTTGAGCGCATAAATCGTATGCTGGTCCCAATGTTGGCTAAAGAATGCGAGTCAGATACGACAAGTGGCTGGGACAAGCGGTTAGTTAAGATAGAATTCGCACTCAACAACACCGTAAATAGGAGCACTGGTTTCTCGCCTAGCGTTCTTCTATTTGGAAGAAATCAGAAGGGTGAACTTTGCGATCGCGTAAGAGAATTTTTTGAATCTTGTTTGGAACGTGACCCTCATGATCTCAACGAGCAGAGAGTCAAAGCTAGCGAAACCATCCAAAAGAACCAAGCAGACAATAAACTTTATTATGACGGTCGTCACAAAAAGCCTTGGAAGTACCAAAAAGGGGACTATGTGATGATTAAAAATGTCGTTACTACACCAGGAATTAATAAAAAACTACTCGCCAAATACCGTGGTCCGTACGAAATCAAAAAAGTTTTATCTAATGACCGGTATGTGATTGGGGATATAGAGGGCCTTCAGCTAACTCGTTTGCCTTATAAAGGCATATCAGCTCCCGCCAATATGCGTCCATATAACGTAGGATTTAAGCATTCCACAGGTAACGATGTTGAGATGGCCGAAGGACGTTCTGAGGATGTTGATTCGTTGGACCGAATAGAAAACCAAAAGAATCCAGACCTGCTTCCTAAATGTTTCTCGCTTTAGTTCCTTAAACTTCGCATAATGTATTAAATTTACTATTTTTAAATATAATTGTGAATTGAACTGTGAATTTTTTATTTTTTGTAGTTTTAATATAAATTACTACCTCAATTTGTTACATTTCATGCCAATTATAAAATACATTTACTTAATTAATAGGAGACAATGTAATCGGGGCGATTATGCGATCAGGATGGCCGAACTGTAGTGGAATAAAATCAAAAAGAGTAATTTATTTTTGTACGTCACTGTTCTTAACGAAAATACCCCAACTACTATCCCGCAAATGTATCGGTTCTACTGATCGGATGATGTATCCGAAAAGTCTCCACTTCTGAACAAAAGATGTTGCTAAATGTAACCCTAGAAGAAATCAGCCTATTATTAAAGAAGAGTTTGTACAGTGCGGACGTGTGTTGTTTTTTCTAAGGCTCATCAGAATCCCTACATGTCAATACCGGTAACGCAAGTAGCCAACAATTCAAAATAGTCTTCCCAACAAGTGAGGCAAGAAGAAAAATCATTAACACACACCAACGTGCCCACAGGAATGAACGCGAAAACAGACTGCAGATTCTGGAAAGGTATTATTTTCCTGGCATGTCTCGCAAAATAAGACGAATACTCAAATTATGCGTCATATGCAGGGAGAACAAATACGATCGCCATCCGGATAAGGTAGAAATTCAAGCTACTCCAATACCAACATATCCCGGTCAGATCATTCACGTCGATATCTTTTCAACTGAAGGCAATCTAGTCCTAACATCACTAGATAAATTTTCCAAGTACGTTCAGGTCAAGAAAATTGAATCCAAAGCCATTGAAGATATCAGGCAAACTCTTAGAGAGATCATATTTGCCTACGGGGTCCCGAAAACTATAGTATTTGATAATGAGAAGTCTCTCAATTCTTCCCCAATTACATTCATGCTTAAAAATGAATTTGGCATGGAGGTATTTACGACGCCTCCATACACAAGTACTTCGAACGGACAAGTCGAGAGATTCCATTCGACTCTCGCTGAACTCATGCGTTGCATCAAGAAAGAACAGGTGCATAAATCCTTCACGGAACTCCTAGAATCAGCCGTAAACGCCTATAATTTCACTATACATTCAGTAACTAACAAAAGGCCAGTAGATTTGTTCTTCAACAGAAACAAAGATCCTTCCCAAGTTGATAAAATTCGATCCGAAATTCAAAATAAATTAAAAGACAAACAGGAACAAGACTTGACCTACCACAATAAAGGAAAAGCGTCAATAAGGGAATATTCAATATTCTCCCCGGTACTCAAAGGAAATCATTAAAGAAAATAGGAAAACAACAGTCCTCACGCAATCCGGCAAAGTTGTTCACAAATCACACATAAAAACACAATTTCCAAATATCTCTTTCTAGATACTTACTGACTGACTGCCTATGCGACGTACAGATACTGGACTATACGAACTCACGACTAGTGACTTTTAACTCAGGGATATCTAGAATACAAACAGGCACTTATAAAATAATTCACGAAATAGATTTATCGGCCTATTCGCAAGCCTTAAATGATATAGAGTCATCCATGAAAGAACACCTACAATCTTCTTATCCCAGCTATCAACTTCTATCCCAAGAAATATCCTCCATAAGATCCCACCTTTACCGCTTAATCCCTAGCCAAACCAAAACTAAAAGATCAATAGATTTAAATTTATAAACATGACCTCCAAATAATTCAAGAAAAAATTAATAATGTATTAGAGAACAATAATAGACAAATTTTAATAAATAAACTTGTTACTGATAAGCTAAACGATGTAAGAGAAAGAACTAATAGTATAAGTAAGTTTGTACAAGAAAATAGAAACTTAATGGAAGAAATAGTATTTAATATAAAATACAAACTTGATTTGTTAAAAGAAGAAATAACTAATGTTGCATACGCCAATGCAAGGCAAGAGCTAATATTATTAATTCATATATCTTATC
Source organism: Eristalinus aeneus (assembly GCA_955652365.1). Lineage (NCBI taxonomy): Eukaryota > Metazoa > Arthropoda > Insecta > Diptera > Syrphidae > Eristalinus > Eristalinus aeneus. The sequence continues at coordinate 13,342,721 of OY019132.1, read as the reverse complement.
GAATAATGAAGTAAACGTAATAGAAAAAATAATAAACAATAAGGAAATACCTTTTAAAGATTTAGAAGAAGCATTAGAATTTTGTGAAATAAAGATAGCATCTAACAACTCTGTTCTTTTATACATAGTAAGTCTACCAACTGTAAGTGAAGAAATTTGTAAAAGTTTAAGTATAAAAGCAGTAAAAGATGGAAACAAGATAATTAAGATTGATTTTAACAAAATTATAAAATGTCAAAAAGAATTGTATGGAATAGATATAGATTGTACAACAGTAAAGAAATTGTCAATATGCCCTAAGAATAATATTGTAGACTTAAGAAATACGACATGTATTCCGAATTTATTAAATAGCAAGCCAGCAAACTGCACTGCAATTAATAGCCAACATGTTCCAGCTTTCGAGGAAATATCACCCGACATCATTTTCCTGAACCAATACAGTGGACACATCACCATCGATAACAATGAAGTTGCTCTCAACGGCACGTTCTTAATCAGATACCATAACTCCAGCATACAAATTGGGAAAAGCACCTTTAAATCTCTTGAGCTGACGCACCTCAACCCTCTTCCGGCAATTCTACAACCAAAATCAATTAATAACGACGTAGAAGAAATGTTATCACTGGAAATGATAAAGGAGTTAAATGCCAACAACACCCACTACATCCAACTCCTCAAGACCAAGATGAAAAGCAGCACTGTAATAAACATCGGAGCCTGTCTGATTCTCCTCATCATATTAATAATAATCTTCCGAAAAATTATAATGAATTACAAGTCACCAGAGGATCCTACCACCATCTCAAATCTAACCGACAAAACTCCAGCGGCAGAGAAGATGACACCATTACCTTCCCCAATACCAAGGGCGACAACCTCTCGTCTTAATCAAATTCCATTCTTCTAAGTGAACGCGGACGTTCACTCTTAAGGGCGGAGGAGTTAACGAAATATAATCTAAAGAGGACAGGAAACGTGTGCAGCAATCAACGACAACACGAGCAGACGACCCCAACACGCGCCGACAGGTAAAACGTCATGTCAGCAGCATTCCCACGATCGACGTGCGAGCAGCATAGGTGATGGAATTGCAGTGGCAGCAATTATTAGGGATTTAAGGTAGCATAAGAAACATCAAATAGTTCAGTAGTTATTAAGAGGCAGAACCGCTGCCAGTTGGTAATAAAGTATTTTTTTTATAAAATATAAAATATAATAGTTTAATTTACAGCCTGAGAAACAGTTCAATTGCTGCATCAGTCATTTCCTGGTCGTGTTATTTCGCGAATTGGCCGCTTAGATCGTGCGTTTTAACACTATTTGTCTTTTTTCTTTGGAGTTTTTTGAAGTTTATGCGAATAAGCCGACGACGACTCAAGTCTTAAAGAAGGAAATTGGATGCTGCACCAATGAAATACCGCAGCATTTTTGCAAAACGGTCATTGAAAATTTCATTAAAAGATCGTGTATGTGCCAGCAAAGCCGCGGCGGCCATCTGGCCAATGTGTTATTCCACACATAACATCGTCCTCTCTTTTACGATACAATAAATATGTAATATTTTCTTTGGAGTTTTTTGAAGTTTATGCGAATAAGCCGACGACGACTTAAGTCTTAAAGAAGGAAATTGGATGCTGCATCAATGAAATACCGCAGCATTTTTGGAAAGCGGTCATTGAAAATTTCATTAAAAGATCGTGTATGTGCCAGCAAAGCCGCAGCGGCCATCTGGCCGATGTGTTATTCCACACATAACATCATCCTCTCTACTTTATGATACAATAAAGAATTCACGATTTTTTTTTAAATATCTGTGTTTTATTTAAAATTTAAATCTTGTGTTCTTGTTGGAACACCCTTTATTATATTATATATTTGTAAGAACTGCATACACACATACACGTGTAGGCATTCACTATTTAAGAGCCAACGCTCATTTCCTATAATTATTATTGTTATACTAATTCATGTGTTATAATTGTCATTTCATTCTCTTTTCTTATGTAGTCATTTACACATACAATGTTAATCGGTTTGTTAATTACATAGGAATGTTATAAAAAGGCCTGATCATGTTTTGAACGTTCTCTTTTTCAAGTAAAGTTATTGTGTAGAAACATTCTTGTACCAGTGTCGTCTTCCATTAAGCGTTTACTTATTGTACTATATACACTATATTACATAAGTAAACGTAACAAAATCATCATAAAATCCAACATACGCTGTATTCATTGTAGTGACAGCAATTATTAGGTGTGGAAGGTAAAGTTTATGAAACAAGTTGTTCATTTCATTTAAGGGGCAGAATCACTTCCAGTCGAAGTAATACATATTTAAAAAAAATTAACTAATCAGAATTTTATTTATATACTTAAACATTTGGTCTAATTAGTTACTGCTTCAGATATACACCCTGCAGATACACACGTACAAAATATTACACAATATCCTGTTTAAAAATTATTAACTATTATTTCTTTACTTCCGTAATTTTGGCACTTAATTTCAAAAGACGGCTTTTTTAAAACCTACAGAAAAGGAAACTGCTTGTGATGCAGATGCTTTAGGTGAACACGATGTAGATTTCAATTAATTACCGTAACATTTATTTTATTTAAAAAGTTTTTTGAAATGCTGAAAAACACCATACAATAGTTCAATTTCAAATATCTTTTTTATTTTGTAGTGAAGGTTTTGTACTTTTAAATAAATAAAGCATATTACATAATTCGTTACAACGTATAAAAAATAACAACAAAAATAACTACATTAGTCAAAATTAAGCGTACGGTGGACAAACGTATTCGTTATATCTAAAGCAGCTACTATATTTTAAAAAACAATAAAAAAAGCTTTAGAGAGTATATTTATGCTGTTATGTATTTACGTTATGATCTGATAAAAATTATCCCTCTGTTATGTAAACTTTACTGAAATGAGTATCATAGCGAGAGTATCATAGAAAATGTAAAGAAACTACTCCCGAAGAGTAAAAAGTTATTTTAAATTTATATAAAACATTAAGTGTATATAAAAATTAGTGAATAGATGAAAAGTATTTGTTGTTTGATGTTTGATGACAATATAAAAGTTCCACTGATTTTATTAGTAGGCCCAGAAGTGGTCGGCCTTGCAAATTAACAACAAGCGACAAGAGACAAGTTATGTCTATGGTGAGAAAAAAACCCAAGACATCATCCTCCTAAATAGCTTCTGAAGTTAAAGAGACCTTTGGAACTGAAGTTGACCTTCAAGCGGTGCGAAGAGTCCTTAGAAGTAAGAAACACAGAGCAAGAGTTTGCCGAAGAATTCATATCATTTCAAAGGTGAACAAAAAGAAGAGGATTGATTTTTCTAAGGAAAATTTAAACAAGTCAAAACAAAATTTGAGAGAAGGTTTTATTCTACGATGAGAGCAAATTTTGTGTTTATAAGTGAGATGGACGCATTCCGACGTGGAGAAAAGCGCACACTAAGTTAGACACAAAAACATTCAACCAACAGTGAAGGACGGTGGTGGTGGGGTCTGGGGAATGGGTATGGGCATTTATGGCAGCTTCTGCTTTAGGAAAGCTTGTCCGATCACACCAAATAATGAAAAAAGAACATTACCTTAAAATTTTTAAGGTAAATTTGGGAGAAATGGCTGAACAATTACATCTGGGTGATGATTTAATGAGTCTGTTCGTTTCACATATAATGTCCCCAGATAAAGAAGTGTTTCTGATCTAGCCACTTATGTTCTTGGTCTAAGTTTGGACGATTTTCTGAAGTATCGTAAAACTTTAAAACTGTAAAAAATTATTTATCGCAAATGTCCTAATTATTTATACAACTTTTGAACATTTGCACATTCCTCACGTGGCCTGAAATTAATTTTGCCCCGTTTCACTCATTGTGTTGACGAACAAGCATTTTTCGTTTCTGCGATTCGAATAAGAGAGAGAGGCAAAATATTTTTTTTTGTTTTATTTCTTAAAGATATTCATACTTCTTCTTCTTTTTCGGATGGCGCTACAGTCCAGAGTGGACCTGGACCTCAACCAATATGCCTCTCCAGCTAGCACGATCTCTTGCCAGCTGCCTCCAATTGCACACTCCAAGTTGGTTGAGGTCCTTTTTCACTTGTGTGCGTCATCTCAGTCTAGGACGTTCTCTGTTGCGTTGTCCCTGTGGTTCGGATTCGAAAACTCTTCGGGCCGGAGCAGTGCTGTCCATACGCTTTACATGACCTAGCCACCTTAAGCGTTGTATCCGTAGACGCTTGACTAGGCTCATGCCGCCGTACAGCCCATACAGTTCGTGGTTGAATTTTCTCCTCCAGATGCCATCAACGCAAACAGGACCAAAAAATCGCACGTAGAACTTTTCTCTCCAAGAGACCAAGGGCTTCCTCATCCGCTTTTAGTAGCGTCCAAAATTCTACGCCGTAAAGCAGGACTGGGATGGTCAAGGTGTTGTACAAAGTCACTTTGGTCGTTAGGGAGAGGGCTTTATTACTCAATTGCCTCTTAACCCCAAAGAAACAGCAATTGTCGAGAGTGATTCTGCGCTCGATTTCGGTACTGATGTTGTTGTCCCTTTTCACCGCGGAGCTGAGATAGACGAAGTCCTTGACTACCTCGAAGTGTCTGCTACCCATAGTGACGCTCTGTCCGAGACGTCGATGTTCTGCGTCCTTCTTCGATGACAGCATATACTTCGTTTTGCCCTCGTTTACCACCAGTCCCACTTTAGCCGCTCCGGGTTCGATGCTACCAAATGCCTCATTGACGGCTCGCTGAGTTCGGCCGATCACGTCAATGTCGTCCGCATAAGCTAGCAGGTGAACGGACTTGTGGAAGATCGTGCCTCTGATGTTGACGTGTGAGTTCCGCACGATCCCCTCAAGAATGATGTTAAAGAAGTCGCATGACAGCGCGTTGCCTTGTCTAAATCCGTTTTTGACATCGAAGGTCTCGGTGAGTTCGCTATCGACCTTGACGGAGTAGCGAGAGTTCTCCATCGTCATCCTACACAATCTGACGAGTTTGGTAGGGATGCCAAAACTAGACATGGCACTGTATAGCTCGTCTCTATGCACGCTGTCATACGCGGCCTTGAAATCGACGAATAGATAGTGGGTGTCGATTTGTACTTCTTGGGACTTCTAATGGATCTGCCGCAGTGTGAAGATCTGGCCAATTGTGGACTTCCCTGGCCTGAAACGACACTGATAAAGACCTATCAGGTTGTGGACGAACGGTTTCAGGCGCTCACACAGACACGGCAGAGAAAATCTTATATGCGATGTTAGGGAGACTAATCCCTCGGTAGTTGGCGCAGTCGAAGAGGTCTCTTTTCTTATGGACCGGACAAGCGATGCTGAGATTCCACTCGTTGGACATACTTTCCTCCGACCATATCTCACAGATGAGCTGGTACATGCACCCAACCATCATCCCCAGAACAGCTTTGCGGATAGTCCGACCGCGCCAGCAGCTTTTTTCGACTTTAGTTTCGATATTGCTATCTTGACCTCGTCGAAGTCGGGGGGACGGAATTCTTGTTCATCGTCGCCCAAATTGAATGGAACATTCTGCCTAATGATGACTGCCATAGCACCTCTCCATTCCCTCTACCGCGCGCTTCACGTGCTCTTTCTTTTCTCTTCTGAGAAGGCGGTTCTCTTCCTTTCTTCTCTGTTTGTAGAGCAAACAAACAGCTCTCGTCGTTCGATGCAGCATTGCCCTGTATGCTTTTTGTTTGGCTGCATGCGCCTGCCTACACTCGTCGTCAAACCATGGGTTCCTCTTAGGTGGTGGCGTAAAACCCAGCACGTCAGTGGCGGCCTCTTTGATGGCTTCTTGACAACGTTTCCACTTGTCTTCTTTGGTTTGTGCAGTCCGTTTTCCGAGGTGTTGGCGTGCAGGTTGTGTCTTCCGATAACTTTAGCAAAGACTTCTTCTCATTCCAGTTGAACGTTGAAAACTCCTAGAACGATCTTGGTGTCGTAGCTGGGGAATCGATCGTATGTCCTTTCTAAAAGGTGATAGAAGTCTTCTTTACTGCTGTCATATTTTTCCTCTGTCGGGGCGTGGGCGCATCTGAAGCTTATATTCCCGAATTTAGCCTTGATGTGGATTCTTATGAGGCGTTCGCTTATGTATTGGAAGCTTAAGACTTTTTGCCTAAGTCTGCCTCGAACAACAAAACCGCATCCAAATAAGCGTTTCTCTCTCTCCCTGTAGAAGTTTCCGTGGTATATGTCGCAGTTTCTCACTCTTCTCTTGCCCGACCCATTCTACCGCATTTCCTGAATCGCGGTAATGTCTCTCATTGAGACATTGATTTTCGGTTTTGCACGAGGAATGTGAGGTCCCTTAACAGGCCACGTGCAGCCGAACAACTTGCGGAGGCCCTTGACTGCTATAAGGCAGACATAACCGCCATCCAGGAAGTGCGATGGGATGGGCCTGGCATAAAAGCGATGAAGAACTGCGATATCTACTACGGCAATTGCTATAGAGAGAGAAGGCAGCGCTTAATCGGATGCGGATTTGTTGTTCGAGGCAGACTTCTATGAAAAGAACATACGATCGATGCCCCAGCTATGACACCAAGATCGTTCTAGGAGATTTCAACGCTCAGCTGGGAAAGGAGGACATCTTTGCTGGATTCATCGGTAAACACTGCCTGCACGACAACACATCCGGAAACGGACTCAGGCTGTTGGACTTCGCCTCGGGGCGGAACCTCTTTGTGGCTAGCACGCGGTTCCCACACCTGGACATTCACAAAGGAACCTGGCGATCTCCTGATCAATCCACCATCAACCAGATTGATCACGTTGCGATCGACGTCAGACACTCCTCCAGTATTCTCGATGTCCGAACCTTCCGAGGTGCAAACATTGACTCGGATCATCATATTGTTGTAGCCAAGGTAAGAACCCGGATATCGAGAGAGCAACGGACTCGCTGAGAGTTCGACGCTTCCTGCACTAAGCATAGAAGAAGAATGGAAACGTTGTCAAGAAGCCATCAAAGAAGCTGCTACTGATGTGCTGGGTTTCACGTCACCACCCAGAAGGAACCCATGGTTTGACAACAAGTGCAGGCAAGCACACGCAGCTAAACAAGACGCCTATAAGGCGACGCTGCAATGGACAACGAGTGCTGTTCGTGAGCTCTAAAAACAGAGAAGAAGGGAAGAGCACCGGCTTCTAAGAAGGAAAAAGAAGGAGCATGAGAAGCGCGCGGTCGAGGAAATGGAATTTTGGCAGAAATGAAGTCCGAAAGTTTTACCGAAAGCCATCCGGAGGATAAAAGGTTCGTACCAAAGCCTGCCGGGACCAAAACGGACAAGTCGTAGTAGAGTCGCAGTATGTGCTGAGAATTTGGAAGGATCATTTCTGCAGAGTACTTAACGGCGATGACGGCCCAAATCCCGCTGTAAGGCAGAATGTTCCACTCAATTTGGACGATGATAGACAAGCATTCCGTGCTCCCAACTTAGACGAGGTGAGGATAGCAATATTCAAGCTGAAGTCGAACAAACCTGCTGGAGCGGACGGACTGTCCGCAGAACTATTTAAAGCAGCTGGAGATGACCTGGTTGGGCGCATGCACCAGCTCATCTGTAAGATATGGTTGGAGGAAAGCATGCCCGATGAGTGGAATCTCAGCGTCGCTTGCGCGGTTCACAAAAAGGGAGACGCCTTTGACTGCGCCAACTACCGAGGGATAAGTCTCCTGAACATCGCATACAAGATCCTCTCTGCCGTATTGTGTGAGCGTCTGAAGCCGTTTGTCTATGTTCTGATAGGTCCCTATCAGTGTGGTTTCAGGCCAGGGAAGTCCACAATAGACCAGATCTTTACATTACGGCAGATCCTGGAAAAGACCCAAGAAATGCAAATCGACACTCACCATCTATTCGTCGATTTCAAGGCTGCATTTGACAGTGTGCATAGAGACGAGCTATACAGTGCCATGTCTAGTTTTGGCATTCCCACCAAACTCGTCAGATTGTGTAGGATGACGATGGAGAACTCTCGCTGCTCCGTCAAGGTCGGTAACGAACTCACCGAGACCTTCAATGTCAAAAAAGGTTTTAGACAAGGCGACGCACTGTCATGTGACTTCCTTAACATCATCCTCGAGAAGATCGTGCGTAACTCGCAAGTCAACACCAGAGGCACGATCTTCCAGAAGTCAGTTCAATTGGTAGCATACGCTGATGACATTGACGTGGTTGGACGAACACAGCGAGCCGTCAATGAGGCGTTTGCTGGCATTGAAGCGAAAGCAGCTAAAATGGGTCTGGTGGTAAACGAGGGCAAAACTAAGTACATGCTGTCATCAAGGAAGGACACGCAACATCGACGTCTCGGACGGAGCGTCACACTAGGCAGCAGAAACTTCGAGGGACAACAACACCAGTACCGAAATCAAACGTAGAATCACTCTTGCCAATCGCTGTTTCTTAGGGCTCAAGAGCAGCTTGATCATCCCCGTCCTACTCTATGGCGCGGAATCTTGCACGTTAGCAAAGGCGGATGAGGACGCCCTTAGTCTCTTTGAGAGAAAAGTTCTGCGTGCGATTTTTTGTCCTGTTTGCGTTGATGGCATCTGGAGGAAAAGATTCAATGACGAACACTATGGGCTGTACAGCGACATGCGCCTGGTCAAGCGTCTGCGGATACAACGTTTAAGATGGCTAGGCCATGTAGAGCGTATGAAAACCACTGCTTCGGCCCGAAAAGTCTTTGAATCCGTGCCATTGGGACAACGCAACAGAGGACGACCTAGACTAAAGTGGCGCACACAAGTGGAGAAGGACCTCAACCAACTTAGAGTGCGCAACTGGAGACAGCTAGCAAAGGATCGTGCTGGCTGGAGAGGCATGTTGGTTGAGGCCCAGGTCCACCCCGGTTTGTAGCGCCACAAGAAGAAGAAGAAGAAGAAGAAGAACTTGTTGCTGTTTGAGCTCCAGCGAAGTCAGAGAAGATGGTTATATTTTGATTTTATTTGGTCCCTTTATTTTTGTAGATGTAATTTCCAGGCAAATGTCCAATTTTCCAAATGCATGTCAAGATATTTAGCCACATTGACTATTGGAAGTGTTTTGTTCTTAATTGTTAGTGGGATAGTTGAGTTGTTTAACTTCGTTATAAAAAAAAAACTTGTTGAGTTTTTCCTTCGTTAACCTCTATACTCCAGTCGTCGAACCATTTCATCCTTCTATGGAGATGTAGTTGAGCTTGAGAAGATGCAGTGTTCAGATATTGATCGGCTATCAGCAGAATGGTATCGTCAGCACAGGTAGCCAACATGGTTGCAGCAGTCGGCGGTGTAATGGACATATAAGAGTGGCCCCAGAACAGATCCTTGGGGTACCACCACATTCAACATCAAAATGACGATCACTGAGGTACCTTTTGATGATGAGATAAAAGTCTGTCGGGAGTAGGTTATGTAGTTTATTAAAAAGTCCTTTGTGTCATTCCCTGTCGAATGCTTTTGCTACATCCAGGAATATGCCTATGCAATATCTCTCGATTTTGTAAAATACTTTGTGAACTTGTTGGATAGTTGAGTGTTGCTTGCGAAAGCCGAATTGATGGTTAGGTACTACCTTGTTGTTGTTTAGTATTGGTAACAGTCGATCAGTTAATAATTTTTCAAATACTTTCCCTAAGATAGAAAGCAAGCATATACGAGTGTAGGGTTATGGGTTCAGTGCGTCTTTGCCAGGTTTCAGAACTGCAGTTATTTGAGCGACTTTCCAGGGTCTGGGGAAATATTTAAGTTTGATTGATGAATTTTACATGTTTCTAAAGCATTCTATTGCCTTTCGGGGAAGTTGGATTACGAACTTTCCATTTATAGACTCATATGCCCGGGCTTAATTAGGATTAATCCTTTTCTTGATGCACTGTTCGATTTCAGTTATTGTTATTTTTCTTACTTTTATTGGGGGGGGGGGGGGGGGGTAAATTTGGTTCTGGAGGTATGAATATGTAATTAAAGTGCTTGGCTAAGACGTTAGCTTTTTCTTGATTAGACTTTGCCCAGCTTCCATCTGGTTAACGTAAAGGAGTTTGATGCGATATTCTGGTCTTAAATTTCTTGGTGGCTTTTCAAAGTGAGTAGTTGGTCTCATAGGTTGGAGTCAAGTTTTTAGGTAGGTATCGAATTGATCATTGTTAATAGATTTAAGTTTCAATTTCTGTTCTTTAGTTGCTTTGTTATATAACAATTTTCTGTACTCGTCCCAGCCCGTTAGAGAGCAAATCCCTAAGAGAGCGGTTTGGCTCTACGAAAAAGCCAACTGGAGCGGCCTAAACAACTTTTTTAGGGATTTTAGCTGGTCACTATGCTTCTTCAATAATGACGTGGATGCCGCAGTTGATATGATCACAAAAATAATTTGTTCAGGTATGAAATCCTTCATTCCTGACAGAGTGAAGAGTATCAAACCGAAGACAAACTCGTGGTGCGGCTCGAGCTGCAAAGAGGCTATCAGGTTGAGAGAAATAAGCTTCCGGACTTTCAAAACCAACCCTTCTGAGGAAAACGGGAAGAAACGCAAAAGGGCCCGAAATTATTGCAATGCATTAATAAGACGTGTTAAATTCTCTTATGACCAAACGCTCAATGACATTCCAGCTGTCAGCTCTGGACAAAGCAAATCTCTTAGCTGCACATTTTGCAGCCAGCCCAACGCTTCCAGATTGCGCTCTGTTCGCGCCTATACTCGAGAGCGTAAATTTTTCCATGCGACATTTTCGCACTCGTACAGTTGCAAGAGTACTTAAAGATCTAAACGTGCAGAAGTCCGCTGGCCCGGGTGGTATCCCCCCCCCCTCCCGTTCTTCTGAGGAGGTGTTCTTCTACGCTGGCAAAACCACTGCGTAAGCTTTTTTTATCTGTCCTACTCTTTAGGGCTCTTTCCGAGTAAGTGGAAAAGAGCATTTGTCCAGACCGTCCCTAAGCAAGGCGAACCATCTTTAGCCACCTCCTACCGACCCATAGCACTCACGTTCCTACATTCCAAGGTCATGCAAACGCTGATAAATCATCAGCTTATGAAATATCTTGAAACTCGGAAGCTTTTTAATGACCGGCAATACAATTTCCGCAGCAACAGGTCCACTGGTGGTTTGATGGCTTATCTTACCGACAAATTCGAACCAATCTTTGCACAATGTAAGAGAAAGCAAGATCGTTTCACTTGATATTTCAAGAGCATTTGGCAGAGTCTGGCATCAGGGTCTCTTGTTGAAAATGCGTGCTTTTGGCGTCGACGAGTCTCTTTTCTTCAATGGATTAGAAATTACCTTTCGAACCGTTCAATACAAGTTGTATTGGACGGATTCAAGTCTGATATTCACCATATTAATGCTGGTGTTCCCCAGGGATCCATTGTGTCTCCGACACTCTTACTCATTTTCATAAATGATCTCCTGTCTGTCACTCCAATTCACTCCTTCGCTCATGACAGTACCCTTAGCTTTTCATATTCGTTCCTCGGCTCTCGTCCCTCCTCTTCGGCCATTGACTTGGAACGCCAGCGTATGTTAAGTTCATTAAATTCCGATATTGACAGCATAATTCATTGGGGCAAAATGAATAGAGTGGAATTTAATGCTTCCAAAACTCACTGCTGTCTTTTGTCACTCAAGCGTTCTCAAGACAACCTGCCATTATCTATGAATGGCTCCTGCATTGTTGAAACTGAACAACTTTCCATCCTCGGTACGTGTATCAACTCAACACTAAGTTAGAACGATCACATATTCGAGATCGCCAAAAATGCAATGAAATGTGTAGGTTTCTTAAAGTGATGCAAGAAATACTTTACCCCTTCTGACCTGACAACAATATATAAGCCGAACATCCAAACCTTGAGTACAACGCTCCTATCTAGTCCGGTGCTCCTAAGGCCTCTCTGCACCTATTTGATAGAATCCAACAGTGAGCGATAAAACTGATTGATGATAATAGTGCTGCGAAGTCAATCGAGTCGCTTGAACATCGACGAAATGTTGCGTCTCTATCACTTTTTTATCGCTATTTCAACAAAAATGCTCTAACGTGTTAGCCAGCTGCATTCCTCCCCTTCAAGAATTCACCCGCAATACCCGTCTCGCTAAGAATGCTCACCCGTTCCCCCTTAAGCACACCTTCGGACCACACGAGTAGGGAATACTCTTCACAGCTCAACTCCCCCCCCCCCTCCTCTACACCCTCCGCCATTACAATTCACAAGCATTTAAAACCAATATGAATCGGTACCTCCTTTCCCTCTCTTCCTCTATACCATCGGCCGTGCTGTGACTTAATTCCAGTCATTTAAGGGTATTAACAATCCCTTTAGTGCGCGCCAATTATAAAACAAAAAAAGAACTTAAGAAAAATGTACGCTCTTTATTTAAAACCCAAGTTAAGTATGATTATGCAAAAAATCAAAAAAAAAATTAACGCAGTGCTACAACTGCCAAATGTTTGATCATGGAGAGAGAAACTGCAATGTTAGAACATACTGTGCAATTTGCTCTCAAAATCATAAAACTGAGAACTGTGACTTAATTCCAGTCATTTAAGGGTATAAACAATCCCTTTAGTGAGCGCCAATCATACAAAAACAAGTATTTCCTCAAATTATCCAAGGCCCAGACTATCGCCAACATCTCTTTCTCATTAGTTGTATAGTTTTCCTCAGTGCGATTAAGGAATCGAGATATATATGCGCTTGATTTTTCCTTATTTTTCCTGTTCTTAAATTAAAAGATTTTTCAAAATCAGGAAATGCTAATACTTCAGCGGAAGTAAGCAGTTCTTTCAGATTTTTGAATGCTCTTATGGCTTCTTCATTAAGAGATACAGCGACATATCTCGACTGGTTTGCCTTAACTTGTGAAAAAGCGCCACGGGTTATATTACTAGGAGGCTTAGCAATTTTAGCATAATCTCGAATGAATTTCCTCTATTAGGACTTTTACATTGGTTGGTTTACTTTACTGCGCAATGGCTCTCAACTTTTTTGGATCTGGAAGAATACCGGCAGGTGTCACAAGGTAACCAAGAATTCGACAGTTGTGGCCATGAAATAAGTCTTTTCAGCGTTCACCTTTGGTCGCCGTGGCGTAGTGGGTAGAGTGCGACGCTCACACGCCGAAGATCGCTTGTCAGCGTAGTGAAGTGAAAGGCCCCTTATCAATTCGACACATTCAGTGTCAATAGAATTGGCCTTCCTCCTTATCTTTTGCGCAATATGTTGTAAAATTGATCGGTAAATCGGCTTATTTCAAATAATTTCATAATCCTTTAACACAATTTCTACGCTGTGTACCCAAGACACGTAGTGGATAGGAGTACCATCGAAAACCTGCAATTCTTTAACAGAATCTAGTAGTTTTGATATATCTTTCAAGTCGTGTTCATTACTTGGAACACACAGAGTGGCGGCTGAAGCAACTTCTACTGTTGGTGCATTTACTTGTTCTAGGGCAAGAATTCGATTGTTCAATGCACCTATTTGTTCGCCCACAACTTGCCTTACCACCTCCAAATTTTATTGTTTAATTCGAGATATTCGACTCTCGAATCCTTTAACTGATCTATCACTTGATTGACAGCTTCCGTGAGCTGCGTAAACATTTCTTTAAGACCGTCCATTGTTTTACCGAGAGAGTAATTTTCAATTAACCAAGATTTTAATATTTCACTGACCGCTTAAAATTACGTAAGTTAATTATGTTTTTATTTCTTTAAATTGTTTCCATCAAGCCTCTTATTTATCCCTAGATGCCCATTAGGAGCTCATCATTAAAGTTTCGGGGTAGGCACTGTTTGTTCGACAGGCTCGTATTGTTCTGTTTTAGTCGTTTCTGTGTGATTCGATTTTCTAACACAGCTACCTACGAGTATCTTTGCCACAAATAGAGTTTTAACTCTTTTTCTGTACACCGGCCCTTTTATTCAGACTCGACCCTAGGCATAAATTTTAAGCTCAATGGGCTATTGATAGTATTTATATATATATATATATATATATATATATATATATATATATATATATATATATATATATATATATGTGTGTGTGTGTGTGTAATTATATTTTGCCACTTTTTCTACTTTTTGTAGTTATGCGAATTTTGCAGGTTTTATCGTAAATTTCGTTCTTAAGATATCTTATTCTATCTTGAAATAATCCAGAAATCATTCATCATTGTTACAAATGTAGTTAAGTTGTTTCTTCCCTCAGCTGCGAACATTGCGCCACATCGTATTTTCAGATTTAAAATGTTGTTATTAATATAATATTTCATAAATCACTATTCAGCTTTTTAGCGTTTGCGTGGTTAGATCAAATTTTCTTATTTTTGTTTAATTACTTTTCTTTCTTAACACTTTCCACTTTTATCACTTTTACATAAAGTCATTCGGATATTTATATATTTAGAAGATATTTATATGTTTAGAAGAAGATTAATTGAAGATAAATTGTTATTCTTCAATTTGAACATTACACTGACGCGTGCAAAAGGGGTTGCGAGTACCCTTAAGTGACCGGATCAAGTCACAGCACGGGCCGAAGGTAAGGAAAAAGTGAGGGAGAGGAGGTACCGATGCACATTGGTTTTAAATGCCTGTGGATTGTAGTGAGGAGGAAAAATCGATCTGTGAAGAGCATTCCAGATTCGTGTCGTGCGTCTAAAGAACGAGTCTCTGAATTTGACTGCACGTCCGAAAGAGGGCTTGAGGGTGAATTGGTGGGCATTCCTAGCGAGGCGTGTATTGCGGGTGAATTCTTGAAGGGGAGAAATGCAACTGGCTAATTCATCTGAGCATTTCTTGTTAAAATAGCGATAAAAGAGTGACAACGACGCAACATTACGTCGGTGTTCTAACGAGTCAATCGACTTCGCAAAATTACTGTTACCTATAAGTTTTATCGTTCGCTTTTGAATTCTATCCAGCAGGTGCAGGGAGGTCTTAGAAGCACCTGACCAAATAGGAGCGTTATACTCTAGTTTTGGGCGTATGTAGGCCTTGCATATTGTAGCCAGATCAGAGGGGGTGAAGTACTTCTTGCATCGTTTAAGGAAGCCTAGACATTTCGCAGCATTTTTGCCGACCTCAAATATGTGATCGTTCCAACTAATTGTTGGGTTGATACACATACCGAGGATGGAAACTCTTTCGGTTTCAACAACGCAGGTGCCATTCATGGATAACGGCTGAGACCCAGCACTGGGTTTTGGAAGCATTAAATTCCACTCTATTCTTATTTCCCCAATCGATTATGCTGTCACGGTCGGAATTTAATGTGCTTAACATACGCTGCCGTTCCGAGTCTGTGGCCGAAGTGGAGGAACGCGAGCCAAGGCACGAATATGAAAAGCTGAGGGTACTGTCATCAGCGAAGGAATGAATGGGATTAGAAGTAGCAGACAAGAGATCATTTATAAACATGAGGAAGAGTATCGGACACAAAGCCCTGGGGAACAGCAGCATTAATATGGTGAATATCAGACTTGAATGCATCCATGTGGCCGCCGTGGCGTAGTGGATAGAGTGCGACGCTCACACGCCGAAGGGTCTAGGTTCAATTCCCTGCTCAACCCCAATTTTTCGAATTTTTCACGGCTCCACCTCTTTCGAGCTGTTGACAACACTCAAAGAGTAATAACTGTCTAAGAAAGCTTCTCAAAGTTCGCTGTTCGGAGTCGGCAAAAAACTGTAGGTCTCTTCTCCTCGTGAGAGAACAGTAGCGCACACAACACGAGCAGTTGATGAGCAAGCTAGGCCCTGGTCCCCCATTGGACTGTTGCGCCAACAATTATTATTATTAATCCATCCAAAACGATTTGTATTGAACAATTCGAAATGTAATTTCTAATCCATTGAAGAAGAGACTCATCGATCCCAAAAGCACGCATTTTCGTCAAGAGAGCCTGATGCCAGACCCTGTCAAATGCCTTTGAAATATCAAGCGCACTAATCTTGCTTTCTCCTACATTGTGCAAAGATTGGTTCCACTTTTCAGTGAGATATGCCATCAGATCACCAGTGGAACGGTTGGTTCGGAAGCCGTACTGCCGGTCATTAAGAAGCTTCCGGGACTCAAGACATTTCATAAGCCGACGGTTTATCAATGTTTCCATGACCTTGGAGAGAAGGGACGTTAGTGCTATGGGTCGGTAGGAGGTGGGTGACGAAGATTCGCCCTTTTTAGGGACGAGCTGGACAAATGCAGTTTTCCACTTACTCGGAAAGAGCCCTGAAGAGTAGGACAGATGGTAAAGCTTACGCAGTGGTTTTGATAGCGTAGAAGAACACATCAGAAGAACAGGGGGTATACCATCCGGGCCAGCGGATTTGTGTATGTTTAGATCTTTAAGTACTCTTGCTACTATACGAGTGCCAAAGTGGATTTGCCCCATGGAGATATTTACGTTCTCAAGTACAGGCTGGGACATAGTGCTATCTGGTAGCGTTGAGCTAGCTGCAAAGTGTGCAGCAAGCCGATTAGCTTTGTCCAAAGAGCTGACGGCTGGAATGTCATTGCGAATGAGCGTTGGGATCGAAGACGAGGCTGAATTCCTTATATTTTCTACGAAAGACCAAAAGCTTCTGCTGCCCTTGGGGCATTGTAGAACTTTTTGCCTCAACTTTTGGTGAAAGGAGAGTTTAACGTTAAATTATTTACCCCAGCGATGATTTCAGCATATCTTCCTTCGGGTGTTGTCTGGCCTGAATGTCGAAGCCAAGTAGAATTGTGTACATTGAAATCGCCCTCAATAGCGATTTCAGTGCGAGGATACAGGGATATAATTCTTGTGATGGAGTCGGACAGCGCATCAAACTCGTTATAAGTTGAGTTGCTGTCCAGGTTTGGACTTCTATAAATAAAGCAGTAGTGGATTATATGCTTACGGACAATGAGTTTTAACCACAGAAAATTAAATTCCGGATTGGAACAGTGGCCATATTGTGGTTGAATTTGGTAAGCAACTACGCACATAAATGGTGAGACCGCGTTGTAAAAAGAATAAGGGCACCAAGCAATATCCAGGCAGGTTCAAACCCGATAAATCGGTATTCTCACCCTCCTGTGTTTCACTCAGCGCCAAGACAGCTGGTTTATGGCGAGAGAGGTGGACGTAAACGGCAAAGAGATTAGTTCTCAGTCCGCGAATGTTGCTCACGTCAACACGAAGTTGACCCCTCATGTCAGTCGTGGACACCGGAAAACCAACTCCGATAATGCTGTTGGTGAAAGTAAGCAGAGTCCAGAAGTGTAAATTCTGTGTTTAGCTTCGCAAATACAAATCAATGTAGGTGTTATGCCCGTACATTGACTTGAATTGGTTTACTAACAAAAATCCAGACTTCCGAATCCGCTATGTCAGATGTTAGGCAGACTCGGACATCGCCCCAGCCCGTCTGATAGATCAAATGGGAGTTGCGACCGAGAATGTCCAACAGTGTCTTGTGAAGGAGTGGGAGAGGGGGAGCGGACCGCGTGCGCTCTACCGAAACACTTCACTGCACTGCACTGCACTTTATGTTAGATTTGGTTTTTTTTTACACTCGCGGAGATGTTGGGCGAACCGCGTTAATTGTTGTTTGTATTTTTCGGCGCGAGGAATAAAATGTTTTTTTTTTTTTTGTTTTGAGTGCATGCAGCGTCTGCATGCGTCGGAAGATGAAAAATTGTATATCTAGGAAATTAGTATATCTAGTTACATTCTTCTTATTCACATATTCACTGTGACATCACTATTTAGTGGGTCCCTGCCCGGGCGCCAGTTAAAGTTTTCGTCGCGGTGAAGTTGAAAAAATATCGAAGCGCACAAGCTCATGTTCAAAGTAAAAGACCTTTTTATAGCACGTTATAATTTTATTAATCTACAGGTATCGTTCGGCTGCCGGATTCTTACTAACTCTTCTGTTTCCCTAACTTCGAACATCGCCTTGGTGGATCAAGGTTCTGACATTCCCACGCTGGTTCACTCACGTCCGAGCATGCATCGCCGAAAGTGCAAGCGATGCGTCTAGCCGAAAATTCTCATGCTACATCCACCGCAGGTGCGATCGTGGGAATCGGTGCGCGCGTGTGTTATCGAGTGTGATAACTTCCAGTTCGTGTTGGCTTAGTCCATTTGCATTCCAGATGATGATATTTAGTTCACAATGCATTTTGTCCATTGTGTTTTGTAGTCAGGTTAGTTAGAATTTGGAGCATATTTGTCATTTGTTGGATGAGATTCTTCCTCATTTCTTTTAGCTCAGTAAAGTCATCTTTGTTGAAATTCGTTCTAATTTGTTGGGAGGCTTGTCTTTTTTCTACTGGTGCGTCTCTGTGTGGATTACGGCTTTCAGCTGGAACGATGCCGTTTCTGGATTTGTGGTGGTGGGATGTTTCGCGTGCAGCTGCCTGAGCGTAAGTTATATCTTGTCTAAGTTTCGTCTGCCCTTCTGTCCTTTTTCTTTCTCAATTATTGGGAGGTCCCTTTTCCACATTGGGGGGAAGCGCTCTATCATTAAGGCTTTGTAAATTTTGCAACCCTTGTAATTTGCCGTATGACAGCCATTACATAAGGCACATTTTATTGTGCCTTCATTTGAAGTTTTTTGGCAGTTTAAAGTTTTGTGAGGACCCGCACATTTTACGCATACAGGGTCTCTCGTGCAATATTTTTGTGTGACCGTATCTTTGACAATTGGTGCACTGCGATATGGTTCTTTTGTGGTGAGGTGGCTCGAAAGATACTCTGTAATGTAGTAAATGTGAAATGTCGTATATTTCGGTTATTTCTATATTAAAAAGTGGCAGGGTTTTTTTGTATGTCTCTGTTTTTATATTGTGTATTCATGACCCTATGTCCTTTTTCTTCTAATTCTTTCTTGATATCATCTGTGTCAGTAGAGTGGTGCATTTTTCTTAACACAATTTTAAATCCTCTTTCTTCTTTCGGTCTAAATGTATAAAAATTTGTATCATTTTTTTCAAAGTATTTTTATGATAGCCGTGAAGTACGAGGAGTCTGATGGTGGAATCTGAACCTCATTATTTTTTAATTTTTATTTTTAATTCAAAATTGGCATTTGCGACTTCACTAAGCGCGTTGTTGAGTATTTTGATGCGCTCAACACCTTGTACGTAGATTGGGGGGTTTACTGATCCTCTTGAGTTGTAAAATATGTTTTAGATAAAAGTTTCCACACATCAACAAACAATGTTTACGGACTTGATCCAATAAATTTGTTAAGGAAGAATAAAGGTGTGTTCCCGTACTCGAAACAAACAACACAAAACAGTACAAACCAACAGAATGTCCGTTCCCGTAAAACGGGAAAATGGTTTTAACGTCAAATGAGAGCTCTCTCGAGAGAGTAAACTATTTCCCCAACCTGCACATTTTAACACAATAAATTTTTGTGGGTAAGTTGTTCGTTTTCTATCAAAGTAATTAGTGTGCGTACATAGATATGTGAACATTGACCTCAGTGTATGTGTATTCAATTTTGTTGTTGTTTTTGTTTTCTCTATCGAAAAAGTGAATTTGATGTTTCTTAATGACATACTTTGCACATTTGGTTTAGATGCGATCCTTTACTTTACCTCTTTCTGAGACAGATTCACTCCCACTCCTGAACAATGACAGACAGAATTTGGTACAGAAAGTACTAGAACACAACTTATGTCACATATAACGTTATGCATTGTTCAACAAAAGAAACCCCTAACAGATTGTTACTTTATTCTTCTTCTTCTTGTGCCGCTACAGTCCGGGGTGGTCCTCGGCCTCAACCAACATGCCTCTCTAGTCAGCACGATCTTTCGCTTACTGCCTCCAACTGCGCACTTTAAAGCCTTTTTCACTTATGTGCGCCATGTTAGCTTAGGATCCTGTGTTGTGTTGATGAGAAATTTTTTCGAGCCGAAGCTGTGGTGCGAATACGTTCTACATAGCCTAACCATCTTTAGCATTGTATCCGAATACAAGGTGTATGCCGCTATACAGCCCATAAATTTCGTCGTTGAATCTTTACCTCTAGATGCCATCAACGAAAAGTGGACCGAAAATCGCACGCAAAACTTTTCTCTCTAAAAGACTAAGGGCTTTCTCATCCGCTTTTAGTAACGTCCAGGCTTCTCTGCCATAAAGTAGGACTGGGATGATTTAGCTGTTATATAAAGCGAGCTTTGTCTTTCTAGAGAGGGCTTTATTACTCATTTACATCTTGAGCCCAAAGACACAGCGATGGGCAAGAGTGATTCTGAGTTTAATTTCGGTACTGATGCTGTTGTCCCTGTTTAGCGCGGAGCCGAAGTAGACAAGGTCTTTGATTACCTCGAAGTTTCTGCTGCCTAGTGTGACGCTCTATCCGAGACGTCAATGTTGTCCTTTCATGATGACAGCATGTACTTAGTTTTGCCCTCATTTACCGCCAGACCAATTTTAGCTGCTTCCGCTTCAATGCCAGCAAACGCCTCATTGACGGCTCGGTGTGTTCGTCCAATCATGTCAACGTCATCAGCGTAAGCTAGCAATTGAACTGATTTTTGGAAGATCATGCCTCTGGTGTTGACTTGTGAGTTACGCACGATCTCTGGTCTGAAACTGCACTGATAGGGACCTATTAGGTTATGGACAAACGATCTTAGACTCTCACACAATACGGCAGAGAGGATCTTACTTGAGATGTTAAGAAGGCTGATCCCTCGAAAATTGGCGCATTCAAAGAAGTCTCCCTTCCTATGGACCGGGCAAAAACGGCAGAGATTCCACTCATGGGACATGCTTTCCTCCGACCAAATCTTACAGATGAGCTGGTGCATGCGCCCAACCAGGTCGTCTCCAGCTGCTTAAAATAGTTCTTCCTAGAAGTCATCCTTGGTGCTGTCATCCATTTCTTCTGTCTTGACGTGAGCGAAAATTAGGCTGATGTTCCCGAATTTAGCCTTCATGCGAACTTTCATGAGCCGTTCGCTGACAGGGTCATAGCTCAAGTGCACTGCGATTTTTGCCTAAGTAGACTCCGAACAACAAATCCGCATCCGAATAAGCGCTGCCTTCTCTCTCTGCAGCAATAGCTGTATATGTATATGTCGCAGTTTTTCGTCCTTTTTTTGCCGGATCCATTTCACCGCACTTCCTGGATGGCAGTAATGTTTGCTTTATAGCCATCAAGGGCCTCCGC
This sequence comes from Eristalinus aeneus, assembly GCA_955652365.1. Classification (NCBI taxonomy): domain Eukaryota; kingdom Metazoa; phylum Arthropoda; class Insecta; order Diptera; family Syrphidae; genus Eristalinus; species Eristalinus aeneus. The sequence goes on along the minus strand of OY019132.1, from coordinate 13,321,509 downwards.
AAATTGTTAAGGGACCTCACATTCCACGTTCCAAACCGAAAATCGTTGTCTATAAAATGTTTGCATGAATCGTCAACAGTTGGTCCGTTCTAATCCGTGGCATATCTGTTTTTCTGAACTATTTCTTTTTACGTAGTTAGTAAGTTAACCTCGCTCAAAACTCACAGACTGGTAGGCTAGGCCCATTATTTAACCTTCGAGCAGAAAGGTTTACTGCGTGCATTTATTCACTACACAGCGGGTGTTGCGATGGTTATCCAGGGGGCGCCGCGAGTAGGCTGTGTGTTAACTTGACCTGTACACTAACGGGGATAGTGCTGGCACCTCGCCTTGTTGAGCGCAATCAACAACGTTACCTAGCGTGGACAGGCCCATGACCCCCAGATTGTTATTTAGAGCTTGTAAAATTGCTTCTGATGTTGTTCAAAGATCGCAAAAATATAACGCTATAAACGTGAAGGAGAGCAGATGAAGGTGGGCGCAAAAAATGAAACACATGATTTAATTACAGACCTTTCGTTGCGAAATAGAAAAAAAAGGAAAGGAACAAAGGTAACATTAAATACGACCATTCCAAGCGAAAACGGTCATGGTTGAAGGCCGGTGAATCGTCCCAAACAGTAGACAAGCAGGGATTGACGGCCAGGAAGGTTTTGCAGTGTGTTTGGTGGGATTGGAAGGAAATTATCCACTATGAGCTGCTTCCATATGGTCAACTCCGAACGGCAAAGTTTGAGAAGCTTTCTTAGATAGTCATAGCTCTTTGTAATAAACACAATCATTGGCCGCGGTGGCGTAGTGGGTGCGTCGCTCACACGCTGAAGGGTATAAATTCGATTCCCGGCTGAACACCTCGAATTTTTCACGGCACCACCTCTTTCGAGCTGCTGACAGCACTTAAAGAGTAATAACTGTCTAAGAAAGCTTCTCAAATTTCGTCGTTCGGAGTCGGCAAAAAACTGTAGATCTATTCTACTCGTGAGAGAACAGTAGCGACGACAACACGAGCAGTTGATGAGCAAGCTAGGCTCTGGTCCCCCTGTGGACTCTCGCGCCAATAATTATTAACAACCACAACCTGCCGCTACCTTGATGTTCAGAATCTGCTGCAGGTCATTATCTTCAATTGTATTAGCACAAGAAGATGAATATGAAAAATTGTTTAGTAATAGGAGATTATAATTGATTTTTGAATTCAGATACGGTTGTCGATACTTCCTACCATCTGAAGTGGGCTGTTTTTGACTGCGCAAAAAGACTGGGTAGTCCTCTCGAATTTGGAAGTAATGCTGTTGGTAAATACCTCTCCTGCACAAAACTTTTTAGACTCCCTGAGTCCAGCAGCGTCAACAATCTTTGCGAGATAACCATACGTTAGTTTATCCATTCATAACGAATACAGAACTCAAAATCGTTCATCAGGTCATCTTCAATTTCTGGTAACAAAGTGTCCTTCAATAAGTTCTCATCGTTTCTTTCAGCAACTACAGAAGTGTTGCGTTTTTGGTTTTTTGTGTCATAACTAAATTTATACTGTCGCAGTTAGTATGTGACTAGATTTCCCACACTTAAAGCAGGTGACATCCTTCTTGTTACTGTTGGGATCTGAGTGTTTAGCAGCAGAACTACGGCGATTTCGAGAAACAGCCGAGTTAACTCTGGACACCTTGTCGATGTTATGCTCCCGGTGATTATTCTTTAGTCTCTCGTATTTCCGCAGGGCTTCTTTTAACTCCACAAGGCAGTTAGCATTGTAAAGATATTTTTTCAAAAATAGGTATTCCTCTGATAATGTATTGAATCAAGTCTTCCTCCTCTACAATTCCATATGTTGCAATTTCTCGCATATGAGGCACGTTTCCGCAGCACGTTGTAAACATCTAGTGTGGTGAGATTTTCTGGAATTCGTTCTTTAATGCGTTTTTCAATTGAGTTCAACTGCGGACGCTGGGGAAAAGTCTTACTGGTTCCTTAAGAAAGCGCGAATTTGTTCCTGTCACCCAGTTCCAAAACTTCTGAGTACTCCTCGAACTGCTCAATCCAGCAGTTAACGGAACAATTACCATTTCCAATAAATACGGGTATAGAGTCTTCGACGTCTCTGAAGTTGTAACTTGAATGCGACCTGGGAATAGGTTGAACTTCTCCAATTCGTAATTCTCGCAGTTTCGGTTTCAATTGCAGAATTTCCTCTTTCTTCTTCTACATTAGTTGAAGTTTTGCTTTCTCCACATTCAGTTGTTCCTCATCCTCACTGCTCTCCTCAGGCACGTCGTTATCGAGTGACTTTGAGTTATTAGCGCACTGTTCTCTGGTGTGTGAAGCAAGCTCCTTAATCAAACCGACATTGTCATCATCCTGCTCTGCTTCTTCGACTCGAATTTTAAGCTCTGCCTTGGTACCGGTAGTAGGAAGTTTTAGGAATCTGAGAATACCTTTGAGTTTGGGTACCGTCGAAGATTCCAGAATCTCTATCTACTTTTCAGACATTATTAAATTGTCACTACTCGAAATTAATTTGGAATCGAACCGCAGTATTAAATTGAAATATACACTCGACAGTCCAGCAGACCTTCTGAAATCGTAGGAGAGGTGAGCGCAAAAAATGAACCACGCGATTTAATTGCAGACGGCGTTATCTTTATAATATTTATCTTATATTATTTATCTTGTTATATTTATTTCCCAACGAAAGGAAGAGAAGTGACATAAAACTGCATACTGCTTGTATTTTTAGGAAAGTAAATAGAAGTTACATTAAACTGCCTACTGCTCCATTTATAGCAAAATGAGATTCAGGTCAATAACCTGCTCAGAAGATCTGAAGATTATCACTTTCCCCTGCAAACTGTTTCTTAACTATTTGTTTGTAGGCAAAATGTATGCTCAAGATCAACGTCTGTATCTTTGCGTTAATCAGTAACAGATAGAGTTTGTAAACTTTTTCTGATAAAATGTGGAAATTTAATATCTCTTAATAGTTTTTTTACACAAGACAATGGAACTATTTAAGGACTAACGTTCAAGTCAAGATGACTTATACTTACTAAATGGACGATTATTGAGTGAAATTCATATAAATCGTACGAACTTTTGACAATTTTGTGGGCAAAATTTCATCTATGATTGGCCCTTGTTATTGTAGAGTGCAGGTAAATAAGCAATTGTGAATGAAATGAAGTAATATGCTGCCAAAAGTTATGCCTTTATTCACTTAATTTTGTGAATAAAAGTCAAATTTAGAATTTGAATGGGGAATATCATCTTTAAATCAGTAGTGAATACATGCTTAATGCATTACAAAACTGTAAGCCAAATAACCAATAATCTATTCAAGCTTTGTAATTTCCTGTTGCTGATCCGCAAATTTATTGCTTATTAATGAAACACAAAAATATTGAATAAGGACCTATTAATAAAATAATTTACCGATAGGAATATTGCACAAGGATGCAATGTTAAGCAATGTTATTATAAGCTTTAGTTTGCTAACGCCATGTTTTTATGAGCGAAATGCTCAATGTACATTAATGCTTTACTTTATAGATATTATAATAACAATAAAATCACTTATTTTTTTTTTTTCAAATCACATCTAAGACGTAATATTTAAATTATAGGTCTATTCCAATTCATTTGTGGACAGAAGTTCGTAGTTGAGTAGTAGGGGTAATAATCTATCTTGGAGAAAATAATTCTGCAAGAACTTGTGAAACGATTTTTCGTACAAATTCACGGAATTAACGACACGTCAAACTAATTTTTGTATTGACAATGCGAAGTTAAAGCACTGTATTGAATTGTATTATGTGGAAAATATTGTTCCACGGTACTCCCACTTGCAGTTTAACTCTCATTTTCACATCAGCAAGTCTCAATTTAAGGTTTGCGACTCAACTTCGCTAAGATAAGAGGTTTAGTGCTCGAAAACACACAACTGTATTTATATGGTTTGCTGGGCACGAAACATGTAGCTTCAGGGACTTGGCTTGGACCTTTTTATTTCATCAGTATCACATATAATAAGCCTATAATCAATGTTCATGTGTAAGCAGAGGCAAACATTTATTAACTGGCCTGATGAAGAAGAAATTAAACATTCCGAAGTTTAATTTCAAAGTAATATTGTAATTCATTAATTATTATTGTTATACTTTAAAAAAAAGAGTTCAAGAGAACTTTGATTTGTTATACACATACATAACATAAGAAATAAATACAACTATTGTTTATCTTTTTTTTACTAACAGTGATTTTAGAACAAATGAAACTGAGATTTCCTTCATCATATTGAACCACTCTATCTAGGAGCTGCAATACTTGTGCCTTGTATTCTCTGCGCTTTTCTTGGAACTGCCTACTGTTTCATTCATTCCTTGATGCCCCTTTGTCACGTATTTTATTTATAGGTTTTAATAGAAAAATAACCTTATCAATCTTCGGCATGAACTTTTCGATCTTGTCCAAAAGGAAACTTCGTTTGCGCTTCTAACCAAATTCCAAATTAAATAAAACTAACCAAATATAATATGAGTATAATCCGCAGGAACAATTTCTGACACAATTATGTTTGGTATAAAGTCTTGTGATTGAGACACAATTTATTTTCTCACTTGTTCCCATAATTTTCATCTGATATAAATTTAATACATATACTTTTTGAGAAATATTATAAACTCTTTAAAAGTTTGCAATTTAAGGAAAGTATTGGGCGAGCATTGCATTCGCATATTCCTTATGTTACGCGCTAAACTATTTTGATTTTCCGTTTTCTTTATTTCAAACACAAAAACAAATATTAATATAGTAGCACATTTTAACACTTTCCAAATGAATGTTAACAGATATCAGATATTTGAAATGTCAGAGGCTTTTTATTAGAGATACCGGAATCAAAGGCATACTAATCCAATCCAGGATTTTCGTCACAAATTCCTTTAGATTCAACTATACATTCACAAAATCCTTTGATTCTCGACCAACTCGGTGTATCCACCACGATAATTACCTCCGTAATGATCGAAAATGAGTTTTTGCAAACATTGCGCCAAATTCGCAAAATGAAACCAAAAATATTCCACAATAAATTGTTACAACCGTGTTTGCAAAACAATTTTGCAACAATATCATGAATTGCATAAATTACTTTAAAAAATTAAATAGTATTCATGCATTAATCATAGAAAGTTATTTCGTTCAAAAAGACGCACTCAGCGCTTAAATAATTCTTTTTACAAAACAGCTGTTACACATTGATGTTTTGTACAAAATACAAAATAAATATTGATATTTTGCACAAAACTCTCAGTTTTTATCTATGATAAGAATGAGAAAATTAATAATACATCAAGCCTAAGTAATGAACTCTTTAATTACCCAAGCTTTCGTGGTGAAATCAAAGGAGTCTTCGTGCACTCGATAACTTTGCAAAATTTCTACACAAATTTGCTTTTTCTTATGCGATTTTGTGTACGAGACCAAAATATGAAATAAAAGTTACTATTTCTGGTTCTATGAAAACAATTATAATTGTAGCGATTTCTAGTTAAACGTTCTTTTAAATTCTTTAAGGGTGATTTATATAAATTAATTTTTTAAATGTATAAATTATTGATGGAGATTATAATTGATTTTTGAATTAAGATACGGTTGTCGATACTTCCTACCACCTGAAATGGGCTGTTTTTGACTCCGCAAAAACACTGGGTAGTCCTCTCGAATTTGGAAGTAATGCTGTTGGTAAATACCTCTCCTACACAAAACTTTTTAGACTCCCTGAGTCCAGCAGCGTCAACAATCTTTGCGAGATAACCATACGTTAGTTTATCCATTCATAACGAATACAGAACTCAAAATCGTTCATCAGGCCATCTTCGATTTCTGGTAACAAAGTGTCCTTCAATAAGTTCTCATCGTTTCTTTCAGCAACTACAGAAGTGTTGCGTTTTTGGTTTTTTGTGTCATAACTAAATTTATACTGTCGCAGTTAGTATGTGACTAGATTTCCCACACTTAAAGCAGGTGACATCCTTCTTGTTACTGTTGGGATCTGAGTGTTTAGCAGCAGAACTACGGCGATTTCGAGAAACAGCCGGATTAACTCTGGACACCTCGTCGATGTTATGCTTCCGGTGATTATTCTTTAGTCTCTCGTATTTCCGCAGGGCTTCTTTTAACTCCACAAGGCAGTTAGCATTGTAAAGATATTTTTTTCAAAAGTAGATATTCCTCTGATAATGTATTGATTCAAGTCTTCCTCCTCGACAATTCCATATGTTGCAAGTTCTTGCATATGAGGCACGTTTCCGCAGCACGTTGTAAACATCTAGTGTGGTGAGTTTTTCTAGAATTCAGTTTTTAATGCATTTTTCAATTGAGTTCAACTGCGGACGCTGGGGAAAAGTCTTACTGTTTCCTTAAGAAAGCGCGAATTTTTTCCTGTCGCCCAGTTCCAAAACTTCTGAGTACTCCTCGAACTGCTCAATCCAGCAGTTAACGGAGCAATTACCATTTCCAATAAATACGGGTATAGAGTCCTCGACGTCTCTGAAGTTGTAACTTGAATGCGACCTGGGAATAGGTTGAACTTCTCCAATTCGTAATTCTCGCAGTTTCGGTTTCAATTGCAGAATTTCCTCTTTCTTCTTCTACATTCGTTGAAGTTTTGCTTTCTCCACATTCCGTTGTTCCTCATCCTCACTGCTCTCCTCAGGCACGTCGCTATCCAGTGACTTTGAGTTATTAGCGCACTGTTCTCTGGTGTGTGAAGCAAGCTCCTTAATAAAACCGACATAGTCATTGTCCTGCTCTGCATCTTCGACACGAAGTTTAAGCTCTGGTACCGGTAGTAGGAAGTTTTAGGAATCTGAGAATACCTTTGAGTTTGGGTACCGTCGAAGATTCCAGAATCCCTATCTACTTTTCAGACATTATTAAATTGTCTCTACTCGAAATTAACTTGGAATCGAACCGCAGTATTAAATTGAAATATACACTCGACAGTACCGCAGACCTAATAAACGAATCCCCCTTCTGAAATCGTAGGAGAGGTGGGCGCAAAAAATGAAACACGCGATTTAATTGCAGACAGTGTTATCTTGTTATCTTGGGGGGCATGGGTCTATGCACGAGAGGTAACGTCGTTGATTGCGCTCAACATGGCGAGCTACCAAGGCAATCCTCGTTAGTGCACAGGTCAAGTTGACGTACAGCCTCCACGTGGCGCCCCTTGGATAGCCATCACAACACCTGTTGTATGGTGAACTAATGTATGCAGCGACTCCCTCTGCCCGAGGATTTAAATAATGGGCCTGGCCTCCCAGTCCGTGGGTTGTGCGTGAGGACTTCCTCACCACGTAAAGCTAACGATAGTTCAGAGACAACAACATGCCTCGGATAAGGACGGATGGACAACTGTTGCCGACCCCAGCAAACGTTTTAAGGACAATGATTTTCGGTTCTGCACGTGGAATATGAGGTCCCTTAACAGGCCACGTGCACCCGAACAGCTTGCGGAGGCCCTTGACAGCTGCAAAGCTGACATAACCACCATCCAGGAAGTGCGATGGGATTAGCCTGGCATAAAAGCGATAAAGAACTGCGATATCTACTACAGCAATTGCTATAGAGAGAGAGAAGGCAGCGCTTATTCGGATGCGGATTTGTTGTTCGAGGCAGACTTAGGCAAAAAGTCTTGAGCTACGACCCAGTCAGCGAACGCCTCATGACAATCCGCATTAAGGCTAAATTCGGGAACATCAGCCTAATATGCGCTCACGCCCCGACAGAGGAGAAGGGTGACAACATCAAGGATGACTTCTATGATCTCCTAGAAAGAACATACGATCGATGCCCCAGCTATGACACCAAGATCGTTCTAGGAGATTTCAACGCTCAGCTGGGAAAGGAGGACATCTTTGCTGGAGTCATCGGTAAACACAGCCTGCACGACAACACATCCGGAAACGGACTCAGGTTGTTGGACTTCGCCTCGGGGCGAAACCTCTCTGTGGCTAGCACGCGGTTCCCATACCTGAACATTCACAAAGGAACCTGGCGATCTCCTGATCAATCAACCGTCAACCAGATTGATCACGTTGCGATCGACGTCAGACACTCCTCCAGTATTCTCGATGTCCGAACCTTCCGAGGTGCAAACATTGACTCGGATCATCACCTTGTTGTAGCCAAGGTAAGAACCCGAATATCGAGAGAGCAACGGAGTCGAGAAAGGCCAAAACGGTTTGACGTCGAAAAGCTACAATCGCAGCTGATTGCTGGGAACTTTGCCGACCGAGTCTCCCGGAAACTCACCCAGAGTTCGACGCTTCCTGCACTAAGCATAGAAGAAGAATGGAAACGTTGTCAAGAAGCCATCAAAGATGCTGCCACTGATGTGCTGGGTTTCACGTCACCACCCAGAAGGAACCCATGGTTTGACGACGAGTGCAGGCTAGCACACGCAGCTAAACAAGACGCCTATAAGGCGACGCTGCATCGAACAACGCGAGCTGTTCGTGAACTCTACGAACAGAGAAGAAGGGAAGAGCACCGGCTTCTCAGAAGGAAGAAGAAGGAGCATGAGAAGCGCGCGGTCAAGGAAATGGAAAGGTGTTTTGGCAGGAAAGAAGTCCGAAAGTTTTACCGAAAGGTAAAACAGCTATCCGGAGGATACAAGGTTCGGTACAAGGCCTGCCGGGACCAAAATGGACAACTAGTAGTAGAGTCGCAGTCTGTGCTGAGAATCTGGAAGGATCATTTCTGCCGACTCCTAAACGGCGATGACGACACAAATCCCGCTGTTAGGCAGAATGTTCCACTCAATTTGGACGATGATAGACAAGCATTCCGTCCCCCCGACTTAGACGAGGTGAAGATAGCAATATCCAAGCTAAAGTCGAACAAAGCTGCTGGAGCGGACGGACTGTCCGCAGAACTATTTAAAGCAGCTGGAGATGACCTGGTTGGGCGCATGCACCAGCTCATCTGTAAGATATGGTCGGAGGAAAGCATGCCCGATGAGTGGAATCTCAGCGTCGTTTGCCCGGTCCACAAGAAAGGAGACCCCTTTGACTGCGCCAACTACAGAGGGATTAGTCTCCTGAACATCGCATACAAGATCCTCTCTGCCGTATTGTGTGAGCGTCTGAAACCATTTGTCCATGACCTGATAGGTCCCTATCAGTGGGGTTTCAGGCCAGGGAAGTCCACAATAGACCAGATCTTCACATTGCGGCAGATCCTGGAAAAGACCCAAGAAATGCAAATCGACACTCACCATCTATTCGTCGATTTCAAGGCTGCATATGACAGTGTGCATAGAGACGAGCTATACAGTGCCATGTCTAGTTTTGGCATTCCTACCAAACTCGTCAGATTGTGTAGGATGACGATGGAGAACTCTCGCTGCTCCCTCAAGGTCGGTACCGAACTCACCGAGACCTTCAATGTCAAAAAAGGTTTTAGACAAGGCGATGCATTGTCATGTGACTTCTTTAACATCATCCTCGAGAAGATCGTGCGTAACTCACAGGTCAACACCAGAGGCACGATCTTCCAGAACTCAGTTCAACTGTTAGCTTACGCTGATGACATTGACGTGATTGGACGAACACAGCGAGCCGTCAATGAGGCGTTTGCTGGCATTGAAGCGGAAGCGGCTAAAATGGGTCTAGTGGTAAATGAGGGCAAAACGAAGTACATGCTGTCATCAAGGAAGAACATACAACAACGACGTCTCGGACGGAGCGTCACACTAGGCAGCAGAAACTTCGAGGTAGTTAAGGACTTCGTCTACCTCGGCTCCGCGGTAAATAGGGACAACAACATCAGTACCGAAATCAACCGCTGTTTCTTTGGGCTCAAGAGGCAATTGAGTAATAAAGCCCTCTCTCGAAGGACTAAACTAGCTTTATATAACAGCTTGATCATCCCCGTCCTACTATATGGCGCAGAATCTTGGACGTTAGCAAAGGCGGATGAGGAAGCCCTTAGTCTTTTCGAGAGAAAAGTTTTGCGTGCGATTTTTTGTCCTGTTTGCGTTGATGGCATCTGGAGGAGAAGATTCAACCACGAGCAGTATGGGCTGTACGGAGGCATGAGCCTAGTCAAGCGTCTACGGATGCAACGCTTAAGATGGCTAGGCCATGTAGAGCGTATGGACACCACTGCTCCGCCCCGAAAAGTCTTTGAATCTGAGCCATTGGGACAAAGCAACAGAGGACGACCTAGACTGAAGTGGCGCACACAAGTGGAGAAGGACCTCAACCAACTTGGAGTGCGCAACTGGAGACAGCTGGCGAAAGATCGTGCTGTCTGGAGGCGCATGTTGGTTGAGGCCCAGGTCCACCCCGGACTGTAGCGCCACAAGAAGAAGAAGAAGAAGTGTTATCTTTATAATATTTATCTTATATTATTTATCTTGTTATATTTATTTCCGAACGAAAGGAAGAGAAGTGACGTAAGATTGCGTACTGCTTGTATTTTTAGGAAAGTAAATATAAGTTACATTAAACTGCCTACTGCTCCATTTATAGCAAAATGAGATTCAGGTCAATAACCTGCTCAGAAGGTCTGAAGATTATCACTTTCCCCTGCAAACTGTTTCTTAACTATTTGTTTGTAGGCAAAATGTATGCTCAAGATCAATGTCTGTATCTTTGCGTTAATCAGTAACAGATAGAGTTTGTAAACTTTTTCTGATAAAATGTGGAAATTTAATATCTTTTAATAGTTTTTTTACACAAGACAATTGAACTATTTAAGAACGAACGTTAATTTTATTAGTCACGATGACTTATACTTACTGGACGATTATTGAGTGAAATTCGTATAAATCGTACGAATTTTTGACAATTTTGTGGGCAAAATTGCATATATGATTGGCCCTTGTTATTGTAGAGTGCAGATAAATAAGCAATTGTGAGTGAAATGAAGTAATATGCTGCCAAAAGTTATGCCTATACTCATTTTATTTTGAGAATAAAAGTCAAATTTATAATTTGAATGGGGAATATCATCTTTAAATCAGTAGTGAATCCATGCTTAATGCATTATAAAACTGTAAGCCAAATAACCAATAATCTATTCAAGTTTTGTAATTTCCTGTTGCTGATCCGCAAATTTATTGCTTATTAATGAAACACAAAAATATTGAATAAGGACCTATTAACAAAATAATTTACTGATAGGAATATTACACAAGAATGCAATGTTAAGCAATGTTAAGTCCCAACATTCGACATTATAAGCTTAAGTTTGCTAACGCCATGTTTTTATGAGCGAAATGCTCAATATACATTAATGCTTTACTTTCTAGATATTATAATTACAATAAAATCACTTCTTTTTTTTAAATCACATCTAAGACATAATATTTAAATTATAGGTCTATTCCAATTCATTTGTGGACAGAAGTTCGTAGTTGAGTAGTAGGGGTAATAATCTATCTTGGAGAATATAATCCTGCCAGAACTTGTGAAACGATTTTTCGTAGAAATTCACGGAATTAACGACACGTCAAACTAATTTTTGTATTGACAATGCGAATTTAAAGCACTGTATTGAATTGTATTATGTGGAAAATATTTTTCCACGGTACTCCCACTTGCAGTTTAACTCTCATTTTCACATCAGCAAGTCTCAATTTGAGGTTTGCGACTCAACTTCGCTAAGATAAGAGGTTTAGTGCTCGAAAACACACAACTGTATTTATATGGTTTGCTGGGCACGAAACATGTAGCTTCAGGGACTTGGCTTTGACCTTTTTATTTCATCAGTATCACATATAATAAGCCTATAATCAATGTTCATGTGTAAGCAGAGGCAAACATTTATTAAGTGGCCTGATGAAGAAGAAATTAAACATTCCGAAGTTTAATTTCAAAGTAATATTGTAATTCATTAATTATTATTGTTATACTTTAAAAAAGAGAGTTCAAGAGAACTTTGATTTGTTATATACATACAAAATATATGAAATAAATACAACTATTGTTTATCTTTTTTTACCAAGAGTGATTTTAGAACAAATGAAACTGAGATTTCCTTCATCATATTGAACCACTCTATCTAGGAGCTACAATACTTGTGCCTTGTATTCTCTGCACTCTTCTGGGAACTGCCTACTGTTTCATTCATTCCTTGATGCCCCTTTGTCACGTATTTTATTTATATTTTTTAATAAAAAAACCTTATCAATCTTCGGCATGAACTTTTCGATCTTGTCCAAAAGGAAACTTCGTTGGCGCTTCTAACCAAATTCCAAATTAAATAAAACTAACTAAATATAACATGAGTATAATCCGCAGGAAGAATTTCTGACACAATTATGTTTGGTATAGTCTTGTGATTGAGACACAATTTCTTTTCTTACTTGTTCCTCATAATTTTCATCTGATATAAATTTAATACATATACTTTTTGAGAAATATTATAAGCTCTTTAAAAGTTTGCAATTTAAGGAAAGTATTGGGCAAGCATTGCATTTCTACATTCCTTATGTTATGCGCTAAACTATTTTGATTTTCCGGTTTCTTTATTTCAAACACAAAAACATATATTAATATAGTAGCACATATTGACACTTTCCAACTGAATGTTAACAGCTATCAGATATTTCAAATGTCAGAGGCTTTTTTATTAGAGATACCGGAATCAAAGGCATACTAATCCAATCCAGGGTTTTCGTCACAAATTCCTTTAGATTCAACTATACATTCACAAAATCCTTTGATTCTCGACCAACTCGGTGTATCCACCACGATAATTACCTCCGTAATGATCGAAAATGAGTTTTTGCAAACATTGCGGCAAATTCGCAAAATGAAACCAAAAATATTCCACAATAAATTGTTACAACCGTGTTTGCAAAACATTTTTGCAACAATATCATGAATTGCATAAATTACTTTAAAAAATTAAATAGTATTCATGCATTAATCATAGAAAGTTATTTCGTTCAAAAAGACGCACTCAGCGCTTAAATAATTCTTTTTACAAAACAGCTGTTACACATTGATGTTTTGTACAAAATACAAAATAAATATTGATATTTTGCACAAAACTCTCAGTTTTTATCTATGATAAGAATGAGAAAATTAATAATACATCAAGCCTAAGTAATGAACTCTTTAATTACCCAAGCTTTCGTGGTGAAATCAAAGGAGTCTTCGTGCACTCGCTAACTTTGCAAAATTTCTACACAAATTTGCTTTTTCTTATGCGATTTTGTGTACGAGACCAAAATATGAAATAAAAGTTACTATTTCTGGTTCTATGAAAACAATTATAATTGTAGTGATTTCTAGTTAAACGTTCTTTTCAATTCTTTAAGGGTGATTTATATAAATTAATTTTTTAAATGTATAAATTATTGATGGAGATTATAATTGATTTTTGAATTCAGATACGGTTGTCGATACTTCCTACCATCTGAAGTGGGCTGTTTTTGACTGCGCAAAAAGACTGGGTAGTCCTCTCGAATTTGGAAGTAATGCTGTTGGTAAATACCTCTCCTGCACAAAACTTTTTAGACTCCCTGAGTCCAGCAGCGTCAACAATCTTTGCGAGATAACCATACGTTAGTTTATCCATTCATAACGAATACAGAACTCAAAATCGTTCATCAGGTCATCTTCAATTTCTGGTAACAAAGTGTCCTTCAATAAGTTCTCATCGTTTCTTTCAGCAACTACAGAAGTGTTGCGTTTTTGGTTTTTTGTGTCATAACTAAATTTATACTGTCGCAGTTAGTATGTGACTAGATTTCCCACACTTAAAGCAGGTGACATCCTTCTTGTTACTGTTGGGATCTGAGTGTTTAGCAGCAGAACTACGGCGATTTCGAGAAACAGCCGAGTTAACTCTGGACACCTTGTCGATGTTATGCTCCCGGTGATTATTCTTTAGTCTCTCGTATTTCCGCAGGGCTTCTTTTAACTCCACAAGGCAGTTAGCATTGTAAAGATATTTTTTCAAAAATAGGTATTCCTCTGATAATGTATTGAATCAAGTCTTCCTCCTCTACAATTCCATATGTTGCAATTTCTCGCATATGAGGCACGTTTCCGCAGCACGTTGTAAACATCTAGTGTGGTGAGATTTTCTGGAATTCGTTCTTTAATGCGTTTTTCAATTGAGTTCAACTGCGGACGCTGGGGAAAAGTCTTACTGGTTCCTTAAGAAAGCGCGAATTTGTTCCTGTCACCCAGTTCCAAAACTTCTGAGTACTCCTCGAACTGCTCAATCCAGCAGTTAACGGAACAATTACCATTTCCAATAAATACGGGTATAGAGTCTTCGACGTCTCTGAAGTTGTAACTTGAATGCGACCTGGGAATAGGTTGAACTTCTCCAATTCGTAATTCTCGCAGTTTCGGTTTCAATTGCAGAATTTCCTCTTTCTTCTTCTACATTAGTTGAAGTTTTGCTTTCTCCACATTCAGTTGTTCCTCATCCTCACTGCTCTCCTCAGGCACGTCGTTATCGAGTGACTTTGAGTTATTAGCGCACTGTTCTCTGGTGTGTGAAGCAAGCTCCTTAATCAAACCGACATTGTCATCATCCTGCTCTGCTTCTTCGACTCGAATTTTAAGCTCTGCCTTGGTACCGGTAGTAGGAAGTTTTAGGAATCTGAGAATACCTTTGAGTTTGGGTACCGTCGAAGATTCCAGAATCTCTATCTACTTTTCAGACATTATTAAATTGTCACTACTCGAAATTAATTTGGAATCGAACCGCAGTATTAAATTGAAATATACACTCGACAGTCCAGCAGACCTTCTGAAATCGTAGGAGAGGTGAGCGCAAAAAATGAACCACGCGATTTAATTGCAGACGGCGTTATCTTTATAATATTTATCTTATATTATTTATCTTGTTATATTTATTTCCCAACGAAAGGAAGAGAAGTGACATAAAACTGCATACTGCTTGTATTTTTAGGAAAGTAAATAGAAGTTACATTAAACTGCCTACTGCTCCATTTATAGCAAAATGAGATTCAGGTCAATAACCTGCTCAGAAGATCTGAAGATTATCACTTTCCCCTGCAAACTGTTTCTTAACTATTTGTTTGTAGGCAAAATGTATGCTCAAGATCAACGTCTGTATCTTTGCGTTAATCAGTAACAGATAGAGTTTGTAAACTTTTTCTGATAAAATGTGGAAATTTAATATCTCTTAATAGTTTTTTTACACAAGACAATGGAACTATTTAAGGACTAACGTTCAAGTCAAGATGACTTATACTTACTAAATGGACGATTATTGAGTGAAATTCATATAAATCGTACGAACTTTTGACAATTTTGTGGGCAAAATTGCATCTATGATTGGCCCTTGTTATTGTAGAGTGCAGATAAATAAGCAATTTGAGTGAAATGAAGTAATATGTTGCCAAAAGTTATGCCTTTATTCACTTAATTTTGTGAATAAAAGTCAAATTTAGAATTTGAATGGGGAATATCATCTTTAAATCAGTAGTGAATACATGCTTAATGCATTACAAAACTGTAAGCCAAATAACCAATAATCTATTCAAGCTTTGTAATTTCCTGTTGCTGATCCGCAAATTTATTGCTTATTAATGAAACACAAAAATATTGAATAAGGACCTATTAATAAAATAATTTACCGATAGGAATATTGCACAAGGATGCAATGTTAAGCAATGTTATTATAAGCTTTAGTTTGCTTACGCCATGTTTTTATGAGCGAAATGCTCAATGTACATTAATGCTTTACTTTATAGATATTATAATAACAATAAAATCACTTATTTTTTTTTTTTCAAATCACATCTAAGACGTAATATTTAAATTATAGGTCTATTCCAATTCATTTGTGGACAGAAGTTCGTAGTTGAGTAGTAGGGGTAATAATCTATCTTGGAGAAAATAATTCTGCAAGAACTTGTGAAACGATTTTTCGTACAAATTCACGGAATTAACGACACGTCAAACTAATTTTTGTATTGACAATGCGAAGTTAAAGCACTGTATTGAATTGTATTATGTGGAAAATATTGTTCCACGGTACTCCCACTTGCAGTTTAACTCTCATTTTCACATCAGCAAGTCTCAATTTGAGGTTTGCGACTCAACTTCGCTAAGATAAGAGGTTTAGTGCTCGAAAACACACAACTGTATTTATATGGTTTGCTGGGCACGAAACATGTAGCTTCAGGGACTTGGCTTTGACCTTTTTATTTCATCAGTATCACATATAATAAGCCTATAATCAATGTTCATGTGTAAGCAGAGGCAAACATTTATTAACTGGCCTGATGAAGAAGAAATTAAACATTCCGAAGTTTAATTTCAAAGTAATATTGTAATTCATTAATTATTATTGTTATACTTTAAAAAAAAGAGTTCAAGAGAACTTTGATTTGTTATATACATACATAACATAAGAAATAAATACAACTATTGTTTATCTTTTTTTTACTAACAGTGATTTTAGAACAAATGAAACTGAGATTTCCTTCATCATATTGAACCACTCTATCTAGGAGCTGCAATACTTGTGCCTTGTATTCTCTGCGCTTTTCTTGGAACTGCCTACTGTTTCATTCATTCCTTGATGCCCCTTTGTCACGTATTTTATTTATAGGTTTTAATAGAAAAATAACCTTATCAATCTTCGGCATGAACTTTTCGATCTTGTCCAAAAGGAAACTTCGTTTGCGCTTCTAACCAAATTCCAAATTAAATAAAACTAACCAAATATAATATGAGTATAATCCGCAGGAACAATTTCTGACACAATTATGTTTGGTATAAAGTCTTGTGATTGAGACACAATTTATTTTCTCACTTGTTCCCATAATTTTCATCTGATATAAATTTAATACATATACTTTTTGAGAAATATTATAAACTCTTTAAAAGTTTGCAATTTAAGGAAAGTATTGGGCGAGCATTGCATTCGCACATTCCTTATGTTACGCGCTAAACTATTTTGATTTTCCGTTTTCTTTATTTCAAACACAAAAACAAATATTAATATAGTAGCACATTTTAACACTTTCCAAATGAATGTTAACAGATATCAGATATTTGAAATGTCAGAGGCTTTTTATTAGAGATACCGGAATCAAAGGCATACTAATCCAATCCAGGATTTTCGTCACAAATTCCTTTAGATTCAACTATACATTCACAAAATCCTTTGATTCTCGACCAACTCGGTGTATCCACCACGATAATTACCTCCGTAATGATCGAAAATGAGTTTTTGCAAACATTGCGCCAAATTCGCAAAATGAAACCAAAAATATTCCACAATAAATTGTTACAACCGTGTTTGCAAAACAATTTTGCAACAATATCATGAATTGCATAAATTACTTTAAAAAATTAAATAGTATTCATGCATTAATCATAGAAAGTTATTTCGTTCAAAAAGACGCACTCAGCGCTTAAATAATTCTTTTTACAAAACAGCTGTTACACATTGATGTTTTGTACAAAATACAAAATAAATATTGATATTTTGCACAAAACTCTCAGTTTTTATCTATGATAAGAATGAGAAAATTAATAATACATCAAGCCTAAGTAATGAACTCTTTAATTACCCAAGCTTTCGTGGTGAAATCAAAGGAGTCTTCGTGCACTCGATAACTTTGCAAAATTTCTACACAAATTTGCTTTTTCTTATGCGATTTTGTGTACGAGACCAAAATATGAAATAAAAGTTACTATTTCTGGTTCTATGAAAACAATTATAATTGTAGCGATTTCTAGTTAAACGTTCTTTTAAATTCTTTAAGGGTGATTTATATAAATTAATTTTTTAAATGTATAAATTATTGATGGAGATTATAATTGATTTTTGAATTAAGATACGGTTGTCGATACTTCCTACCACCTGAAATGGGCTGTTTTTGACTCCGCAAAAACACTGGGTAGTCCTCTCGAATTTGGAAGTAATGCTGTTGGTAAATACCTCTCCTACACAAAAAAATTTTTAGACTCCCTGAGTCCAGCAGCGTCAACAATCTTTGCGAGATAACCATACGTTAGTTTATCCATTCATAACGAATACAGAACTCAAAATCGTTCATCAGGCCATCTTCGATTTCTGGTAACAAAGTGTCCTTCAATAAGTTCTCATCGTTTCTTTCAGCAACTACAGAAGTGTTGCGTTTTTGGTTTTTTGTGTCATAACTAAATTTATACTGTCGCAGTTAGTATGTGACTAGATTTCCCACACTTAAAGCAGGTGACATCCTTCTTGTTACTGTTGGGATCTGAGTGTTTAGCAGCAGAACTACGGCGATTTCGAGAAACAGCCGGATTAACTCTGGACACCTCGTCGATGTTATGCTTCCGGTGATTATTCTTTAGTCTCTCGTATTTCCGCAGGGCTTCTTTTAACTCCACAAGGCAGTTAGCATTGTAAAGATATTTTTTTCAAAAGTAGATATTCCTCTGATAATGTATTGATTCAAGTCTTCCTCCTCGACAATTCCATATGTTGCAAGTTCTTGCATATGAGGCACGTTTCCGCAGCACGTTGTAAACATCTAGTGTGGTGAGTTTTTCTAGAATTCAGTTTTTAATGCATTTTTCAATTGAGTTCAACTGCGGACGCTGGGGAAAAGTCTTACTGTTTCCTTAAGAAAGCGCGAATTTTTTCCTGTCGCCCAGTTCCAAAACTTCTGAGTACTCCTCGAACTGCTCAATCCAGCAGTTAACGGAGCAATTACCATTTCCAATAAATACGGGTATAGAGTCCTCGACGTCTCTGAAGTTGTAACTTGAATGCGACCTGGGAATAGGTTGAACTTCTCCAATTCGTAATTCTCGCAGTTTCGGTTTCAATTGCAGAATTTCCTCTTTCTTCTTCTACATTCGTTGAAGTTTTGCTTTCTCCACATTCCGTTGTTCCTCATCCTCACTGCTCTCCTCAGGCACGTCGCTATCCAGTGACTTTGAGTTATTAGCGCACTGTTCTCTGGTGTGTGAAGCAAGCTCCTTAATAAAACCGACATAGTCATTGTCCTGCTCTGCATCTTCGACACGAAGTTTAAGCTCTGGTACCGGTAGTAGGAAGTTTTAGGAATCTGAGAATACCTTTGAGTTTGGGTACCGTCGAAGATTCCAGAATCCCTATCTACTTTTCAGACATTATTAAATTGTCTCTACTCGAAATTAACTTGGAATCGAACCGCGATATTAAATTTATATATACACTCGACAGTACCGCAGACCTAATAAACGAATCCCCCTTCTGAAATCGTAGGAGAGGTGGGCGCAAAAAATGAAACACGCGATTTAATTGCAGACAGTGTTATCTTGTTATCTTGGGGGGCATGGGTCTATGCACGAGAGGTAACGTCGTTGATTGCGCTCAACATGGCGAGCTACCAAGGCAATCCTCGTTAGTGCACAGGTCAAGTTGACGTACAGCCTCCACGTGGCGCCCCTTGGATAGCCATCACAACACCTGTTGTATGGTGAACTAATGTATGCAGCGACTCCCTCTGCCCGAGGATTTAAATAATGGGCCTGGCCTCCCAGTCCGTGGGTTGTGCGTGAGGACTTCCTCACCACGTAAAGCTAACGATAGTTCAGAGACAACAACATGCCTCGGATAAGGACGGATGGACAACTGTTGCCGACCCCAGCAAACGTTTTAAGGACAATGATTTTCGGTTCTGCACGTGGAATATGAGGTCCCTTAACAGGCCACGTGCACCCGAACAGCTTGCGGAGGCCCTTGACAGCTGCAAAGCTGACATAACCACCATCCAGGAAGTGCGATGGGATTAGCCTGGCATAAAAGCGATGAAGAACTGCGATATCTACTACAGCAATTGCTATAGAGAGAGAGAAGGCAGCGCTTATTCGGATGCGGATTTGTTGTTCGAGGTAGACTTAGGCAAAAAGTCTTGAGCTACGACCCAGTCAGCGAACGCCTCATGACAATCCGCATTAAGGCTAAATTCGGGAACATCAGCCTAATATGCGCTCACGCCCCGACAGAGGAGAAGGGTGACAACATCAAGGATGACTTCTATGATCTCCTAGAAAGAACATACGATCGATGCCCCAGCTATGACACCAAGATCGTTCTAGGAGATTTCAACGCTCAGCTGGGAAAGGAGGACATCTTTGCTGGAGTCATCGGTGAACACAGCCTGCACGACAACACATCCGGAAACGGACTCAGGTTGTTGGACTTCGCCTCGGGGCGAAACCTCTCTGTGGCTAGCACGCGGTTCCCATACCTGAACATTCACAAAGGAACCTGGCGATCTCCTGATCAATCAACCGTCAACCAGATTGATCACGTTGCGATCGACGTCAGACACTCCTCCAGTATTCTCGATGTCCGAACCTTCCGAGGTGCAAACATTGACTCGGATCATCACCTTGTTGTAGCCAAGGTAAGAACCCGAATATCGAGAGAGCAACGGAGTCGAGAAAGGCCAAAACGGTTTGACGTCGAAAAGCTACAATCGCAGCTGATTGCTGGGAACTTTGCCGACCGAGTCTCCCGGAAACTCACCCAGAGTTCGACGCTTCCTGCACTAAGCATAGAAGAAGAATGGAAACGTTGTCAAGAAGCCATCAAAGATGCTGCCACTGATGTGCTGGGTTTCACGTCACCACCCAGAAGGAACCCATGGTTTGACGACGAGTGCAGGCTAGCACACGCAGCTAAACAAGACGCCTATAAGGCGACGCTGCATCGAACAACGCGAGCTGTTCGTGAACTCTACGAACAGAGAAGAAGGGAAGAGCACCGGCTTCTCAGAAGGAAGAAGAAGGAGCATGAGAAGCGCGCGGTCAAGGAAATGGAAAGGTGTTTTGGCAGGAAAGAAGTCCGAAAGTTTTACCGAAAGGTAAAACAGCTATCCGGAGGATACAAGGTTCGGTACAAGGCCTGCCGGGACCAAAATGGACAACTAGTAGTAGAGTCGCAGTCTGTGCTGAGAATCTGGAAGGATCATTTCTGCCGACTCCTAAACGGCGATGACGACACAAATCCCGCTGTTAGGCAGAATGTTCCACTCAATTTGGACGATGATAGACAAGCATTCCGTCCCCCCGACTTAGACGAGGTGAAGATAGCAATATCCAAGCTAAAGTCGAACAAAGCTGCTGGAGCGGACGGACTGTCCGCAGAACTATTTAAAGCAGCTGGAGATGACCTGGTTGGGCGCATGCACCAGCTCATCTGTAAGATATGGTCGGAGGAAAGCATGCCCGATGAGTGGAATCTCAGCGTCGTTTGCCCGGTCCACAAGAAAGGAGACCCCTTTGACTGCGCCAACTACAGAGGGATTAGTCTCCTGAACATCGCATGCAAGATCCTCTCTGCCGTATTGTGTGAGCGTCTGAAACCATTTGTCCATGACCTGATAGGTCCCTATCAGTGGGGTTTCAGGCCAGGGAAGTCCACAATAGACCAGATCTTCACATTGCGGCAGATCCTGGAAAAGACCCAAGAAATGCAAATCGACACTCACCATCTATTCGTCGATTTCAAGGCTGCATATGACAGTGTGCATAGAGACGAGCTATACAGTGCCATGTCTAGTTTTGGCATTCCTACCAAACTCGTCAGATTGTGTAGGATGACGATGGAGAACTCTCGCTGCTCCCTCAAGGTCGGTACCGAACTCACCTAGACCTTCAATGTCAAAAAAGGTTTTAGACAAGGCGATGCATTGTCATGTGACTTCTTTAACATCATCCTCGAGAAGATCGTGCGTAACTCACAGGTCAACACCAGAGGCACGATCTTCCAGAACTCAGTTCAACTGTTAGCTTACGCTGATGACATTGACGTGATTGGACGAACACAGCGAGCCGTCAATGAGGCGTTTGCTGGCATTGAAGCGGAAGCGGCTAAAATGGGTCTAGTGGTAAATGAGGGCAAAACGAAGTACATGCTGTCATCAAGGAAGAACATACAACAACGACGTCTCGGACGGAGCGTCACACTAGGCAGCAGAAACTTCGAGGTAGTTAAGGACTTCGTCTACCTCGGCTCCGCGGTAAATAGGGACAACAACATCAGTACCGAAATCAACCGCTGTTTCTTTGGGCTCAAGAGGCAATTGAGTAATAAAGCCCTCTCTCGAAGGACTAAACTAGCTTTATATAACAGCTTGATCATCCCCGTCCTACTATATGGCGCAGAATCTTGGACGTTAGCAAAGGCGGATGAGGAAGCCCTTAGTCTTTTCGAGAGAAAAGTTTTGCGTGCGATTTTTTGTCCTGTTTGCGTTGATGGCATCTGGAGGAGAAGATTCAACCACGAGCAGTATGGGCTGTACGGAGGCATGAGCCTAGTCAAGCGTCTACGGATGCAACGCTTAAGATGGCTAGGCCATGTAGAGCGTATGGACACCACTGCTCCGCCCCGAAAAGTCTTTGAATCTGAGCCATTGGGACAAAGCAACAGAGGACGACCTAGACTGAAGTGGCGCACACAAGTGGAGAAGGACCTCAACCAACTTGGAGTGCGCAACTGGAGACAGCTGGCGAAAGATCGTGCTGTCTGGAGGCGCATGTTGGTTGAGGCCCAGGTCCACCCCGGACTGTAGCGCCACAAGAAGAAGAAGAAGAAGTGTTATCTTTATAATATTTATCTTATATTATTTATCTTGTTATATTTATTTCCGAACGAAAGGAAGAGAAGTGACGTAAGATTGCGTACTGCTTGTATTTTTAGGAAAGTAAATATAAGTTACATTAAACTGCCTACTGCTCCATTTATAGCAAAATGAGATTCAGGTCAATAACCTGCTCAGAAGGTCTGAAGATTATCACTTTCCCCTGCAAACTGTTTCTTAACTATTTGTTTGTAGGCAAAATGTATGCTCAAGATCAATGTCTGTATCTTTGCGTTAATCAGTAACAGATAGAGTTTGTAAACTTTTTCTGATAAAATGTGGAAATTTAATATCTTTTAATAGTTTTTTTACACAAGACAATTGAACTATTTAAGAACGAACGTTAATTTTATTAGTCACGATGACTTATACTTACTGGACGATTATTGAGTGAAATTCGTATAAATCGTACGAATTTTTGACAATTTTGTGGGCAAAATTGCATATATGATTGGCCCTTGTTATTGTAGAGTGCAGATAAATAAGCAATTGTGAGTGAAATGAAGTAATATGCTGCCAAAAGTTATGCCTAT
The DNA here is from genome assembly GCA_955652365.1 of Eristalinus aeneus. Classification (NCBI taxonomy): domain Eukaryota; kingdom Metazoa; phylum Arthropoda; class Insecta; order Diptera; family Syrphidae; genus Eristalinus; species Eristalinus aeneus. The sequence goes on along the minus strand of OY019132.1, from coordinate 13,298,340 downwards.
ACTCATTTTATTTTGAGAATAAAAGTCAAATTTATAATTTGAATGGGGAATATCATCTTTAAATCAGTAGTGAATCCATGCTTAATGCATTATAAAACTGTAAGCCAAATAACCAATAATCTATTCAAGTTTTGTAATTTCCTGTTGCTGATCCGCAAATTTATTGCTTATTAATGAAACACAAAAATATTGAATAAGGACCTATTAACAAAATAATTTACTGATAGGAATATTACACAAGAATGCAATGTTAAGCAATGTTAAGTCCCAACATTCGACATTATAAGCTTAAGTTTGCTAACGCCATGTTTTTATGAGCGAAATGCTCAATATACATTAATGCTTTACTTTCTAGATATTATAATTACAATAAAATCACTTCTTTTTTTTAAATCACATCTAAGACATAATATTTAAATTATAGGTCTATTCCAATTCATTTGTGGACAGAAGTTCGTAGTTGAGTAGTAGGGGTAATAATCTATCTTGGAGAATATAATCCTGCCAGAACTTGTGAAACGATTTTTCGTAGAAATTCACGGAATTAACGACACGTCAAACTAATTTTTGTATTGACAATGCGAATTTAAAGCACTGTATTGAATTGTATTATGTGGAAAATATTTTTCCACGGTACTCCCACTTGCAGTTTAACTCTCATTTTCACATCAGCAAGTCTCAATTTGAGGTTTGCGACTCAACTTCGCTAAGATAAGAGGTTTAGTGCTCGAAAACACACAACTGTATTTATATGGTTTGCTGGGCACGAAACATGTAGCTTCAGGGACTTGGCTTTGACCTTTTTATTTCATCAGTATCACATATAATAAGCCTATAATCAATGTTCATGTGTAAGCAGAGGCAAACATTTATTAAGTGGCCTGATGAAGAAGAAATTAAACATTCCGAAGTTTAATTTCAAAGTAATATTGTAATTCATTAATTATTATTGTTATACTTTAAAAAAGAGAGTTCAAGAGAACTTTGATTTGTTATATACATACAAAATATATGAAATAAATACAACTATTGTTTATCTTTTTTTACCAAGAGTGATTTTAGAACAAATGAAACTGAGATTTCCTTCATCATATTGAACCACTCTATCTAGGAGCTACAATACTTGTGCCTTGTATTCTCTGCACTCTTCTGGGAACTGCCTACTGTTTCATTCATTCCTTGATGCCCCTTTGTCACGTATTTTATTTATATTTTTTAATAAAAAAACCTTATCAATCTTCGGCATGAACTTTTCGATCTTGTCCAAAAGGAAACTTCGTTGGCGCTTCTAACCAAATTCCAAATTAAATAAAACTAACTAAATATAACATGAGTATAATCCGCAGGAAGAATTTCTGACACAATTATGTTTGGTATAGTCTTGTGATTGAGACACAATTTCTTTTCTTACTTGTTCCTCATAATTTTCATCTGATATAAATTTAATACATATACTTTTTGAGAAATATTATAAGCTCTTTAAAAGTTTGCAATTTAAGGAAAGTATTGGGCAAGCATTGCATTTCTACATTCCTTATGTTATGCGCTAAACTATTTTGATTTTCCGGTTTCTTTATTTCAAACACAAAAACATATATTAATATAGTAGCACATATTGACACTTTCCAACTGAATGTTAACAGCTATCAGATATTTCAAATGTCAGAGGCTTTTTTATTAGAGATACCGGAATCAAAGGCATACTAATCCAATCCAGGGTTTTCGTCACAAATTCCTTTAGATTCAACTATACATTCACAAAATCCTTTGATTCTCGACCAACTCGGTGTATCCACCACGATAATTACCTCCGTAATGATCGAAAATGAGTTTTTGCAAACATTGCGGCAAATTCGCAAAATGAAACCAAAAATATTCCACAATAAATTGTTACAACCGTGTTTGCAAAACATTTTTGCAACAATATCATGAATTGCATAAATTACTTTAAAAAATTAAATAGTATTCATGCATTAATCATAGAAAGTTATTTCGTTCAAAAAGACGCACTCAGCGCTTAAATAATTCTTTTTACAAAACAGCTGTTACACATTGATGTTTTGTACAAAATACAAAATAAATATTGATATTTTGCACAAAACTCTCAGTTTTTATCTATGATAAGAATGAGAAAATTAATAATACATCAAGCCTAAGTAATGAACTCTTTAATTACCCAAGCTTTCGTGGTGAAATCAAAGGAGTCTTCGTGCACTCGCTAACTTTGCAAAATTTCTACACAAATTTGCTTTTTCTTATGCGATTTTGTGTACGAGACCAAAATATGAAATAAAAGTTACTATTTCTGGTTCTATGAAAACAATTATAATTGTAGTGATTTCTAGTTAAACGTTCTTTTCAATTCTTTAAGGGTGATTTATATAAATTAATTTTTTAAATGTATAAATTATTGATGGAGATTATAATTGATTTTTGAATTCAGATACGGTTGTCGATACTTCCTACCATCTGAAGTGGGCTGTTTTTGACTGCGCAAAAAGACTGGGTAGTCCTCTCGAATTTGGAAGTAATGCTGTTGGTAAATACCTCTCCTGCACAAAACTTTTTAGACTCCCTGAGTCCAGCAGCGTCAACAATCTTTGCGAGATAACCATACGTTAGTTTATCCATTCATAACGAATACAGAACTCAAAATCGTTCATCAGGTCATCTTCAATTTCTGGTAACAAAGTGTCCTTCAATAAGTTCTCATCGTTTCTTTCAGCAACTACAGAAGTGTTGCGTTTTTGGTTTTTTGTGTCATAACTAAATTTATACTGTCGCAGTTAGTATGTGACTAGATTTCCCACACTTAAAGCAGGTGACATCCTTCTTGTTACTGTTGGGATCTGAGTGTTTAGCAGCAGAACTACGGCGATTTCGAGAAACAGCCGAGTTAACTCTGGACACCTTGTCGATGTTATGCTCCCGGTGATTATTCTTTAGTCTCTCGTATTTCCGCAGGGCTTCTTTTAACTCCACAAGGCAGTTAGCATTGTAAAGATATTTTTTCAAAAATAGGTATTCCTCTGATAATGTATTGAATCAAGTCTTCCTCCTCTACAATTCCATATGTTGCAATTTCTCGCATATGAGGCACGTTTCCGCAGCACGTTGTAAACATCTAGTGTGGTGAGATTTTCTGGAATTCGTTCTTTAATGCGTTTTTCAATTGAGTTCAACTGCGGACGCTGGGGAAAAGTCTTACTGGTTCCTTAAGAAAGCGCGAATTTGTTCCTGTCACCCAGTTCCAAAACTTCTGAGTACTCCTCGAACTGCTCAATCCAGCAGTTAACGGAACAATTACCATTTCCAATAAATACGGGTATAGAGTCTTCGACGTCTCTGAAGTTGTAACTTGAATGCGACCTGGGAATAGGTTGAACTTCTCCAATTCGTAATTCTCGCAGTTTCGGTTTCAATTGCAGAATTTCCTCTTTCTTCTTCTACATTAGTTGAAGTTTTGCTTTCTCCACATTCAGTTGTTCCTCATCCTCACTGCTCTCCTCAGGCACGTCGTTATCGAGTGACTTTGAGTTATTAGCGCACTGTTCTCTGGTGTGTGAAGCAAGCTCCTTAATCAAACCGACATTGTCATCATCCTGCTCTGCTTCTTCGACTCGAATTTTAAGCTCTGCCTTGGTACCGGTAGTAGGAAGTTTTAGGAATCTGAGAATACCTTTGAGTTTGGGTACCGTCGAAGATTCCAGAATCTCTATCTACTTTTCAGACATTATTAAATTGTCACTACTCGAAATTAATTTGGAATCGAACCGCAGTATTAAATTGAAATATACACTCGACAGTCCAGCAGACCTTCTGAAATCGTAGGAGAGGTGAGCGCAAAAAATGAACCACGCGATTTAATTGCAGACGGCGTTATCTTTATAATATTTATCTTATATTATTTATCTTGTTATATTTATTTCCCAACGAAAGGAAGAGAAGTGACATAAAACTGCATACTGCTTGTATTTTTAGGAAAGTAAATAGAAGTTACATTAAACTGCCTACTGCTCCATTTATAGCAAAATGAGATTCAGGTCAATAACCTGCTCAGAAGATCTGAAGATTATCACTTTCCCCTGCAAACTGTTTCTTAACTATTTGTTTGTAGGCAAAATGTATGCTCAAGATCAACGTCTGTATCTTTGCGTTAATCAGTAACAGATAGAGTTTGTAAACTTTTTCTGATAAAATGTGGAAATTTAATATCTCTTAATAGTTTTTTTACACAAGACAATGGAACTATTTAAGGACTAACGTTCAAGTCAAGATGACTTATACTTACTAAATGGACGATTATTGAGTGAAATTCATATAAATCGTACGAACTTTTGACAATTTTGTGGGCAAAATTGCATCTATGATTGGCCCTTGTTATTGTAGAGTGCAGATAAATAAGCAATTTGAGTGAAATGAAGTAATATGTTGCCAAAAGTTATGCCTTTATTCACTTAATTTTGTGAATAAAAGTCAAATTTAGAATTTGAATGGGGAATATCATCTTTAAATCAGTAGTGAATACATGCTTAATGCATTACAAAACTGTAAGCCAAATAACCAATAATCTATTCAAGCTTTGTAATTTCCTGTTGCTGATCCGCAAATTTATTGCTTATTAATGAAACACAAAAATATTGAATAAGGACCTATTAATAAAATAATTTACCGATAGGAATATTGCACAAGGATGCAATGTTAAGCAATGTTATTATAAGCTTTAGTTTGCTTACGCCATGTTTTTATGAGCGAAATGCTCAATGTACATTAATGCTTTACTTTATAGATATTATAATAACAATAAAATCACTTATTTTTTTTTTTTCAAATCACATCTAAGACGTAATATTTAAATTATAGGTCTATTCCAATTCATTTGTGGACAGAAGTTCGTAGTTGAGTAGTAGGGGTAATAATCTATCTTGGAGAAAATAATTCTGCAAGAACTTGTGAAACGATTTTTCGTACAAATTCACGGAATTAACGACACGTCAAACTAATTTTTGTATTGACAATGCGAAGTTAAAGCACTGTATTGAATTGTATTATGTGGAAAATATTGTTCCACGGTACTCCCACTTGCAGTTTAACTCTCATTTTCACATCAGCAAGTCTCAATTTGAGGTTTGCGACTCAACTTCGCTAAGATAAGAGGTTTAGTGCTCGAAAACACACAACTGTATTTATATGGTTTGCTGGGCACGAAACATGTAGCTTCAGGGACTTGGCTTTGACCTTTTTATTTCATCAGTATCACATATAATAAGCCTATAATCAATGTTCATGTGTAAGCAGAGGCAAACATTTATTAACTGGCCTGATGAAGAAGAAATTAAACATTCCGAAGTTTAATTTCAAAGTAATATTGTAATTCATTAATTATTATTGTTATACTTTAAAAAAAAGAGTTCAAGAGAACTTTGATTTGTTATATACATACATAACATAAGAAATAAATACAACTATTGTTTATCTTTTTTTTACTAACAGTGATTTTAGAACAAATGAAACTGAGATTTCCTTCATCATATTGAACCACTCTATCTAGGAGCTGCAATACTTGTGCCTTGTATTCTCTGCGCTTTTCTTGGAACTGCCTACTGTTTCATTCATTCCTTGATGCCCCTTTGTCACGTATTTTATTTATAGGTTTTAATAGAAAAATAACCTTATCAATCTTCGGCATGAACTTTTCGATCTTGTCCAAAAGGAAACTTCGTTTGCGCTTCTAACCAAATTCCAAATTAAATAAAACTAACCAAATATAATATGAGTATAATCCGCAGGAACAATTTCTGACACAATTATGTTTGGTATAAAGTCTTGTGATTGAGACACAATTTATTTTCTCACTTGTTCCCATAATTTTCATCTGATATAAATTTAATACATATACTTTTTGAGAAATATTATAAACTCTTTAAAAGTTTGCAATTTAAGGAAAGTATTGGGCGAGCATTGCATTCGCACATTCCTTATGTTACGCGCTAAACTATTTTGATTTTCCGTTTTCTTTATTTCAAACACAAAAACAAATATTAATATAGTAGCACATTTTAACACTTTCCAAATGAATGTTAACAGATATCAGATATTTGAAATGTCAGAGGCTTTTTATTAGAGATACCGGAATCAAAGGCATACTAATCCAATCCAGGATTTTCGTCACAAATTCCTTTAGATTCAACTATACATTCACAAAATCCTTTGATTCTCGACCAACTCGGTGTATCCACCACGATAATTACCTCCGTAATGATCGAAAATGAGTTTTTGCAAACATTGCGCCAAATTCGCAAAATGAAACCAAAAATATTCCACAATAAATTGTTACAACCGTGTTTGCAAAACAATTTTGCAACAATATCATGAATTGCATAAATTACTTTAAAAAATTAAATAGTATTCATGCATTAATCATAGAAAGTTATTTCGTTCAAAAAGACGCACTCAGCGCTTAAATAATTCTTTTTACAAAACAGCTGTTACACATTGATGTTTTGTACAAAATACAAAATAAATATTGATATTTTGCACAAAACTCTCAGTTTTTATCTATGATAAGAATGAGAAAATTAATAATACATCAAGCCTAAGTAATGAACTCTTTAATTACCCAAGCTTTCGTGGTGAAATCAAAGGAGTCTTCGTGCACTCGATAACTTTGCAAAATTTCTACACAAATTTGCTTTTTCTTATGCGATTTTGTGTACGAGACCAAAATATGAAATAAAAGTTACTATTTCTGGTTCTATGAAAACAATTATAATTGTAGCGATTTCTAGTTAAACGTTCTTTTAAATTCTTTAAGGGTGATTTATATAAATTAATTTTTTAAATGTATAAATTATTGATGGAGATTATAATTGATTTTTGAATTAAGATACGGTTGTCGATACTTCCTACCACCTGAAATGGGCTGTTTTTGACTCCGCAAAAACACTGGGTAGTCCTCTCGAATTTGGAAGTAATGCTGTTGGTAAATACCTCTCCTACACAAAAAAATTTTTAGACTCCCTGAGTCCAGCAGCGTCAACAATCTTTGCGAGATAACCATACGTTAGTTTATCCATTCATAACGAATACAGAACTCAAAATCGTTCATCAGGCCATCTTCGATTTCTGGTAACAAAGTGTCCTTCAATAAGTTCTCATCGTTTCTTTCAGCAACTACAGAAGTGTTGCGTTTTTGGTTTTTTGTGTCATAACTAAATTTATACTGTCGCAGTTAGTATGTGACTAGATTTCCCACACTTAAAGCAGGTGACATCCTTCTTGTTACTGTTGGGATCTGAGTGTTTAGCAGCAGAACTACGGCGATTTCGAGAAACAGCCGGATTAACTCTGGACACCTCGTCGATGTTATGCTTCCGGTGATTATTCTTTAGTCTCTCGTATTTCCGCAGGGCTTCTTTTAACTCCACAAGGCAGTTAGCATTGTAAAGATATTTTTTTCAAAAGTAGATATTCCTCTGATAATGTATTGATTCAAGTCTTCCTCCTCGACAATTCCATATGTTGCAAGTTCTTGCATATGAGGCACGTTTCCGCAGCACGTTGTAAACATCTAGTGTGGTGAGTTTTTCTAGAATTCAGTTTTTAATGCATTTTTCAATTGAGTTCAACTGCGGACGCTGGGGAAAAGTCTTACTGTTTCCTTAAGAAAGCGCGATTTTTTTCCTGTCGCCCAGTTCCAAAACTTCTGAGTACTCCTCGAACTGCTCAATCCAGCAGTTAACGGAGCAATTACCATTTCCAATAAATACGGGTATAGAGTCCTCGACGTCTCTGAAGTTGTAACTTGAATGCGACCTGGGAATAGGTTGAACTTCTCCAATTCGTAATTCTCGCAGTTTCGGTTTCAATTGCAGAATTTCCTCTTTCTTCTTCTACATTCGTTGAAGTTTTGCTTTCTCCACATTCCGTTGTTCCTCATCCTCACTGCTCTCCTCAGGCACGTCGCTATCCAGTGACTTTGAGTTATTAGCGCACTGTTCTCTGGTGTGTGAAGCAAGCTCCTTAATAAAACCGACATAGTCATTGTCCTGCTCTGCATCTTCGACACGAAGTTTAAGCTCTGGTACCGGTAGTAGGAAGTTTTAGGAATCTGAGAATACCTTTGAGTTTGGGTACCGTCGAAGATTCCAGAATCCCTATCTACTTTTCAGACATTATTAAATTGTCTCTACTCGAAATTAACTTGGAATCGAACCGCGATATTAAATTTATATATACACTCGACAGTACCGCAGACCTAATAAACGAATCCCCCTTCTGAAATCGTAGGAGAGGTGGGCGCAAAAAATGAAACACGCGATTTAATTGCAGACAGTGTTATCTTGTTATCTTGGGGGGCATGGGTCTATGCACGAGAGGTAACGTCGTTGATTGCGCTCAACATGGCGAGCTACCAAGGCAATCCTCGTTAGTGCACAGGTCAAGTTGACGTACAGCCTCCACGTGGCGCCCCTTGGATAGCCATCACAACACCTGTTGTATGGTGAACTAATGTATGCAGCGACTCCCTCTGCCCGAGGATTTAAATAATGGGCCTGGCCTCCCAGTCCGTGGGTTGTGCGTGAGGACTTCCTCACCACGTAAAGCTAACGATAGTTCAGAGACAACAACATGCCTCGGATAAGGACGGATGGACAACTGTTGCCGACCCCAGCAAACGTTTTAAGGACAATGATTTTCGGTTCTGCACGTGGAATATGAGGTCCCTTAACAGGCCACGTGCACCCGAACAGCTTGCGGAGGCCCTTGACAGCTGCAAAGCTGACATAACCACCATCCAGGAAGTGCGATGGGATTAGCCTGGCATAAAAGCGATGAAGAACTGCGATATCTACTACAGCAATTGCTATAGAGAGAGAGAAGGCAGCGCTTATTCGGATGCGGATTTGTTGTTCGAGGCAGACTTAGGCAAAAAGTCTTGAGCTACGACCCAGTCAGCGAACGCCTCATGACAATCCGCATTAAGGCTAAATTCGGGAACATCAGCCTAATATGCGCTCACGCCCCGACAGAGGAGAAGGGTGACAACATCAAGGATGACTTCTATGATCTCCTAGAAAGAACATACGATCGATGCCCCAGCTATGACACCAAGATCGTTCTAGGAGATTTCAACGCTCAGCTGGGAAAGGAGGACATCTTTGCTGGAGTCATCGGTAAACACAGCCTGCACGACAACACATCCGGAAACGGACTCAGGTTGTTGGACTTCGCCTCGGGGCGAAACCTCTCTGTGGCTAGCACGCGGTTCCCATACCTGAACATTCACAAAGGAACCTGGCGATCTCCTGATCAATCAACCGTCAACCAGATTGATCACGTTGCGATCGACGTCAGACACTCCTCCAGTATTCTCGATGTCCGAACCTTCCGAGGTGCAAACATTGACTCGGATCATCACCTTGTTGTAGCCAAGGTAAGAACCCGAATATCGAGAGAGCAACGGAGTCGAGAAAGGCCAAAACGGTTTGACGTCGAAAAGCTACAATCGCAGCTGATTGCTGGGAACTTTGCCGACCGAGTCTCCCGGAAACTCACCCAGAGTTCGACGCTTCCTGCACTAAGCATAGAAGAAGAATGGAAACGTTGTCAAGAAGCCATCAAAGATGCTGCCACTGATGTGCTGGGTTTCACGTCACCACCCAGAAGGAACCCATGGTTTGACGACGAGTGCAGGCTAGCACACGCAGCTAAACAAGACGCCTATAAGGCGACGCTGCATCGAACAACGCGAGCTGTTCGTGAACTCTACGAACAGAGAAGAAGGGAAGAGCACCGGCTTCTCAGAAGGAAGAAGAAGGAGCATGAGAAGCGCGCGGTCAAGGAAATGGAAAGGTGTTTTGGCAGGAAAGAAGTCCGAAAGTTTTACCGAAAGGTAAAACAGCTATCCGGAGGATACAAGGTTCGGTACAAGGCCTGCCGGGACCAAAATGGACAACTAGTAGTAGAGTCGCAGTCTGTGCTGAGAATCTGGAAGGATCATTTCTGCCGACTCCTAAACGGCGATGACGACACAAATCCCGCTGTTAGGCAGAATGTTCCACTCAATTTGGACGATGATAGACAAGCATTCCGTCCCCCCGACTTAGACGAGGTGAAGATAGCAATATCCAAGCTAAAGTCGAACAAAGCTGCTGGAGCGGACGGACTGTCCGCAGAACTATTTAAAGCAGCTGGAGATGACCTGGTTGGGCGCATGCACCAGCTCATCTGTAAGATATGGTCGGAGGAAAGCATGCCCGATGAGTGGAATCTCAGCGTCGTTTGCCCGGTCCACAAGAAAGGAGACCCCTTTGACTGCGCCAACTACAGAGGGATTAGTCTCCTGAACATCGCATGCAAGATCCTCTCTGCCGTATTGTGTGAGCGTCTGAAACCATTTGTCCATGACCTGATAGGTCCCTATCAGTGGGGTTTCAGGCCAGGGAAGTCCACAATAGACCAGATCTTCACATTGCGGCAGATCCTGGAAAAGACCCAAGAAATGCAAATCGACACTCACCATCTATTCGTCGATTTCAAGGCTGCATATGACAGTGTGCATAGAGACGAGCTATACAGTGCCATGTCTAGTTTTGGCATTCCTACCAAACTCGTCAGATTGTGTAGGATGACGATGGAGAACTCTCGCTGCTCCCTCAAGGTCGGTACCGAACTCACCTAGACCTTCAATGTCAAAAAAGGTTTTAGACAAGGCGATGCATTGTCATGTGACTTCTTTAACATCATCCTCGAGAAGATCGTGCGTAACTCACAGGTCAACACCAGAGGCACGATCTTCCAGAACTCAGTTCAACTGTTAGCTTACGCTGATGACATTGACGTGATTGGACGAACACAGCGAGCCGTCAATGAGGCGTTTGCTGGCATTGAAGCGGAAGCGGCTAAAATGGGTCTAGTGGTAAATGAGGGCAAAACGAAGTACATGCTGTCATCAAGGAAGAACATACAACAACGACGTCTCGGACGGAGCGTCACACTAGGCAGCAGAAACTTCGAGGTAGTTAAGGACTTCGTCTACCTCGGCTCCGCGGTAAATAGGGACAACAACATCAGTACCGAAATCAACCGCTGTTTCTTTGGGCTCAAGAGGCAATTGAGTAATAAAGCCCTCTCTCGAAGGACTAAACTAGCTTTATATAACAGCTTGATCATCCCCGTCCTACTATATGGCGCAGAATCTTGGACGTTAGCAAAGGCGGATGAGGAAGCCCTTAGTCTTTTCGAGAGAAAAGTTTTGCGTGCGATTTTTTGTCCTGTTTGCGTTGATGGCATCTGGAGGAGAAGATTCAACCACGAGCAGTATGGGCTGTACGGAGGCATGAGCCTAGTCAAGCGTCTACGGATGCAACGCTTAAGATGGCTAGGCCATGTAGAGCGTATGGACACCACTGCTCCGCCCCGAAAAGTCTTTGAATCTGAGCCATTGGGACAAAGCAACAGAGGACGACCTAGACTGAAGTGGCGCACACAAGTGGAGAAGGACCTCAACCAACTTGGAGTGCGCAACTGGAGACAGCTGGCGAAAGATCGTGCTGTCTGGAGGCGCATGTTGGTTGAGGCCCAGGTCCACCCCGGACTGTAGCGCCACAAGAAGAAGAAGAAGAAGTGTTATCTTTATAATATTTATCTTATATTATTTATCTTGTTATATTTATTTCCGAACGAAAGGAAGAGAAGTGACGTAAGATTGCGTACTGCTTGTATTTTTAGGAAAGTAAATATAAGTTACATTAAACTGCCTACTGCTCCATTTATAGCAAAATGAGATTCAGGTCAATAACCTGCTCAGAAGGTCTGAAGATTATCACTTTCCCCTGCAAACTGTTTCTTAACTATTTGTTTGTAGGCAAAATGTATGCTCAAGATCAATGTCTGTATCTTTGCGTTAATCAGTAACAGATAGAGTTTGTAAACTTTTTCTGATAAAATGTGGAAATTTAATATCTTTTAATAGTTTTTTTACACAAGACAATTGAACTATTTAAGAACGAACGTTAATTTTATTAGTCACGATGACTTATACTTACTGGACGATTATTGAGTGAAATTCGTATAAATCGTACGAATTTTTGACAATTTTGTGGGCAAAATTGCATATATGATTGGCCCTTGTTATTGTAGAGTGCAGATAAATAAGCAATTGTGAGTGAAATGAAGTAATATGCTGCCAAAAGTTATGCCTATACTCATTTTATTTTGAGAATAAAAGTCAAATTTATAATTTGAATGGGGAATATCATCTTTAAATCAGTAGTGAATCCATGCTTAATGCATTATAAAACTGTAAGCCAAATAACCAATAATCTATTCAAGTTTTGTAATTTCCTGTTGCTGATCCGCAAATTTATTGCTTATTAATGAAACACAAAAATATTGAATAAGGACCTATTAACAAAATAATTTACTGATAGGAATATTACACAAGAATGCAATGTTAAGCAATGTTAAGTCCCAACATTCGACATTATAAGCTTAAGTTTGCTAACGCCATGTTTTTATGAGCGAAATGCTCAATATACATTAATGCTTTACTTTCTAGATATTATAATTACAATAAAATCACTTCTTTTTTTTAAATCACATCTAAGACATAATATTTAAATTATAGGTCTATTCCAATTCATTTGTGGACAGAAGTTCGTAGTTGAGTAGTAGGGGTAATAATCTATCTTGGAGAATATAATCCTGCCAGAACTTGTGAAACGATTTTTCGTAGAAATTCACGGAATTAACGACACGTCAAACTAATTTTTGTATTGACAATGCGAATTTAAAGCACTGTATTGAATTGTATTATGTGGAAAATATTTTTCCACGGTACTCCCACTTGCAGTTTAACTCTCATTTTCACATCAGCAAGTCTCAATTTGAGGTTTGCGACTCAACTTCGCTAAGATAAGAGGTTTAGTGCTCGAAAACACACAACTGTATTTATATGGTTTGCTGGGCACGAAACATGTAGCTTCAGGGACTTGGCTTTGACCTTTTTATTTCATCAGTATCACATATAATAAGCCTATAATCAATGTTCATGTGTAAGCAGAGGCAAACATTTATTAAGTGGCCTGATGAAGAAGAAATTAAACATTCCGAAGTTTAATTTCAAAGTAATATTGTAATTCATTAATTATTATTGTTATACTTTAAAAAAGAGAGTTCAAGAGAACTTTGATTTGTTATATACATACAAAATATATGAAATAAATACAACTATTGTTTATCTTTTTTTACCAAGAGTGATTTTAGAACAAATGAAACTGAGATTTCCTTCATCATATTGAACCACTCTATCTAGGAGCTACAATACTTGTGCCTTGTATTCTCTGCACTCTTCTGGGAACTGCCTACTGTTTCATTCATTCCTTGATGCCCCTTTGTCACGTATTTTATTTATATTTTTTAATAAAAAAACCTTATCAATCTTCGGCATGAACTTTTCGATCTTGTCCAAAAGGAAACTTCGTTGGCGCTTCTAACCAAATTCCAAATTAAATAAAACTAACTAAATATAACATGAGTATAATCCGCAGGAAGAATTTCTGACACAATTATGTTTGGTATAGTCTTGTGATTGAGACACAATTTCTTTTCTTACTTGTTCCTCATAATTTTCATCTGATATAAATTTAATACATATACTTTTTGAGAAATATTATAAGCTCTTTAAAAGTTTGCAATTTAAGGAAAGTATTGGGCAAGCATTGCATTTCTACATTCCTTATGTTATGCGCTAAACTATTTTGATTTTCCGGTTTCTTTATTTCAAACACAAAAACATATATTAATATAGTAGCACATATTGACACTTTCCAACTGAATGTTAACAGCTATCAGATATTTCAAATGTCAGAGGCTTTTTTATTAGAGATACCGGAATCAAAGGCATACTAATCCAATCCAGGGTTTTCGTCACAAATTCCTTTAGATTCAACTATACATTCACAAAATCCTTTGATTCTCGACCAACTCGGTGTATCCACCACGATAATTACCTCCGTAATGATCGAAAATGAGTTTTTGCAAACATTGCGGCAAATTCGCAAAATGAAACCAAAAATATTCCACAATAAATTGTTACAACCGTGTTTGCAAAACAATTTTGCAACAATATCATGAATTGCATAAATTACTTTAAAAAATTAAATAGTATTCATGCATTAATCATAGAAAGTTATTTCGTTCAAAAAGACGCACTCAGCGCTTAAATAATTCTTTTTACAAAACAGCTGTTACACATTGATGTTTTGTACAAAATACAAAATAAATATTGATATTTTGCACAAAACTCTCAGTTTTTATCTATGATAAGAATGAGAAAATTAATAATACATCAAGCCTAAGTAATGAACTCTTTAATTACCCAAGCTTTCGTGGTGAAATCAAAGGAGTCTTCGTGCACTCGCTAACTTTGCAAAATTTCTACACAAATTTGCTTTTTCTTATGCGATTTTGTGTACGAGACCAAAATATGAAATAAAAGTTACTATTTCTGGTTCTATGAAAACAATTATAATTGTAGTGATTTCTAGTTAAACGTTCTTTTCAATTCTTTAAGGGTGATTTATATAAATTAATTTTTTAAATGTATAAATTATTGATGGAGATTATAATTGATTTTTGAATTCAGATACGGTTGTCGATACTTCCTACCACCTGAAATGGGCTTTGACTCCGCAAAAAGACTGGGTCGTCCTCTCGAATGTGGAAGTAATACTGTTGGTAAATACCTCTCCTGCACAAAACTTTTTGGACTCCCTAAGTCCAACAGCGTTAACAATCTTTGCGAGATAATCATACGTTAGTTTATCCATTCATAACGAATACAGAACTCAAAATCGTTCATCAGGCCATCTTCAATTTCTGGTAAAAAAGTGTCCTTCAATAAGTTCTCATCGTTTTTGTTGCGTTTTTGGTTTTTTGTGTCAACTAAATTTATACTGTCGCAGTTAGTATGTGACTAGATTTCCCACACTTAAAGCAGGTGACATCCTTCTTGTTACTGTTGGGATCTGAGTGTTTAGCAGCAGAACTACGGCGATTTCGAGAAACAGCCGGATTAACTCTGGACTTCTTGTCGATGTTATGCTCCCGGTGGTTATTCTTAAGTCTCTCGTATTTCTGCAGGGCTTCTTTTAGCTCCACAAGGCAGTTAGCATTGTAAAGATATTTTTTCAAAATTAGGTATTCCTCTGATAATGTATTGAATCAAGTCTTCCTCCTCGACAATTCCATATGTTGCAATTTCTTGCATATGAGTCACGTTTCCGCAGCACGTTGTAAACATCTAGTGTGGTTAGTTTTTCTGGAATGCGTTCTTTAATGCATTTTTCAATTGAGTTCAACTGCAGACGCTGGGAAAAGTCTTACTGTTTCCTTAAGAAAGCGCGAATTTGTTCCTGTCGCCCAGTTCCAAAACTTCTGAGTACTCCTCGAACTGCTCAATCCAGCAGTTAACGGAGCAATTACCATTTCCAATAAATACGGGTATAGAGTCCTCGACGTCTCTGAAGTTGTAACTTGAATGCGACCTGGGAATAGGTTGAACTTTTCCAATTCGTAATTCTCGCAGTTTCGGTTTCAATTGCAGAATTTCCTCTTTCTTCTTCTACATTCGTTGAAGTTTTGCTTTCTCCACATTCAGTTGTTCCTCATCCTCACTGCTCTCCTCAGGCACGTCGCTATCCAGTGACTTTGAGTTATTAGCGCAATGTTCTCTGGTGTGTGAAGCAAGCTCCTTAATAAAACCGACATAGTCATTGTCCTGCTCTGCATCTTCGACACGAAGTTTAAGCTCTGGTACCGGTTTTTTTTTTTTTTTTATAATTGACGCGTGCAAAAGGGGTTGCGAGTACCCTTAAGTGACCAGGTCAAGTCACAGCACGGGCCGAAGGTATAGAGGAAGAGAGGGAGAGGAGATACCGATGCACATTGGTTTTAAATGCCTGTGGATTGTAATGAGGAGGAAAAATCGAGCTGGGAAGAGCATTCCAGATTCGTGTAGTGCGGCTAAAGAACGAGTCTCTGAATTTGACTGTACGTCCGAAAGAGGGCTTGAGGGTGAATTGGTGGGCATTCCTAGCGAGGCGTGTATTGCGGGTGAATTCTTGAAGGGGAGGAATGCAACTGGCTAATTCATCTGAGCATTTTTTGTTAAAATAGCAATAAAAGAGTGACAACGACGCGACATTACGTCGGTGCTCTAACGAGTCAATCGACTTCGCAATATTACTGTCACCTATAAGTTTTATCGCTCGCTTTTG
The DNA here is from genome assembly GCA_955652365.1 of Eristalinus aeneus. Lineage (NCBI taxonomy): Eukaryota > Metazoa > Arthropoda > Insecta > Diptera > Syrphidae > Eristalinus > Eristalinus aeneus. The sequence continues at coordinate 13,282,057 of OY019132.1, read as the reverse complement.
AATTCTATCCAGCAGGTGCAGGGAGGTCTTAGGAGCACCTGACCAAATAGGAGCGTTATACTCAAGTTTTGGGCGTATGTAGGCCTTGTATATTGTAGCCAGATCAGAAGGGGTGAAGTACTTCTTGCATCGTTTAAGGAAGCCTAGACATTTCGCAGCATTTTTGGCGACCTCAAATATGTGATCGTTCCAACTAATTGTTGGGTTGATACACATACCGAGGATGGAAAGTCTTTCGGTTTCAACAACACAAGTGCCGTCCATGGATAACGGCTGATTATTTTGTGATCGCTTTAACGACAGTAGACAGCACTGTGTTTTGGAAGTATTAAATTCCACTCTATTCTTATTTCCCCAATCGATTATGCTGTCAAGGTCGGAATTTAATGTGCTTAACATACGCTGCCGTTCCGAGTCTAAGGCCGAAGTTGAGGGACGTGAGCCAAGGAACGAATATGAAAAGCTGAGGGTACTGTCATCAGCGAAGGAATGAATAGGATTAGAAGTAACAGACAAGAGATCATTTATAAAAATGAGAAAGAGTGTCGGAGACAAAACAGAGCCCTGGGGAACACCAGCATTAATATAGTGGATATCAGACTTGAATCCATCCAAAACGACTTGTATTGAACGATTCGAAAGGTAATTTCTAATCCATTGAAGAAGAGACTCATCGATCCCAAAAGCACGCATTTTCGACAAAAGAGCCTGATGCCAGACCCTGTCAAATGCCTTTGAAATATCAAGCGCAACAATCTTGCTTTCTCCTAAATTGTGCAAAGATTGGTTCCACTTTTCAGTGAGATATGCCATCAGATCACCAGTGGAACGGTTGCTTCGGAAGCCGTACTGCCGGTCATTAAGAAGCTTCCGGGACTCAAGATATTTCATAAGCTGACGGTTGATCAGCGCTTCCATGACCTTGGAGAGAAGGGACGTTAGTGCTATGGGTCGGTAGGAGGTGGGTGACGAACTTTCGCCCTTTTTAGGGACGGGCTGGACAAATGCAGTTTTCCACTTACTCGGAAAGAGCCCTGAAGAGTAGGACAGATGGAAAAGCTTACGCAGTGGTTTTGCCAGCGTAGAAGAACAGGGGGTATACCATCCGGGCCAGCGGATTTGTGTATGTTTAGATCTGGTAGTAGGAAGTTTTAGGAATCTGAGAATACCTTTGAGTTTGTGTACCGTCGAAGATTCCAGAATCTCTATCTACTTTTCAGACATTATTAAATTGTCACTACTCGAAATTAACTTGGAATCGAACCGCGATATTAAATTTATATATACACTCGACAGTCCAGCAGACCTTCTGAAATCGTAGGAGAGGTGGGCGCAAAAAAATGAACCACGCGATTTAATTGCAGACGGCGTTATCTTTATAATATTTATCTTATATTATTTATCTTGTTATATTTATTTCCCAACGAAAGGAAGAGAAGTGACATAAGACTGCGTACTGCTTGTATTTTTAGGAAAGTAAATAGAAGTTACATTAAACTGCCTACTGCTCCATTTATAGCAAAATGATATTCAGGTCAATAACCTGCTCAGAAGGTCTGAAGATTATTACTTTCCCCTGTAAACTGTTTCTTAACTATTTGTTTGTAGGCAAAAGGTATGCTCAAGATCAACGTCTGTATCTTTGCGTTAATCAGTAACAGATAGAGTTTGTAAACTTTTTCTGATAAAATGTGGAAATTTAATATCTTTTAATAGTTTTTTTACACAAGACAATTGAACTATTTAAGAACTAACGGTAACTTTCTTAGTCAAGATGACTCATACTTACTAAATGGACGATTATTGAGTGAAATTCGTATAAATCGTACGAATTTTTGACAATTTTGTGGGCAAAATTGCATCTATGATTGGCCCTTGTTATTGCAGAGTGCAGATAAATAAGCAATTGTGAGTGAAATGAAGTAATATGCTGCCAAAACTTATGCCTATACTCATTTTATTTTGAGAATTAATGTCAAATTTATAATTTGAATGGGGAATATCATCTTTAAATCAGTAGTGAATCCATGCTTAATGCATTATAAAACTGTAAGCCAAATAACCAATAATCTATTCAAGCTTTGTAATTTCCTGTTGCTGATCCGCAAATTTATTGCTTATTAATGAAACACAAAAATATTGAATAAGGACCTATTAACAAAATAATTTACCGATAGGAATATTGCACAAGGATGCAATGTTAAACAATGTTAAGTCCCAAGATTCGACATTATAAGCTTAAGTTTGCTAACGCCATGTTTTTATGAGCGAAATGCTCAATGTACATTAATGCTTTACTTTATAGATATTATAATAACAATAAAATCACTTATTTTTTTTTTTTTCAAATCACATCTAAGACGTAATATTTAAATTATAGGTCTATTCCAATTCATTTGTGGACAGAAGTTCGTAGTTGAGTAGTAGGGGTAATAATCTATCTTGGAGAAAATAATTCTGCAAGAACTTGTGAAACGATTTTTCGTACAAATTCACGGAATTAACGACACGTCAAACTAATTTTTGTATTGACAATGCGAAGTTAAAGCACTGTATTGAATTGTATTATGTGGAAAATATTGTTCCACGGTACTCCCACTTGCAGTTTAACTCTCATTTTCACATCAGCAAGTCTCAATTTGAGGTTTGCGACTCAACTTCGCTAAGATAAGAGGTTTAGTGCTCGAAAACACACAACTGTATTTATATGGTTTGCTAGGCACGAAACATGTAGCTTCAGAGACTTGGCTTTGACCTTTTTATTTCATCACAATCACATATAATAAGCCTATTATCAATGTTCATGAGTAAGCAGAGGCAAACATTTATTAAGTGGCCTGATGATGAAGAAATTAAACATTCCGAAGTTTAATTTCAAAGTAATATTGTAATTCATTAATTATTATTGTTATACTTTAAAAAAAAAAGTTCCAGAGAACTTTGATTTGTTATATACATACATAACATAAGAAATAAATACAACTTTTTTTACTAACAGTGATTTTAGAACAAATGAAACTGAGATTTCCTTCATCATATTGAACCACTCTATCTAGGAGCTGCAATACTTGTGCCTTGTATTCTCTGCGCTTTTCTTGGAACTGCCTACCGTTTCATTCATTCCTTGATGCCCCTTTGTCACGTATTTTATTTATAGCTAACCAATTATAATACGAGTATAATCCGCAGGAAGAATTTCTGACACAATTATGTTTGGTATAAAGTCTTGTGATTGAGACACAATTTATTTTCTCACTTGTTCCCATAATTTTCATCTGATATAAATTTAATACATATACTTTTTGAGAAATATTATAAACTCTTTAAAAGTTTGCAATTTAAGGAAAGTATTGGGCGAGCATTGCATTCGCACATTCCTTATGTTACGCGCTAAACTATTTTGATTTTCCGTTTTCTTTATTTCAAACACAAGAACAAATATAAATATAGTAGCACATTTTAACACTTTCCAAATGAATGTTAACAGATATCAGATATTTGAAATGTCAGAGGCTTTTTTATTAGAGATACCGGAATCAAAGGCATACTAATCCAATCCAGGGTTTTCGTCACAAATTCCTTTAGATTGAACTATACGTTCACAAAATCCACGATAATTACCTCCGTAATGGTCGAATATGAGTTTTTGCAAACATTGCGGCAAATTCGAAAAATGAAACCAAAAATATTCCACAATAAATTGTTACAACCGTGTTTGCAAAACAATTTTCCAATAATATGAATTACATAAATTACTTTAAAAAATTAAATAGTATTAATGCATTGATCATAGAAAGTAATTTCGCTCAAAAAGACGCACTCAGGGCTTAAATAATTCTTTTTACAAAACAACTGTTACACATTGATGTTTTGTACAATATACAAAGTAAGTATTGATATTTTGTACAAAACTCTCAGTTTTTATCTATGGTAAGAATGAGAAAATTAATAATACATCAAGCCTAAGTAATGAACTCTTTAATTACCCAAGCTTTCGTGGTGAAATCAAAGGAGTCTTCGTGCACTCGCTAACTTTGCAAAATTTCTACACAAATTTGCTTTTTCTTATGCGATTTTGTGTACGAGACCAAAATATGAAATAAAAGTTACTATTTCTGGTTCTATGAAAACAATTATAATTGTAGTGATTTCTAGTTAAACATTCTTTTCAATTCTTTAAGGGTGATTTATATAAATTAATTTTTTAAATGTATAAATTATTGATGGAGATTATAATTGATTTTTGAATTCAGATACGGTTGTCGATACTTCCTACCACCTGAAATGGGCTGTTTTTGACTCCGCAAAAAGACTGGGTCGTCCTCTCGAATGTGGAAGTAATACTGTTGGTAAATACCTCTCCTGCACAAAACTTTTTGGACTCCCTAAGTCCAACAGCGTTAACAATCTTTGCGAGATAATCATACGTTAGTTTATCCATTCATAACGAATACAGAACTCAAAATCGTTCATCAGGCCATCTTCAATTTCTGGTAAAAAAGTGTCCTTCAATAAGTTCTCATCGTTTTTGTTGCGTTTTTGGTTTTTTGTGTCAACTAAATTTATACTGTCGCAGTTAGTATGTGACTAGATTTCCCACACTTAAAGCAGGTGACATCCTTCTTGTTACTGTTGGGATCTGAGTGTTTAGCAGCAAAACTACGGCGATTTCGAGAAACAGCCGGATTAACTCTGGACTTCTTGTCGATGTTATGCTCCCGGTGGTTATTCTTAAGTCTCTCGTATTTCTGCAGGGCTTCTTTTAGCTCCACAAGGCAGTTAGCATTGTAAAGATATTTTTTCAAAATTAGGTATTCCTCTGATAATGTATTGAATCAAGTCTTCCTCCTCGACAATTCCATATGTTGCAATTTCTTGCATATGAGGCACGTTTCCGCAGCACGTTGTAAACATATAGTGTGGTTCGTTTTTCTGGAATTCGTTCTTTAATGCATTTTTCAATTGAGTTCAACTGCAGACGCTTGGGGAAAGTCTTACTATTTCCTTAAGAAAGCGCGAATTTGTTCCTGTCACCCAGTTCAAAAACTTCTGAGTACTCTTCGAACTGCTCAATCCAGCAGTAAACGGAGCAATTACCATTTCCAATAAATACGGGTATAGAGTCCTCGACGTCTCTGAAGTTGTAACTTGAATGCGACCTGGGAATAGGTTGAACTTCTCCAATTCGTAATTCTCGCAGTTTCGGTTTCAATTGCAGAATTTCCCCTTTCTTCTTCTACATTCGTTGAAGTTTTGCTTTCTCCACATTCAGTTGCTCCTCATCCTCACTGCTCTCCTCAGGCACGTCGTTATCGAGTGACTTTGAGTTATTAGCGCAATGTTCTCTGGTGTGTGAAGCAAGCTAATTAATCAAACCGACATAGTCATCATAATGCTCTGCTTCTTCGACTCGAAGTTTAAGCTCTGTCTTGGTACCGGTAGTAGGAAGTTTTAGGAATCTGAGAATACCTTTGAGTTTGGGTACCGTCGAAGATTCCAGAATCTCTATCTACTTTTCAGACATTATTAAATTGTCACTACTCGAAATTAACTTGGAATCGAACCGCGATATTGAATTTATATATACACTCGACAGTCCAGCAGACCTTCTGAAATCGTAGGAGAGGTGAGCGCAAAAAATGAACCACGCGATTTAATTGCAGACGGCGTTATCTTTATAATATTTATCTTATATTATTTATCTTGTTATATTTATTTCCCAACGAAAGGAAGAGAAGTGACATAAGACTGCGTACTGCTTGTATTTTTAGGAAAGTAAATAGAAGTTACATTAAACTGCCTACTGCTCCATTTATAGCAAAATGAGATTCAGGTCAATAACCTGCTCAGAAGATCTGAAGATTATCACTTTCCCCTGCAAACTGTTTCTTAACTATTTGTTTGTAGGCAAAATGTATGCTCAAGATCAACGTCTGTATCTTTGCGTTAATCAGTAACAGATAGAGTTTGTAAACTTTTTCTGATAAAATGTGGAAATTTAATATCTCTTAATAGTTTTTTTACACAAGACAATGGAACTATTTAAGGACTAACGTTCAAGTCAAGATGACTTATACTTACTAAATGGACGATTATTGAGTGAAATTCATATAAATCGTACGAACTTTTGACAATTTTGTGGGCAAAATTTCATCTATGATTGGCCCTTGTTATTGTAGAGTGCAGATAAATAAGCAATTTGAGTGAAATGAAGTAATATGTTGCCAAAAGTTATGCCTTTATTCACTTAATTTTGTGAATAAAAGTCAAATTTAGAATTTGAATGGGGAATATCATCTTTAAATCAGTAGTGAATACATGCTTAATGCATTACAAAACTGTAAGCCAAATAACCAATAATCTATTCAAGCTTTGTAATTTCCTGTTGCTGATCCGAAAATTTATTGCGTATTAATGAAACACAAAAATATTGAATTAGGACCTATTAACAAAATAATTTACTGATAGGAATATTGCACAAGAATGCAATGTTAAGCAATGTTAAGTCCCAAGATTCGACATTATAAGCTTAAGTTTGCTAACGCCATGTTTTTATGAGCGAAATGCTCAATATACATTAATGCTTTATTTTCTAGATATTAAAATAACAATAAAATCACTTATTTTTCTCAAATCACATCTAAGACGTAATATTTAAATTATAGGTCTATTCCAATTCATTTGTGAACAGAAGTTCGTAGTTGAGTAGTAGGGGTAATAATTCTGCCAGAACTTGTGAAACGATTTTTCGTAGAAATTCACGAAATTAACGACACGTCAAACTAATTTTTGTATTGACAATGCGAAGTTATAGCACTGTATTGAATTGTATTATGTGGAAAATATTGTTCCACGGTACTCCCACTTGCAGTTTAACTCTCATTTTCACATCAGCAAGTCTCAATTTGAGGTTTGCGACTCAACTTCGCTAAGATAAGAGGTTTAGTGCTCGAAAACACATAACTGTATTTATATGGTTTGCTGGGCACGAAACATGTAGCTTCAGGGACTTGGCTTTGACCTTTTTATTTCATCAGTATCACATATAATAAGCCTATAATTAATGTTCATGAGTAGGCAGAGGCAAACATTTATTAAGTGGCTTGATGAAGAAGAAATTAAACATTCTGACGTTTAATTTCAAAATAATCTTGTAATTCATTAATTATTATTGTTATACTTTAAAAAAAAAGTTTAAGAGAACTTTGATTTGTTTTATACATACATAACATAAGAAATCAATACAACTATTGTTTATCTTTTTTTACCAAGAGTGATTTTAGAACAAATGAAACTGAGATTTCCTTCATCATATTGAACCACTCTATCTAGGAGCTACAATACTTATGCCTGGTATTCTCTGCGCTCTTCTCACAAACATTAAGGAAAATTCGCAAAATGAAACCAAAAATATTCTACAATAAATTGTTACAACCGTGTTTGCAAAACAATTTTCCAATAATATCATGAATTACATAAATTACTTTAAAAAATTAAATACTATTCATGCATTAATCATAGAAAGTTATTTCGTTCAAAAAGACGCACTCAGCGCTTAAATAATTCTTTTTACAAAACAACTGTTACACATTGATGTTTTGTACAAAATACAAAATAAATATTGATATTTTGTACAAAACTCTCAGTTTTTATCTATGGTAAGAATGAGAAAAATAATAATACATCAAACCTAAGTAATGAACTCTTTAATTACCCAAGCTTTCGTGGTGAAATCAAAGGAGCCTTCGTGCACTCGCTAACTTTGCAAAATTTTTACACAATTTTGCTTTTTTTATGCGGTTTTGTGTACGAGAACAAAATGTCAAATAAAAGTTACTATTTCTGGTTCTATGAAAACAATTATAATTGTAGTGATTTCTAGTAAAACGTTCTTTTAAATTCTTTAAGGGTAATTAATATAAATTCATTTTTTAAATGTATAAATTATTGATGGAGATTATAATTGAATTTTGAATTCAGATACGGTTGTCGATACTTTCTACCACCTGAAATGGGCTTTGACTCCGCAAAAAGACTGGGTCGTCCTCTCGAATGTGGAAGTAATACTGTTGGTAAATACCTCTCCTGCACAAAACTTTTTGGACTCCCTAAGTCCAACAGCGTTAACAATCTTTGCGAGATAATCATACGTTAGTTTATCCATTCATAACGAATACAGAACTCAAAATCGTTCATCAGGCCATCTTCAATTTCTGGTAAAAAAGTGTCCTTCAATAAGTTCTCATCGTTTTTGTTGCGTTTTTGGTTTTTTGTGTCATAACTAAATTTATACTGTCGCAGTTAGTATGTGACTAGATTTCGCACACTTAAAGCAGGTGACATCCTTCTTGTTACTGTTGGGATCTGAGTGTTTAGCAGCAGAACTACGGCGATTTCGAGAAACAGCCGGATTAACTCTGGACTTCTTGTCAATGTTATGCTCCCGGTGGTTATTCTTAAGTCTCTCGCATTTCTGCGGGGATTCTTTTAGCTCCACAAGGCAGTTAACATTGTAAAGATATTTTCTCAAAATTAGGTATTCCTCTGATAATGTATTGAATCAAGTCTTCCTCCTCGACAATTCCATATGTTGCAATTTCTTGCATATGAGGCACGTTTCCGCAGCACGTTGTAAACATCTAGTGTGGTGAGATTTTCTGGAATTCGTTCTTTAATGCGTTTTTCAATTGAGTTCAACTGCGGACGCTGGGGAAAAGTCTTACTGGTTCCTTAAGAAAGCGCGAATTTGTTCCTGTCACCCAGTTCCAAAACTTCTGAGTACTCCTCGAACTGCTCAATCCAGCAGTTAACGGAGCACTTACCATTTCCAATAAATACGGGTATAGAGTACTCGACGTCTCTGAAGCTGTAACTTGAATGCGACCTGGGAATAGGTTGAACTTCTCCAATTCGTAATTCTTGCAGTTTCGGTTTCAATTGCAGAATTTCCTCTTTCTTCTTCTACATTCGTTGAAGTTTTGCTTTCTCCACATTCAGTTGTTCCTCATCCTCACTGCTCTCCTCAGGCACGTCGTTATCCAGTGACTTTGAGTTATTAGCGCAATGTTCTCTGGTGTGTGAAGCAAGCTAATTAATCAAACCGACATAGTCATCATAATGCTCTGCTTCTTCGACTCGAAGTTTAAGCTCTGTCTTGGTACCAGTAGTAGGAAGTTTTAGGAATCTGAGAATACCTTTGAGTTTGGGTACCGTCGAAGATTCCAGAATCTCTATCTACTTTTCAGACATTATTAAATTGTCACTACTCGAAATTAACTTGGAATCGAACCGCGATATTAAATTTATATATACACTCGACAGTCCAGCAGACCTTCTGAAATCGTAGGAGAGGTGAGCGCAAAAAATGAACCACGCGATTTAATTGCAGACGGCGTTATCTTTATAATATTTATCTTATATTATTTATCTTGTTATATTTATTTCCCAACGAAAGGAAGAGAAGTGACATAAGACTGCGTACTGCTTGTATTTTTAGGAAAGTAAATAGAAGTTACATTAAACTGCCTACTGCTCCATTTATAGCAAAATGAGATTCAGGTCAATAACCTGCTCAGAAGGTCTGAAGATTATTGCTTTCCCCTGCAAACTGTTTCTTAACTATTTGTTTCTAGGCAAAATGTATGCTCAAGATCAACGTCTGTATCTTTGCATCAGTAACAGATAGAGTTTGTAAACTTTTTCTAATAAAATGTGGAAATTTAATATCTTTTAATAGTTTTTTTACACAAGACAATTGAACTATTTAAGGACTAACGTTAGTTTTATTAGTCAAGATGACTTATACTTACTAAATGTACGATTATTGAGTGAAATTCGTATAAATCGTACGAATTTTTGACAATTTTGTGAGCTCAATTGCATCTATGATTGGCCCTTGTTATTGTAGAGTGCAGATAAATAAGCAATTTGAGTGAAATGAAGTAATATGTTGCCAAAACTTATGCCTATAATCACTTCATTTTGAGAATAAAAGTCAAATTTATAATTTGAATGGGGAATATCAGCTTTAAATCAGTAGTGAATCCATGCTTAATGCATTATAAAACTGTAAGCCAAATAACCAATAATCTATTCAAGCTTTGTAATTTCCTGTTGCTGATCCGCAAATTTATTGCTTATTAATGAAACACAAAAATATTGAATAAGGACATATTAAGAAAATAATTTACTGATAGGAATATTGCACAAGAATGCAATGTTAAGCAATGTTAAGTCCCAAGATTCGACATTATAAGCTTAAGTTTGCTAACGCCATGTTTTTATGAGCAAAATGCTCAATATACATTAATGCTTTATTTTCTAGATATCAAAATAACAATAAAATCACTTATTTTTCTCAAATCACATCTAAGACGTAATATTTAAATTATAGGTCTATTCCAATTCATTTGTGGACAGAAGTTCGTAGTTGAGTAGTAGGGGTAATAATCTATCTTGGAGAATATAATTCTGCCAGTACTTGTGAAACGATTTTTCGTAGAAATTCACGGAATTAACGACACGTCAAACTAATTTTTGTATTGACAATGCGAAGTTAAAGCACTGTATTGAATTGTATTATGTGGAAAATATTGTTCCACGGTACTCCCACTTGCAGTTTAACTCTCATTTTCAAATCAGCAAGTCTCAATTTGAGGTTTGCGACTCAACTTCGCTAAGATAAGAGGTTTAGTGCTCGAAAACACACAACTGTATTTATATGGTTTGCTGGGCACGAAACATGTAGCTTCAGGGACTTGGCTTTGACCTTTTTATTTCATCAGTATCACATATAATAAGCCTATAATTAATGTTCATGAGTAGGCAGAGGCAAACATTTATTAAGTGGCTTGATGAAGAAGAAATTAAACATTCTGACGTTTAATTTCAAAATAATCTTGTAATTCATTAATTATTATTGTTATACTTTAAAAAAAAAGTTTAAGAGAACTTTGATTTGTTTTATACATACATAACACAAGAAATCAATACAACTATTGTTTATCTTTTTTTACCAAGAGTGATTTTAGAACAAATGAAACTGAGATTTCCTTCATCATATTGAACCACTCTATCTAGGAGCTACAATACTTATGCCTGGTATTCTCTGGCTCTTCTCGCAAATATTAAGGAAAATTCGCAAAATGAAACCAAAAATATTCCACAATAAATTGTTACAACCGTGTTTGCAAAACAATTTTCCAATAATATCATGAATTACATAAATTACTTTAAAAAATTAAATACTATTCATGCATTGATCATAGAAAGTTATTTCGTTCAAAAAGACGCACTCAGCGCTTAAATAATTCTTTTTACAAAACAACTGTTACACATTGATGTTTTGTACAAAATACAAAATAAATATTGATATTTTGTACAAAACTCTCAGTTTTTATCTATGGTAAGAATGAGAAAAATAATAATACATCAAACCTAAGTAATGAACTCTTTAATTACCCAAGCTTTCGTGGTGAAATCAAAGGAGCCTTCGTGCACTCGCTAACTTTGCAAAATTTTTACACAAATTTGCTTTTTTTATGCGGTTTTGTGTACGAGAACAAAATGTCAAATAAAAGTTACTATTTCTGGTTCTATGAAAACAATTATAATTGTAGTGATTTCTAGTAAAACGTTCTTTTAAATTCTTTAAGGGTAATTAATATAAATTCATTTTTTAAATGTATAAATTATTGATGGAGATTATAATTGAGTTTTGAATTCAGATACGGTTGTCGATACTTCCTACCACCTGAAATGGGCTGTTTTTGACTCCGCAAAAAGACTGGGTCGTCCTCTCGAATGTGGAAGTAATACTGTTGGTAAATACCTCTCCTGCACAAAACTTTTTGGACTCCCTAAGTCCAACAGCGTTAACAATCTTTGCGAGATAATCATACGTTAGTTTATCCATTCATAACGAATACAGAACTCAAAATCGTTCATCAGGCCATCTTCAATTTCTGGTAACAAAGTGTCCTTCAATAAGTTCTCATCGTTTCTTTCAGCAACTACAGAAGTGTTGCGTTTTTGGTTTTTTGTGTCATAACTAAATTTATACTGTCGCAGTTAGTATGTGACTAGATTTCCCACACTTAAAGCAGGTGACATCCTTCTTATTACTATTGGGATCTAAGTGTTTAGCAGCAGAACTACGGCGATTTCGAGAAACAGCCGGATTATCTCTGTCGATGTTATGCTCCCGGTGGTTATTCTTAAGTCTCTCGTATTTCTGCAGGGCTTCTTTTAACTCCACGAGGCAGTTAGCATTGTAAAGATATTTTTTCAAAATTAGGTATTCCTCTGATAATGTATTGAATCAAGTCTTCCTCCTCGACAATTCCATATGTTGCAATTTCTTGCATATGAGGCACGTTTCCGCAGCACGTTGTAAACATCTAGTGTGGTTCGTTTTTCTGGAATTCCTTCTTTAATGCATTGTTCAATTGAGGTCAACTGCAGACGCTGGGGAAAAGTCTTACTATTTCCTTAAGAAAGCGCGAATTTGTTCCTGTCACCCAGTTCCAAAACTTGTGAGTACTCCTCGAACTGCTCAATCCAGCAGTTAACGGAGCAATTACCATTTCCAATAAATACGGGTATAGAGTCCTCGACGTCTCTGAAGTTGTAACTTGAATGCGACCTGGGAATAGGTTGAACTTCTCCAATTCGTAATTCTCGCAGTTTCGGTTTCAATTGCAGAATTTCCTCTTTCTTCTTCTACATTCGTTGAAGTTTTGCTTTCTCCACATTCAGTTGTTCCTCATCCTCACTGCTCTCCTCAGGCACGTCGTTATCCAGTGACTTTGAGTTATTAGCGCAATGTTCTCTGGTGTGTGAAGCAAGCTAATTAATCAAACCGACATAGTCATCATAATGTTCTGCTTCTTCGACTCGAAGTTTAAGCTCTGTCTTGGTATCGGTAGTAGGAAGTTTTAGGAATCTGAGAATACCTTTGAGTTTGGGTACCGTCGAAGATTCCAGAATCTCTATCTACTTTTCAGACATTATTAAATTGTCACTACTCGAAATTAACTTGGAATCGAACCGCGATATTGAATTTATATATACACTCGACAGTCCAGCAGACCTTCTGAAATCGTAGGAGAGGTGAGCGCAAAAAATGAACCACGCGATTTAATTGCAGACGGCGTTATCTTTATAATATTTATCTTATATTATTTATCTTGTTATATTTATTTCCCAACGAAAGGAAGAGAAGTGACATAAAACTGCGTACTGCTTGTATTTTTAGGAAAGTAAATAGAAGTTACATTAAACTGCCTACTGCTCCATTTATAGCAAAATGAGATTCAGGTCAATAACCTGCTCAGAAGGTCTGAAGATTATTGCTTTCCCCTGCAAACTGTTTCTTAACTATTTGTTTCTAGGCAAAATGTATGCTCAAGATCAACGTCTGTATCTTTGCATCAGTAACAGATAGAGTTTGTAAACTTTTTCTAATAAAATGTGGAAATTTAATATCTTTTAATAGTTTTTTTACACAAGACAATTGAACTATTTAAGGACTAACGTTAATTTTATTAGTCAAGATGACTTATACTTACTAAATGTACGATTATTGAGTGAAATTCGTATAAATCGTACGAATTTTTGACAATTTTGTGAGCTCAATTGCATCTATGATTGGCCCTTGTTATTGTAGAGTGCAGATAAATAAGCAATTTGAGTGAAATGAAGTAATATGTTGCCAAAACTTATGCCTATAATCACTTCATTTTGAGAATAAAAGTCAAATTTATAATTTGAATGGGGAATATCAGCTTTAAATCAGTAGTGAATCCATGCTTAATGCATTATAAAACTGTAAGCCAAATAACCAATAATCTATTCAAGCTTTGTAATTTCCTGTTACTGATCCGCAAATTTATTGCTTATTAATGAAACACAAAAATATTGAATAAGGACATATTAAGAAAATAATTTACTGATAGGAATATTGCACAAGAATGCAATGTTAAGCAATGTTAAGTCCCAAGATTCGACATTATAAGCTTAAGTTTGCTAACGCCATGTTTTTATGAGCGAAATGCTCAATATACATAAATGCTTTATTTTCTAGATATCAAAATAACAATAAAATCACTTATTTTTCTCAAATCACATCTAAGACGTAATATTTAAATTATAGGTCTATTCCAATTCATTTGTGGACAGAAGTTCGTAGTTGAGTAGTAGGGGTAATAATCTATCTTGGAGAATATAATTCTGCCAGAACTTGTGAAACGATTTTTCGTAGAAATTCACGGAATTAACGACACGTCAAACTAATTTTTGTATTGACAATGCGAAGTTAAAGCACTGTATTGAATTGTATTATGTGGAAAATATTGTTCCACGGTACTCCCACTTGCAGTTTAACTCTCATTTTCACATCAGCAATTCTCAATTTGAGGTTTGCGACTCAACTTCGCTAAGATAAGAGGTTTAGTGCTCGAAAACACACAACTGTATTTATATGGTTTGCTGGGCACGAAACATGTAGCTTCAGGGACTTGGCTTTGACCTTTTTTTTTCATCAGTATCACATATAATAAGCCTATAATTAATGCTCATGAGTAGGCAGAGGCAAACATTTATTAAGTGGCTTGATGAAGAAGAAATTAAACATTCTGACGTTTAATTTCAAAATAATCTTGTAATTCATTAATTATTATTGTTACACTTTAAAAAAAAAGTTTAAGAGAACTTTGATTTGTTTTAAACATACATAACATAAGAAATAAATACAACTATTGTTTATCTTTTTTTACCAAGAGTGATTTTAGAACAAATGAAACTGAGATTTCCTTCATCATATTGAACCACTCTATCTAGGAGCTACAATTCTTATGCCTGGTATTCTCTGCGCTCTTCTCGCAAACATCAAGGAAAATTCGCAAAATGAAACCAAAAATATTCCACAATAAATTGTTACAACCGTGTTTGCAAAACAATTTTCCAAAAATATCATGAATTACATAAATTACTTTAAAAAATTAAATACTATTCATGCATTAATCATAAAAAGTTATTTCGTTCAAAAAGACGCACTCAGCGCTTAAATAATTCTTTTTACAAAACAACTGTTACACATTGATGTTTTGTACAAAATACAAAATAAATATTGATATTTTGTACAAAACTCTCAGTTTTTATCTATGGTAAGAATGAGAAAAATAATAATACATCAAACCTAAGTAATGAACTCTTTAATTACCCAAGCTTTCGTGGTGAAATCAAAGGAGCCTTCGTGCACTCGCTAACTTTGCAAAATTTTTACACAAATTTGCTTTTTTTATGCGGTTTTGTGTACGAGAACAAAATGTCAAATAAAAGTTACTATTTCTGGTTCTATGAAAACAATTATAATTGTAGTGATTTCTAGTAAAACGTTCTTTTAAATTCTTTAAGGGTAATTAATATAAATTCATTTTTAAAATGTATAAATTATTGATGGAGATTATAATTGAGTTTTGAATTCAGATACGGTTGTCGATACTTCCTACCACCTGAAATGGGCTGTTTTTGACTCCGCAAAAAGACTGGGTCGTCCTCTCGAATGTGGAAGTAATACTGTTGGTAAATACCTCTCCTGCACAAAAATTTTTGGACTCCCTAAGTCCAACAGCGTTAACAATCTTTGCGAGATAATCATACGTTAGTTTATCCATTCATAACGAATACAGAACTCAAAATCGTTCATCAGGCCATCTTCAATTTCTGGTAACAAAGTGTCCTTCAATAAGTTCTCATCGTTTCTTTCAGCAACTACAGAAGTGTTGCGTTTTTGGTTTTTTGTGTCATAACTAAATTTATACTGTCGCAGTTAGTATGTGACTAGATTTCCCACACTTAAGGCAGGTGACATCCTTCTTGTTACTGTTGGGATCTGAGTGTTTAGCAGCAGAACTACGGCGATTTCGAGAAACAGCCGGATTATCTCTGTCGATGTTATGCTCCCGGTGGTTATTCTTAAGTCTCTCGTATTTCTGCAGGGCTTCTTTTAGCTCCACAAGGCAGTTAGCATTGTAAAGATGTTTTTTCAAAATTAGGTATTCCTCTGATAATGTATTGAATCAAGTCTTCCTCCTCGACAATTCCATATGTTGCAATTTCTTGCATATGAAGCACGTTTCCGCAGCACGTTGTAAACATCTAGTGTGGTTAGTTTTTCTGGAATTCGTTCTTTAATGCATTTTTCAATTGAGTTCAACTGCAGACGCTGGGGAAAAGTCTTACTATTTCCTTAAGAAAGCGCGAATTTGTTCCTGTCACCCAGTTCCAAAACTTCTGAGTACTCCTCGATCTGCTCAATCCAGCAGTTAACGGAGCAATTACCATTTCCAATAAATACGGGTATAGAGTCCTCGACGTCTCTGAAGTTGTAACTTGAATGCGACCTGGGAATAGGTTGAACTTCTCCAATTCGTAATTCTCGCAGTTTCGGTTTCAATTGCAGAATTTCCTCTTTCTTCTTCTATATTCGTTGAAGTGTTGCTTTCTCCACATTCAGTTGTTCCTCATCCTCACTGCTCTCCTCAGGCACGTCGCTATCCAGTGACTTTGAGTTATTAGCTGAATGTTCTCTGGTGTGTGAAGCAAGCTCCTTAATCAAACCGACATAGTCATCATAATGCTCTGCTTCTTCGACTCGAAGTTTAAGCTCTGTCTTGGTACCGGTAGTAGGAAGTTTTAGGAATCTGAGAATACCTTTGAGTTTGGGTACCGTCGAAGATTCCAGAATCTCTATCTACTTTTCAGACATTATTAAATTGTCACTACTCGAAATTAACTTGGAATCGAACCGCGATATTAAATTTATATATACACTCGACAGTCCAGCAGACCTTCTGAAATCGTAGGAGAGGTGAGCGCAAAAAATGAACCACGCGATTTAATTGCAGACGGCGTTATCTTTATAATATTTATCTTATATTATTTATCTTGTTATATTTATTTCCCAACGAAAGGAAGAGAAGTGACATAAGACTGCGTACTGCTTGTATGTTTAGGAAAGTAAATAGAAGTTACATTAAACTGCCTACTTTTCCATTTATAGCAAAATGAGATTCAGGTCAATAACCTGCTCAGAAGGTCCGAAGATTATTGCTTTCCCCTGAAAACTGTTTCTTAACTATTTGTTTCTAGGCAAAATGTATGCTCAAGATCAACGTCTGTATCTTTGCATCAGTAACAGATAGAGTTTGTAAACTTTTTCTAATAAAATGTGGAAATTTAATATCTTTTAATAGTTTTTTTTTGACAAGACAATTGAACTATTTAAGGACTAACGTTAATTTTATTAGTCAAGATGACTTATACTTACTAAATGTACGATTATTGAGTGAAATTCGTATAAATCGTACGAATTTTTGACAATTTTGTGAGCTCAATTGCATCTATGATTGGCCCTTGTTATTGTAGAGTGCAGATAAATAAGCAATTTGAGTGAAATGAAGTAATATGTTGCCAAAACTTATGCCTATAATCACTTCATTTTGAGAATAAAAGTCAAATTTATAATTTGAATGGGGAATATCAGCTTTAAATCAGTAGTGAATCCATGCTTAATGCATTATAAAACTGTAAGCCAAATAACCAATAATCTATTCAAGCTTTGTAATTTCCTGTTGCTGATCCGCAAATTTATTGCTTATTAATGAAACACAAAAATATTGAATAAGGACATATTAAGAAAATAATTTACTGATAGGAATATTGCACAAGAATGCAATGTTAAGCAATGTTAAGTCCCAAGATTCGACATTATAAGCTTAAGTTTGCTAACGCCATGTTTTTATGAGCGAAATGCTCAATATACATTAATGCTTTATTTTGTAGATATTATAATAACAATAAAATCACTTATTTTTCTCAAATCACATCTAAGACGTAATATTTAAATTATAGGTCTATTCCAATTCATTTGTGGACAGAAGTTCGTAGTTGAGTAGTAGGGGTAATAATCTATCTTGGAGAATATAATTCTGCCAGAACTTGTGAAACGATTTTTCGTAGAAATTTTTGTATTGACAATGCGAAGTTAAAGCACTGTATTGAATTGAATTATGTGGAAAATATTGTTCCACGGTACTCCCACTTGCAGTTTAACTCTCATTTTCACATCAGCAAGTCTCAATTTGAGGTTTGCGACTCAACTTCGCTAAGATAAGAGGTTTAGTGCTCGAAAACACACAACTGTATTTATATGGTTTGCTGGGCGCGAAACATGTAGCTTCAGGGACTTGGCTTTGACCTTTTTTTTTCATCAGTATCACATATAATAAGCCTATAATTAATGCTCATGAGTAGGCAGAGGCAAACATTTATTAAGTGGCTTGATGAAGAAGAAATTAAACATTCTGACGTTTAATTTCAAAATAATCTTGTAATTCATTAATTATTCTTGTTATACTTTAAAAAAAAAGTTTAAGAGAACTTTGATTTGTTTTATACATACATAACATAAGAAATAAATACAACTTTTGTTTATCTTTTTTTACCAAGAGTGATTTTAGAACAAATGAAACTGAGATTTCCTTCATCATATTGAACCACTCTATCTAGGAGCTACAATACTTATGCCTGGTATTCTCTGCGCTCTTCTCGCAAACATTAAGGAAAATTCGCAAAATGAAACCAAAAATATTCTACAATAAATTGTTACAACCGTGTTTGCAAAACAATTTTCCAATAATATCATGAATTACATAAATTACTTTAAAAAATTAAATACTATTCATGCATTAATCATAGAAAGTTATTTCGTTCAAAAAGACTCACTCAGCACTTAAATAATTCTTTTTACAAAACAACTGTTACACATTGATGTTTTGTAGAAAATACAAAATAAATATTGATATTTTGTACAAAACTCTCAGTTTTTATCTATGGTAAGAATGAAAAAAATAATAATACATCAAACCTAAGTAATGAACTCCTTAATTACCCAAGCTTTCGTGGTGAAATCAAAGGAGCCTTCGTGCACTCGCTAACTTTGCAAAATTTTTACACAAATTTGCTTTTTTTATGCGGTTTTGTGTACGAGAACAAAATGTCAAATAAAAGTTACTATTTCTGGTTCTATGAAAACAATTATAGTTGTAGTGATTTCTAGTAAAACGTTCTTTTAAATTCTTTAAGGGTAATTAATATAAATTCATTTTTTAAATGTATAAATTATTGATGGAGATTATAATTGAGTTTTGAATTCAGATACGGTTGTCGATACTTCCTACCACCTGAAATGGGCTGTTTTTGACTCCGCAAAAAGACTGGGTCGTCCTCTCGAATGTGGAAGTAATACTGTTGGTAAATACCTCTCCTGCACAAAAATGTTTGGACTCCCTAAGTCCAACAGCGTTAACAATCTTTGCGAGATAATCATACGTTAGTTTATCCATTCATAACGAATACAGAACTCAAAATCGTTCATCAGGCCATCTTCAATTTCTGGTAACAAAGTGTCCTTCAGTTTGTGTCATAACTAAATTTATACTGTCGCAGTTAGTATGTGACTAGATTTCCCACACTTAAGGCAGGTGACATCCTTCTTGTTACTGTTGGGATCTGAGTGTTTAGTAGCAGAACTACGGCGATTTCGAGAAACAGACGGATTATCTCTGTCGATGTTATGCTCCCTGTGGTTATTCTTAAGTCTCTCGTATTTCGGCAGGGCTTCTTTTAGCTCCACAAGGCAGTTAGCATTGTAAAGATATTTTTTCAAAATTAGGTATTCCTCTGATAATGTATTGAATCAAGTCTTCCTCCTCGACAATTCCATATGTTGCAATTTCTTGCATATGAGGCACGTTTCCGCAGCACGTTGTAAACATCTAGTGTGGTTAGTTTTTCTGGAATTCGTTCTTTAATGCATTTTTCAATTGAGTTCAACTGCAGACGCTGGGGAAAAGTGTTACTAAGTCTCCTTAAGAAAGCGCGAATTCGATCCTGTCACCCAGTTCCAAAACTTCTGAGTACTCCTCGAACTGCTCAATCCAGCAGTTAACGGAGCAATTACCATTTCCAATAAATACGGGTATAGAGCCCTCGACGTCTCTGAAGTTGTAACTTGAATGCGACCTGGGAATAGGTTGAACTTCTCCAATTCGTAATTCTCGCAGTTTCGGTTTCAATTGCAGAATTTCCTCTTTCTTCTTCTACATTTGTTGAAGTTTTGCTTTCTCCACATTCAGTTGTTCCTCATCCTCACTGCTCTCCTCAGGCACGTCGTTATCCAGTGACTTTGAGTTATTAGCGCAATGTTCTCTGGTGTGTGAAGCAAGCTAATTAATCAAACCGACATAGTCATCATAATGCTCTGCTTCTTCGACTCGAAGTTTAAGCTTTGTCTTGGTACCGGTAGTAGGAAGTTTTATTAATCTAAGAATACCTTTGAGTTTGGGTACCGTCGAAGATTCCAGAATCTCTATCTACTTTTCAGACATTATTAAATTGTCACTACTCGAAATTAACTTGGAATCGAACCGCGATATTAAATTTATATATACACTCGACAGTCCAGCAGACCTTCTGAAATCGTAGGAGAGGTGAGCGCAAAAAATGAACCACGCGATTTAATTGCAGACGGCGTTATCTTTATAATATTTATCTTATATTATTTATCTTGTTATATTTATTTCCCAACGAAAGGAAGAGAAGTGACATAAGACTGCGTACTGCTTGTATTTTTAGGAAAGTAAATAGAAGTTACATTAAACTGCCTACTGCTCCATTTATAGCAAAATGAGATTCAGGTCAATAACCTGCTCAGAAGGTCCGAAGATTATTGCTTTCCCCTGCAAACTGTTTCTTAACTATTTGTTTCTAGGCAAAATGTATGCTCAAGATCAACGTCTGTATCTTTGCGTTAATCAGTAACAGATAGAGTTTGTAAACTTTTTCTGATAAAATGTGGAAATTTAATATCTTTTAATAGTTTTTTTACACAAGACAATTGAACTATTTCAGAACTAACGTTAATTTTATTAGTCAAGATGACTTATACTTACTAAATGTACGATTATTGAGTGAAATTCGTATAAATCGTACGAATTTTTGACAATTTTGTGAGCAAAATTGCATCTATGATTGGCCCTTGTTATTGTAGAGTGCAGATAAATAAGCAATTGTGAGTGAAATGAAGTAATATGCTGCCAAAAGTTATGCCTATAATCACTTCATTTTGAGAATAAAAGTCAAATTTATAATTTGAATGGGGAATATCATCTTTAAATCAGTAGTGAATCCATGGTTAATGCATTATAAAACTGTAAGCCAAATAACCAATAATCTATTCAAGCTTTGTAATTTCCTGTTGCTGATCCGCAAATTTATTGCTTATTAATGAAACACAAAAATATTGAATAAGGACCTATTAACAAAATAATTTACTGATAGGAATATTGCACAAGAATGCAATGTTAAGCAATGTTAGGTCCCAAGATTCGACATTATAAGCTTAAGTTTGCTAACGCCATGTTTTTATGAGCGAAATGCTCAATATACATTAATGCTTTATTTTCTAGATATTAAAATAACAATAAAATCACTTATTTTTCTCAAATCACATCTAAGACGTAATATTTAAATTATAGGTCTATTCCAATTCATTTGTGGACAGAAGTTCGTAGTTGAGTAGTAGGGGTAATAATCTATCTTGGAGAATATAATTCTGCCAGAACTTGTGAAACGATTTTTCGTAGAAATTCACGGAATTAATGACACGTCAAACTAATTTTTGTATTGACAATGCGAAGTTATAGCACTGTATTGAATTGTATTATGTGGAAAATATTGTTCCACGGTACTCCCACTTGCAGTTTAACTCTCATTTTCACATCAGCAAGTCTCAATTTGAGGTTTGCGACTCAACTTCGCTAAGATAAGAGGTTTAGTGCTCGAAAACACACAACTGTATTTATATGGTTTGCTGGGCACGAAACATGTAGCTTCAGGGACTTGGCTTTGACCTTTTTATTTCATCAGTATCACATATAATAAGCCTATAATTAATGTTCATGAGTAGGCAGAGGCAAACATTTATTAAGTGGCTTGATGAAGAAGAAATTAAACATTCTGACGTTTAATTTCAAAATAATCTTGTAATTCATTAATTATTATTGTTATACTTTAAAAAAAAAGTTTAAGAGAACTTTGATTTGTTTTATACATACATAACATAAGAAATAAATACAACTATTGTTTATCTTTTTTTACCAAGAGTGATTTTAGAACAAATGAAACTGAGATTTCCTTCATCATATTGAACCACTCTATCTAGAAGCTACAATACTTATGCCTGGTATTCTCTGCGCTCTTCTCGCAAACATTAAGGAAAATTCGCAAAATGAAACTAAAAATATTCCACAATAAATTGTTACAACAGTGTTTGCAAAACAATTTTCCGATAATATCATGAATTACATAAATTACTTTAAAAAATTAAATACTATTCATGCATTAATCATAAAAAGTTATTTCGTTCAAAAAGACGCACTCAGCGCTTAAATAATTCTTTCTACAAAACAACTGTTACACATTGATGTTTTGTACAAAATACAAAATAAATATTGATATTTTGTACAAAACTCTCAGTTTTTATCTATGGTAAGAATGAGAAAAATAATAATACATCAAACCTAAGTAATGAACTCTTTAATTACCCAAGCTTTCGTGGTGAAATCAAGAGACTTTGTGCACTCGCTAACTTTGCAAAATGTTTACACAAATTTGCTTTTTTTATGCGGTTTTGTGTACGAGAACAAAATGTCAAATAAAAGTTACTATTTCTGGTTCTATGAAAACAATTATAATTGTAGTGATTTCTAGTAAAACGTTCTTTTAAATTCTTTAAGGGTAATTAATATAAATTCATTTTTTAAATGTATAAATTATTGATGGAGATTATAATTGAGTTTTGAATTCAGATACGGTTGTCGATACTTCCTACCACCTGAAATGGGCTGTTTTTGACTCCGCAAAAAGACTGGGTCGTCCTCTCGAATGTGGAAGTAATACTGTTGGTAAATACTTCTCCTGCACAAAACTTTTTGGACTCCCTAAGTCCAACAGCGTTAACAATCTTTGCGAGATAATCATACGTTAGTTTATCCATTCATAACGAATACAGAACTCAAAATCGTTCATCAGGCCATCTTCAATTTCTGGTAACAAAGTGTCCTTCAATAAGTTCTCATCGTTTCTTTCAGCAACTACAGAAGTGTTGCGTTTTTGGTTTTTTGTGTCATAACTAAATTTATACTGTCGCAGTTAGTATGTGACTAAATTTCCCACACTTAAAGCAGGTGACATCATTCTTGTTACTGTTGGGATCTGAGTGTTTAGCAGCAGAACTACGGCGACTTCGAGAAACAGCCGGATTATCTCTGTCGATGTTATGCTCCCGGTGGTTATTCTTAAGTCTCTCGTATTTCTGCAGGGCTTCTTTTAGCTCCACAAGGCAGTTAGCATTGTAAAGATATTTTTTCAAAATTAGGTATTCCTCTGATAATGTATTGAATCAAGTCTTCCTCCTCGACAATTCCATATGTTGCAATTTCTTGCATATGAGGCACGTTTCCGCAGCACGTTGTAAACATCTAGTGTGGTTAGTTTTTCTGGAATTCGTTCTTTAATGCATTTTTCAATTGAGTTCAACTGCAGACGCTGGGGAAAAGTCTTACTATTTCCTTAAGAAAGCGCGAATTTGTTCCTGTCACCCAGTTCCAAAACTTCTGAGTACTCCTCGAACTGCTCAATCCAGCAATTAACGGAGCAATTACCATTTCCAATAAATACGGGTATAGAGTCCTCGACGTCTCTGAAGTTGTAACTTGAATGCGACCTGGGAATAGGTTGAACTTCTCCAATTCGTAATTCTTGCAGTTTCGGTTTCAATTGCAGAATTTCCTCTTTCTTCTTCTAAATTCGTTGAAGTTTTGGTTTCTCCACATTCAGTTGTTCCTCATCCTCACTGCTCTCCTCAGGCACGTCGTTATCCAGTGACTTTGAGTTATTAGCTGAATGTTCTCTGGTGTGTGAAGCAAGCTCCTTAATCAAACCGACATAGTCATCATAATGCTCTGCTTCTTCGACTCGAAGTTTAAGCTCTGCCTTGGTACCGGTAGTAGGAAGTTTTAGGAATCTGAGAATACCTTTGAGTTTGGGTACCGTCGAAGATTCCAGAATCTCTATCTACTTTTCAGACATTATTAAATTGTCACTACTCGAAATTAACTTGGAATCGAACCGCGATATTAAATTTATATATACACTCGACAGTCCAGCAGACCTTCTGAAATCGTAGGAGAGGTGAGCGCAAAAAATGAACCACGCGATTTAATTGCAGACGGCGTTATCTTTATAATATTTATCTTATATTATTTATCTTGTTATATTTATTTCCCAACGAAAGGAAGAGAAGTGACATAAAACTGCGTACTGCTTGTATTTTTAGGAAAGTAAATAGAAGTTACATTAAACTGCCTACTGCTCCATTTATAGCAAAATGAGGTTCAGGTCAATTACCTGCTCAGAAGGTCTGAAGATTATTGCTTTCCCTTGCAAACTGTTTCTTAACTATTTGTTTCTAGGCAAAATATATGCTCAAGATCAACGTCTGTATCTTTGCATCAGTAACAGATAGAGTTTGTAAACTTTTTCTAATAAAATGTGGAAATTTAATATCTTTTAATAGTTTTTTTACACAAGACAATTGAACTATTTAAGGACTAACGTTAGTTTTATTAGTCAAGATGACTTATACTTACTAAATGTACGATTATTGAGTGAAATTCGTATAAATCGTACGAATTTTTGACAATTTTGTGAGCTCAATTGCATCTATGATTGGCCCTTGTTATTGTAGAGTGCAGATAAATAAGCAATTTGAGTGAAATGAAGTAATATGTTGCCAAAACTTATGCCTATAATCACTTCATTTTGAGAATAAAAGTCAAATTTATAATTTGAATGGGGAATATCAGCTTTAAATCAGTAGTGAATCCATGCTTAATGCATTATAAAACTGTAAGCCAAATAACCAATAATCTATTCAAGCTTTGTAATTTCCTGTTGCTGATCCGCAAATTTATTGCTTATTAATGAAACACAAAAATATTGAATAAGGACATATTAAGAAAATAATTTACTGATAGGAATATTGCACAAGAATGCAATGTTAAGCAATGTTAAGTCCCAAGATTCGACATTATAAGCTTAAGTTTGCTAACGCCATGTTTTTATGAGCAAAATGCTCAATATACATTAATGCTTTATTTTCTAGATATCAAAATAACAATAAAATCACTTATTTTTCTCAAATCACATCTAAGACGTAATATTTAAATTATAGGTCTATTCCAATTCATTTGTGGACAGAAGTTCGTAGTTGAGTAGTAGGGGTAATAATCTATCTTGGAGAATATAATTCTGCCAGAACTTGTGAAACGATTTTTCGTAGAAATTCACGGAATTAACGACACGTCAAACTAATTTTTGTATTGACAATGCGAAGTTAAAGCACTGTATTGAATTGTATTATGTGGAAAATATTGTTCCACGGTACTCCCACTTGCAGTTTAACTCTCATTTTCACATCAGCAATTCTCAATTTGAGGTTTGCGACTCAACTTCGCTAAGATAAGAGGTTTAGTGCTCGAAAACACACAACTGTATTTATATGGTTTGCTGGGCACGAAACATGTAGCTTCAGGGACTTGGCTTTGACCTTTTTATTTCATCAGTATCACATATAATAAGCCTATAATTAATGCTCATGAGTAGGCAGAGGCAAACATTTATTAAGTGGCTTGATGAAGAAGAAATTAAACATTCTGACGTTTAATTTCAAAATAATCTTGTAATTCATTAATTATTATTGTTACACTTTAAAAAAAAAGTTTAAGAGAACTTTGATTTGTTTTATACATACATAACATAAGAAATAAATACAACTATTGTTTATCTTTTTTTACCAAGAGTGATTTTAGAACAAATGAAACTGAGATTTCCTTCATCATATTGAACCACTCTATCTAGGAGCTACAATTCTTATGCCTGGTATTCTCTGCGCTCTTCTCAAGGAAAATTCGCAAAATGAAACCAAAAATATTCCACAATAAATTGTTACAACCGTGTTTGCAAAACAATTTTCCAATAATATCATGAATTACATAAATTACTTTAAAAAATTAAATACTATTCATGCATTAATCATAAAAAGTTATTTCGTTCAAAAAGACGCACTCAGCGCTTAAATAATTCTTTTTACAAAACAACTGTTACACATTGATGTTTTGTACAAAATACAAAATAAATATTGATATTTTGTACAAAACTCCCAGTTTTTATCTATGGTAAGAATGAGAAAAATAATAATACATCAAACCTAAGTAATGAACTCTTTAATTACCCAAGCTTTCGTGGTGAAATCAAAGGAGCCTTCGTGCACTCGCTAACTTTGCAAAATTTTTACACAAATTTGCTTTTTTTATGCGGTTTTGTGTACGAGAACAAAATGTCAAATAAAAGTTACTATTTCTGGTTCTATGAAAACAATTATAATTGTAGTGATTTCTAGTAAAACGTTCTTTTAAATTCTTTAAGGGTAATTAATATAAATTCATTTTTTAAATGTATAAATTATTGATGGAGATTATAATTGAGTTTTGAATTCAGATACGGTTGTCGATACTTCCTACCACCTGAAATGGGCTGTTTTTGACTCCGCAAAAAGACTGGGTCGTCCTCTCGAATGTGGAAGTAATACTGTTGGTAAATACCTCTCCTGCACAAAAATGTTTGGACTCCCTAAGTCCAACAGCGTTAACAATCTTTGCGAGATAATCATACGTTAGTTTATCCATTCATAACGAATACAGAACTCAAAATCGTTCATCAGGCCATCTTCAATTTCTGGTAACAAAGTGTCCTTCAGTTTGTGTCATAACTAAATTTATACTGTCGCAGTTAGTATGTGACTAGATTTCCCACACTTAAGGCAGGTGACATCCTTCTTGTTACTGTTGGGATCTGAGTGTTTAGTAGCAGAACTACGGCGATTTCGAGAAACAGACGGATTATCTCTGTCGATGTTATGCTCCCTGTGGTTATTCTTAAGTCTCTCGTATTTCGGCAGGGCTTCTTTTAGCTCCACAAGGCAGTTAGCATTGTAAAGATATTTTTTCAAAATTAGGTATTCCTCTGATAATGTATTGAATCAAGTCTTCCTCCTCGACAATTCCATATGTTGCAATTTCTTGCATATGAGGCACGTTTCCGCAGCACGTTGTAAACATCTAGTGTGGTTAGTTTTTCTGGAATTCGTTCTTTAATGCATTTTTCAATTGAGTTCAACTGCAGACGCTGGGGAAAAGTGTTACTAAGTCTCCTTAAGAAAGCGCGAATTCGATCCTGTCACCCAGTTCCAAAACTTCTGAGTACTCCTCGAACTGCTCAATCCAGCAGTTAACGGAGCAATTACCATTTCCAATAAATACGGGTATAGAGCCCTCGACGTCTCTGAAGTTGTAACTTGAATGCGACCTGGGAATAGGTTGAACTTCTCCAATTCGTAATTCTCGCAGTTTCGGTTTCAATTGCAGAATTTCCTCTTTCTTCTTCTACATTTGTTGAAGTTTTGCTTTCTCCACATTCAGTTGTTCCTCATCCTCACTGCTCTCCTCAGGCACGTCGTTATCCAGTGACTTTGAGTTATTAGCGCAATGTTCTCTGGTGTGTGAAGCAAGCTAATTAATCAAACCGACATAGTCATCATAATGCTCTGCTTCTTCGACTCGAAGTTTAAGCTTTGTCTTGGTACCGGTAGTAGGAAGTTTTATTAATCTAAGAATACCTTTGAGTTTGGGTACCGTCGAAGATTCCAGAATCTCTATCTACTTTTCAGACATTATTAAATTGTCACTACTCGAAATTAACTTGGAATCGAACCGCGATATTAAATTTATATATACACTCGACAGTCCAGCAGACCTTCTGAAATCGTAGGAGAGGTGAGCGCAAAAAATGAACCACGCGATTTAATTGCAGACGGCGTTATCTTTATAATATTTATCTTATATTATTTATCTTGTTATATTTATTTCCCAACGAAAGGAAGAGAAGTGACATAAGACTGCGTACTGCTTGTATTTTTAGGAAAGTAAATAGAAGTTACATTAAACTGCCTACTGCTCCATTTATAGCAAAATGAGATTCAGGTCAATAACCTGCTCAGAAGGTCCGAAGATTATTGCTTTCCCCTGCAAACTGTTTCTTAACTATTTGTTTCTAGGCAAAATGTATGCTCAAGATCAACGTCTGTATCTTTGCGTTAATCAGTAACAGATAGAGTTTGTAAACTTTTTCTGATAAAATGTGGAAATTTAATATCTTTTAATAGTTTTTTTACACAAGACAATTGAACTATTTCAGAACTAACGTTAATTTTATTAGTCAAGATGACTTATACTTACTAAATGTACGATTATTGAGTGAAATTCGTATAAATCGTACGAATTTTTGACAATTTTGTGAGCAAAATTGCATCTATGATTGGCCCTTGTTATTGTAGAGTGCAGATAAATAAGCAATTGTGAGTGAAATGAAGTAATATGCTGCCAAAAGTTATGCCTATAATCACTTCATTTTGAGAATAAAAGTCAAATTTATAATTTGAATGGGGAATATCATCTTTAAATCAGTAGTGAATCCATGGTTAATGCATTATAAAACTGTAAGCCAAATAACCAATAATCTATTCAAGCTTTGTAATTTCCTGTTGCTGATCCGCAAATTTATTGCTTATTAATGAAACACAAAAATATTGAATAAGGACCTATTAACAAAATAATTTACTGATAGGAATATTGCACAAGAATGCAATGTTAAGCAATGTTAGGTCCCAAGATTCGACATTATAAGCTTAAGTTTGCTAACGCCATGTTTTTATGAGCGAAATGCTCAATATACATTAATGCTTTATTTTCTAGATATTAAAATAACAATAAAATCACTTATTTTTCTCAAATCACATCTAAGACGTAATATTTAAATTATAGGTCTATTCCAATTCATTTGTGGACAGAAGTTCGTAGTTGAGTAGTAGGGGTAATAATCTATCTTGGAGAATATAATTCTGCCAGAACTTGTGAAACGATTTTTCGTAGAAATTCACGGAATTAATGACACGTCAAACTAATTTTTGTATTGACAATGCGAAGTTATAGCACTGTATTGAATTGTATTATGTGGAAAATATTGTTCCACGGTACTCCCACTTGCAGTTTAACTCTCATTTTCACATCAGCAAGTCTCAATTTGAGGTTTGCGACTCAACTTCGCTAAGATAAGAGGTTTAGTGCTCGAAAACACACAACTGTATTTATATGGTTTGCTGGGCACGAAACATGTAGCTTCAGGGACTTGGCTTTGACCTTTTTATTTCATCAGTATCACATATAATAAGCCTATAATTAATGTTCATGAGTAGGCAGAGGCAAACATTTATTAAGTGGCTTGATGAAGAAGAAATTAAACATTCTGACGTTTAATTTCAAAATAATCTTGTAATTCATTAATTATTATTGTTATACTTTAAAAAAAAAGTTTAAGAGAACTTTGATTTGTTTTATACATACATAACATAAGAAATAAATACAACTATTGTTTATCTTTTTTTACCAAGAGTGATTTTAGAACAAATGAAACTGAGATTTCCTTCATCATATTGAACCACTCTATCTAGAAGCTACAATACTTATGCCTGGTATTCTCTGCGCTCTTCTCGCAAACATTAAGGAAAATTCGCAAAATGAAACCAAAAATATTCCACAATAAATTGTTACAACAGTGTTTGCAAAACAATTTTCCGATAATATCATGAATTACATAAATTACTTTAAAAAATTAAATACTATTCATGCATTAATCATAAAAAGTTATTTCGTTCAAAAAGACGCACTCAGCGCTTAAATAATTCTTTCTACAAAACAACTGTTACACATTGATGTTTTGTACAAAATACAAAATAAATATTGATATTTTGTACAAAACTCTCAGTTTTTATCTATGGTAAGAATGAGAAAAATAATAATACATCAAACCTAAGTAATGAACTCTTTAATTACCCAAGCTTTCGTGGTGAAATCAAGAGACTTTGTGCACTCGCTAACTTTGCAAAATGTTTACACAAATTTGCTTTTTTTATGCGGTTTTGTGTACGAGAACAAAATGTCAAATAAAAGTTACTATTTCTGGTTCTATGAAAACAATTATAATTGTAGTGATTTCTAGTAAAACGTTCTTTTAAATTCTTTAAGGGTAATTAATATAAATTCATTTTTTAAATGTATAAATTATTGATGGAGATTATAATTGAGTTTTGAATTCAGATACGGTTGTCGATACTTCCTACCACCTGAAATGGGCTGTTTTTGACTCCGCAAAAAGACTGGGTCGTCCTCTCGAATGTGGAAGTAATACTGTTGGTAAATACTTCTCCTGCACAAAACTTTTTGGACTCCCTAAGTCCAACAGCGTTAACAATCTTTGCGAGATAATCATACGTTAGTTTATCCATTCATAACGAATACAGAACTCAAAATCGTTCATCAGGCCATCTTCACTTTCTGGTAACAAAGTGTCCTTCAATAAGTTCTCATCGTTTCTTTCAGCAACTACAGAAGTGTTGGGTTTTTGGTTTTTTGTGTCATAACTAAATTTATACTGTCGCAGTTAGTATGTGACTAAATTTCCCACACTTAAAGCAGGTGACATCATTCTTGTTACTGTTGGGATCTGAGTGTTTAGCAGCAGAACTACGGCGACTTCGAGAAACAGCCGGATTATCTCTGTCGATGTTATGCTCCCGGTGGTTATTCTTAAGTCTCTCGTATTTCTGCAGGGCTTCTTTTAGCTCCACAAGGCAGTTAGCATTGTAAAGATATTTTTTCAAAATTAGGTATTCCTCTGATAATGTATTGAATCAAGTCTTCCTCCTCGACAATTCCATATGTTGCAATTTCTTGCATATGAGGCACGTTTCCGCAGCACGTTGTAAACATCTAGTGTGGTTAGTTTTTCTGGAATTCGTTCTTTAATGCATTTTTCAATTGAGTTCAACTGCAGACGCTGGGGAAAAGTCTTACTATTTCCTTAAGAAAGCGCGAATTTGTTCCTGTCACCCAGTTCCAAAACTTCTGAGTACTCCTCGAACTGCTCAATCCAGCAATTAACGGAGCAATTACCATTTCCAATAAATACGGGTATAGAGTCCTCGACGTCTCTGAAGTTGTAACTTGAATGCGACCTGGGAATAGGTTGAACTTCTCCAATTCGTAATTCTTGCAGTTTCGGTTTCAATTGCAGAATTTCCTCTTTCTTCTTCTAAATTCGTTGAAGTTTTGGTTTCTCCACATTCAGTTGTTCCTCATCCTCACTGCTCTCCTCAGGCACGTCGTTATCCAGTGACTTTGAGTTATTAGCTGAATGTTCTCTGGTGTGTGAAGCAAGCTCCTTAATCAAACCGACATAGTCATCATAATGCTCTGCTTCTTCGACTCGAAGTTTAAGCTCTGCCTTGGTACCGGTAGTAGGAAGTTTTAGGAATCTGAGAATACCTTTGAGTTTGGGTACCGTCGAAGATTCCAGAATCTCTATCTACTTTTCAGACATTATTAAATTGTCACTACTCGAAATTAACTTGGAATCGAACCGCGATATTAAATTTATATATACACTCGACAGTCCAGCAGACCTTCTGAAATCGTAGGAGAGGTGAGCGCAAAAAATGAACCACGCGATTTAATTGCAGACGGCGTTATCTTTATAATATTTATCTTATATTATTTATCTTGTTATATTTATTTCCCAACGAAAGGAAGAGAAGTGACATAAAACTGCGTACTGCTTGTATTTTTAGGAAAGTAAATAGAAGTTACATTAAACTGCCTACTGCTCCATTTATAGCAAAATGAGGTTCAGGTCAATTACCTGCTCAGAAGGTCTGAAGATTATTGCTTTCCCTTGCAAACTGTTTCTTAACTATTTGTTTCTAGGCAAAATATATGCTCAAGATCAACGTCTGTATCTTTGCATCAGTAACAGATAGAGTTTGTAAACTTTTTCTAATAAAATGTGGAAATTTAATATCTTTTAATAGTTTTTTTACACAAGACAATTGAACTATTTAAGGACTAACGTTAGTTTTATTAGTCAAGATGACTTATACTTACTAAATGTACGATTATTGAGTGAAATTCGTATAAATCGTACGAATTTTTGACAATTTTGTGAGCTCAATTGCATCTATGATTGGCCCTTGTTATTGTAGAGTGCAGATAAATAAGCAATTTGAGTGAAATGAAGTAATATGTTGCCAAAACTTATGCCTATAATCACTTCATTTTGAGAATAAAAGTCAAATTTATAATTTGAATGGGGAATATCAGCTTTAAATCAGTAGTGAATCCATGCTTAATGCATTATAAAACTGTAAGCCAAATAACCAATAATCTATTCAAGCTTTGTAATTTCCTGTTGCTGATCCGCAAATTTATTGCTTATTAATGAAACACAAAAATATTGAATAAGGACATATTAAGAAAATAATTTACTGATAGGAATATTGCACAAGAATGCAATGTTAAGCAATGTTAAGTCCCAAGATTCGACATTATAAGCTTAAGTTTGCTAACGCCATGTTTTTATGAGCAAAATGCTCAATATACATTAATGCTTTATTTTCTAGATATCAAAATAACAATAAAATCACTTATTTTTCTCAAATCACATCTAAGACGTAATATTTAAATTATAGGTCTATTCCAATTCATTTGTGGACAGAAGTTCGTAGTTGAGTAGTAGGGGTAATAATCTATCTTGGAGAATATAATTCTGCCAGAACTTGTGAAACGATTTTTCGTAGAAATTCACGGAATTAACGACACGTCAAACTAATTTTTGTATTGACAATGCGAAGTTAAAGCACTGTATTGAATTGTATTATGTGGAAAATATTGTTCCACGGTACTCCCACTTGCAGTTTAACTCTCATTTTCACATCAGCAATTCTCAATTTGAGGTTTGCGACTCAACTTCGCTAAGATAAGAGGTTTAGTGCTCGAAAACACACAACTGTATTTATATGGTTTGCTGGGCACGAAACATGTAGCTTCAGGGACTTGGCTTTGACCTTTTTATTTCATCAGTATCACATATAATAAGCCTATAATTAATGCTCATGAGTAGGCAGAGGCAAACATTTATTAAGTGGCTTGATGAAGAAGAAATTAAACATTCTGACGTTTAATTTCAAAATAATCTTGTAATTCATTAATTATTATTGTTACACTTTAAAAAAAAAGTTTAAGAGAACTTTGATTTGTTTTATACATACATAACATAAGAAATAAATACAACTATTGTTTATCTTTTTTTACCAAGAGTGATTTTAGAACAAATGAAACTGAGATTTCCTTCATCATATTGAACCACTCTATCTAGGAGCTACAATTCTTATGCCTGGTATTCTCTGCGCTCTTCTCAAGGAAAATTCGCAAAATGAAACCAAAAATATTCCACAATAAATTGTTACAACCGTGTTTGCAAAACAATTTTCCAATAATATCATGAATTACATAAATTACTTTAAAAAATTAAATACTATTCATGCATTAATCATAAAAAGTTATTTCGTTCAAAAAGACGCACTCAGCGCTTAAATAATTCTTTTTACAAAACAACTGTTACACATTGATGTTTTGTACAAAATACAAAATAAATATTGATATTTTGTACAAAACTCCCAGTTTTTATCTATGGTAAGAATGAGAAAAATAATAATACATCAAACCTAAGTAATGAACTCTTTAATTACCCAAGCTTTCGTGGTGAAATCAAAGGAGCCTTCGTGCACTCGCTAACTTTGCAAAATTTTTACACAAATTTGCTTTTTTTATGCGGTTTTGTGTACGAGAACAAAATGTCAAATAAAAGTTACTATTTCTGGTTCTATGAAAACAATTATAATTGTAGTGATTTCTAGTAAAACGTTCTTTTAAATTCTTTAAGGGTAATTAATATAAATTCATTTTTTAAATGTATAAATTATTGATGGAGATTATAATTGAGTTTTGAATTCAGATACGGTTGTCGATACTTCCTACCACCTGAAATGGGCTGTTTTTGACTCCGCAAAAAGACTGGGTCGTCCTCTCGAATGTGGAAGTAATACTGTTGGTAAATACCTCTCCTGCACAAAAATTTTTGGACTCCCTAAGTCCAACAGCGTTAACAATCTTTGCGAGATAATCATACGTTAGTTTATCCATTCATAACGAATACAGAACTCAAAATCGTTCATCAGGCCATCTTCAATTTCTGGTAACAAAGTGTCCTTCAATAAGTTCTCATCGTTTCTTTCAGCAACTACAGAAGTGTTGCGTTTTTGGTTTTTTGTGTCATAACTAAATTTATACTGTCGCAGTTAGTATGTGACTAGATTTCCCACACTTAAGGCAGGTGACATCCTTCTTGTTACTGTTGGGATCTGAGTGTTTAGCAGCAGAACTACGGCGATTTCGAGAAACAGCCGGATTATCTCTGTCGATGTTATGCTCCCGGTGGTTATTCTTAAGTCTCTCGTATTTCTGCAGGGCTTCTTTTAGCTCCACAAGGCAGTTAGCATTGTAAAGATGTTTTTTCAAACTTAGGTATTCCTCTGATAATGTATTGAATCAAGTCTTCCTCCTCGACAATTCCATATGTTGCAATTTCTTGCATATGAAGCACGTTTCCGCAGCACGTTGTAAACATCTAGTGTGGTTAGTTTTTCTGGAATTCGTTTTTTAATGCATTTTTCAATTGAGTTCAACTGCAGACGCTGGGGAAAAGTCTTACTATTTCCTTAAGAAAGCGCGAATTTGTTCCTGTCACCCAGTTCCAAAACTTCTGAGTACTCCTCGATCTGCTCAATCCAGCAGTTAACGGAGCAATTACCATTTCCAATAAATACGGGTATAGAGTCCTCGACGTCTCTGAAGTTGTAACTTGAATGCGACCTGGGAATAGGTTGAACTTCTCCAATTCGTAATTCTCGCAGTTTCGGTTTCAATTGCAGAATTTCCTCTTTCTTCTTCTATATTCGTTGAAGTTTTGCTTTCTCCACATTCAGTTGTTCCTCATCCTCACTGCTCTCCTCAGGCACGTCGCTATCCAGTGACTTTGAGTTATTAGCTGAATGTTCTCTGGTGTGTGAAGCAAGCTCCTTAATCAAACCGACATAGTCATCATAATGCTCTGCTTCTTCGACTCGAAGTTTAAGCTCTGTCTTGGTACCGGTAGTAGGAAGTTTTAGGAATCTGAGAATACCTTTGAGTTTGGGTACCGTCGAAGATTCCAGAATCTCTATCTACTTTTCAGACATTATTAAATTGTCACTACTCGAAATTAACTTGGAATCGAACCGCGATATTAAATTTATATATACACTCGACAGTCCAGCAGACCTTCTGAAATCGTAGGAGAGGTGAGCGCAAAAAATGAACCACGCGATTTAATTGCAGACGGCGTTATCTTTATAATATTTATCTTATATTATTTATCTTGTTATATTTATTTCCCAACGAAAGGAAGAGAAGTGACATAAGACTGCGTACTGCTTGTATGTTTAGGAAAGTAAATAGAAGTTACATTAAACTGCCTACTGCTCCATTTATAGCAAAATGAGATTCAGGTCAATAACCTGCTCAGAAGGTCCGAAGATTATTGCTTTCCCCTGAAAACTGTTTCTTAACTATTTGTTTCTAGGCAAAATGTATGCTCAAGATCAACGTCTGTATCTTTGCATCAGTAACAGATAGAGTTTGTAAACTTTTTCTAATAAAATGTGGAAATTTAATATCTTTTAATAGTTTTTTTTTGACAAGACAATTGAACTATTTAAGGACTAACGTTGATTTTATTAGTCAAGATGACTTATACTTACTAAATGTACGATTATTGAGTGAAATTCGTATAAATCGTACGAATTTTTGACAATTTTGTGAGCTCAATTGCATCTATGATTGGCCCTTGTTATTGTAGAGTGCAGATAAATAAGCAATTTGAGTGAAATGAAGTAATATGTTGCCAAAACTTATGCCTATAATCACTTCATTTTGAGAATAAAAGTCAAATTTATAATTTGAATGGAGAATATCAGCTTTAAATCAGTAGTGAATCCATGCTTAATGCATTATAAAACTGTAAGCCAAATAACCAATAATCTATTCAAGCTTTGTAATTTCCTGTTGCTGATCCGCAAATTTATTGCTTATTAATGAAACACAAAAATATTGAATAAGGACATATTAAGAAAATAATTTACTGATAGGAATATTGCACAAGAATGCAATGTTAAGCAATGTTAAGTCCCAAGATTCGACATTATAAGCTTAAGTTTGCTAACGCCATGTTTTTATGAGCGAAATGCTCAATATACATTAATGCTTTATTTTCTAGATATTATAATAACAATAAAATCACTTATTTTTCTCAAATCACATCTAAGACGTAATATTTAAATTATAGGTCTATTCCAATTCATTTGTGGACAGAAGTTCGTAGTTGAGTAGTAGGGGTAATAATCTATCTTGGAGAATATAATTCTGCCAGAACTTGTGAAACGATTTTTCGTAGAAATTTTTGTATTGACAATGCGAAGTTAAAGCACTGTATTGAATTGAATTATGTGGAAAATATTGTTCCACGGTACTCCCACTTGCAGTTTAACTCTCATTTTCACATCAGCAAGTCTCAATTTGAGGTTTGCGACTCAACTTCGCTAAGATAAGAGGTTTAGTGCTCGAAAACACACAACTGTATTTATATGGTTTGCTGGGCACGAAACATGTAGCTTCAGGGACTTGGCTTTGACCTTTTTTTTTCATCAGTATCACATATAATAAGCCTATAATTAATGCTCATGAGTAGGCAGAGGCAAACATTTATTAAGTGGCTTGATGAAGAAGAAATTAAACATTCTGACGTTTAATTTCAAAATAATCTTGTAATTCATTAATAATTCTTGTTATACTTAAAAAAAAAAGTTTAAGAGAACTTTGATTTGTTTTATACATACATAACATAAGAAATAAATACAACTTTTGTTTATCTTTTTTTACCAAGAGTGATTTTAGAACAAATGAAACTGAGATTTCCTTCATCATATTGAACCACTCTATGTAGGAGCTACAATACTTATGCCTGGTATTCTCTGCGCTCTTCTCGCAAACATTAAGGAAAATTCGCAAAATGAAACCAAAAATATTCTACAATAAATTGTTACAACCGTGTTTGCAAAACAATTTTCCAATAATATCATGAATTACATAAATTACTTTAAAAAATTAAATACTATTCATGCATTAATCATAGAAAGTTATTTCGTTCAAAAAGACGCACTCAGCACTTAAATAATTCTTTTTACAAAACAACTGTTACACATTGATGTTTTGTACAAAATACAAAATAAATATTGATATTTTGTACAAAACTCTCAGTTTTTATCTATGGTAAGAATGAAAAAAATAATAATACATCAAACCTAAGTAATGAACTCCTTAATTACCCAAGCTTTCGTGGTGAAATCAAAGGAGCCTTCGTGCACTCGCTAACTTTGCAAACTTTTTACACAAATTTGCTTTTTTTATGCGGTTTTGTGTACGAGAACAAAATGTCAAATAAAAGCTACTATTTCTGGTTCTATGAAAACAATTATAGTTGTAGTGATTTCTAGTAAAACGTTCTTTTAAATTCTTTAAGGGTAATTAATATAAATTCATTTTTTAAATGTATAAATTATTGATGGAGATTATAATTGAGTTTTGAATTCAGATACGGTTGTCGATACTTCCTACCACCTGAAATGGGCTGTTTTTGACTCCGCAAAAAGACTGGGTCGTCCTCTCGAATGTGGAAGTAATACTGTTGGTAAATACTTCTCCTGCACAAAACTTTTTGGACTCCCTAAGTCCAACAGCGTTAACAATCTTTGCGAGATAATCATACGTTAGTTTATCCATTCATAACGAATACAGAACTCAAAATCGTTCATCAGGCCATCTTCAATTTCTGGTAACAAAGTGTCCTTCAATAAGTTCTCATCGTTTCTTTCAGCAACTACAGAAGTGTTGCGTTTTTGGTTTTTTGTGTCATAACTAAATTTATACTGTCGCAGTTAGTATGTGACTAAATTTCCCACACTTAAAGCAGGTGACATCATTCTTGTTACTGTTGGGATCTGAGTGTTTAGCAGCAGAACTACGGCGACTTCGAGAAACAGCCGGATTATCTCTGTCGATGTTATGCTCCCAGTGGTTATTCTTAAGTCTCTCGTATTTCTGCAGGGCTTCTTTTAGCTCCACAAGGCAGTTAGCATTGTAAAGATATTTTTTCAAGATTAGGTATTCCTCTGATAATGTATTGAATCAAGTCTTCCTCCTCGACAATTCCATATGTTGCAATTTCTTGCATATGAGGCACGTTTCCGCAGCACGTTGTAAACATCTAGTGTGGTTAGTTTTTCTGGAATTCGTTCTTTAATGCATTTTTCAATTGAGTTCAACTGCAGACGCTGGGGAAAAGTCTTACTATTTCCTTAAGAAAGCGCGAATTTGTTCCTGTCACCCAGTTCCAAAACTTCTGAGTACTCCTCGAACTGCTCAATCCAGCAGTTAACGGAGCAATTACCATTTCCAATAAATACGGGTATAGAGTCCTCGACGTCTCTGAAGTTGTAACTTGAATGCGACCTGGGAATAGGTTGAACTTCTCCAATTCGTAATTCTTGCAGTTTCGGTTTCAATTGCAGAATTTCCTCTTTCTTCTTCTAAATTCGTTGAAGTTTTGCTTTCTCCACATTCAGTTGTTCCTCATCCTCACTGCTCTCCTCAGGCACGTCGTTATCCAGTGACTTTGAGTTATTAGCTGAATGTTCTCTGGTGTGTGAAGCAAGCTCCTTAATCAAACCGACATAGTCATCATAATGCTCTGCTTCTTCGACTCGAAGTTTAAGCTCTGCCTTGGTACCGGTAGTAGGAAGTTTTAGGAATCTGAGAATACCTTTGAGTTTGGGTACCGTCGAAGATTCCAGAATCTCTATCTACTTTTCAGACATTATTAAATTGTCACTACTCGAAATTAACTTGGAATCGAACCGCGATATTAAATTTATATATACACTCGACAGTCCAGCAGACCTTCTGAAATCGTAGGAGAGGTGAGCGCAAAAAATGAACCACGCGATTTAATTGCAGACGGCGTTATCTTTATAATATTTATCTTATATTATTTATCTTGTTATATTTATTTCCCAACGAAAGGAAGAGAAGTGACATAAAACTGCGTACTGCTTGTATTTTTAGGAAAGTAAATAGAAGTTACATTAAACTGCCTACTGCTCCATTTATAGCAAAATGAGGTTCAGGTCAATTACC
This sequence comes from Eristalinus aeneus, assembly GCA_955652365.1. NCBI lineage: Eukaryota > Metazoa > Arthropoda > Insecta > Diptera > Syrphidae > Eristalinus > Eristalinus aeneus. The sequence goes on along the minus strand of OY019132.1, from coordinate 13,242,578 downwards.
TGCTCAGAAGGTCCGAAGATTATTGCTTTCCCCTGAAAACTGTTTCTTAACTATTTGTTTCTAGGCAAAATGTATGCTCAAGATCAACGTCTGTATCTTTGCATCAGTAACAGATAGAGTTTGTAAACTTTTTCTAATAAAATGTGGAAATTTAATATCTTTTAATAGTTTTTTTACACAAGACAATTGAACTATTTAAGGACTAACGTTAATTTTATTAGTCAAGATGACTTATACTTACTAAATGTACGATTATTGAGTGAAATTCGTATAAATCGTACGAATTTTTGACAATTTTGTGAGCTCAATTGCATCTATGATTGGCCCTTGTTATTGTAGAGTGCAGATAAATAAGCAATTTGAGTGAAATGAAGTAATATGTTGCCAAAACTTATGCCTATAATCACTTCATTTTGAGAATAAAAGTCAAATTTATAATTTGAATGGGGAATATCAGCTTTAAATCAGTAGTGAATCCATGCTTAATGCATTATAAAACTGTAAGCCAAATAACCAATAATCTATTCAAGCTTTGTAATTTCCTGTTGCTGATCCGCAAATTTATTGCTTATTAATGAAACACAAAAATATTGAATAAGGACATATTAAGAAAATAATTTACTGATAGGAATATTGCACAAGAATGCAATGTTAAGCAATGTTAAGTCCCAAGATTCGACATTATAAGCTTAAGTTTGCTAACGCCATGTTTTTATGAGCGAAATGCTCAATATACATTAATGCTTTATTTTCTAGATATCAAAATAACAATAAAATCACTTATTTTTCTCAAATCACATCTAAGACGTAATATTTAAATTATAGGTCTATTCCAATTCATTTGTGGACAGAAGTTCGTAGTTGAGTAGTAGGGGTAATAATCTATCTTGGAGAATATAATTCTGCCAGAACTTGTGAAACGATTTTTCGTAGAAATTCACGGAATTAACGACACGTCAAACTAATTTTTGTATTGACAATGCGAAGTTAAGGCACTGTATTGAATTGTATTATGTGGAAAATATTGTTCCACGGTACTCCCACTTGTAGTTTAACTCTCATTTTCACATCAGCAATTCTCAATTTGAGGTTTGCGACTCAACTTCGCTAAGATAAGAGGTTTAGTGCTCGAAAACACACAACTGTATTTATATGGTTTGCTGGGCACGAAACATGTAGCTTCAGGGACTTGGCTTTGACCTTTTTATTTCATCAGTATCACATATAATAAGCCTATAATTAATGCTCATGAGTAGGCAGAGGCAAACATTTATTAAGTGGCTTGATGAAGAAGAAATTAAACATTCTGACGTTTAATTTCAAAATAATCTTGTAATTCATTAATTATTATTGTTACACTTTAAAAAAAAAGTTTAAGAGAACTTTGATTTGTTTTATACATACATAACATAAGAAATAAATACAACTATTGTTTATCTTTTTTTACCAAGAGTGATTTTAGAACAAATGAAACTGAGATTTCCTTCATCATATTGAACCACTCTATCTAGGAGCTACAATTCTTATGCCTGGTATTCTCTGCGCTCTTCTCAAGGAAAATTCGCAAAATGAAACCAAAAATATTCCACAATAAATTGTTACAACCGTGTTTGCAAAACAATTTTCCAATAATATCATGAATTACATAAATTACTTTAAAAAATTAAATACTATTCATGCATTAATCATAAAAAGTTATTTCGTTCAAAAAGACGCACTCAGCGCTTAAATAATTCTTTTTACAAAACAACTGTTACACATTGATGTTTTGTACAAAATACAAAATAAATATTGATATTTTGTACAAAACTCTCAGTTTTTATCTATGGTAAGAATGAGAAAAATAATAATACATCAAACCTAAGTAATGAACTCTTTAATTACCCAAGCTTTCGTGGTGAAATCAAAGGAGCCTTCGTGCACTCGCTAACTTTGCAAAATTTTTACACAAATTTGCTTTTTTTATACGGTTTTGTGTACGAGATGTTATGCTCTCGGTGATTATTCTTTAGTCTCTCGTATTTCCGGAGGGCTTCTTTCAACTCCACAAGGCAGTTAGCATTGTAAAGATATTTTTTCAAAAATAGGTATTCCTCTGATAATGTATTGAATCAAGTCTTCCTCCTCGACAATTCCATATGTTGCAATTTCTCGCATATGAGGCACGTTTCCGCAGCACGTTGTAAACATCTAGTGTGGTGAGATTTTCTGGAATTCGTTCTTTAATGCGTTTTTCAATTGAGTTCAACTGCAGACGCTGGGAAAAGTCTTACTGTTTCCTTAAGAAAGCGCGAATTTGTTCCTGTCACCCAGTCCCAAAACTTCTAAGTACTCCTCGAACTGCTCAGTCCAGCAGTTAACGGAGCAATTACCATTTCCAATAAATACGGGTATAGAGTCCTCGACGTCTCTGAAGTTGTAACTTGAATGCGACCTGGGAATAGGTTGAACTTCTCCAATTCGTAATTCTCGCAGTTTCGGTTTCAATTGCAGAATTTCCTCTTTCTTCTTCTACATTCGTTGAAGTTTTGCTTTCTCCACATTCAGTTGTTCCTCATCCTCACTGCTCTCCTCAGGCACGTCGTTATCGAGTGACTTTGAGTTATTAGCGCACTATTCTCTGGTGTTTGAAGCAAGCTCCGTAATCAAACCGACATAGTTATCATCATGCTCTGCTTCTTCGACTCGAAGCTTAAGCTCTGGTACCGGTAGTAGGAAGTTTTAGGAATCTGAGAATACCTTTGAGTTTGGGTACCGTCGAAGATTCCAGAATCTTTATCTCCTTTTCAGACATTATTAAATTGTCACTACTCGAAATTAACTTGTAATCGAACCGCGGTATTAAATTGAAATATACACTCGACAGTCCAGCAGAACTTCTGAAATCGTAGGAGAGGTGGGCGCAAAAAATGAACCACGCGATTTAATTGCAGACGGCGTTATCTTAATAATATTTATCTTATATTATTTATCTTGTTATATTTATTTCCCAACGAAAGGAAGAGAAGTGACATAAAACTGCGTACTGCTTGTATTTTTAGGAAAGTAAATAGAAGTTACATTAAACTGCCTACTGCTCCATTTATAGCAAAATGAGATTCAGGTCAATTACCTGCTCAGAAGGTCTGAAGATTATTGCTTTCCCTTGCAAACTGTTTCTTAACTATTTGTTTCTAGGCAAAATGTATGCTCAAGATCAACGTCTGTATCTTTGCATCAGTAACAGATAGAGTTTGTAAACTTTTTCTAATAAAATGTGGAAATTTAATATCTTTTAATAGTTTTTTTACACAAGACAATTGAACTATTTAAGGACTAACGTTAATTTTATTAGTCAAGATGACTTATACTTACTAAATGTACGATTATTGAGTGAAATTCGTATAAATCGTACGAATTTTTGACAATTTTGTGAGCTCAATTGCATCTATGATTGGCCCTTGTTATTGTAGAGTGCAGATAAATAAGCAATTTGAGTGAAATGAAGTAATATGCTGCCAAAACTTATGCCTATAATCACTTCATTTTGAGAATAAAAGTCAAATTTATAATTTGAATGGGGAATATCATCTTTAAATCAGTAGTGAATCCATGCTTAATGCATTATAAAACTGTAAGCCAAATAACCAATAATTTATTCAAGCTTTGTAATTTCCTGTTGCTGATCCGCAAATTTATTGCTTATTAATGAAACACAAAAATATTGAATAAGGACCTATTGACAAAATAATTTACTGATAGGAATATTGCACAAGAATGCAATGTTAAGCAATGTTAAGTCCCAAGATTCGACATTATAAGCTTAAGTATGCTAACGCCATGTTTTTATGAGCGAAATGCTCAATATACATTAATGCTTTATTTTCTAGATATTATAATAACAATAAAATCACTTATTTTTCTCAAATCACATCTAAGACGTAATATTTAAATTAAAGGTCTATTCCAATTCATTTGTGGACAGAAGTTCGTTGTTGAGTAGTAGGGGTAATAATCTATCTTGGAGAATATAATTCTGCCAGAACTTGTGAAACGATTTTTCGTAGAAATTCACGGAATTAACGATACGTCAAACTAATTTTTGTATTGACAATGCGAAGTTAAAGCACTGTATTGAATTGTATTATGTGGAAAATATTGTTCCACAGTACTCCCACTTGCAGTTTAACTCTCATTTTCACATCAGCAAGTCTCAATTTGAGGTTTGCGACTCAACTTCGCTAATATAAGAGGTTTAGTGCTCGAAAACACACAACTGTATTTATATGGTTTGCTGCGCACAAAACATGTAGCATCAGGGACTTGGCTTTGACCTTTTTATTTCATCAGTATCACATATAATAAGCCTATAATTAATGTTCATGAGTAGGCAGAGGCAAACATTTATTAAGTGGCTTGATGAAGAAGAAATTAAACATTCTGACGTTTAATTTCAAAATAATCTTGTAATTCATTAATTATTATTGTTATACTTTAAAAAAAAGTTTAAGAGAACTTTGATTTGTTTTGTACATACATAACATAAGAAATAAATACAACTATTGTTTATCTTTTTTTACCAAGAGTGATTTTAGAACAAATGAAACTGAGATTTCCTTCATCATATTGAACCACTCTATCTAGAAGCTACAATACTTATGCCTGGTATTCTCTGCGCTCTTCTCGCAAACATTAAGGAAAATTCGCAAAATGAAACCAAAAATATTCCACAATAAATTGTTACAACCGTGTTTGCAAAACAATTTTCCGATAATATCATGAATTACATAAATTACTTTAAAAAATTAAATACTATTCATGCATTAATCATAAAAAGTTATTTCGTTCAAAAAGACGCACTCAGCGCTTAAATAATTCTTTTTACAAAACAACTGTTACACATTGATGTTTTGTACAAAATACAAAATAAATATTGATATTTTGTACAAAACTCTCAGTTTTTATCTATGGTAAGAATGAGAAAAATAATAATACATCAAACCTAAGTAATGAACTCTTTAATTACCCAAGCTTTCGCGGTGAAATCAAAGGAGCCTTCGTGCACTCGCTAACTTTGCAAAATTTTTACACAAATTTGCTTTTTTTATGCGGTTTTGTGTAGGAGAACAAAATGTCAAATAAAAGTTACTATTTCTGGTTCTATGAAAACAATTATAATTGTAGTGATTTCCAGTAAAACGTTCTTTTAAATTCTTTAAGGGTAATTAATATAAATTCATTTTTTAAATGTATAAATTATTGATGGAGATTATAATTGAGTTTTGAATTCAGATACGGTTGTCGATACTTCCTACCACCTGAAATGGGCTGTTTTTGACTCCGCAAAAAGACCGGGTCGTCCTCTCGAATGTGGAAGTAATACTGTTGGTAAATACCTCTCCTGCACAAAACTTTTTGGACTCCCTGAGTCCAACAGCGTCAACAATCTTTGCGAGATAACCATACGTTAGTTTATCCATTCATAACGAATACAGAACTCAAAATCGTTCATCAGGCCATCTTCAATTTCTGGTAACAAAGTGTCCTTCAATAAGTTCTCATCGTTTCTTTCAGCAACGACAGAAGTGTTGCGTTTTTGGTTTTTTGTGTCATAACTAAATTTATACTGTCGCAGTTAGTATGTGACTAGATTTCCCACACTTAAAGCAGGTGACATCCTTCTTATTACTATTGGGATCTAAGTGTTTAGCAGCAGAACTACGGCGATTTCGAGAAACAGCCGGATTAACTCTGGACACCTCGTCGATGTTATGCTCCCGGTGATTATTCTTTAGTCTCTCGTATTTCCGCAGGGCTTCTTTTAACTCCACAAGGCAGTGAGCATTGTAAAGATATTTTTTCAAAAATAGGTATTCCTCTGATAATGTATTGAATCAAGTCTTCCTCCTCGACAATTCCATATGTTGCAATTTCTCGCATATGAGGCACGTTTCCGCAGATTTTCTGGAATTCGTTCTTTAATGCGTTTTTCAATTGAGTTCAACTGCAGACGCTGGGAAAAGTCTTACTGTTTCCTTAAGAAAGCGCGAATTTGTTCCTGTCACCCAGTCCCAAAACTTCTAAGTACTCCTCGAACTGCTCAGTCCAGCAGTTAACGGAGCAATTACCATTTCCAATAAATACGGGTATAGAGTCCTCGACGTCTCTGAAGTTGTAACTTGAATGCGACCTGGGAATAGGTTGAACTTCTCCAATTCGTAATTCTCGCAGTTTCGGTTTCAATTGCAGAATTTCCTCTTTCTCCTTCTACATTCGTTGAAATTTTGCTTTCTCCACATTCAGTTGTTCCTCATCCTCACTGCTCTCCTCAGGCACGTCGTTATCGAGTGACTTTGAGTTATTAGCGCACTATTCTCTGGTGTTTGAAGCAAGTTCCGTAATCAAACCGACATAGTTATCATCCTGCTCTGCTTCTTCGACTCGAAGTTTAAGCTCTGGTACCGGTAGTAGGAAGTTTTAGGAATCTGAGAATACCTTTGAGTTTGGGTACCGTCGAAGATTCCAGAATCTCTATCTCCTTTTCAGACATTATTAAATTGTCACTACTCGAACTTAACTTGAAATCGAACCGCGGTATTAAATTGAAATATACACTCGACAGTCCAGCAGAACTTCTGAAATCGTAGGAGAGGTGGGCGCAAGAAATGAACCACGCGATTTAATTGCAGACGGCGTTATCTTTATAATATTTATCTTATATTATTTATCTTGTTATATTTACTTCCCAACGAAAGGAAGAGAAGTGACATAAAACTGCATACTGCTTGTATTTTAAGGAAAGTAAATAGAAGTTACATTAAACTGCCTACTGTTCCATTTATAGCAAAATGAGATTCAGGTCAATAACCTGCTCAGAAGGTCTGAAGATTATTGCTTTCCCCTGAAAACTGTTTCTTAACTATTTGTTTCTAGGCAAAATGTATGCTCAAGATCAACGTCTGTATCTTTGCATCTGTAACAGATAGAGTTTTAGACTTTTTGTAATAAAATGTGGAAATTTAATATCTTTTAATAGTTTTTTTACACAAGACAATTGAACTATTTAAGGACTAACGTTAATTTTATTAGTTACTTACTAAGTGGATGATTATTGAGTGAAATTCTTATAAATCGTACGAATTTTTGACAATTTTGTGGGCAAAATTTCATCTATGATTGGCCCTTGTTATTATAGAGTGCAGATAAATTAGCAATTGCGAATGAAATGAAGTAATATGCTGCCAAAAGTTATACCTATAATCACTTCGTTTTGTGAATAAAAGTCAAATTTATAATTTGAATGGGGAATATCATCTTTAAATCAGTAGTGAATCCATGCTTAATGCATTACAAAACTGTAAGCCAAATAACCAATAATCTATTCAGGTTTTGTAATTTCCTGTTGCTGATCCGCAAATTTGATGGCTGGGTGATGTGGGAACAGGGTAGGCACTGATTGGCATCAACCTGGCGATGCCCAGCTGCAGTAACTGTCTTCCACACACCAATTGTGCTTATTCTACCTCCACGTTGGTAGCCATCGGGTACTGGTTGTTGTTCACCCGAACTCAACCTGCTAAACCTAAATCAAAAATCAGTTACGAACCAACAGAATGCCTCGGATATGGATGGATTCACTGTTGACGACCCACGCAAACGAAAAAAGGATAATGCTCTACGGCTATGCACGTGGAATGTGAGGTCCCTAAACAGACCACGTGCAGCCGATGAACTTGCGGAGGCCCTGGACTGCTATAAAGCAGACATTACCGCAATTCAGGAAATGCGGTGGGATGGACCGGGCAAGAGACGGGTGAGAAACTGCGACATATACCACGGCGACTGCTACAGGGAGAGAGGGAAACGCTTATTTGGATGCGGTTTTGTTGTTCGAGGCAGACTTAGACAAAAAGTCTTAAGCTTCCAATACATAAGCGAACGCCTCATAATAATCCGCATCAAGGCTAAATTCGGGAATATAAGCCTCATATGCGCCCACGCCCCGACAGAGGAAAAAGATGACAGCAGTAAAGATGACTTCTATCACCTCCTAGAAAGGACATATGATCGATGCCCCAGCTACGACACCAAGATAGTTCTAGGAGATTTTAACACTCAGCTGGGAAGAGAAGAAGTCTTTGCTAAAGTCATCGGAAGACACAGCCTGCACGCCAACACCTCCGGAAACGGACTCAGGCTAGTTGACTTCGCCTCGGGGCGAAATCTCTCTGTGGCCAGCACGCGGTTCCCACACCTCGACATTCATAAGGGTACCTGGTGATCACCTGATCAATCAACCGTCAACCAGATTGATCACGTTGCGATCGACGTCAGACACTCCAACAATATTCTAGATGTCCGAGCCTTCCGAGGTGCAAACATCGACTCGGATCATCACCTTGTTGTAGCCAAGGTAAGAACCTGGATATCGAGAGAGCAACGGAGTCAGGCCAAGACGGTTTGATGTCGGAAATCTACAATCGCAGCCGATCGCTAGAGCCTTTGCCGATCGATTCTCCCTGAAACTATCTCAAACTCATCAAAGAGGGCGCCACTGATGTGCTGGGTTTTACGCCACCACCTAAGAGGAACCCATGGTTTGACGACGAGTGTAGGCAGGCGCATGCATCCAAACAAGAAGCATACAAGGCAACGCTGCATCAAACGACGAGAGCTGTTTGTGAGCTCTACAAACAGAGAAGAAGGGAAGAGAACCGCCTTCTCAGAAGAAAAAAGAAAGAGCACGAGAAGCGCGCGGTCGAGGAAATGGAGAGGTGCTATGGCAGAAATAGCGTCCGAAATTTTTGCCACAGGATAAAACAGTTATCCGGTGGTTATAAGCCTCGGACAGAAGCCTGCCGGGACCAAAATGGACAACTAGTGGTAGAGTCGCAGTCGGTGCTGAGAATCTGGAAGGCTCATTTCTGCAGACTCCTTAGCGGCGACACAAATTCCGCTGTTAGGCAGAATGTCCCACTAAATTTGGACGACGATGGCCAAGAATTCCGTCCCCCGATTTCGACGAGGTCAAGATAGCAATATCGAGACTGAAATCGAACAAAGCTGCTGGCGCGGACGGACTATCCGCAGAGCTGTTCAAAGCGGCTGGGGATGAGCTGGTTGGATGCATGCACCAGCTCATCTGTGAGATATGGTCGGAGGAAAGCATGCCTGACGAGTGGAATCTCAGCATCGTTTGTCTGGTCCACAAGAAAGGAGATCCCTTCGACTGCGCCAACTACCGAGGGATAAGTCCCCTTAGCATCGCATATAAGATTCTTTCTGCCGTACTGTGTGAGCGCCTGAAACCGTTCGTCAAAAACCTGATAGGTCCTTATCAGTGTGGTTTCAGGCCAGGGAAGTCCACAATCGACCAGATCTTCACACTGCGGCAGATCCTGGAGAAGTCCCAAGAAGTACAAATTGACACCCACCATCTATTTGTCGATTTCAAGGCCGCGTATGACAGCGTGCATAGAGACGAGCTATACAGTGCCATGTCTAGTTTTGGCATCCCTACCAAACTCGTCAGATTGTGTAGGATGGCGATGGAGAACTCTCGCTGCTCCGTCAAGGTTGGTAGCGAACTCACCGAGACCTTCGATGTCAAAAAAGGATTTAGACAAGGCGACTCGCTGTCATGCGACTTCTTTAACATCATCCTTGAGGGGATCGTGCGGAACTCACACGTCAACACCAAAGGTACGATCCTCCACAAGTCCGTTCAATTGCTAGCTTATGCGGACGACATTGACGTGATCGGCCGAACTCAGCGAGCCGTCAATGAGGCGTTTGCTAGCATTGAAACGGAAGCGGCTAAAGTGGGACTGGTGCTAAACGAGGGCAAAACGAAATATATTCTGTCATCGAAGAAGGACGCAGAACATCAACGTCTCGGACAGAGCGTCACTATGGGCAGCAGACACTTCGAGGTAGCGAAGGACTTCATCTATCTTGGCTCCGCGGTGAATAGGGACAACAACATCAGTACCGAAATCAAGCTCAGAATCACTCTTGCCAATCGCTGTTTCTTTGGGCTCAAGAGGCAATTGAGTAATAAAGTAGGAAGTTTTAGGAATCTGAGAATACCTTTGAGTTTGGGTACCGTCGAAGATTCCAGAATCTTTATCTCCTTTTCAGACATTATTAAATTGTCACTACTCGAAATTAACTTGTAATCGAACCGCGGTATTAAATTGAAATATACACTCGACAGTCCAGCAGAACTTCTGAAATCGTAGGAGAGGTGGGCGCAAAAAATGAACCACGCGATTTAATTGCAGACGGCGTTATCTTAATAATATTTATCTTATATTATTTATCTTGTTATATTTATTTCCCAACGAAAGGAAGAGAAGTGACATAAAACTGCGTACTGCTTGTATTTTTAGGAAAGTAAATAGAAGTTACATTAAACTGCCTACTGCTCCATTTATAGCAAAATGAGATTCAGGTCAATTACCTGCTCAGAAGGTCTGAAGATTATTGCTTTCCCTTGCAAACTGTTTCTTAACTATTTGTTTCTAGGCAAAATGTATGCTCAAGATCAACGTCTGTATCTTTGCATCAGTAACAGATAGAGTTTGTAAACTTTTTCTAATAAAATGTGGAAATTTAATATCTTTTAATAGTTTTTTTACACAAGACAATTGAACTATTTAAGGACTAACGTTAATTTTATTAGTCAAGATGACTTATACTTACTAAATGTACGATTATTGAGTGAAATTCGTATAAATCGTACGAATTTTTGACAATTTTGTGAGCTCAATTGCATCTATGATTGGCCCTTGTTATTGTAGAGTGCAGATAAATAAGCAATTTGAGTGAAATGAAGTAATATGCTGCCAAAACTTATGCCTATAATCACTTCATTTTGAGAATAAAAGTCAAATTTATAATTTGAATGGGGAATATCATCTTTAAATCAGTAGTGAATCCATGCTTAATGCATTATAAAACTGTAAGCCAAATAACCAATAATTTATTCAAGCTTTGTAATTTCCTGTTGCTGATCCGCAAATTTATTGCTTATTAATGAAACACAAAAATATTGAATAAGGACCTATTGACAAAATAATTTACTGATAGGAATATTGCACAAGAATGCAATGTTAAGCAATGTTAAGTCCCAAGATTCGACATTATAAGCTTAAGTATGCTAACGCCATGTTTTTATGAGCGAAATGCTCAATATACATTAATGCTTTATTTTCTAGATATTATAATAACAATAAAATCACTTATTTTTCTCAAATCACATCTAAGACGTAATATTTAAATTAAAGGTCTATTCCAATTCATTTGTGGACAGAAGTTCGTTGTTGAGTAGTAGGGGTAATAATCTATCTTGGAGAATATAATTCTGCCAGAACTTGTGAAACGATTTTTCGTAGAAATTCACGGAATTAACGATACGTCAAACTAATTTTTGTATTGACAATGCGAAGTTAAAGCACTGTATTGAATTGTATTATGTGGAAAATATTGTTCCACAGTACTCCCACTTGCAGTTTAACTCTCATTTTCACATCAGCAAGTCTCAATTTGAGGTTTGCGACTCAACTTCGCTAATATAAGAGGTTTAGTGCTCGAAAACACACAACTGTATTTATATGGTTTGCTGCGCACAAAACATGTAGCATCAGGGACTTGGCTTTGACCTTTTTATTTCATCAGTATCACATATAATAAGCCTATAATTAATGTTCATGAGTAGGCAGAGGCAAACATTTATTAAGTGGCTTGATGAAGAAGAAATTAAACATTCTGACGTTTAATTTCAAAATAATCTTGTAATTCATTAATTATTATTGTTATACTTTAAAAAAAAGTTTAAGAGAACTTTGATTTGTTTTGTACATACATAACATAAGAAATAAATACAACTATTGTTTATCTTTTTTTACCAAGAGTGATTTTAGAACAAATGAAACTGAGATTTCCTTCATCATATTGAACCACTCTATCTAGAAGCTACAATACTTATGCCTGGTATTCTCTGCGCTCTTCTCGCAAACATTAAGGAAAATTCGCAAAATGAAACCAAAAATATTCCACAATAAATTGTTACAACCGTGTTTGCAAAACAATTTTCCGATAATATCATGAATTACATAAATTACTTTAAAAAATTAAATACTATTCATGCATTAATCATAAAAAGTTATTTCGTTCAAAAAGACGCACTCAGCGCTTAAATAATTCTTTTTACAAAACAACTGTTACACATTGATGTTTTGTACAAAATACAAAATAAATATTGATATTTTGTACAAAACTCTCAGTTTTTATCTATGGTAAGAATGAGAAAAATAATAATACATCAAACCTAAGTAATGAACTCTTTAATTACCCAAGCTTTCGCGGTGAAATCAAAGGAGCCTTCGTGCACTCGCTAACTTTGCAAAATTTTTACACAAATTTGCTTTTTTTATGCGGTTTTGTGTAGGAGAACAAAATGTCAAATAAAAGTTACTATTTCTGGTTCTATGAAAACAATTATAATTGTAGTGATTTCCAGTAAAACGTTCTTTTAAATTCTTTAAGGGTAATTAATATAAATTCATTTTTTAAATGTATAAATTATTGATGGAGATTATAATTGAGTTTTGAATTCAGATACGGTTGTCGATACTTCCTACCACCTGAAATGGGCTGTTTTTGACTCCGCAAAAAGACCGGGTCGTCCTCTCGAATGTGGAAGTAATACTGTTGGTAAATACCTCTCCTGCACAAAACTTTTTGGACTCCCTGAGTCCAACAGCGTCAACAATCTTTGCGAGATAACCATACGTTAGTTTATCCATTCATAACGAATACAGAACTCAAAATCGTTCATCAGGCCATCTTCAATTTCTGGTAACAAAGTGTCCTTCAATAAGTTCTCATCGTTTCTTTCAGCAACGACAGAAGTGTTGCGTTTTTGGTTTTTTGTGTCATAACTAAATTTATACTGTCGCAGTTAGTATGTGACTAGATTTCCCACACTTAAAGCAGGTGACATCCTTCTTATTACTATTGGGATCTAAGTGTTTAGCAGCAGAACTACGGCGATTTCGAGAAACAGCCGGATTAACTCTGGACACCTCGTCGATGTTATGCTCCCGGTGATTATTCTTTAGTCTCTCGTATTTCCGCAGGGCTTCTTTTAACTCCACAAGGCAGTGAGCATTGTAAAGATATTTTTTCAAAAATAGGTATTCCTCTGATAATGTATTGAATCAAGTCTTCCTCCTCGACAATTCCATATGTTGCAATTTCTCGCATATGAGGCACGTTTCCGCAGATTTTCTGGAATTCGTTCTTTAATGCGTTTTTCAATTGAGTTCAACTGCAGACGCTGGGAAAAGTCTTACTGTTTCCTTAAGAAAGCGCGAATTTGTTCCTGTCACCCAGTCCCAAAACTTCTAAGTACTCCTCGAACTGCTCAGTCCAGCAGTTAACGGAGCAATTACCATTTCCAATAAATACGGGTATAGAGTCCTCGACGTCTCTGAAGTTGTAACTTGAATGCGACCTGGGAATAGGTTGAACTTCTCCAATTCGTAATTCTCGCAGTTTCGGTTTCAATTGCAGAATTTCCTCTTTCTCCTTCTACATTCGTTGAAATTTTGCTTTCTCCACATTCAGTTGTTCCTCATCCTCACTGCTCTCCTCAGGCACGTCGTTATCGAGTGACTTTGAGTTATTAGCGCACTATTCTCTGGTGTTTGAAGCAAGTTCCGTAATCAAACCGACATAGTTATCATCCTGCTCTGCTTCTTCGACTCGAAGTTTAAGCTCTGGTACCGGTAGTAGGAAGTTTTAGGAATCTGAGAATACCTTTGAGTTTGGGTACCGTCGAAGATTCCAGAATCTCTATCTCCTTTTCAGACATTATTAAATTGTCACTACTCGAACTTAACTTGAAATCGAACCGCGGTATTAAATTGAAATATACACTCGACAGTCCAGCAGAACTTCTGAAATCGTAGGAGAGGTGGGCGCAAGAAATGAACCACGCGATTTAATTGCAGACGGCGTTATCTTTATAATATTTATCTTATATTATTTATCTTGTTATATTTACTTCCCAACGAAAGGAAGAGAAGTGACATAAAACTGCATACTGCTTGTATTTTAAGGAAAGTAAATAGAAGTTACATTAAACTGCCTACTGTTCCATTTATAGCAAAATGAGATTCAGGTCAATAACCTGCTCAGAAGGTCTGAAGATTATTGCTTTCCCCTGAAAACTGTTTCTTAACTATTTGTTTCTAGGCAAAATGTATGCTCAAGATCAACGTCTGTATCTTTGCATCTGTAACAGATAGAGTTTTAGACTTTTTGTAATAAAATGTGGAAATTTAATATCTTTTAATAGTTTTTTTACACAAGACAATTGAACTATTTAAGGACTAACGTTAATTTTATTAGTTACTTACTAAGTGGATGATTATTGAGTGAAATTCTTATAAATCGTACGAATTTTTGACAATTTTGTGGGCAAAATTTCATCTATGATTGGCCCTTGTTATTATAGAGTGCAGATAAATTAGCAATTGCGAATGAAATGAAGTAATATGCTGCCAAAAGTTATACCTATAATCACTTCGTTTTGTGAATAAAAGTCAAATTTATAATTTGAATGGGGAATATCATCTTTAAATCAGTAGTGAATCCATGCTTAATGCATTACAAAACTGTAAGCCAAATAACCAATAATCTATTCAGGTTTTGTAATTTCCTGTTGCTGATCCGCAAATTTGATGGCTGGGTGATGTGGGAACAGGGTAGGCACTGATTGGCATCAACCTGGCGATGCCCAGCTGCAGTAACTGTCTTCCACACACCAATTGTGCTTATTCTACCTCCACGTTGGTAGCCATCGGGTACTGGTTGTTGTTCACCCGAACTCAACCTGCTAAACCTAAATCAAAAATCAGTTACGAACCAACAGAATGCCTCGGATATGGATGGATTCACTGTTGACGACCCACGCAAACGAAAAAAGGATAATGCTCTACGGCTATGCACGTGGAATGTGAGGTCCCTAAACAGACCACGTGCAGCCGATGAACTTGCGGAGGCCCTGGACTGCTATAAAGCAGACATTACCGCAATTCAGGAAATGCGGTGGGATGGACCGGGCAAGAGACGGGTGAGAAACTGCGACATATACCACGGCGACTGCTACAGGGAGAGAGGGAAACGCTTATTTGGATGCGGTTTTGTTGTTCGAGGCAGACTTAGACAAAAAGTCTTAAGCTTCCAATACATAAGCGAACGCCTCATAATAATCCGCATCAAGGCTAAATTCGGGAATATAAGCCTCATATGCGCCCACGCCCCGACAGAGGAAAAAGATGACAGCAGTAAAGATGACTTCTATCACCTCCTAGAAAGGACATATGATCGATGCCCCAGCTACGACACCAAGATAGTTCTAGGAGATTTTAACACTCAGCTGGGAAGAGAAGAAGTCTTTGCTAAAGTCATCGGAAGACACAGCCTGCACGCCAACACCTCCGGAAACGGACTCAGGCTAGTTGACTTCGCCTCGGGGCGAAATCTCTCTGTGGCCAGCACGCGGTTCCCACACCTCGACATTCATAAGGGTACCTGGTGATCACCTGATCAATCAACCGTCAACCAGATTGATCACGTTGCGATCGACGTCAGACACTCCAACAATATTCTAGATGTCCGAGCCTTCCGAGGTGCAAACATCGACTCGGATCATCACCTTGTTGTAGCCAAGGTAAGAACCTGGATATCGAGAGAGCAACGGAGTCAGGCCAAGACGGTTTGATGTCGGAAATCTACAATCGCAGCCGATCGCTAGAGCCTTTGCCGATCGATTCTCCCTGAAACTATCTCAAACTCATCAAAGAGGGCGCCACTGATGTGCTGGGTTTTACGCCACCACCTAAGAGGAACCCATGGTTTGACGACGAGTGTAGGCAGGCGCATGCATCCAAACAAGAAGCATACAAGGCAACGCTGCATCAAACGACGAGAGCTGTTTGTGAGCTCTACAAACAGAGAAGAAGGGAAGAGAACCGCCTTCTCAGAAGAAAAAAGAAAGAGCACGAGAAGCGCGCGGTCGAGGAAATGGAGAGGTGCTATGGCAGAAATAGCGTCCGAAATTTTTGCCACAGGATAAAACAGTTATCCGGTGGTTATAAGCCTCGGACAGAAGCCTGCCGGGACCAAAATGGACAACTAGTGGTAGAGTCGCAGTCGGTGCTGAGAATCTGGAAGGCTCATTTCTGCAGACTCCTTAGCGGCGACACAAATTCCGCTGTTAGGCAGAATGTCCCACTAAATTTGGACGACGATGGCCAAGAATTCCGTCCCCCGATTTCGACGAGGTCAAGATAGCAATATCGAGACTGAAATCGAACAAAGCTGCTGGCGCGGACGGACTATCCGCAGAGCTGTTCAAAGCGGCTGGGGATGAGCTGGTTGGATGCATGCACCAGCTCATCTGTGAGATATGGTCGGAGGAAAGCATGCCTGACGAGTGGAATCTCAGCATCGTTTGTCTGGTCCACAAGAAAGGAGATCCCTTCGACTGCGCCAACTACCGAGGGATAAGTCCCCTTAGCATCGCATATAAGATTCTTTCTGCCGTACTGTGTGAGCGCCTGAAACCGTTCGTCAAAAACCTGATAGGTCCTTATCAGTGTGGTTTCAGGCCAGGGAAGTCCACAATCGACCAGATCTTCACACTGCGGCAGATCCTGGAGAAGTCCCAAGAAGTACAAATTGACACCCACCATCTATTTGTCGATTTCAAGGCCGCGTATGACAGCGTGCATAGAGACGAGCTATACAGTGCCATGTCTAGTTTTGGCATCCCTACCAAACTCGTCAGATTGTGTAGGATGGCGATGGAGAACTCTCGCTGCTCCGTCAAGGTTGGTAGCGAACTCACCGAGACCTTCGATGTCAAAAAAGGATTTAGACAAGGCGACTCGCTGTCATGCGACTTCTTTAACATCATCCTTGAGGGGATCGTGCGGAACTCACACGTCAACACCAAAGGTACGATCCTCCACAAGTCCGTTCAATTGCTAGCTTATGCGGACGACATTGACGTGATCGGCCGAACTCAGCGAGCCGTCAATGAGGCGTTTGCTAGCATTGAAACGGAAGCGGCTAAAGTGGGACTGGTGCTAAACGAGGGCAAAACGAAATATATTCTGTCATCGAAGAAGGACGCAGAACATCAACGTCTCGGACAGAGCGTCACTATGGGCAGCAGACACTTCGAGGTAGCGAAGGACTTCATCTATCTTGGCTCCGCGGTGAATAGGGACAACAACATCAGTACCGAAATCAAGCTCAGAATCACTCTTGCCAATCGCTGTTTCTTTGGGCTCAAGAGGCAATTGAGTAATAAAGTAGGAAGTTTTAGGAATCTGAGAATACCTTTGAGTTTGGGTACCGTCGAAGATTCCAGAATCTTTATCTCCTTTTCAGACATTATTAAATTGTCACTACTCGAAATTAACTTGTAATCGAACCGCGGTATTAAATTGAAATATACACTCGACAGTCCAGCAGAACTTCTGAAATCGTAGGAGAGGTGGGCGCAAAAAATGAACCACGCGATTTAATTGCAGACGGCGTTATCTTAATAATATTTATCTTATATTATTTATCTTGTTATATTTATTTCCCAACGAAAGGAAGAGAAGTGACATAAAACTGCGTACTGCTTGTATTTTTAGGAAAGTAAATAGAAGTTACATTAAACTGCCTACTGCTCCATTTATAGCAAAATGAGATTCAGGTCAATTACCTGCTCAGAAGGTCTGAAGATTATTGCTTTCCCTTGCAAACTGTTTCTTAACTATTTGTTTCTAGGCAAAATGTATGCTCAAGATCAACGTCTGTATCTTTGCATCAGTAACAGATAGAGTTTGTAAACTTTTTCTAATAAAATGTGGAAATTTAATATCTTTTAATAGTTTTTTTACACAAGACAATTGAACTATTTAAGGACTAACGTTAATTTTATTAGTCAAGATGACTTATACTTACTAAATGTACGATTATTGAGTGAAATTCGTATAAATCGTACGAATTTTTGACAATTTTGTGAGCTCAATTGCATCTATGATTGGCCCTTGTTATTGTAGAGTGCAGATAAATAAGCAATTTGAGTGAAATGAAGTAATATGCTGCCAAAACTTATGCCTATAATCACTTCATTTTGAGAATAAAAGTCAAATTTATAATTTGAATGGGGAATATCATCTTTAAATCAGTAGTGAATCCATGCTTAATGCATTATAAAACTGTAAGCCAAATAACCAATAATTTATTCAAGCTTTGTAATTTCCTGTTGCTGATCCGCAAATTTATTGCTTATTAATGAAACACAAAAATATTGAATAAGGACCTATTGACAAAATAATTTACTGATAGGAATATTGCACAAGAATGCAATGTTAAGCAATGTTAAGTCCCAAGATTCGACATTATAAGCTTAAGTATGCTAACGCCATGTTTTTATGAGCGAAATGCTCAATATACATTAATGCTTTATTTTCTAGATATTATAATAACAATAAAATCACTTATTTTTCTCAAATCACATCTAAGACGTAATATTTAAATTAAAGGTCTATTCCAATTCATTTGTGGACAGAAGTTCGTTGTTGAGTAGTAGGGGTAATAATCTATCTTGGAGAATATAATTCTGCCAGAACTTGTGAAACGATTTTTCGTAGAAATTCACGGAATTAACGATACGTCAAACTAATTTTTGTATTGACAATGCGAAGTTAAAGCACTGTATTGAATTGTATTATGTGGAAAATATTGTTCCACAGTACTCCCACTTGCAGTTTAACTCTCATTTTCACATCAGCAAGTCTCAATTTGAGGTTTGCGACTCAACTTCGCTAATATAAGAGGTTTAGTGCTCGAAAACACACAACTGTATTTATATGGTTTGCTGCGCACAAAACATGTAGCATCAGGGACTTGGCTTTGACCTTTTTATTTCATCAGTATCACATATAATAAGCCTATAATTAATGTTCATGAGTAGGCAGAGGCAAACATTTATTAAGTGGCTTGATGAAGAAGAAATTAAACATTCTGACGTTTAATTTCAAAATAATCTTGTAATTCATTAATTATTATTGTTATACTTTAAAAAAAAGTTTAAGAGAACTTTGATTTGTTTTGTACATACATAACATAAGAAATAAATACAACTATTGTTTATCTTTTTTTACCAAGAGTGATTTTAGAACAAATGAAACTGAGATTTCCTTCATCATATTGAACCACTCTATCTAGAAGCTACAATACTTATGCCTGGTATTCTCTGCGCTCTTCTCGCAAACATTAAGGAAAATTCGCAAAATGAAACCAAAAATATTCCACAATAAATTGTTACAACCGTGTTTGCAAAACAATTTTCCGATAATATCATGAATTACATAAATTACTTTAAAAAATTAAATACTATTCATGCATTAATCATAAAAAGTTATTTCGTTCAAAAAGACGCACTCAGCGCTTAAATAATTCTTTTTACAAAACAACTGTTACACATTGATGTTTTGTACAAAATACAAAATAAATATTGATATTTTGTACAAAACTCTCAGTTTTTATCTATGGTAAGAATGAGAAAAATAATAATACATCAAACCTAAGTAATGAACTCTTTAATTACCCAAGCTTTCGCGGTGAAATCAAAGGAGCCTTCGTGCACTCGCTAACTTTGCAAAATTTTTACACAAATTTGCTTTTTTTATGCGGTTTTGTGTAGGAGAACAAAATGGCAAATAAAAGTTACTATTTCTGGTTCTATGAAAACAATTATAATTGTAGTGATTTCCAGTAAAACGTTCTTTTAAATTCTTTAAGGGTAATTAATATAAATTCATTTTTTAAATGTATAAATTATTGATGGAGATTATAATTGAGTTTTGAATTCAGATACGGTTGTCGATACTTCCTACCACCTGAAATGGGCTGTTTTTGACTCCGCAAAAAGACCGGGTCGTCCTCTCGAATGTGGAAGTAATACTGTTGGTAAATACCTCTCCTGCACAAAACTTTTTGGACTCCCTGAGTCCAACAGCGTCAACAATCTTTGCGAGATAACCATACGTTAGTTTATCCATTCATAACGAATACAGAACTCAAAATCGTTCATCAGGCCATCTTCAATTTCTGGTAACAAAGTGTCCTTCAATAAGTTCTCATCGTTTCTTTCAGCAACGACAGAAGTGTTGCGTTTTTGGTTTTTTGTGTCATAACTAAATTTATACTGTCGCAGTTAGTATGTGACTAGATTTCCCACACTTAAAGCAGGTGACATCCTTCTTATTACTATTGGGATCTAAGTGTTTAGCAGCAGAACTACGGCGATTTCGAGAAACAGCCGGATTAACTCTGGACACCTCGTCGATGTTATGCTCCCGGTGATTATTCTTTAGTCTCTCGTATTTCCGCAGGGCTTCTTTTAACTCCACAAGGCAGTGAGCATTGTAAAGATATTTTTTCAAAAATAGGTATTCCTCTGATAATGTATTGAATCAAGTCTTCCTCCTCGACAATTCCATATGTTGCAATTTCTCGCATATGAGGCACGTTTCCGCAGATTTTCTGGAATTCGTTCTTTAATGCGTTTTTCAATTGAGTTCAACTGCAGACGCTGGGAAAAGTCTTACTGTTTCCTTAAGAAAGCGCGAATTTGTTCCTGTCACCCAGTCCCAAAACTTCTAAGTACTCCTCGAACTGCTCAGTCCAGCAGTTAACGGAGCAATTACCATTTCCAATAAATACGGGTATAGAGTCCTCGACGTCTCTGAAGTTGTAACTTGAATGCGACCTGGGAATAGGTTGAACTTCTCCAATTCGTAATTCTCGCAGTTTCGGTTTCAATTGCAGAATTTCCTCTTTCTCCTTCTACATTCGTTGAAATTTTGCTTTCTCCACATTCAGTTGTTCCTCATCCTCACTGCTCTCCTCAGGCACGTCGTTATCGAGTGACTTTGAGTTATTAGCGCACTATTCTCTGGTGTTTGAAGCAAGTTCCGTAATCAAACCGACATAGTTATCATCCTGCTCTGCTTCTTCGACTCGAAGTTTAAGCTCTGGTACCGGTAGTAGGAAGTTTTAGGAATCTGAGAATACCTTTGAGTTTGGGTACCGTCGAAGATTCCAGAATCTCTATCTCCTTTTCAGACATTATTAAATTGTCACTACTCGAACTTAACTTGAAATCGAACCGCGGTATTAAATTGAAATATACACTCGACAGTCCAGCAGAACTTCTGAAATCGTAGGAGAGGTGGGCGCAAGAAATGAACCACGCGATTTAATTGCAGACGGCGTTATCTTTATAATATTTATCTTATATTATTTATCTTGTTATATTTACTTCCCAACGAAAGGAAGAGAAGTGACATAAAACTGCATACTGCTTGTATTTTAAGGAAAGTAAATAGAAGTTACATTAAACTGCCTACTGTTCCATTTATAGCAAAATGAGATTCAGGTCAATAACCTGCTCAGAAGGTCTGAAGATTATTGCTTTCCCCTGAAAACTGTTTCTTAACTATTTGTTTCTAGGCAAAATGTATGCTCAAGATCAACGTCTGTATCTTTGCATCTGTAACAGATAGAGTTTTAGACTTTTTGTAATAAAATGTGGAAATTTAATATCTTTTAATAGTTTTTTTACACAAGACAATTGAACTATTTAAGGACTAACGTTAATTTTATTAGTTACTTACTAAGTGGATGATTATTGAGTGAAATTCTTATAAATCGTACGAATTTTTGACAATTTTGTGGGCAAAATTTCATCTATGATTGGCCCTTGTTATTATAGAGTGCAGATAAATTAGCAATTGCGAATGAAATGAAGTAATATGCTGCCAAAAGTTATACCTATAATCACTTCGTTTTGTGAATAAAAGTCAAATTTATAATTTGAATGGGGAATATCATCTTTAAATCAGTAGTGAATCCATGCTTAATGCATTACAAAACTGTAAGCCAAATAACCAATAATCTATTCAGGTTTTGTAATTTCCTGTTGCTGATCCGCAAATTTGATGGCTGGGTGATGTGGGAACAGGGTAGGCACTGATTGGCATCAACCTGGCGATGCCCAGCTGCAGTAACTGTCTTCCACACACCAATTGTGCTTATTCTACCTCCACGTTGGTAGCCATCGGGTACTGGTTGTTGTTCACCCGAACTCAACCTGCTAAACCTAAATCAAAAATCAGTTACGAACCAACAGAATGCCTCGGATATGGATGGATTCACTGTTGACGACCCACGCAAACGAAAAAAGGATAATGCTCTACGGCTATGCACGTGGAATGTGAGGTCCCTAAACAGACCACGTGCAGCCGATGAACTTGCGGAGGCCCTGGACTGCTATAAAGCAGACATTACCGCAATTCAGGAAATGCGGTGGGATGGACCGGGCAAGAGACGGGTGAGAAACTGCGACATATACCACGGCGACTGCTACAGGGAGAGAGGGAAACGCTTATTTGGATGCGGTTTTGTTGTTCGAGGCAGACTTAGACAAAAAGTCTTAAGCTTCCAATACATAAGCGAACGCCTCATAATAATCCGCATCAAGGCTAAATTCGGGAATATAAGCCTCATATGCGCCCACGCCCCGACAGAGGAAAAAGATGACAGCAGTAAAGATGACTTCTATCACCTCCTAGAAAGGACATATGATCGATGCCCCAGCTACGACACCAAGATAGTTCTAGGAGATTTTAACACTCAGCTGGGAAGAGAAGAAGTCTTTGCTAAAGTCATCGGAAGACACAGCCTGCACGCCAACACCTCCGGAAACGGACTCAGGCTAGTTGACTTCGCCTCGGGGCGAAATCTCTCTGTGGCCAGCACGCGGTTCCCACACCTCGACATTCATAAGGGTACCTGGTGATCACCTGATCAATCAACCGTCAACCAGATTGATCACGTTGCGATCGACGTCAGACACTCCAACAATATTCTAGATGTCCGAGCCTTCCGAGGTGCAAACATCGACTCGGATCATCACCTTGTTGTAGCCAAGGTAAGAACCTGGATATCGAGAGAGCAACGGAGTCAGGCCAAGACGGTTTGATGTCGGAAATCTACAATCGCAGCCGATCGCTAGAGCCTTTGCCGATCGATTCTCCCTGAAACTATCTCAAACTCATCAAAGAGGGCGCCACTGATGTGCTGGGTTTTACGCCACCACCTAAGAGGAACCCATGGTTTGACGACGAGTGTAGGCAGGCGCATGCATCCAAACAAGAAGCATACAAGGCAACGCTGCATCAAACGACGAGAGCTGTTTGTGAGCTCTACAAACAGAGAAGAAGGGAAGAGAACCGCCTTCTCAGAAGAAAAAAGAAAGAGCACGAGAAGCGCGCGGTCGAGGAAATGGAGAGGTGCTATGGCAGAAATAGCGTCCGAAATTTTTGCCACAGGATAAAACAGTTATCCGGTGGTTATAAGCCTCGGACAGAAGCCTGCCGGGACCAAAATGGACAACTAGTGGTAGAGTCGCAGTCGGTGCTGAGAATCTGGAAGGCTCATTTCTGCAGACTCCTTAGCGGCGACACAAATTCCGCTGTTAGGCAGAATGTCCCACTAAATTTGGACGACGATGGCCAAGAATTCCGTCCCCCGATTTCGACGAGGTCAAGATAGCAATATCGAGACTGAAATCGAACAAAGCTGCTGGCGCGGACGGACTATCCGCAGAGCTGTTCAAAGCGGCTGGGGATGAGCTGGTTGGATGCATGCACCAGCTCATCTGTGAGATATGGTCGGAGGAAAGCATGCCTGACGAGTGGAATCTCAGCATCGTTTGTCTGGTCCACAAGAAAGGAGATCCCTTCGACTGCGCCAACTACCGAGGGATAAGTCCCCTTAGCATCGCATATAAGATTCTTTCTGCCGTACTGTGTGAGCGCCTGAAACCGTTCGTCAAAAACCTGATAGGTCCTTATCAGTGTGGTTTCAGGCCAGGGAAGTCCACAATCGACCAGATCTTCACACTGCGGCAGATCCTGGAGAAGTCCCAAGAAGTACAAATTGACACCCACCATCTATTTGTCGATTTCAAGGCCGCGTATGACAGCGTGCATAGAGACGAGCTATACAGTGCCATGTCTAGTTTTGGCATCCCTACCAAACTCGTCAGATTGTGTAGGATGGCGATGGAGAACTCTCGCTGCTCCGTCAAGGTTGGTAGCGAACTCACCGAGACCTTCGATGTCAAAAAAGGATTTAGACAAGGCGACTCGCTGTCATGCGACTTCTTTAACATCATCCTTGAGGGGATCGTGCGGAACTCACACGTCAACACCAAAGGTACGATCCTCCACAAGTCCGTTCAATTGCTAGCTTATGCGGACGACATTGACGTGATCGGCCGAACTCAGCGAGCCGTCAATGAGGCGTTTGCTAGCATTGAAACGGAAGCGGCTAAAGTGGGACTGGTGCTAAACGAGGGCAAAACGAAATATATTCTGTCATCGAAGAAGGACGCAGAACATCAACGTCTCGGACAGAGCGTCACTATGGGCAGCAGACACTTCGAGGTAGCGAAGGACTTCATCTATCTTGGCTCCGCGGTGAATAGGGACAACAACATCAGTACCGAAATCAAGCTCAGAATCACTCTTGCCAATCGCTGTTTCTTTGGGCTCAAGAGGCAATTGAGTAATAAAGCCCTCTCCCGAACGACCAAAGTGACTTTGTACAACACCTTGATCATCCCAGTCCTGCTTTACGGCGCAGAAACCTGGACGCTACTAAAAGCGGATGAGGAAGCCATTGGTCTCTTCGAGAGAAAAGTTCTGCGTGCGATTTTTTGGTCCTGTTTGCGTTGATGGCATCTGGAGGAGAAGATTGAACCACGAACTGTATGGGCTGTACGGCGTTATGAGCCTAGTCAAGCGTCTACGGATACAACGCTTAAGGTGGCTAGGCCATGTAGAGCGCATGGACAGCACTGCTCCGGCCCGAAGAGTTTTCTAATCCGAACCACAGGGACAACGCAACAGAGGACGTCCTAGACTGAGATGGCGCACACAAGTGGAAAAGGACCTCAACCATCTTGGAGTGCGCAATTGGAGACAGCTGGCAAGAGATCGTGCTAGCTGGAGAGGCATGTTGGTTGAGGCCCAGGTCCACCCCGGACTGCAGCGCCATCCGAAGAAGAAGAAGATCCGCAAATTTATTGCTTATTAATGAAACACACAAATATTGAATAAGGACCTATTAACAAAATAATTTACTGATAGGAATATTGCACAAGAATGCAATGTTAAGCAATGTTAAGTCCCAAGATTCGACATTATAAGCTTAAGTTTGCTAACGCCATGTTTTTATGAGCGAAATGCTCAATATACATTAATGCTATATTTTCTAGATATTATAATAACAATAAAATCACTTATTTTTTCAAATCACATCTAAGACGTAATATTTAAATTATAGGTCTATTCCAATTCATTTGTGGACAGCAGTTTGTAGTTGAGTAGTAGGGGTAATAATTTATTTTGGAGAATATAATTCTGCCAGAACTTGTGAAACGATTTTTCGTAGAAATTCACGGAATTAACGACACGTCAAACTAATTTTTGTATTGACAATACGAAGTTAACGCACTGTATTGAATCGCATTATGTGGAAAATATTGTTCCACGGTACTCCCACTTGCAGTTTAACTCTCAGTTTCACATCAGCAAGTCTCAATTTGAGGTTTGCGACTCAACTTCGCTAAGATAAGAGGCAGAGATAAGGGAATCAAGGAGATGTGAATGGTCAAGACAGCTCACACGTATTCACAGACAGGGGCTTATAAAAACGCACTCAGTTCACCTCAAAGGGCGGAAGACGAGGGAGGTGAATATCTCCTTGCACCTGAACTTAAATAAATTAGATACGGTTTTGAATATTTAGCGATCTAACAAGAATTGCATTTAACTTAAAAAATTAGCAGGAAAATAAAAAAATGTTAACGGCATTGTTGTAATTATTAAAATGGTTTGACACAGCTTTAAAGAAAACGCAGCTTGCTTCGAGAACACAACAAGAAGATTTATTCGTTAATTTGAAAAATGACAGTAACAATAAAAAAGAAAGAAAAGGACATGTTCATGTATTCAATAGATATCAGGGATGTTTGTGTTTACATCGATTCCTTGTATTTCAACACCCCCTCTAATCGTTTAAGCCAAGATTTCCGCTCAATTGTTTAAACCGTACAGCATCAAGACTTTTTGTGAACATGTCAGCTAACTTCTCTGTTGTTTCAATGGGTAAAATTTGTACTTTTCCGTTTTCGACATTATCTCTTATAAAGTGATGCTTTATGTCAATATGTTTCACGCGTTTGTTTTCTACATTGTTAGCCATCCCAATGCATCCATGATTATCTTCATATATAGGTACTGGCTGGTTAATTATTTCATGAAGATCTTTTAGCAAACCCTTTATCCAGAGTACTTCCTTTACTACGGAGCTTAATGCAACATATTCTGCTTCTGTTGATGATGTTGAAACAGTAGTTTGTTTCTTACTAGACCATGAAACTGTGCAACCGTAAACTTTAAAAATGTATCCAGAAACTGACTTCCTGTCAGGTACCACGATTGGTACATCGTTACTTTTGAATTCCAACCTTAAGTATTTTGTATGTTTTACATATCTTAGGATTCTTTTCAAATGTTGCCAGTGAATGTCCGAAGGGTTATTTTAATACCGTCCCATGTAGGCAACAGAAAAGCATAAATCCGGTCCGGTACTCAACATAATGTACATTAAACCTCCAAGGAGTTCACGATACGGTTTCTCAGTCTCTTCACCTGGTTTTGTTTTCAGCAATTGCAGACTCTTTTCCATTGGACTCTTTACGGAATTACACTCTGACATTCCAAAACGTTGGAGTAGTTTATCAATACTTGCTTCTTGAGATAGATACAGCTTGTTGTCATTCTTTTCTATTTTTATTCCAAGAAACTGTTTCAACTCTCCGCAGTCGGACATTTCAAAATATTTGGCTAAATCTCTTTTAAGGTTTTTTATATTAGATAGGTTATTACCCACAATCAATAAGTCATCGACGTATAATATTAGAATTAAAACACTTTCCTGTTCAAATTTCATGTACATGCAGTAATCGTGTTTTAAACGTTCAAAGCCGTAAGAGAGCAACTGACTATTGAATTTTTCATTCCAATAACGTGGTGATTGTTTTAAGCCATATAATGTTTTGACTAATTTGCACGCCATACCTTTTTCTTCGGACATTCCCTTTGGTATTTCCATATAGATATCTTCTTTGAGATCGCCGTACAGGGATGCAGTCTTTACATCTAATTGATGAAAAAGATAACCACGATGAATTCCGATGGCTAGTACAACACGTATGGTGGTTAACTTCGCTACTGGTGCGTAGGTGTCGTTGTAATCGATGCCAGGCTTCTGACGATACCCCTTGGCCACCAACCTTGCCTTGTATTTCTTGTTTCCACTGCAGCTGTCTTTTATTCGAAACACCCATTTCGATTTAAGGAGTTTCACGCCGTCAGGAGGTTTGACAATCTGCCACACTTTGTTACGATCTATTGAATCGAGCTCTTCTTTAATTGCCTCTTTCCAATATTCGTATTCAGCTGCCTCAAAGATGTGATCATATTCTTCGGGTGGATTTCTAAAAGAGTTGACAACAGCAGCATTTGCTTCTAAGTTGTGAACAAAATCATGCAACTTACCCGGAATCCGGCGCTCCCTTTCGCTACGCCTCGCAGAAACTCTATCAGGACTACTGCTATCAGTTTGCGAGGGGAGCGCAGTTGCGTTGTCGTCCTCATTCTCGGAATCATCAGATGAAATGTTGTTGATAGACAGTGGATCATTCTGGAGCAAATTGTTGTCAACCCCCTCTTGATTATAGGTTGTTATGACTGGAGATTCTTGAACATCAATGATATAGTTTTGGTTATCTGTACGTTGTATTATATTTTGATTCGTCTTATACGGGAAATTTTGTTCTTCAAATTTCACATCTCGGGCAGTAAAAACTTTTTCTTTTTCAGAATCCCATAGTCGATATCCATTTGTTGCATATCCAACCATTATTCCTGGTCTGCTTTTTGAGTCAAGTTTTGTCCCATTCTGATGAGGAATCCAAGCATGGGCTTTGCATCCAAATATTTTTATTTTATTTAAGTTTGGCTTGATTCCGTCCCATAACTCTATTGGTGTAGTTGTTGAACTTAGATTTCTTGTTTGACTTCGGTTCAAAATATAAACACCTGCATACGCTGCCTCATTCCACAGATTCTTTGGAATTTGAGCTTCGAGTAACATAGTACGTACCTTTTCAATTAGAGTTCTGTTAAATCTATCAGCGACGCCATTTTGCTGTGGCGTGTAGGTTCAACTTGTATACCTTTATTCTTGTACCAGTTTATTTGTTCATTTCACAGGTATTCTCGTCCCTAGTACTTCGTACTCCTTTGTACTCCTTTGTACTCCTTTGTACACTGGAAGACATCCGATTTGTTTTTTATTGCGAAGATCATTGCGAAATGACTAAAGTCGTCAATGAAGGAAACAAAATATCTAGACCCATCCCAAGCTATGGGGTCAATTGGTCCACAAACATCTGAGTGGATTCGCTTTGTCTCTTCGCTTTGTTTTGCGTTTTTGTAAATTTTTCACGACACTGCTTGCCTTCAACACAAACGCTACAAAACCCAAAATCCACATCTCTGGTAATCAAATTAGTAATTAATTTATTGTTAATTAATTGCTTTAGCCCTTGTTCGCCAATATGGCCCATTCGCTTATGCCATAAAAGTGCATCTGTGCTACAACACAAGTTTACTGTTGGATTCTCAGTTTGTACTTCTAATTTGTACAAACTTTCATGCATAATAGCACTCGCAATGTACTGATAATCTTTAACCAGAATAGCTTTGTCCTGAAAGAAGCTCACCTTGACTCCAGCTGCCGCAAGTTTTCTTACTGATAATAAATTGTCACGTAGTGATGGAACATAAAGAACATCTTTTATCTTTAATTTAATATTATTGTGACTTGTTCCTCTTATTATGCCAATATGTTCCGCTTTTAGAATTTCGTTGTCTTTGGCAACATTTATTTCTGTTGGCGGGTCAAGCTTAGACATTTCTTTCAAGTAGGAGCTACTTTGTACTAGATGATCGCTGGCTCTAGAGTCTAATATGAAAACTATTAATTGTTTGGCGGGATGCGAGTTGTTGGAATGGATTTGTGACTTTCATTTTTCATTTGCACCAAAACAAATTCCTTTATTTGCACATCTTGCTTCAACTTTTGCCTTGCAGTAACTCGCCTTATGGCCAAACTTGCCACATTTGAAGCACTTCCCATTAAATTGCTTTTGTAAGCTTCTCTTCCCTGAGAAGGCGGTTTTCTGGATGCATTCTACTTCCTTGCGGTCATTTAGCTTCACTTCTTCTGCTTTTAGCCTCTCTTTCACAACATTAAAATTTAACTTGCTTTCGTCCAAGTTTTGTAAAGCTGTTACTAAAGGATCATACACAGCAGGGAGAGTCAAAAAGAGCTGATCAAGCTGTTCTTCTTCGCTCATCTTTACACCTGCTAAATTAAGTTGCTGAACGAGATCCTCAAACGTTTTAAGGTGCGATACGATCGATTGACCTTCCTTAATCCGCAGCTTTACCATTTCCTTTCGAAGCAACAATTGGCTAACCAAAGATTTCTTGGAAAAAGTTGATTGCAAACTGTCCCACATTTGCCTTGCAGTTTCTTTGCCACGTACATAGCTAATACATTTTGCATGGATGAAACTCACCAACTTATCCTTAGCCCTTTTGTCCTTCGGCAAAAAGGGATCTATTTCGTTTTTCTCAGTCGGTGGATCGCCGGTTAGAACTTCCAGTAGACCAAGATTATCCATATGAATTTTTACACGAAATTGCCAATCATCAAATCCGCAGCCATCAAACTGGGGAATTCCACAAATGTTTTCTTTATTTACTTCCATTGTTGGTGCCGTGTCATCCTCCGACGCATGCAGACGTGTCGTCGCTGCATGCACTCAAATCAAAAAAAAGTTCAGTTTATTCCTCGCGCCGAAAAACACAAATAACAATTAACGCGATCCGCCCAACACCTCCGCGAGTGTAACAAAAAAAAAAAAAAAAACCGAAAACCTAATTTAAAGTGCAGTGTAGTGCAGTGAAGTGCATTGGTAGAGCACACGCGGTCCGCTCCCCCCTCTCCCACTCCTTCACAAAACACTGTTGGGCATTCTCGGTCGCAACTCCCGTTTGATCTACCAGACGGGCTGGGGCGATGTCCGAGTCTGCCTAACATCTGACATAGCGGATTCGGAAGTGTAAATATTTGTTAGTGGACCAATTCAAGTCAATGTACGGGCATAACACCTACATTGATTTGTTTTGCGAAGCTAAACGCAGAATTTACACTTCTGAACTCTGCTTCACTTTCACCAACTGCATTGTCGGAGTTGGTTTTCACATGCCTAAGACTGATATGAGGGGGCAATTTCGTGTTGACGTGAGCAACATTCGCGGACTGAGAACTAATCTCTTTGCCGTTTACGTCCACCTCTCCCGCCATAAACCAGCTGTCTTGGCGCTGAGTGAAACACAGGTGGGTGAGAATACCGATTTATCGGATTTGAACCTGCCTGGATATAGCTTGGTGCCCTTATTCTTTTTACACCGCGGTCTCGCCATTTATGTGCGTAGTGATGTTGCTTACCAAATTCAACCACAATATGGCCACTGTTCCAATCCGGAATTTAATTTTCTGTTGTTAAAACTCTTTGTCCGTAAGCATTTAATCTACTACTGCTTTGTTTATAGAAGTCCAAACATGGACAGCAACTCAACTTATAACGAGTTTGATGCGCTGTCCGACTCCATTACAAGAATTGTATCCCTGTATCCTCACACTGAAATCGCTATTGCGGGCTATTTCAATGTACACAATTCTACTTGGCTTCGACATTCAGGCCAGACAACACCCGAAGGAAGGTATGTTGAAATCTTCGCTGAGGTAAATAATTTAACCCAGCTTGTGAATGAGCCAACACGAATACCTGACATTGCAGATCATACCGCTAACACCTTGGATCTGTTTCTCACCTCTCATCCGGAAAAATATTCAATTGATATATTGTCCCCTCTAGGCTCGTCCGACCACTGTGTCGTGTCAGCCAAATTCTCGTACTCCTCCCACACAGTTAGAGAACAAATTCCGAAAAGAACAGTATGGCTCTACGAGAAAGCCAACTGGAGCGGACTTAACAACTTCTTTAGGAATTTTAACTGGTCACTATGCTTCCTCGATAGTGACGTGGATGCCGCTACTGATGCGATCACAAACATTATTTCGCTGGGCATGAGGTCCTTTATTCCTCACAGAGTGAAGAGCATCAAGCCTAAGGCAAACGCGTGGTTTGACTTGAGCTGCAAAGAGGCTATCAGGATGAGAGAGTTGAGTTTCCGGGATTATAAAGCCAACCCTTCTGAGGAAGCCCGGAAAAAGTTCAAACGGATCCGTAATGACTGTAATGCATTAATAAGACGTGTTAAATTCTCCTTTGACCAAAAGTTGAGCAAAAAGTTCAACAATGCCCCAAGGGTAGCAGAAGCTTTTGGTCTTTCGTAAAAAACATAAGGAATTCAGCCTCGTCTTCGATCCCAACGCTCATTTGCAATGACATTCCAGCTGTCAGCTCTTTGGACAAAGCTTATCTGCTTGCTGCACACTTTGCAGCTAGCTCAACGCTGCCAGATAGCACTTTGTCCCCGCCTGTACTTGAGAGCGTAAATTTCTCCATGGGGCAAATCCATTTTCGCACTCGTACAGTAGCAAGAGTACTTAAAGATCTAAACATACACAAATCCGCTGGCCCGGATGGTATACCCCCTGTTCTTCTGAAGAGGTGTTCTTCTACGCTGGCAAAACCACTGCGTAAGCTTTTCCATCTGTCCTACTCTTCAGGGCTCTTTCCGAGTAAGTGGAAAACTGCATTTGTCCAGCCCGTCCCTAAAAAGGGCGAAAGTTCGTCACCCACCTCCTACCGACCCATAGCACTAACGTCCCTTCTCTCCAAGGTCATGGAAACGCTGATCAACCGTCAGCTTATGAAATATCTTGAGTCCCGGAAGCTTCTTAATGACCGGCAGTACGGCTTCCGAAGCAACCGTTCCACTGGTGATCTGATGGCATATCTCACTGAAAAGTGGAACCAATCTTTGCACAATTTAGGAGAAAGCAAGATTGTTGCACTTGATATTTCAAAGGCATTTGACAGGGTCTGGCATCAGGCTCTTTTGTCGAAAATGCGTGCTTTTGGGATCGATGAGTCTCTTCTTCAATGGATTAGAAATTACCTTTCGAATCGTTCAATACAAGTCGTTTTGGATGGATTCAAGTCTGATATCCACTATATTAATGCTGGTGTTCCCCAGGGCTCTGTTTTGTCTCCGACACTCTTTCTCATTTTTATAAATGATCTCTTGTCTGTTACTTCTAATCCTATTCATTCCTTCGCTGATGACAGTACCCTCAGCTTTTCATATTCGTTCCTTGGCTCACGTCCCTCCACTTCGGCCTTAGACTCGGAACGGCAGCGTATGTTAAGCACATTAAATTCCGACCTTGACAGCATAATCGATTGGGGAAATAAGAATAGAGTGGAATTTAATGCTTCCAAAACACAGTGCTGTCTACTGTCGTTAAAGCGATCACAAAATAATCAGCCGTTATCCATGGACGGCACTTGTGCTGTTGAAACCGAAAGACTTTCCATCCTCGGTATGTGTATCAACCCAACAATTAGTTGGAACGATCACATATTTGAGGTCGCCAAAAATGCTGCGAAATGTCTAGGCTTCCTTAAACGATGCAAGAAGTACTTCACCCCTTCTGATCTGGCTACAATATACAAGGCCTACATACGCCCAAAACTTGAGTATAACGCTCCTATTTGGTCAGGTGCTCCTAAGACCTCCCTGCACCTGCTGGATAGAATTCAAAAGCGAGCGATAAAACTTATAGGTGACAGTTAAATTGCGAAGTCGATTGACTCGTTAGAACACCGACGTAATGTCGCGTCGTTGTCACTCTTTTATCGCTATTTTAACAAGAAATGCTCAGATGAATTAGCCAGTTGCATTCCTCCCCTTCAAGAATTCACCCGCAATACACGCCTCGCTAGGAATGCCCACCAATTCACCCTCAAGCCCTCTTTCGGACGTACAGTCAAATTCAGAGACTCGTTCTTAAGCCGCACTACACGAATCTGGAATGCTCTTCCCAGCTCGATTTTTCCTCCTCATTACAATCCACAGGCATTTAAAACCTATGTGCATCGGTATCTCCTCTCCCTCTCTTCCTCTATACCTTGGGCCCGTGCTGTGACTTGATCCGGTCACTTAAGGGTACTCGCAACCCCTTTTGCACGCGTCAATTATAAAAAAAAAAAAAAAAAAAAAAAAAATGGTGCCTGGGCCCATAACCTGTTGTAATAATTAAAATTTTTTTACACAGCTTTAAAGAAACCGCAGCTTGCTTCGACAACACAAAAGGAAGAAGATTTATTCGTTAATTTGAAAAATGACAGTAACAATAAAAAAGAAAGAAAAGGACATGTTCATGTATTCAATAGATATCAGGGATGTTTGTGTTTACATCGATTCCTTGTATTTCAACAGGCATGAATATATGGAAGACAAACTTTTGATTTAATTTTTTTTGTTTACAAATGTCTAACTCGGAGCATCTTATTTTTGATATTAGGGTCGCTCAAATCCCTGTTCTAAAATTTAGTGACAAAATAAATTCGAATTCTAATAAAATAATTTAAGATTAAGTCTGATGGCAAATTTTTATAGCAGGTATATTTCTTTTCAGTAATCAGTAAAGTAAGAAGGTGTTGTGCGACTCCCCATACATAATAACATTTGTCGAATGAGTCCAAAAACTTTTGCTCAAGTTCTCGGATGTATGTATTCCACAAAATCACATGGCGCCGCAATAAGATTGCATCTATCGAATTGCTTAAAAGTTGTAAAACTTGTAAAAGGCGAAGCATCTGCTGTCCCTAATGTGGGTAAAGGCATACTACACGTATGGCTTTCGTGACACTTTCTGAAGAGCCACCCACAGACATAAATGAAAAAATTTGAAAAACTTTTTATAACAATTCACTACAATTACTATTGTTTAAATAGAACAAGCACGCACTTTGTAATAATTTAGTCCTTACCAAATATGCAAATATATTAAGCACTTGAAATCGCTTTTAAGGAATTAAGAGAACAATTACCAGTAATTATCAGTAAGTAATTAATTAACTCTGACTATAAGTGTTTTTGATAACCATACCCATTTAATAACCATACCCATACCATGTCCAGGGACATGACAGCCCAGGCCATGTCCCTGGATTGGACAGGCATATGGCCAGGGGCAAAAACAGGACTAAGATGAGTATCTCCTTGATTCCCTTATCTCTGCTGGCCACGAAACAAGTAGCTACAGGGACTTGGCTTTGACCCTTTTATTTCATCAGTATCACATATAATAAGCCTATAATCAATGTTCATGAGTAGGCAGAGACAAAAATTTATTAAGTGGCCTGATGAAAAAGAAATTAAACATTCCGACGTTTAATTGTTATACTTTAAAAAAAAGAGTTCAAGAGAACTTTGATTTGTTATATACATACATAAAATAAGAAATAAATACAACTATTGTTTATCTTTTTTTACTAACAGTGATTTTAAAACAAATGAAACTGAGATTTCCTTCATCATGTTGAACCACTCTATCTAGGAGCTGCAATACTTGTGCCTGGTATTCTCTGCGCTCTTCTTGGAACTGCCTATTGTTTCATTCATTCCTTGATGCCCCTTTGTCACGTATTTTATTTATATTTTTTAATAAAAAAACCTTGTCAATCTTCGGCATGAACTTTTCGATATTGTCCTAAAGGAATCTTCTTTGGTGCTTCTAACCAAATTCCAAATTAAATAAAACTAACCAAATATAATATGAGTATAATCCGCAGGAAGAATTTCTGACACAATTATGTTTGGTATAAAGTCTTGCGATTGAGACACAATTTCTTTTCTTACTTGTTCCTCATAATTTTCATCTGATATAAATTTAATACATATAATTTTTGAGAAATATTATAAACTCTTTAAAAGCTTGAAATTTAAGGAAAGTATTGGGCAAGCATTGCATTTCCATATTCCTTATGTTACGCGCTAAACTATTTTGATTTTCCGTTTTCTTTATTTCAAACACAAAAACAAATATTAATATAGTAGCACATTTTAACACTTTCCAAATGAATGTTAACAGCTATCAGATATTTGAAATGTCAGGGGCTTTTTATTAGAGATACCGGAATGAAAGGCATACTAGTCCAATCCAGGGTTTTCGTCACAAATTCCTTTAGATTCAACTATACACTCACAAAATCCTTTGATTCTCGACCAAATCAGGGCATCCACCACGATAATTACCTCCGTAATGGTCGAAAATGAGTTTTTGCAAACATTGAGGCAAATTCGCAAAATGAAACCAAAAATATTCCACAATAAATTGTTACAACCGTGTTTGCAAAACAATTTTCCAATAATATCATGAATTACATAAATTTCTTTAAAAAACTAAATAGTATTCATCCATTAATCATAGAAAGTAATTTCGTTCAAAAAGACGCACTCAGCGCTTATATAATTCTTTTTACAAAACAGCTGTTACATATTGATGTTTTGTACAAAATGCAAAATAAATATTGATATTTTGTACAAAACTCTCAGTTTTTATCTATGGCAAGAATGAGAAAATTAATAATACATCAAGCCTAAGTAATGAACTCTTTAATTACCCAAGCTTTCGTGGTGAAATCAAAGGAGTCTTCGCGCACTCGCTAACTTTGCAAAATTTTTACACAAATTTGCTTTTTTTTATGCGGTTTTGTGTACGAGAACAAAATCTGAAATAAATGTTACTATTTCTGGTTCTATTTAAGCAATTATAATTGTAGTGATTTCTAGTAAAACGTTCTTTTAAATTCCTTAAGGGTGATTAATATAAATTAATTTTTTATATATATAAATTATTGATAGTGATTATAATTGATTTTTGAATTCAGATACGGTTGTCGATACTTCCTACCACCTGAAGTGGGCTGTGTGTTTTTGACTCCGCAAAAAGACTGTTTCGTCCTCTCGAATGTGGAAGTAATACTGTTGGTAAATACCTCTCCTGCACAAAACTTATTGGACTCTCTAAGTCCACCAGCGTCAACAATCTTTGCGAGATAACCATGAACATCACATATTCGCATTATCTCTTATTAAATGCTTCGGAATCCGTGTATATGTCTGATATAAATAAAATGCATTAATATTTTTATGTCGTCCCATACAAAAATATGATCTCATATTATTTTGCTTCTCACATGCAACATCATCGAAAATAATGATAGAATTAGGTTTGGCGTCAGCTGGTGGTAGAACGTCTTCATTCTCAGAGAATGTGAAATATCATATACCTTTTAAGGGTTTCACTAATTGATGTAAATATTTATATTTACTTGATACATGATCTGATAACTGATCTGAAAACTCTGATCTGATAACTGAACTGATAACTGATCTGAAAGCTCTGATCTGATAACTGAACTGATAACTGATCTGATAACTCTGATCTGATAACTGAACTGATAACTGATCTAACTGATCCGATAACTGATAATTGGAACTACTACATTTATAAGGATTAGATCAGTGCATTATGCATAAAAATGTACAATTGTTAAAGGATGTTATAAATGCTAGAAAGGGGTTGAAGAAAAAATTTAGTAGTATCAAAGATTAAGGAAATATAACAAAAAGCTTTTTGGAGAAAACTTTTAAACCTACATCTTTAAAGGAATTAGTACAAGGTACTCAGAAAAATGATGTTAGCACACATAGGCATCACCATACTTTGTTGTACAATGCTTGATCATCTCACTATTATATGGCTTATTTTTTTTCTAGTTGAAAAAGTTTTGTTAAATTCTGTACAATGGAGCCTCTCAATTTCCAATAACTCGATTCTGTATTCATTTTTTTGTTGGTTATAGAAATGCTATGAGCAAGTTGCGAATGATATTTTTCCTTATAATTGACTTCCCCACAAAACGACAGAAAAAAACATGTTAGATTCCTAGGAGCGGTGAGAAGTATAGCTTTCCAAACGTCAACCGGTCTCCACCATTGTGATTTGACAGATGTAAAAGTGCATCTTAACTCTGACACATATGCATATGATAATCTTAATCTTAAGTTTGAGCGTGCTCGATACGCTATTTTATATGACATGTATTCACAATTTCAACAGAGCTACTATATGCGGGAACCTCAACCTTTGTTATCACGAGAAGAATTTGAGAAAATAGCACCAATCATTGTGGTTGACGTAACACATCAGAATGAGGCAGTCAAAACGGGACCAATCGATGTAAAACTTGAATCTAAAACAGGAAAAAATATACCAGAAAATACATCAGCTTTTTGCATCCTCATACATGATCGATTTCTACAATATATTCCTCTTACGGGTGAAGTTAAAAGATTAATTTAATTTTTTTGTTTACAAAAATATTTATTGTTTTCAAAGAATAAAAACCAGAATAGAACTACAAATTATTGTTTCTCTTCTTCTTTAATTGAAATGCGTACGCGAAAACTTTTATTTATGGGCTCGAATCTGATTGATTTCTTGCATGGTTGCATCGGACATATTGTTGAATCTTCCTGGAAGGAATTCCTATAGAACAACAAGAAACTTAATAAAAATATTTGTTTTGTTTTTTTTTTTTGGTTATTTATCTGAAAATCCTGCAGTTTGCAAACAACTGCTTTTCCATACTTTGTTGTGCAAACTTTAACACTTTCAATGTCATAAGCACGACCTTCAGTTAAGTGGGACATCTTTATAATCCCAGTTTACTAATTCCTTCTGACTGTTCATTGTGTGTGTGTGTGTGTGTGTGTGCGTGTGTGTGTGTGTGTGTGTGTGTGTGTGTGTGTGTGTGTGGAATCCTATTACTTGTAATTCATTAAATTTCTTTGTTTTTGTGTCATTTCTGAAAAATAAATGTAATCAAAAAACCTTCCCGATTATTCTTCATGAAAAACCAACAAATAAAATAACACCAAAATTCTTCAACAGAAACAAAAAAAAAATATAAACACTCCCCTTTATCTTTTTTTTTGTTTTGTTTTTTGTTTCTGTTAACAAATATTATTGACTATTGTTTATACAAATTCAATTGTATGCGTTTTATTCTGATGCAAGTATACAAAACCATATTTCATTGTTTGGATAGTATCTTTCTCCTTCAAGAGTATGAGAAAAAACCCCTTCTTAAGCCAAATGGTGGTCTTCTGTTTAGTCCACAATATTTGAGGGAAAACTATTTTTAGCGTTCGCTTCATCAAAATCATCCAACGATAAAAATCTCGCTCTTCACTCAGGGCAATTTCTTCAATCGATGGACTCATTTGATTCAGCTCTTCAACAATAAGCTTATCCTCAGGATTTTCGATATTATCTACTGGTGAAGCTGGTATGGTTTCATCACAATATAAGTCAGTTTTTTAATTGATGATGATGAGGTTTCACTTTTAAATTGACTCTCTTCTTCTTCTTCCAAGCCACATTTCATGTTGATGAACTCATCGAATTGACAACCGATTCCATTCTCAATGTAAAATTCCGATGCTGATTCCTCTAAAGTTGAAAACAGATCATTCAGTCATTGAATCACCTTGAAGCTTCGTCATCAGAAATCCGAAAATAGAAATCTTTCCAAATAAATAAATTTAATATAATAATAAATAATTAATTTATTTAAATTTATACAATATATTTTATTTCTTTGTTTAGTTTATTAATATACATTCATTCACTTATTGGTACTTTATTATGAATCGTGAAGAGTCTCTGTATAGGTTATATCAACTTCAAATATATTACCAATATTACTATTTTCATTTAGATTTAATATATATTTTGTTGTGTAGATCTCAGGATCTTGTCATTGAAAATTTCCATCGGGAAGCGATTGTGACATTGCCCAACCATATAAATTATTTGCATCTAAATACATTAGAAATTCACTTTTTTTGTTTTATCATAGTTATCTACATACTTATTATTAGCCTTTGCATATCTCTTACTACACTGACATAAACCACAGCGGATACCTTTTTTAAAGAAATTAAACATATCAATTTCTGTTAAAAGCACCAATTTAAAATTTGTTACTTTCATCATTGCATCCCAAGATAAACCAGGTGATGTATAGTAGTAACACGGATCTAAATCGTATATTTTCATACAAACTTTACGAAAATTCTCAAAAACATCAGCCAACAGCAAAACATCACTCTTTAAATAAAGAAGCATGTAATCTTTTAAGGTTTTACAATTGAAATGCTCCCACACTCTTACAGAATGTTTATAGTCGTTTTCCGAACAATCTTCATCCGTTAATTTGTTATAAAATTTTGAAATTGGTGGAAGAAAGTCATCTTTTAAACGATCCCATGAATCAAGATAATCATAGGGAAATACACCTTTCCTAAGCATTAATTTAAATGAGTCATCATCATTTTTATAAGCTATTCTGTTTATAATGAAATCATCTTCTGTTAAATTGTTCACCAAACTGCTTATGCTAGACTGAAGAAATCGAAAAGAATCTAAAAATCTCATTCCAAAGTTATCTGCAACCCGTTTGGAGAGTGAAATGTAGTTATCCTTATTTAAGGGAATTATTTTTATTTCATTTTGAATTTTACTTAAACTTTTCACAAATAAATGGCAATCATAACCGGAAAAATTATGTAAAAATATTGGAAAAAATGTTGGTATACGAAAATCTAAATTGCACTGTGAATGTGCAGGTCCCCTATATTTATTGGTGAAGTGACAATGATCTCTTACTCTTTCATCAGTTGATATAAAACTTTTTGCACATATACTGCATATAGGTGATGTACGGTGAAAGTCATTCTCAAGGTCCGTCAATGGAATCATCTGCTTTGGCTTCTTTATAACTTCCATATGGAGGTATGTTATATCTTTAACAAGCATCTCAACAAATATATCTGATGAATTTTCTCCTAGAATCTGATTTTTATTTATTATTGAATGTTATATATGGTTATTAAACTGAATCCTTACCAACAAATGATCTATATTTATTTAATTCATCATCAAAACTAACCTCTTCATCATTAACTATTATAGTTTCACTCTTTATATCGTCTACTTTATACATTGATGGTCTATCATGGTTTTTTTAAACTTTACTATCAAGAGCCGCTATGATAGCCCATTTAAAACAATAATCATCATAGTTTTTCATATTTATACAAGCGCGTTTACACTGAATCTCTGCTGGTAATGGAAAATAAGGTGATCCGCGAAGTGGTTCATATTTATTGATATTTATCTCAATGCTCAAAAATGATAACAAAGCCCATCCACTATCCCTTTCTTGGAACTCCTCTAACTTCGTCTTGGTGATTTTAATCATATCATTCAATTCTTCAGATATTTCATTAACTCGTAAGATTGTACGCATCACCGTCTGCATACTCTTTGTACTTATCTCCATGTTATCATCTTCATCTTTTGAATGTTTTACAAAATCACAACATAATTCCATGTTAAATTTGAACGCTTTCATAATTATCACTTCACTTGTTAACAATTCTATTATCAAATCAATATATTTTTCAAACAATACATCTATGTTCAATATACTCTCATACTGATTAGATATTGAAAAAGTTTTAATTCTATTTTTAAAAGCATTCTCTTTCTCTATGCAAGAAACATTTTCTCGAATAAATTTCTTAGCTTTTCTTATGGGTACATTTACTTTTGTATTTCCAATAACTCTCATTAACATCCTCCTCACAAATCAATCTGGAGAAGGTTGTCTCTTTCTGCTACATTTTTGCACTTTTAAATGTTCTTCTAAAGAAGATTTATCACTAAACTCCCTATTACACACTGTACAATAACACATTTTTTATTTTTTTTTTAAATTTTCTTTTGAATGATGAACACTCACTCGCAGAAAAATAACGATTGACGCATAATTAAAATCTACCATTAACCTTATTTTTTTTTCTTATCTATATTAATAAGCTTACGCCAAAAATCTAAGCAGCTACTGCTCCGCTTTAATATACTGACACCGGCTTTTCACAACTTAATACAACCCCAAGTCAAATACCGTATTTATACACTTTCCAACCAAAGTAGAGTGGTGAAATATATTTCTTCAGCTCATTATCACTTATTTTGCACTCTAGCATTAGCGTCCCTTGTTTGGGTGATGACCACAGCCTTTTTGTTGATAAGTGAAACATGCTAAGTCTCACATTACTAAATCTCACATGGCACCGTCTTATTGCTGATAAGCGTCACTACCAACGCCGCGTCCCAAATACATCCCCACTCTTATCACACTCACTTCAAGAAGCCAACTTAAAAATCAACACGCATGAAAAAATAACCCTATAGAAATCTCTTATCTTTTTTGTATGGAAAAAGTGAGCCAAAAGCCTCATAAACTACCTACTTATAGGTCTATTCCAATTCATTTGTGGACAGAAGTTCGTAGTTGAGTAGTAGGGGTATTAATCTATCTTGGAGAAAATAATTCTGCCAGAACTTGTGAAACGATTTTTCGTAGAAATTCACGGAATTAACTACACGTCAAACTAATTTTTGTATTGACAATGCGAAGTTAAAGCACTGTATTGAATTGTATTATGTGGAAAATATTGTTCCACGGTACTCCCACTTGCAGTTTAACTCTCATTTTCACATCAGCAAGTCTCTATTTGAGGTTTGCGACTCAACTAAGAGGTGTAGTGCTCGAAAACACACAACTATGTTTTTATGGTTTGCTGGGCACGAAACATGTAGCTTCAGGGACTTGGCTTTGACCTTTTTATTTCATCAGTATCACATATAATAAGCCTATAATCAATGTTCATGAGTAGGCAGAGGCAAACATTTATTAAGTGGCCTGATGAAGAAGAAATTAAACATTCCGACGTTTAATTTCAAAATAATCTTGTAATTCATTAATTATTATTGTTATACTTTAAAAACAAGAGTTCAAGAGAACTTTGATTTGTTATACATAACATAAGAAATAAATACAACTATTGTTTATCATTTTTTACCAAGAGTGATTTTAGAACAAATGAAACTGAGATTTCCTTCATCATATTGAACCACTCTATCTAGAAGCTACAATACTTGTGCCTGGTATTCTCTGCGCTCTTCTTGAAACTGCCTATTGTTTCATTCATTCCTTGATGCCCCTTTGTCACGTTTTTTATTTATATTTTTTAACAAAAAAAAAAACCTTGTCAATCTTCGGCATGAACTTTTCGACCTTGTTCAAAAGGAAACTTCGTTGGCGCTTCTAACCAAATTCCACATTAAATAAAACTAACCAAATATAATATGAGTATAATCCGCAGGAAGAATTTCTGACACAAATATGTTTGGTATAAGGTCTTGTGATTGAGACACAATTTCTTTTCTCACTTGTTCCTCATAATTTTCATCTGATATAAAAAATTATATGTATTAATTTTTTGAGAAATATTATAAAGTCTTTATTGGACAAGCATTGCATTTCCACATTCCTTATGTTACGCGCTAAACTATTTTGATTTTCCGTTTTCTTTATTTCAAACACAAAAACAAATATTAATATAGTAGCACATTTTAATACCTTCCAACTGAATGTTTACAGCTATCAGATATTTGAAATGTCACAGGCTTTTTATTAGAGATACCGGAATCAAAGGCATACTAATCCAATCCAGGGTTTTCGTCACAAATTCCTTTAGATTCAACTATACATTAACAAAATCCTTTGATTCTCGACCTAATCGGTGTATCCACCATGATAAATACCTCCGTAATGGGCGAAAATGAGTTTTTGAAAACATTGCGCCAAATTCGCAAAATGAAACCACAAATATTCCGCAATAAATTGTTACAACCGTGTTTGCAAAACAATTTTGCAACAATATCATGAATTACATAAATTACTTTAAAAAATTAAATAGTATTCATGCATTAATCATAGAAAGTAATTTCGTTCAAAAAGACGTCCTGTTTATTCTGACGAAACAGCTCAGAATCATCGATATGTTTTTGTCTTTCTTCCATTGTAAACGCGGCAACCACTTCGAGAACTGCTTTCTCATGGACAAATCTTCATGCAAAACAGTGTTCGTACTGCCTTTTGCCTTTTCGAACGCTCTGGAAGGTCACTGCCAATTGGATTTCCGGAGCGTTCAGCATCGTTGGTGTCTGTACGAGCACGTTTGAAGTCAGAATACCACCAACAAATAGTTGTTTTTGATGGAGCAGAGTCCCAGTAATACTTTTCAACACATTGGTAAGGTTGCGCAGTATTTTTCTCTATCAAAAAGGAGTGTTTAAAAATCGCAAAAGTAACGTCACTCTAGCACTGCATCTTGTAACCTAAAAATCAGATTGTAATCTTCCTAAAAATAAAATATATTTTTGTTAGTGGCGCACCCTATATGTCAGTCCTGGAACTTGTTGAATGATGCTTAACCTAAGAGCCAGAAACTGCGAAAGTATTGAAGGAGAAAGATTGCACTCCATCAGCAATCAACCTCTAGAAAGTTCTTGTGTATAATGCAAAATCGGCGTATATCTTAAAGCAGATATTAATGCAAATGAATTCTTGTCAGAGAATAGTTTCATTTATTTCTGTGGGTGGCTATTCTGAAAGTGTCACGAATGTCATACGTGTGGTGTGTTTTTACCCACGTTATCGACAACAGATGCGTCGCCTGGCTTAAGTTTTAAGTATTAAGCAAATCGACGGATCTAATCTTATTGCGCCGCTCAATGATTTTTTAAAATTATTTTGGACTCATTCCACAAATGCTATTAGGTAAGGAAATACGCAAGTTACGTCAGCACCAAACATTTTCCCGCCATCTGGAAATGCGATTCAAGTGCAATGATCGGGCATTGCAATATCGATCAAACCAAGGCCAAGAACTGTATATAAAAACAGGAAATACTACGGTTAGCATTTTTTTGTTGCCGATGACTCAACGCTCGAACATTGAAAGAAATGATAATAAGATAGATGTTCGATGGAAGGAAAACAGAAAGAACAAGTCACTCGTATGAATAAGACCGACAACTTTTTTTTTTCTAAT
The DNA here is from genome assembly GCA_955652365.1 of Eristalinus aeneus. Classification (NCBI taxonomy): domain Eukaryota; kingdom Metazoa; phylum Arthropoda; class Insecta; order Diptera; family Syrphidae; genus Eristalinus; species Eristalinus aeneus. Next base: position 13,198,236 of record OY019132.1, on the reverse strand, counting down.
TATTATTATTGTTGTTCTTCTAATTATATTTAAGTATATATATGTGGAGGTTAACTTTAACGCTTTTTAATCAAAATTTTATTTAACTTTATTGGGTCCTAACACTTCGATGCGCGGCCGTTCGCTTCGGCTGTTCGTGAAAGAAGAAGGAGTTTCCGCTTTTTGACACGTACGCCACGTGTCCGATGGACACGGCTTGCGGCTGTATTTTTGCACTGGCATATGGGGTGCGTTCACACCGCCACATATATTTATATACATAAAGCAATTGAAATGACTTTTAGGAGATCGTGCCTCTGGTGATGATTGATGTTAAAAATGTCTGCTCAATAATCGGAAAATAGCCAAAAGGAAAATTAACAAATCAAGCGCCAATTATTTAGTACAAATCAAACACAAGATTTTATTGTCTAAACCGTCTGACTCCACCATGATAAATACCTCCGTAATGGGCGAAAATGAGTTTTTGAAAACATTGCGCCAAATTCGCAAAATGAAACCACAAATATTCCGCAATAAATTGTTACAACCGTGTTTGCAAAACAATTTTGCAACAATATCATGAATTACATAAATTACTTTAAAAAATTAAATAGTATTCATGCATTAATCATAGAAAGTAATTTCGTTCAAAAAGACGCACTCAGCGTATAAATGATTCTTTTTACAAAACAGCTGTTACACATTGATGTTTTGTACAAAATACAAAATAAATATTGATATTTTGTACAAAACTCCCAGTTTTTATCTATGGCAAGAATGAGAAAATTAATAATACATTAAGCCTAAGTAATGAACTCTTTAATTACCCAAGCTTTCGTGGTGAAATCAAAGGAGTCTTCGTGCACTCGCTAACTTTGCAGTATTTTTACACAAATTTGCTTTTGTTATGCGGTTTTGTGTACGAGAACAAAATGTGAAATTAAAGTTACTATTTCTGGTTCTATTTAAACAATTATAATTGTAGTGATTTCTAGTAAAACGTTCTTTTAAATAATAATAATAAATAATAGTAAATTAATTTTTTAAATGTATAAATGATTGATGCTTTAAATATTAAACATTGTGTTTCATGGGGAACAAAGAATGATAACACGTAAGTTTGATATATGTCGATATTATTTACTTATGTGCAGTAGATCTTACTTTAATATTTTGGATCTAAAGTTGCAATATTAATGTTTTAAATACGCAGGAGGACCAAGGCCTAGCTTGCTCGTCAACTACTCGTGTTGTGCGCGCTACTGTTCTCTCACGAGTAGAAAAGGCCCACCGTTTTTTGCCGACTCCGAACGGTGCAGTTTGAGAAGCTTTATTTAGACAGTTCTTACTCTTTGAGTGTTGTCAGCAGTTGGAAAGAGATGGTGCAGTGAGAAATGACTTATGACACTGCATTGCCTTGGTTTATTTTTCTTCATATGGAACCGTGTTTTGCAATTTTTTTCTTCAAATGTACCAATGATGCAATGAAGTATTAGCTGTTGACCTCTTTGCCTTTCTCAAGATAGACGATGAAAAAACTTTCGTACGCATCTCGAATACGGATGACATGACCTTGCCAGCCGACCTTTGTGTTTTTGGACATTCTGGGCGTGGTTCACCGGCTGGTGTACATTCCTCTGACTGCCTATTCGACTCTGGAGTGCAGTGGTGGATCCATGTTTCATCCATTGTGATATACCAATTCAAAAAGTCCTGTTTATTCTGACGAAACAGCTCAGAATCATCGATATGTTTTTGTCTTTCTTCCATTGTAAACGCGGCAACCACTTCGAGAACTGCTTTCTCATGGACAAATCTTCATGCAAAACAGTGTTCATACTGCCTTTTGCCTTTTCGAACGCTCTGGAAGGTCACTGCCAATTGGATTTCCGGAGCGTTCAGCATCGTTGGTGTCTGTACGAGCACGTTTGAAGTCAGAATACCACCAACAAATAGTTGTTTTTGATGGAGCAGAGTCCCAGTAATACTTTTCAACACATTGGTAAGGTTGCGCAGTATTTTTCTCTATCAAAAAGGAGTGTTTAAAAATCGCAAAAGTAACGTCACTCTAGCACTGCATCTTGTAACCTAAAAATCAGATTGTCATCTTCCTAAAAATAAAATATATTTTTGTTAGTGGCGCACCCTATATGTCAGTCCTGGAACTTGTTGAATGATGCTTAACCTAAGAGCCAGAAACTGCGAAAGTATTGAAGGAGAAAGATTGCACTCCATCAGCAATCAACCTCTAGAAAGTTCTTGTGTATAATGCAAAATCGGCGTATATCTTAAAGCAGATATAAATGCAAATGAATTCTTGTCAGAGAGTAGTTTCATTTATTTCTGTGGGTGGCTATTCTGAAAGTGTCACGAATGTCATACGTGTGGTGTGTCTTTACCCACGTTATCGACAACAGATGCGTCGCCTGGCTTAAGTTTTAAGTATTAAGCAAATCGACGGATCTAATCTTATTGCGCCGCTCAATGATTTTTTAAAATTATTTTGGACTCATTCCACAAATGCTATTAGGTAAGGAAATACGCAAGTTACGTCAGCACCAAACATTTTCCCGCCATCTGGAAATGCGATTCAAGTGCAATGATCGGGCATTGCAATATCGATCAAACCAAGGCCAAGAACTGTATATAAAAATAGGAAATACTACGGTTAGCATTTTTTTGTTGCCGATGACTCAACGCTCGAACATTGAAAGAAATGATAATAAGATAGATGTTCGATGGAAGGAAAACAGAAAGAACAAGTCACTCGTATGAATAAGACCGACAACTTTTTTTTTTCTAATTATTATTATTGTTGTTCTTCTAATTATATTTAAGTATATATATGTGGAGGTTAACTTTAACGCTTTTTAATCAAAATTTTATTTAACTTTATTGGGTCCTAACACTTCGATGCGCGGCCGTTCGCTTCGGCTGTTCGTGAAAGAAGAAGGAGTTTCCGCTTTTTGACACGTACGCCACGTGTCCGATGGACACGGCTTGCGGCTGTATTTTTGCACTGGCATATGGGATGCGTTCACACCGCCACATATATTTATATACATAAAGCAATTGAAATGACTTTTAGGAGATCGTGCCTCTGGTGATGATTGATGTTAAAAATGTCTGCTCAATAATCGGAAAATAGCCAAAAGGAAAATTAACAAATCAAGCGCCAATTATTTAGTACAAATCAAACACAAGATTTTATTGTCTAAACCGTCTGACTCCGTTGAACTGCACTCGAGAACTAAACTTAGGACACTCCTAATTTTACAAATAAATGTTAAATGTTACATGCTAATGATCATCACTTTCCAACCAAAGTAGAGTGGTGAAATATATTTCTTCAGCTCATTATCACTTATTTTGCACTCTAACATTAGCGTCCCTTTTTTGGGTGATGACCACAGCCTTTTTGTTGATAAGTGAAACATGCTAAATCTCACATTACTAAATCTCACATGGCACCGTCTTATTGCTGATAAGCGTCACAACCAACGCCGCGTCCCAAATACATCCCCACTCTTATCACACTCACTTCAAGAAGCCAACTTAAAAATCAACACGCATGAATGGAAAAAGTGAGCCAAAAGCCTCATAAACTACCTACTTATAGGTCTATTCCAATTCATTTGTGGACAGAAGTTCGTAGTTGAGTAGTAGGGGTATTAATCTATCTTGGAGAAAATAATTCTGCCAGAACTTGTGAAACGATTTTTCGTAGAAATTCACGGAATTAACGACACGTCAAACTAATTTTTGTATTGACAATGCGAAGTTAAAGCACTGTATTGAATTGTATTATGTGGAAAATATTGTTCCACGGTACTCCCACTTGCAGTTTAACTCTCATTTTCACATCAGCAAGTCTCTATTTGAGGTTTGCGACTCAACTAAGAGGTGTAGTGCTCGAAAACACACAACTATGTTTTTATGGTTTGCTGGGCACGAAACATGTAGCTTCAGGGACTTGGCTTTGACCTTTTTATTTCATCAGTATCACATATAATAAGCCTATAATCAATGTTCATGAGTAGGCAGAGACAAACATTTATTAAGTGGCCTGATGAAGAAGAAATTAAACATTCCAACGTTTAATATCAAAATAATCTTGTAATTCATTAATTATTATTGTTATACTTTAAAAACAAGAGTTCAAGAGAACTTTGATTTGTTATATACATACATAACATAAGAAATAAATACAACTATTGTTTATCATTTTATACCAAGAGTGATTTTAGAACAAATGAAACTGAGATTTCCTTCATCATATTGAACCACTCTATCTAGGAGCTGCAATACTTGTGCCTTGTATTCTCTGCGCTCTTCTTGGAACTGCCTATTGTTTTATTCATTCCTTGATGCCCCTTTGTCACGTATTTTATTTATATTTTTTAACAAAAAAAACCTTGTCAATCGTCGGCATGAACTTTTCGACCTTGTTCAAAAGGAAACTTCGTTGGCGCTTCTAACCAAATTCCAAATTAAATAAAACTAACCAAATATAATATGAGTATAATCCGCAGGAAGTATTTCTGACACAAATATGATTGGTATAAGGTCTTGTGATTGAGACACAATTTCTTTTCTCACTTGTTCCTCATAATTTTCATCTGATATAAAAAATTATATGTATTAATTTTTTGAGAAATATTATAAACTCTTTATTGGACAAGCATTGCATTTCCACATTCCTTATGTTACGCGCTAAACTATTTTGATTTTCCGTTTTCTTTATTTCAAACACAAAAACAAATATTAATATAGTAGCACATTCTACACAGCTATCAGATATTTGAAATGTCATAGGCTTTTTATTAGAGATACCGGAATCAAAGGCATACTAATCCAATCCAGGGTTTTCGTCACAAATTCCTTTAGATTCAACTATACATTAACAAAATCCTTTGATTCTCGACCTAATCGGTGTATCCACCATGATAAATACCTCCGTAATGGGCGAAAATGAGTTTTTGAAAACATTGCGCCAAATTCGCAAAATGAAACCACAAATATTCCGCAATAAATTGTTACAACCGTGTTTGCAAAACAATTTTGCAACAATATCATGAATTACATAAATTACTTTAAAAAATTAAATAGTATTCATGCATTAATCATAGAAAGTAATTTCGTTCAAAAAGACGCACTCAGCGCATAAATGATTCTTTTTACAAAACAGCTGTTACACATTGATGTTTTGTACAAAATACAAAATAAATATTGATATTTTGTACAAAACTCTCAGTTTTTATCTATGGCAAGAATGAGAAAATTAATAATACATTAAGCCTAAGTAATGAACTCTTTAATTACCCAAGCTTTCGTGGTGAAATCAAAGGAGTCTTCGTGCACTCGCTAACTTTGCAGTATTTTTACACAAATTTGCTTTTGTTATGCGGTTTTGTGTACGAGAACAAAATGTGAAATTAAAGTTACTATTTCTGGTTCTATTTAAACAATTATAATTGTAGTGATTTCTAGTAAAACGTTCTTTTAAATAATAATAATAAATAATAGTAAATTAATTTTTTAAATGTATAAATTATTGATGCTTTAAATATTAAACATTGTGTTTCATGGGGAACAAAGAATGATAACACGTAAGTTTGATATATGTCGATATTATTTACTTATGTGCAGTAGATCTTACTTTAATATTTTGGATCTAAAGTTGCAATATTAATGTTTTAAATACGCAGGAGGACCAAGGCCTAGCTTGCTCGTCGTCTACTCGTGTTGTGCGCGCTACTGTTCTCTCACGAGTAGAAAAGACCCACCGTTTTTTGCCGACTCCGAACGGTGCAGTTTGAGAAGCTTTATTTAGACAGTTCTTACTCTTTGAGTGTTGTCAGCAGTTGGAAAGAGATGGTGCAGTGAGAAATGACTTATGACACTGCATTGTCTTGGTTTATTTTTCTTCATATGGAACCGTTTTTTTCAATTTTTTTCTTCAAATGTACCAATGATGCAATGAAGTATTAGCTGTTGACCTCTTTGCCTTTCTCAAGATAGACGATGAAAAAACTTTCGTACGCATCTCAAATACGGATACCATGACCTTGCCAGCCGACCTTTGTGTTTTTGGACATTCTGGGCGTGGTTCACCGGCTGGTGTCCACTCCTCTGACTGCCTATTCGACTCTGGAGTGCAGTGGTGGATCCATGTTTCATCCATTGTGATATACCAATTCAAAAAGTCCTGTTTATTCTGACGAAACAGCTCAGAATCATCGATATGTGTTTGTCTTTCTTCCATTGTAAACGCGGCAACCACTTCGAGAACAGCTTTCTCATGGACAAATCTTCATGCAAAACAGTGTTCACACTGCCTTTTGCCTTTTCGAACGCTCTGGAAGGCCACTGCCAATTGGCCTTCCGGAGCGTTCAGCATCGTTGGTGTCTGTACGAGCACGTTTGAAGTCAGAATACCACCAACAAATAGTTGTTTTTGATGGAGCAGAATCCCAGTAATACTTTTCAACACATTGGTAAGGTTGCGCAGTATTTTTCTCTATCAAAAAGGAGTGTTTAAAAATCGCAAAAGTAACGTCACTCTAGCACTGCATCTTGTAACCTAAAAATCAGATTGTCATCTTCCTAAAAATAAAATATATTTTTGTTAGTGGCGCACCCTATATGTCAGTCCTGGAACTTGTTGAATGATGCTTAACCTAAGAGCCAGAAACTGCGAAAGTATTGAAGGAGAAAGATTGCACTCCATCAGCAATCAACCTCTAGAAAGTTCTTGTGTATAATGCAAAATCGGCGTATATCTTAAAGCAGATATAAATGCAAATGAATTCTTGACAGAGAGTAGTTTCATTTATGTCATACGTGTGGTGTGTCTTTACCCACGTTATCGACAACAGATGCGTCGCCTGGCTTAAGTTTTAAGTATTAAGCAAATCGACGGATCTAATCTTATTGCGCCGCTCAATGATTTTTTAAAATTATTTTGGACTCATTCCACAAATGCTATTAGGTAAAGAAATACGCAAGTTACGTCAGCACCAAACATTTTCCCGCCAACTGGAAATGCGATTCAAGTACAATGATCGGGCATTGCAATATCGATCAAACCAAGGCCAAGAACTGTATATAAAAATAGGAAATACTACGGTTAGCATTTTTTTGTTGCCGATGACTCAACGCTCGAACATTGAAAGAAATGATAATAAGATAGATGTTCGATGGAAGGAAAACAGAAAGAACAAGTCACTCGTATGAATAAGACCGACAACTTTTTTTTTTCTAATTATTATTATTGTTGTTCTTCTAATTATATTTAAGTATATATATGTGGAGGTTAACTTTAACGCTTTTTAATCAAAATTTTATTTAACTTTATTGGGTCCTAACACTTCGATACGCGGCCGTTCGCTTCGGCTGTTCGTGAAAGAAGAAGGAGTTTCCGCTTTTTGACACGTACGCCACGTGTCCGATGGACACGGCTTGCGGCTGTATTTTTGCACTGGCATATGGGGTGCGTTCACACCGCCACATATATTTATCTACATAAAGCAATTGAAATGACTTTTAGGAGACCGTGCCTCTGGTGATGATTGATGTTAAAAATGTCTGCTCAATAATCGGAAAATAGCCAAAAGGAAAATTAACAAATCAAGCGCCAATTATTTAGTACAAATCAAACACAAGATTTTATTGTCTAAACCGTCTGACTCCGATGAACTGCACTCGAGAACTGAACTTAGGACACTCCTAATTTTACAAATAAATGTTAAATGTTACATGCTAATGATCATTCAACCCTCATTGATCGCCATCGCCTGCTTGTGCTTTTTGAGTTTTGAGTTTTTAACTTTCCAACCAAAGTAGAGTGGTGAAATATATTTCTTCAGCTCATTATCACTTATTTTGCACTCTAACATTAGCGTCCCTTTTTTGGGTGATGACCACAGTCTTTTTGTTGATAAGTGAAACATGCTAAATCTCACATTACTAAATCTCACATGGCACCGTCTTATTGCTGATAAGCGTCACTACCAACGCCGCGTCCCAAATACATCCCCACTCTTATCACACTCACTTCAAGAAGCCAACTTAAAAATCAACACGCATGAATGGAAAAAGTGAGCCAAAAGCCTCATAAACTACCTACTTATAGGTCTATTCCAATTCATTTGTGGACAGAAGTTCGTAGTTGAGTAGTAGGGGTATTAATCTATCTTGGAGAAAAGAATTCTGCCAGAACTTGTGAAACGATTTTTCGTAGAAATTCACGGAATTAACGACACGTCAAACTAATTTTTGTATTGACAATGCGAAGTTAAAGCACTGTATTGAATTGTATTATGTGGAAAATATTGTTCCACGGTACTCCCACTTGCAGTTTAACTCTCATTTTCACATCAGCAAGTCTCTATTTGAGGTTTGCGACTCAACTAAGAGGTGTAGTGTTCGAAAACACACAACTATGTTTTTATGGTTTGCTGGGCACGAAACATGTAGCTTCAGGGACTTGGCTTTGACCTTTTTATTTCATCAGTATCACATATAATAAGCCTATAATCAATGTTCATGAGTAGGCAGAGACAAACATTTATTAAGTGGCCTGATGAAGAAGAAATTAAACATTCCAACGTTTAATTTCAAAATAATCTTGTAATTCATTAATTATTATTGTTATACTTTAAAAATAAGAGTTCAAGAGAACTTTGATTTGTTATATACATACATAACATAAGAAATAAATACAACTATTGTTTATAATTTTTTACCAAGAGTGATTTTAGAACAAATGAAACTGAGATTTCCTTCATCATATTGAACCACTCTATCTAGGAGCTACAATACTTGTGCCTTGTATTCTCTGCGCTCTTCTTGGAACTGCCTATTGTTTTATTCATTCCTTGATGCCCCTTTGTCACGTATTTTATTTATATTTTTTAACAAAAAAAACCTTGTCAATCTTCGGCATGAACTTTTCGACCTTGTTCAAAAGGAAACTTCGTTGGCGCTTCTAACCAAATTCCAAATTAAATAAAACTAACCAAATATAATATGAATATAATCCGCAGGAAGTATTTCTGACACAAATATGATTGGTATAAGGTCTTGTGATTGAGACACAATTTCTTTTCTCACTTGTTCCTCATAATTTTCATCTGATATAAAAAATTATATGTATTAATTTTTTGAGAAATATTTTAAACTCTTTATTGGACAAGCATTGCATTTCCACATTCCTTATGTTACGCGCTAAACTATTTTGATTTTCCGTTTTCTTTATTTCAAACACAAAAACAAATATTAATATAGTAGCACATTCTACACAGCTATCAGATATTTGAAATGTCATAGGCTTTTTATTAGAGATACCGGAATCAAAGGCATACTAATCCAATCCAGGGTTTTCGTCACAAATTCCTTTAGATTCAACTATACATTAACAAAATCCTTTGATTCTCGACCTAATCGGTGTATCCACCATGATAAATACCTCCGTAATGGGCGAAAATGAGTTTTTGAAAACATTGCGCCAAATTCGCAAAATGAAACCACAAATATTCCGCAATAAATTGTTACAACCGTGTTTGCAAAACAATTTTGCAACAATATCATGAATTACATAAATTACTTTAAAAAATTAAATAGTATTCATGCATTAATCATAGAAAGTAATTTCGTTCAAAAAGACGCACTCAGCGTATAAATGATTCTTTTTACAAAACAGCTGTTACACATTGATGTTTTGTACAAAATACAAAATAAATATTGATATTTTGTACAAAACTCTCAGTTTTTATCTATGGCAAGAATGAGAAAATTAATAATACATTAAGCCTAAGTAATGAACTCTTTAATTACCCAAGCTTTCGTGGTGAAATCAAAGGAGTCTTCGTGCACTCGCTAACTTTGCAGTATTTTTACACAAATTTGCTTTTGTTATGCGGTTTTGTGTACGAGAACAAAATGTGAAATTAAAGTTACTATTTCTGGTTCTATTTAAACAATTATAATTGTAGTGATTTCTAGTAAAACGTTCTTTTAAATAATAATAATAAATAATAGTAAATTAATTTTTTAAATGTATAAATTATTGATGCTTTAAATATTAAACATTGTGTTTCATGGGGAACAAAGAATGATAACACGTAAGTTTGATATATGTCGATATTATTTACTTATGTGCAGTAGATCTTACTTTAATATTTTGGATCTAAAGTTGCAATATTAATGTTTTAAATACGCAGGAGGACCAAGGCCTAGCTTGCTCGTCATCTACTCGTGTTGTGCGCGCTACTGTTCTCTCACGAGTAGAAAAGACCCACCGTTTTTTGCCGACTCCGAACGGTGCAGTTTGAGAAGCTTTATTTAGACAGTTCTTACTCTTTGAGTGTTGTCAGCAGTTGGAAAGAGATGGTGCAGTGAGAAATGACTTATGACACTGCATTGTCTTGGTTTATTTTTCTTCATATGGAACCGTTTTTTGCAATTTTTTTCTTCAAATGTACCAATGATGCAATGAAGTATTAGCTGTTGACCTCTTTGCCTTTCTCAAGATAGACGATGAAAAAACTTTCGTACGCATCTCAAATACGGATACCATGACCTTGCCAGCCGACCTTTGTGTTTTTGGACATTCTGGGCGTGGTTCACCGGCTGGTGTCCACTCCTCTGACTGCCTATTCGACTCTGGAGTGCAGTGGTGGATCCATGTTTCATCCATTGTGATATACCAATTCAAAAAGTCCTGTTTATTCTGACGACACAGCTCAGAATCATCGATATGTGTTTGTCTTTCTTCCATTGTAAACGCGGCAACCACTTCGAGAACAGCTTTCTCATGGACAAATCTTCATGCAAAACAGTGTTCACACTGCCTTTTGCCTTTTCGAACGCTCTGGAAGGCCACTGCCAATTGGCCTTCCGGAGCGTTCAGCATCGTTGGTGTCTGTACGAGCACGTTTGAAGTCAGAATACCACCAACAAATAGTTGTTTTTGATGGAGCAGAATCCCAGTAATACTTTTCAACACATTGGTAAGGTTGCGCAGTATTTTTCTCTATCAAAAAGGAGTGTTTAAAAATCGCAAAAGTAACGTCACTCTAGCACTGCATCTTGTAACCTAAAAATCAGATTGTCATCTTCCTAAAAATAAAATATATTTTTGTTAGTGGCGCACCCTATATGTCAGTCCTGGAACTTGTTGAATGATGCTTAACCTAAGAGCCAGAAACTGCGAAAGTATTGAAGGAGAAAGATTGCACTCCATCAGCAATCAACCTCTAGAAAGTTCTTGTGTATAATGCAAAATCGGCGTATATCTTAAAGCAGATATAAATGCAAATGAATTCTTGACAGAGAGTAGTTTCATTTATGTCATACGTGTGGTGTGTCTTTACCCACGTTATCGACAACAGATGCGTCGCCTGGCTTAAGTTTTAAGTATTAAGCAAATCGACGGATCTAATCTTATTGCGCCGCTCAATGATTTTTTAAAATTATTTTGGACTCATTCCACAAATGCTATTAGGTAAAGAAATACGCAAGTTACGTCAGCACCAAACATTTTCCCGCCAACTGGAAATCCGATTCAAGTACAATGATCGGGCATTGCAATATCGATCAAACCAAGGCCAAGAACTGTATATAAAAATAGGAAATACTACGGTTAGCATTTTTTTGTTGCCGATGACTCAACGCTCGAACATTGAAAGAAATGATAATAAGATAGATGTTCGATGGAAGGAAAACAGAAAGAACAAGTCACTCGTATGAATAAGACCGACAACTTTTTTTTTTCTAATTATTATTATTGTTGTTCTTCTAATTATATTTAAGTATATATATGTGGAGGTTAACTTTAACGCTTTTTAATCAAAATTTTATTTAACTTTATTGGGTCCTTACACTTCGATACGCGGCCGTTCGCTTCGGCTGTTCGTGAAAGAAGAAGGAGTTTCCGCTTTTTGACACGTACGCCACGTGTCCGATGGACACGGCTTGCGGCTGTATTTTTGCACTGGCATATGGGGTGCGTTCACACCGCCACATATATTTATCTACATAAAGCAATTGAAATGACTTTTAGGAGACCGTGCCTCTGGTGATGATTGATGTTAAAAATGTCTGCTCAATAATCGGAAAATAGCCAAAAGGAAAATTAACAAATCAAGCGCCAATTATTTAGTACAAATCAAACACAAGATTTTATTGTCTAAACCGTCTGACTCCGATGAACTGCACTCGAGAACTGAACTTAGGACACTCCTAATTTTACAAATAAATGTTAAATGTTACATGCTAATGATCATTCAACCCTCATTGATCGCCATCGCCTGCTTGTGCTTTTTGAGTTTTGAGTTTTTAACTTTCCAACCAAAGTAGAGTGGTGAAATATATTTCTTCAGCTCATTATCACTTATTTTGCACTCTAACATTAGCGTCCCTTTTTTGGGTGATGACCACAGTCTTTTTGTTGATAAGTGAAACATGCTAAATCTCACATTACTAAATCTCACATGGCACCGTCTTATTGCTGATAAGCGTCACTACCAACGCCGCGTCCCAAATACATCCCCACTCTTATCACACTCACTTCAAGAAGCCAACTTAAAAATCAACACGCATGAATGGAAAAAGTGAGCCAAAAGCCTCATAAACTACCTACTTATAGGTCTATTCCAATTCATTTGTGGACAGAAGTTCGTAGTTGAGTAGTAGGGGTATTAATCTATCTTGGAGAAAAGAATTCTGCCAGAACTTGTGAAACGATTTTTCGTAGAAATTCACGGAATTAACGACACGTCAAACTAATTTTTGTATTGACAATGCGAAGTTAAAGCACTGTATTGAATTGTATTATGTGGAAAATATTGTTCCACGGTACTCCCACTTGCAGTTTAACTCTCATTTTCACATCAGCAAGTCTCTATTTGAGGTTTGCGACTCAACTAAGAGGTGTAGTGCTCGAAAACACACAACTATGTTTTTATGGTTTACTGGGCACGAAACATGTAGCTTCAGGGACTTGGCTTTGACCTTTTTATTTCATCAGTATCACATATAATAAGCCTATAATCAATGTTCATGAGTAGGCAGAGACAAACATTTATTAAGTGGCCTGATGAAGAAGAAATTAAACATTCCAACGTTTAATTTCAAAATAATCTTGTAATTCATTAATTATTATTGTTATACTTTAAAAACAAGAGTTCAAGAGAACTTTGATTTGTTATATACATACATAACATAAGAAATAAATACAACTATTGTTTATCATTTTTTACCAAGAGTGATTTTAGAACAAATGAAACTGAGATTTCCTTCATCATATTGAACCACTCTATCTAGGAGCTACAATACTTGTGCCTTGTATTCTCTGCGCTCTTCTTGGAACTGCCTATAGTTTTATTCATTCCTTGATGCCCCTTTGCCACGTATTTTATTTATATTTTTTAACAAAAAAAAACCTTGTCAATCTTCGGCATGAACTTTTCGACCTTGTTCAAAAGGAAACTTCGTTGGCGCTTCTAACCAAATTCCAAATTAAATAAAACTAACCAAATATAATATGAGTATAATCCGCAGGAAGTATTTCTGACACAAATATGATTGGTATAAGGTCTTGTGATTGAGACACAATTTCTTTTCTCACTTGTTCCTCATAATTTTCATCTGATATAAAAAATTATATGTATTAATTTTTTGAGAAATATTATAAACTCTTTATTGGACAAGCATTGCATTTCCACATTCCTTATGTTACGCGCTAAACTATTTTGATTTTCCGTTTTCTTTATTTCAAACACAAAAACAAATATTAATATAGTAGCACATTCTACACAGCTATCAGATATTTGAAATGTCATAGGCTTTTTATTAGAGATACCGGAATCAAAGGCATACCAATCCAATCCAGGGTTTTCGTCACAAATTCCTTTAGATTCAACTATACATTAACAAAATCCTTTGATTCTCGACCTAATCGGTGTATCCACCATGATAAATACCTCCGTAATGGGCCAAAATGAGTTTTTGAAAACATTGCGCCAAATTCGCAAAATGAAACCACAAATATTCCGCAATAAATTGTTACAACCGTGTTTGCAAAACAATTTTGCAACAATATCATAAATTACATAAATTACTTTAAAAAATTAAATAGTATTCATGCATTAATCATAGAAAGTAATTTCGTTCAAAAAGACGCACTCAGCGCATAAATGATTCTTTTTACAAAACAGCTGTTACACATTGATGTTTTGTACAAAATACAAAATAAATATTGATATTTTGTACAAAACTCTCAGTTTTTATCTATGGCAAGAATGAGAAAATTAATAATACATTAAGCCTAAGTAATGAACTCTTTAATTACCCAAGCTTTCGTGGTGAAATCAAAGGAGTCTTCGTGCACTCGCTAACTTTGCAGTATTTTTACACAAATTTGCTTTTGTTATGCGGTTTTGTGTACGAGAACAAAATGTGAAATTAAAGTTACTATTTCTGGTTCTATTTAAACAATTATAATTGTAGTGATTTCTAGTAAAACGTTCTTTTAAATAATAATAATAAATAATAGTAAATTAATTTTTTAAATGTATAAATGATTGATGCTTTAAATATTAAACATTGTGTTTCATGGGGAACAAAGAATGATAACACGTAAGTTTGATATATGTCGATATTATTTACTTATGTGCAGTAGATCTTACTTTAATATTTTGGATCTAAAGTTGCAATATTAATGTTTTAAATACGCAGGAGGACCAAGGCCTAGCTTGCTCGTCAACTACTCGTGTTGTGCGCGCTACTGTTCTCTCACGAGTAGAAAAGACCCACCGTTTTTTGCCGACTCCGAACGGTGCAGTTTGAGAAGCTTTATTTAGACAGTTCTTACTCTTTGAGTGTTGTCAGCAGTTGGAAAGAGATGGTGCAGTGAGAAATGACTTATGACACTGCATTGTCTTGGTTTATTTTTCTTCATATGGAACCGTTTTTTGTAATTTTTTTCTTCAAATGTACCAATGATGCAATGAAGTATTAGCTGTTGACCTCTTTGCCTTTCTCAAGATAGACGATGAAAAAACTTTCGTACGCATCTCGAATACGGATACCATGACCTTGCCAGCCGACCTTTGTGTTTTTGGACATTCTGGGCGTGGTTCACCGGCTGGTGTCCACTCCTCTGACTGCCTATTCGACTCTGGAGTGCAGTGGTGGATCCATGTTTCATCCATTGTGATATACCAATTCAAAAAGTCCTGTTTATTTTGACGAAACAGCTCAGAATCATCGATATATTTTTGTCTTTCTTCCATTGTAAACGCGGCAACCACTTCGAGAACAGCTTTCTCATGGACAAATCTTCATGCAAAACAGTGTTCATACTGCCTTTTGCCTTTTCGAACGCTCTGGAAGGCCACTGCCAATTGGCTTTCCGGAGCGTTCAGCATCGTTGGTGTCTGTACGAGCACGTTTGAAGTCAGAATACCACCAACAAATAGTTGTTTTTGATGGAGCAGAATCCCAGTAATACTTTTCAACACATTGGTAAGGTTGCGCAGTATTTTTCTCTATCAAAAAGGAGTGTTTAAAAATCGCAAAAGTAACGTCACTCTAGCACTGCATCTTGTAACCTAAAAATCAGATTGTCATCTTCCTAAAAATAAAATATATTTTTGTTAGTGGCGCGCCCTATATGTCAGTCCTGGAACTTGTTGAATGATGCTTAACCTAAGAGCCAGAAACTGCGAAAGTATTGAAGGAGAAAGATTGCACTCCATCAGCAATCAACCTCTAGAAAGTTCTTGTGTATAATGCAAAATCGGCGTATATCTTAAAGCAGATATAAATGCAAATGAATTCTTGACAGAGAGTAGTTTCATTTATGTCATACGTGTGGTGTGTCTTTACCCACGTTATCGACAACAGATGCGTCGCCTGGCTTAAGTTTTAAGTATTAAGCAAATCGACGGATCTAATCTTATTGCGCCGCTCAATGATTTTTTAAAATTATTTTGGACTCATTCCACAAATGCTATTAGGTAAGGAAATACGCAAGTTACGTCAGCACCAAACATTTTCCCGCCATCTGGAAATGCGATTCAAGTGCAATGATCGGGCATTGCAATATCGATCAAACCAAGGCCAAGAACTGTATATAAAAACAGGAAATACTACGGTTAGCATTTTTTTGTTGCCGATGACTCAACGCTCGAACATTGAAAGAAATGATAATAAGATAGATGTTCGATGGAAGGAAAACAGAAAGAACAAGTCACTCGTATGAATAAGACCGACAACTTTTTTTTTTCTAATTATTATTATTGTTGTTCTTCTAATTATATTTAAGTATATATATGTGGAGGTTAACTTTAACGCTTTTTAATCAAAATTTTATTTAACTTTATTGGGTCCTAACACTTCGATACGCGGCCGTTCGCTTCGGCTGTTCGTGAAAGAAGAAGGAGTTTCCGCTTTTTGACACGTACGCCACGTGTCCGATGGACACGGCTTGCGGCTGTATTTTTGCACTGGCATATGGGGTGCGTTCACACCGCCACATATATTTATATACATAAAGCAATTGAAATGACTTTTAGGAGACCGTGCCTCTGGTGATGATTGATGTTAAAAATGTCTGCTCAATAATCGGAAAATAGCCAAAAGGAAAATTAACAAATCAAGCGCCAATTATTTAGTACAAATCAAACACAAGATTTTATTGTCTAAACCGTCTGACTCCGTTGAACTGCACTCGAGAACTGAACTTAGGACACTCCTAATTTTACAAATAAATGTTAAATGTTACATGCTAATGATCATTCAACCCTCATTGATCGCCATCGCCTGCTTGTGCTTTTTGAGTTTTGAGTTTTTAACTTTCCAACCAAAGTAGAGTGGTGAAATATATTTCTTCAGCTCATTATCACTTATTTTGCACTCTAACATTAGCGTCCCTTTTTTGGGTGATGACCACAGCCTTTTTGTTGATAAGTGAAACATGCTAAATCCCACATTACTAAATCTCACATGGCACCGTCTTATTGCTGATAAGCGTCACTACCAACGCCGCGTCCCAAATACATCCCCACTCTTATCACACTCACTTCAAGAAGCCAACTTAAAAATCAACACGCATGAATGGCAAAAGTGAGCCAAAAGCCTCATAAACTACCTACTTATAGGTCTATTCCAATTCATTTGTGGACAGAAGTTCGTAGTTGAGTAGTAGGGGTATTAATCTATCTTGGAGAAAATAATTCTGCCAGAACTTGTGAAACGATTTTTCGTAGAAATTCACGGAATTAACGACACGTCAAACTAATTTTTGTATTGACAATGCGAAGTTAAAGCACTGTATTGAATTGTATTATGTGGAAAATATTGTTCCACGGTACTCCCACTTGCAGTTTAACTCTCATTTTCACATCAGCAAGTCTCTATTTGAGGTTTGCGACTCAACTAAGAGGTGTAGTGTTCGAAAACACACAACTATGTTTTTATGGTTTGCTGGGCACGAAACATGTAGCTTCAGGGACTTGGCTTTGACCTTTTTATTTCATCAGTATCACATATAATAAGCCTATAATCAATGTTCATGAGTAGGCAGAGACAAACATTTATTAAGTGGCCTGATGAAGAAGAAATTAAACATTCCAACGTTTAATTTCAAAATAATCTTGTAATTCATTAATTATTATTGTTATACTTTAAAAATAAGAGTTCAAGAGAACTTTGATTTGTTATATACATACATAACATAAGAAATAAATACAACTATTGTTTATAATTTTTTACCAAGAGTGATTTTAGAACAAATGAAACTGAGATTTCCTTCATCATATTGAACCACTCTATCTAGGAGCTACAATACTTGTGCCTTGTATTCTCTGCGCTCTTCTTGGAACTGCCTATTGTTTTATTCATTCCTTGATGCCCCTTTGTCACGTATTTTATTTATATTTTTTAACAAAAAAAACCTTGTCAATCTTCGGCATGAACTTTTCGACCTTGTTCAAAAGGAAACTTCGTTGGCGCTTCTAACCAAATTCCAAATTAAATAAAACTAACCAAATATAATATGAATATAATCCGCAGGAAGTATTTCTGACACAAATATGATTGGTATAAGGTCTTGTGATTGAGACACAATTTCTTTTCTCACTTGTTCCTCATAATTTTCATCTGATATAAAAAATTATATGTATTAATTTTTTGAGAAATATTTTAAACTCTTTATTGGACAAGCATTGCATTTCCACATTCCTTATGTTACGCGCTAAACTATTTTGATTTTCCGTTTTCTTTATTTCAAACACAAAAACAAATATTAATATAGTAGCACATTCTACACAGCTATCAGATATTTGAAATGTCATAGGCTTTTTATTAGAGATACCGGAATCAAAGGCATACTAATCCAATCCAGGGTTTTCGTCACAAATTCCTTTAGATTCAACTATACATTAACAAAATCCTTTGATTCTCGACCTAATCGGTGTATCCACCATGATAAATACCTCCGTAATGGGCGAAAATGAGTTTTTGAAAACATTGCGCCAAATTCGCAAAATGAAACCACAAATATTCCGCAATAAATTGTTACAACCGTGTTTGCAAAACAATTTTGCAACAATATCATGAATTACATAAATTACTTTAAAAAATTAAATAGTATTCATGCATTAATCATAGAAAGTAATTTCGTTCAAAAAGACGCACTCAGCGTATAAATGATTCTTTTTACAAAACAGCTGTTACACATTGATGTTTTGTACCAAATACAAAATAAATATTGATATTTTGTACAAAACTCTCAGTTTTTATCTATGGCAAGAATGAGAAAATTAATAATACATTAAGCCTAAGTAATGAACTCTTTAATTACCCAAGCTTTCGTGGTGAAATCAAAGGAGTCTTCGTGCACTCGCTACCTTTGCAGTATTTTTACACAAATTTGCTTTTGTTATGCGGTTTTGTGTACGAGAACAAAATGTGAAATTAAAGTTACTATTTCTGGTTCTATTTAAACAATTATAATTGTAGTGATTTCTAGTAAAACGTTCTTTTAAATAATAATAATAAATAATAGTAAATTAATTTTTTAAATGTATAAATTATTGATGCTTTAAATATTAAACATTGTGTTTCATGGGGAACAAAGAATGATAACACGTAAGTTTGATATATGTCGATATTATTTACTTATGTGCAGTAGATCTTACTTTAATATTTTGGATCTAAAGTTGCAATATTAATGTTTTAAATACGCAGGAGGACCAAGGCCTAGCTTGCTCGTCATCTACTCGTGTTGTGCGCGCTACTGTTCTCTCACGAGTAGAAAAGACCCACCGTTTTTTGCCGACTCCGAACGGTGCAGTTTGAGAAGCTTTATTTAGACAGTTCTTACTCTTTGAGTGTTGTCAGCAGTTGGAAAGAGATGGTGCAGTGAGAAATGACTTATGACACTGCATTGTCTTGGTTTATTTTTCTTCATATGGAACCGTTTTTTGCAATTTTTTTCTTCAAATGTACCAATGATGCAATGAAGTATTAGCTGTTGACCTCTTTGCCTTTCTCAAGATAGACGATGAAAAAACTTTCGTACGCATCTCAAATACGGATACCATGACCTTGCCAGCCGACCTTTGTGTTTTTGGACATTCTGGGCGTGGTTCACCGGCTGGTGTCCACTCCTCTGACTGCCTATTCGACTCTGGAGTGCAGTGGTGGATCCATGTTTCATCCATTGTGATATACCAATTCAAAAAGTCCTGTTTATTCTGACGAAACAGCTCAGAATCATCGATATGTGTTTGTCTTTCTTCCATTGTAAACGCGGCAACCACTTCGAGAACAGCTTTCTCATGGACAAATCTTCATGCAAAACAGTGTTCACACTGCCTTTTGCCTTTTCGAACGCTCTGGAAGGCCACTGCCAATTGGCCTTCCGGAGCGTTCAGCATCGTTGGTGTCTGTACGAGCACGTTTGAAGTCAGAATACCACCAACAAATAGTTGTTTTTGATGGAGCAGAATCCCAGTAATACTTTTCAACACATTGGTAAGGTTGCGCAGTATTTTTCTCTATCAAAAAGGAGTGTTTAAAAATCGCAAAAGTAACGTCACTCTAGCACTGCATCTTGTAACCTAAAAATCAGATTGTCATCTTCCTAAAAATAAAATATATTTTTGTTAGTGGCGCACCCTATATGTCAGTCCTGGAACTTGTTGAATGATGCTTAACCTAAGAGCCAGAAACTGCGAAAGTATTGAAGGAGAAAGATTGCACTCCATCAGCAATCAACCTCTAGAAAGTTCTTGTGTATAATGCAAAATCGGCGTATATCTTAAAGCAGATATAAATGCAAATGAATTCTTGACAGAGAGTAGTTTCATTTATGTCATACGTGTGGTGTGTCTTTACCCACGTTATCGACAACAGATGCGTCGCCTGGCTTAAGTTTTAAGTATTAAGCAAATCGACGGATCTAATCTTATTGCGCCGCTCAATGATTTTTTAAAATTATTTTGGACTCATTCCACAAATGCTATTAGGTAAGAAAATACGCAAGTTACGTCAGCACCAAACATTTTCCCGCCAACTGGAAATGCGATTCAAGTACAATGATCGGGCATTGCAATATCGATCAAACCAAGGCCAAGAACTGTATATAAAAATAGGAAATACTACGGTTAGCATTTTTTTGTTGCCGATGACTCAACGCTCGAACATTGAAAGAAATGATAATAAGATAGATGTTCGATGGAAGGAAAACAGAAAGAACAAGTCACTCGTATGAATAAGACCGACAACTTTTTTTTTCTAATTATTACTATTGTTGTTCTTCTAATTATATTTAAGTATATATATGTGGAGGTTAACTTTAACGCTTTTTAATCAAAATTTTATTTAACTTTATTGGGTCCTAACACTTCGATACGCGGCCGTTCGCTTCGGCTGTTCGTGAAAGAAGAAGGAGTTTCCGCTTTTTGACACGTACGCCACGTGTCCGATGGAAACGGCTTGCGGCTGTATTTTTGCACTGGCATATGGGGTGCGTTCACACCGCCACATATATTTATCTACATAAAGCAATTGAAATGACTTTTAGGAGACCGTGCCTCTGGTGATGATTGATGTTAAAAATGTCTGCTCAATAATCGGAAAATAGCCAAAAGGAAAATTAACAAATCAAGCGCCAATTATTTAGTACAAATCAAACACAAGATTTTATTGTCTAAACCGTCTGACTCCGATGAACTGCACTCGAGAACTGAACTTAGGACACTCCTAATTTTACAAATAAATGTTAAATGTTACATGCTAATGATCATTCAACCCTCATTGATCGCCATCGCCTGCTCGTGCTTTTTGAGTTTTGAGTTTTTAACTTTCCAACCAAAGTAGAGTGGTGAAATATATTTCTTCAGCTCATTATCACTTATTTTGCACTCTAACATTAGCGTCCCTTTTTTGGGTGATGACCACAGTCTTTTTGTTGATAAGTGAAACATGCTAAATCTCACATTACTAAATCTCACATGGCACCGTCTTATTGCTGATAAGCGTCACTACCAACGCCGCGTCCCAAATACATCCCCACTCTTATCACACTCACTTCAAGAAGCCAACTTAAAAATCAACACGCATGAATGGAAAAAGTGAGCCAAAAGCCTCATAAACTACCTACTTATAGGTCTATTCCAATTCATTTGTGGACAGAAGTTCGTAGTTGAGTAGTAGGGGTATTAATCTATCTTGGAGAAAAGAATTCTGCCAGAACTTGTGAAACGATTTTTCGTAGAAATTCACGGAATTAACGACACGTCAAACTAATTTTTGTATTGACAATGCGAAGTTAAAGCACTGTATTGAATTGTATTATGTGGAAAATATTGTTCCACGGTACTCCCACTTGCAGTTTAACTCTCATTTTCACATCAGCAAGTCTCTATTTGAGGTTTGCGACTCAACTAAGAGGTGTAGTGCTCGAAAACACACAACTATGTTTTTATGGTTTGCTGGGCACGAAACATGTAGCTTCAGGGACTTGGCTTTGACCTTTTTATTTCATCAGTATCACATATAATAAGCCTATAATCAATGTTCATGAGTAGGCAGAGGCAAACATTTATTAAGTGGCCTGATGAAGAAGAAATTAAACATTCCAACGTTTAATTTCAAAATAATCTTGTAATTCATTAATTATTATTGTTATACTTTAAAAACAAGAGTTCAAGAGAACTTTGATTTGTTATATACATACATAACATAAGAAATAAATACAACTATTGTTTATCATTTTTTACCAAGAGTGATTTTAGAACAAATGAAACTGAGATTTCCTTCATCATATTGAACCACTCTATCTAGGAGCTACAATACTTGTGCCTTGTATTCTCTGCGCTCTTCTTGGAACTGCCTATTGTTTTATTCATTCCTTGATGCCCCTTTGCCACGTATTTTATTTATATTTTTTAACAAAAAAAACCTTGTCAATCTTCGGCATGAACTTTTCGACCTTGTTCAAAAGGAAACTTCGTTGGCGCTTCTAACCAAATTCCAAATTAAATAAAACTAACCAAATATAATATGAGTATAATCCGCAGAAAGTATTTCTGACACAAATATGATTGGTATAAGGTCTTGTGATTGAGACACAATTTCTTTTCTCACTTGTTCCTCATAATTTTCATCTGATATAAAAAATTATATGTATTAATTTTTTGAGAAATATTATAAACTCTTTATTGGACAAGCATTGCATTTCCACATTCCTTATGTTACGCGCTAAACTATTTTGATTTTCCGTTTTCTTTATTTCAAACACAAAAACAAATATTAATATAGTAGCACATTCTACACAGCTATCAGATATTTGAAATGTCATAGGCTTTTTATTAGAGATACCGGAATCAAAGGCATACCAATCCAATCCAGGGTTTTCGTCACAAATTCCTTTAGATTCAACTATACATTAACAAAATCCTTTGATTCTCGACCTAATCGGTGTATCCACCATGATAAATACCTCCGTAATGGGCCAAAATGAGTTTTTGAAAACATTGCGCCAAATTCGCAAAATGAAACCACAAATATTCCGCAATAAATTGTTACAACCGTGTTTGCAAAACAATTTTGCAACAATATCATAAATTACATAAATTACTTTAAAAAATTAAATAGTATTCATGCATTAATCATAGAAAGTAATTTCGTTCAAAAAGACGCACTCAGCGCATAAATGATTCTTTTTACAAAACAGCTGTTACACATTGATGTTTTGTACAAAATACAAAATAAATATTGATATTTTGTACAAAACTCTCAGTTTTTATCTATGGCAAGAATGAGAAAATTAATAATACATTAAGCCTAAGTAATGAACTCTTTAATTACCCAAGCTTTCGTGGTGAAATCAAAGGAGTCTTCGTGCACTCGCTAACTTTGCAGTATTTTTACACAAATTTGCTTTTGTTATGCGGTTTTGTGTACGAGAACAAAATGTGAAATTAAAGTTACTATTTCTGGTTCTATTTAAACAATTATAATTGTAGTGATTTCTAGTAAAACGTTCTTTTAAATAATAATAATAAATAATAGTAAATTAATTTTTTAAATGTATAAATTATTGATGCTTTATATATTAAACATTGTGTTTCATGGGGAACAAAGAATGATAACACGTAAGTTTGATATATGTCGATATTATTTACTTATGTGCAGTAGATCTTACTTTAATATTTTGGATCTAAAGTTGCAATATTAATGTTTTAAATACGCAGGAGGACCAAGGCCTAGCTTGCTCGTCATCTACTCGTGTTGTGCGCGCTACTGTTCTCTCACGAGTAGAAAAGACCCACCGTTTTTTGCCGACTCCGAACGGTGCAGTTTGAGAAGCTTTATTTAGACAGTTCTTACTCTTTGAGTGTTGTCAGCAGTTGGAAAGAGATGGTGCAGTGAGAAATGACTTATGACACTGCATTGTCTTGGTTTATTTTTCTTCATATGGAACCGTTTTTTGTAATTTTTTTCTTCAAATGTACCAATGATGCAATGAAGTATTAGCTGTTGACCTCTTTGCCTTTCTCAAGATAGACGATGAAAAAACTTTCGTACGCATCTCGAATACGGATACCATGACCTTGCCAGCCGACCTTTGTGTTTTTGGACATTCTGGGCGTGGTTCACCGGCTGGTGTCCACTCCTCTGACTGCCTATTCGACTCTGGAGTGCAGTGGTGGATCCATGTTTCATCCATTGTGATATACCAATTCAAAAAGTCCTGTTTATTCTGACGAAACAGCTCAGAATCATCGATATGTGTTTGTCTTTCTTCCATTGTAAACGCGGCAACCACTTCGAGAACAGCTTTCTCATGGACAAATCTTCATGCAAAACAGTGTTCACACTGCCTTTTGCCTTTTCGAACGCTCTGGAAGGCCACTGCCAATTGGCCTTCCGGAGCGTTCAGCATCGTTGGTGTCTGTACGAGCACGTTTGAAGTCAGAATACCACCAACAAATAGTTGTTTTTGATGGAGCAGAATCCCAGTAATACTTTTCAACACATTGGTAAGGTTGCGCAGTATTTTTCTCTATCAAAAAGGAGTGTTTAAAAATCGCAAAAGTAACGTCACTCTAGCACTGCATCTTGTAACCTAAAAATCAGATTGTCATCTTCCTAAAAATAAAATATATTTTTGTTAGTGGCGCACCCTATATGTCAGTCCTGGAACTTGTTGAATGATGCTTAACCTAAGAGCCAGAAACTGCGAAAGTATTGAAGGAGAAAGATTGCACTCCATCAGCAATCAACCTCTAGAAAGTTCTTGTGTATAATGCAAAATCGGCGTATATCTTAAAGCAGATATAAATGCAAATGAATTCTTGACAGAGAGTAGTTTCATTTATGTCATACGTGTGGTGTGTCTTTACCCACGTTATCGACAACAGATGCGTCGCCTGGCTTAAGTTTTAAGTATTAAGCAAATCGACGGATCTAATCTTATTGCGCCGCTCAATGATTTTTTAAAATTATTTTGGACTCATTCCACAAATGCTATTAGGTAAGAAAATACGCAAGTTACGTCAGCACCAAACATTTTCCCGCCAACTGGAAATGCGATTCAAGTGCAATGATCGGGCATTGCAATATCGATCAAACCAAGGCCAAGAACTGTATATAAAAATAGGAAATACTACGGTTAGCATTTTTTTGTTGCCGATGACTCAACGCTCGAACATTGAAAGAAATGATAATAAGATAGATGTTCGATGGAAGGAAAACAGAAAGAACAAGTCACTCGTATGAATAAGACCGACAACTTTTTTTTTTCTAATTATTATTATTGTTGTTCTTCTAATTATATTTAAGTATATATATGTGGAGCTTAACTTTAACGCTTTTTAATCAAAATTGTATTTAACTTTATTGGGTCCTAACACTTTGATACGCGGCCGTTCGCTTCGGCTGTTCGTGAAAGAAGAAGGAGTTTCCGCTTTTTGACACGTACGCCACGTGTCCGATGGACACGGCTTGCGGCTGTATTTTTGCACTGGCATATGGGGTGCGTTCACACCGCCACATATATTTATATACATAAAGCAATTGAAATGACTTTTAGGAGACCGTGCCTCTGGTGATGATTGATGTTAAAAATGTCTGCTCAATAATCGGAAAATAGCCAAAAGGAAAATTAACAAATCAAGCGCCAATTATTTAGTACAAATCAAACACAAGATTTTATTGTCTAAACCGTCTGACTCCGTTGAACTGCACTCGAGAACTGAACTAAGGACACTCCTAATTTTACAAATAAATGTTAAATGTTACATGCTAATGATCATTCAACCCTCATTGATCGCCATCGCCTGCTTGTGCTTTTTGAGTTTTGAGTTTTTAACTTTCCAACCAAAGTAGAGTGGTGAAATATATTTCTTCAGCTCATTATCACTTATTTTGCACTCTAACATTAGCGTCCCTTTTTTGGGTGATGACCACAGCCTTTTTGTTGATAAGTGAAACATGCTAAATCCCACATTACTAAATCTCACATGGCACCGTCTTATTGCTGATAAGCGTCACTACCAACGCCGCGTCCCAAATACATCCCCACTCTTATCACACTCACTTCAAGAAGCCAACTTAAAAATCAACACGCATGAATGGCAAAAGTGAGCCAAAAGCCTCATAAACTACCTACTTATAGGTCTATTCCAATTCATTTGTGGACAGAAGTTCGTAGTTGAGTAGTAGGGGTATTAATCTATCTTGGAGAAAATAATTCTGCCAGAACTTGTGAAACGATTTTTCGTAGAAATTCACGGAATTAACGACACGTCAAACTAATTTTTGTATTGACAATGCGAAGTTAAAGCACTGTATTGAATTGTATTATGTGGAAAATATTGTTCCACGGTACTCCCACTTGCAGTTTAACTCTCATTTTCACATCAGCAAGTCTCTATTTGAGGTTTGCGACTCAACTAAGAGGTGTAGTGTTCGAAAACACACAACTATGTTATTATGGTTTGCTGGGCACGAAACATGTAGCTTCAGGGACTTGGCTTTGACCTTTTTATTTCATCAGTATCACATATAATAAGCCTATAATCAATGTTCATGAGTAGGCAGAGACAAACATTTATTAAGTGGCCTGATGAAGAAGAAATTAAACATTCCAACGTTTAATTTCAAAATAATCTTGTAATTCATTAATTATTATTGTTATACTTTAAAAATAAGAGTTCAAGAGAACTTTGATTTGTTATATACATACATAACATAAGAAATAAATACAACTATTGTTTATAATTTTTTACCAAGAGTGATTTTAGAACAAATGAAACTGAGATTTCCTTCATCATATTGAACCACTCTATCTAGGAGCTACAATACTTGTGCCTTGTATTCTCTGCGCTCTTCTTGGAACTGCCTATTGTTTTATTCATTCCTTGATGCCCCTTTGTCACGTATTTTATTTATATTTTTTAACAAAAAAAACCTTGTCAATCTTCGGCATGAACTTTTCGACCTTGTTCAAAAGGAAACTTCGTTGGCGCTTCTAACCAAATTCCAAATTAAATAAAACTAACCAAATATAATATGAATATAATCCGCAGGAAGTATTTCTGACACAAATATGATTGGTATAAGGTCTTGTGATTGAGACACAATTTCTTTTCTCACTTGTTCCTCATAATTTTCATCTGATATAAAAAATTATATGTATTAATTTTTTGAGAAATATTATAAACTCTTTATTGGACAAGCATTGCATTTCCACATTCCTTATGTTACGCGCTAAACTATTTTGATTTTCCGTTTTCTTTATTTCAAACACAAAAACAAATATTAATATAGTAGCACATTCTACACAGCTATCAGATATTTGAAATGTCATAGGCTTTTTATTAGAGATACCGGAATCAAAGGCATACTAATCCAATCCAGGGTTTTCGTCACAAATTCCTTTAGATTCAACTATACATTAACAAAATCCTTTGATTCTCGACCTAATCGGTGTATCCACCATGATAAATACCTCCGTAATGGGCGAAAATGAGTTTTTGAAAACATTGCGCCAAATTCGCAAAATGAAACCACAAATATTCCGCAATAAATTGTTACAATCGTGTTTGCAAAACAATTTTGCAACAATATCATGAATTACATAAATTACTTTAAAAAATTAAATAGTATTCATGCATTAATCATAGAAAGTAATTTCGTTCAAAAAGACGCACTCAGCGTATAAATGATTCTTTTTACAAAACAGCTGTTACACATTGATGTTTTGTACAAAATACAAAATAAATATTGATATTTTGTACAAAACTCTCAGTTTTTATCTATGGCAAGAATGAGAAAATTAATAATACATAAAGCCTAAGTAATGAACTCTTTAATTACCCAAGCTTTCGTGGTGAAATCAAAGGAGTCTTCGTGCACTCGCTAACTTTGCAGTATTTTTACACAAATTTGCTTTTGTTATGCGGTTTTGTGTACGAGAACAAAATGTGAAATTAAAGTTACTATTTCTGGTTCTATTTAAACAATTATAATTGTAGTGATTTCTAGTAAAACGTCTAGCTAGGACCAAGGCCTAGCTTGCTCGTCAACTACTCGTGTTGTGCGCGCTACTGTTCTCTCACGAGTAGAAAAGACCCACCGTTTTTTGCCGACTCCGAACGGTGAAGTTTGAGAAGCTTTATTTGGACAGTTCTTACTCTTTGAGTGTTGGAAAGAGATGGTGCAGTGAGAAACGACTTATGACACTGCATTGTCTTGGTTTATTTTTCTTCATATGGAACCGTTTTTTGTAATTTTTTTCTTCAAATGTACCAATGATGCAATGAAGTATTAGCTGTTGACCTCTTTGCCTTTCTCAAGATAGACGATGAAAAACTTTCGTACGCATCTCGAATACGGATACCATGACCTTGCCAGCCGACCTTTGTGTTTTTGGACATTCTGGGCGTGGTTCACCGGCTGGTGTCCACTCCTCTGACTGCCTATTCGACTCTGGAGTGCAGTGGTGGATCCATGTTTCATCCATTGTGATATACAAATTCAAAAAGTCCTGTTTATTCTGACGAAACAGCTCAGAATCATCGATATATTTTTGTCTTTCTTCCATTGTAAACGCGGCAACCACTTCGAGAACAGCTTTCTCATGGACAAATCTTCATGCAAAACAGTGTTCACACTGCCTTTTGCCTTTTCGAACGCTCTGGAAGGCCACTGCCAATTGGCTTTCCGGAGCGTTCAGCATCGTTGGTGTCTGTACGTGCACCCTATATGTCAGTCCTGGAACTTGTTGAATGATGCTTAACCTAAGAGCCGGAAACTGCGAAAGTATTGAAGGAGAAAGATTGCACTCCATCAGCAATCAACCTCTAGAAAGTTCTTGTGTATAATGCAAAACCGGCGTATATCTTAAAGCAGATATAAATGCAAATGAATTCTTGACAGAGAGTAGTTTCATTTATGTCTGTGGGTGGCTATTCTGAAAGTGTCACGAATGTCATACGTGTGGTGTGTCTTTACCCATGTTCTGATCGCAACATGTTGCTGAAGAAGTTCAACAAATTTAAAAACGAACACATCAAGTAACAATGCCCCAAACAAACAAATGTCAAACAATAATGATTGTAAGCAAATGAAAACAAATGGAAAGACATATATATAGTGGTTTAATCTAATAAAAAGGTTCTGTTGTTATAACGTTGAGGAAATACAGTCGTTTTTCTTTGTCGCAATATTTTCCTTTGTCCACTCCTGCCGTTCATAATCGAACATTTTGGTCCATTCGAGCCGAATAGATCTCACCCTATAACAAAGGAAAATATATGCATACATATATTCATAAAAAGTGAAAACTAAAACGATACAATACCCGGAACCCGTTCGCACATCAACGATACAATACCCGGAACCCGTTCGCACATCAACCCGAAAAGCAGCAGCCACAGGATTTTCTGGATCAACTCTTCAGCTTCCTGCTTCCTAACGAGAACTGCAACCCGGATCATTAGAAGACAGCGTGTGTGCACCACCATATTCACAAGAGTACGTGAGTTGATTTGTGTTGTAGCTAGAGAGTAGAGTAGAGATAGAGAGTGATCATGACGTCGAAGAAATTAAGTAAAGTTCTTACCCGGCTCGAGAAGGACATTTCCAACTTCTCTAAAAGAGGAGCTAGCATGCGTACGGTAAACTATCTATCGGGACGTCTGTAAATGTTAGAGAAAACGATAGAGTCAGCGGAAAAGGCTTTCGAAGAGTGTATAAGTGCGGTTGCAGATGAGAAGTGTTCAGAAGTGGAAGATGTTTACGAGGAAATCCGAGAATTGTATTTCGACTATCGAGCCGATTTACTAGACGCCATGGACATGGCGAAGGCATTAACCACAGAGAACACTGAACCCGAAATCAAATCTGCCACCGCAACTCAAAGTACAGAGATTCGCTTAAAGCACATACCTGTTCCCCTTTTCTCCGGTTCGTATGAGTCCTGGCGGTCGTTTCATGATTTGTTTGTTTCCTTAGTGCACCATAATGCGGCTTTAACTGAAATTCAAAGGCTGCATTACTTGAAAACTAGTGTTTCGGGTGAAGCTGAAAGGATTTTAGCTCACTTACCCATAATAAACGGGAATTACGCGAAGGCATGGACAATTTTAAAAGATCGATACGATCATCAGCGGTTTCTTGTTAACACACAGTTAAAGTGCCTTTTTACTCAACCAACGATCACGCAAGAGCGAGCAGAAGCGATCAAGGAGCTGATGGATACCTCCAGTGAAATTGTTCACATCCTCAGCAGTCTGAAGGTTCCGGTGCAGCACTGGGATGCAGTGCTGGTGTACGTCCTAGTACAGAAACTTCCAGCAAAAACGCAGCAATTATGGGAAGAAAAACTTGGAGCGAAGGAAAACTCGAAGGAGCTACCAACATTCGCGGAATTCACCCAATTTTTGGAGATGTGGTTTCGTACTTTTGAGGCAGTAATTTATCAAAACAAAACTACGGCGGATCATTCAAAGAAGGTTACAAAAACTTCATCGTTTCTTGTACAACCCAATAATAATAATAAATTTACATGTAAAATATGCAATAAGGGTCAGCATGCCATAAGAAAATGTAACAAATTTCTTAGAATGGGCATTCCTGACAAATACGAAATCATAAACAAACTCGGCATTTGCAGTAATTGCCTTGCTTATAGCCATAATGTTCAAAATTGTATAAGCACAAGTAGATGTTATTATTGTCAGCAACCCCATCATTCACTCTTACACAATAGCCCACATAACCATTCACAAATAAACGTCACTTCACAAAGCAATAACCCATCTTTTAATCATTCGAACAATAGTAAACCATCTAATATACACCCCACTAAAACACATACCCAACAACCTCATCAACCACATACACACATATCCTCATTCAATACCCAAGCTCCAACTTTCAATCCACACAATGATGAGCAACCATCAACCAGCTCTGGCGTGAGGAGCCATCACTCAACACAAAACATCAACACCCAAGTTCTGCTAGCCACAGCAGTCGTCAAGGTAAGAACCTCAACAGGAGATCTACTCCCACTTCGTGCTTTAGTGGACTCTGGTTCCGAGGCTTCCTTTATAACCGAATCCGCGGTTCAACTCCTCGGCTTAAAGGGAAGATCCACAAATGTCGAAATTTCGGGATTGGGGATGGTTAACAGTGGTACTTGCAAAAGGGTGGTCGAGATCAGCATCGGCTCCCTCAACACAACCTTCGAAACCACCATCCAGGTCTTGGTATACAAGTCACTATCTGGCCATCTCCCAGCTCGAACTCTTTACGTCGACGACTGGAGTCACCTTTCTGGTCTAAAGTTAGCGGATCCAGCCTTTCATAAGCCAGCCAAAATCGACCTGCTGTTAGGCAGTGATGTGCTAGCGGACATCATGTTACCAGAGTTGGTGCGACACAACAACAGAGACGTTCCTGTAGCACAGAACACCAAATTGGGTTGGATATTGTTCGGAAGGTCAACTCAACAAGTCAGGACTTTCCTCCAACATACCGATGTCGACACCCTGCTAAGAAGGTTTTGGGAAATCGAAGAAGCACCTTTTCATCAAACGGTATGCACGGAAGATTCAGCCTGTGAAGAGCATTTCATGAGGAACGTGAAGCGGCGTGAAGACGGACATTTCCAAGTAGCACTTCCATTCAAGGAGAACACCCACCCAGTGCTTGGGAAATCCCGTGAAGGAGCTCTTCAACGTTTTAAGGCCTTGGAAAGGCGCCTAGCAGCGGATTCCGAACTACACAACCAGTACGTCGCCTGCATGGAAGAATATCGTCAACTTGGACATATGTGCGAAGTAAATGAGGATATTGCCGGTAGAGGACATTACTACTTGCCTCATCACGCAGTAGTGAAGGAAAGTAGCTCCACAACAAAACTGAGGGTGGTTTTCGATGCGTCCTACAAGACGTCCGATGGAACATCGTTAAATGACCATCTGAGGACAGGCCCTTCGTTACAGCACAATGTGATGGACATCATATTGCTGTGGAGACTGTACCAGTTCGTGTTTTAAGCTGATATCGAGAAAATGTACCGACAAATTTGGGTACCAGAGTTGGACTCCAATTACCAACTCATTTATTGGAGAAAGAATCCAACCGACAATTTGAAGATTTACCGGGTGAAAACGGTGACCTTTGGTACAGCGTTCGCACCGTATTTAGCCATTAGAACGCTAATGGAAGTAGCAAGGGCTGAAGAAATAGCACACCCAAGGGCATCGAAAATGATTCGTGCAGAGATGTACGTTGACGATTTGTTGTCCGGAGCAGATACCATCGCTGAAGCTAAAGACAAAAGGAAGGATGTGCAAGCGGTTTTGGAAGGTGCAGGGTTCTACTTACGGAAGTGGACAGCCAACGCTGAAGAGCTTCTGGAAGGAATTTCAACAAAGGACCGAGAGGCATCACTGGTAGTCCCATCCGAAGCAACAAGCCAAGTCAAAACTTTAGGCATCCACTGGCTTCCGACAGAGGACAACTTCTGCTTTCAGTTTACTCCACCCGCCGACCCGCAGCCAACAAAACGGTTTATTTTATCAATAGCTGCCCGGCTTTTTGACCCAATGGGGTGGATATCCCCATGCATTCTCAAGGCCAAATTAATCTTGCAGGCGTTATGGAAATGCAAGGCAGCCTGGGATGAAACACTGAAAGGAGACTTGTTAGAAGAGTGGATACAATTATACCAAGACTTACCTGCCATCAGCAACATTCGCATTCCAAGGTGGGTTCACACATTAAGTCGACGGAATCGCAAGGAACTGCATGGCTTTAGCGACGAAATCGCATCATCACAGACACTACATGACCGGTGGAAGCTACTACAAGCCCATCTACAGACCTTCTGGAGGCAATGGCAAGCGGAGTATTTGTCGCGTCTACAACAGCGCCCCAAATGGTTGAAGCAACATCCCCAACCAAAAATCGGTGACCTTGTGCTGATTAAAGATAAACGTTTGCCCCCAGCACGATGGAGACTAGGACGTATAGTTGCCACACATCCCGGGGCAGACCAGCTAACAAGAGCGGTAACCCAGCAAGGAGTATTTAAAAGACCCATCACAAAATTATGCCCACTGCCAACAAATGTTGCCGAAAGCCCACCAGAAGATCAACAGATGTAAACACACTCGCACTCGAAACATTTAACACTCGCACTCGAAACATTTAACACTTCACACTCACACAATGGGATGACAATATGGTTGTCATCAACCCGCATTCGCTGCATACCGCACACTTACACTTATTCGCACACACTTTTCCCTAGCATATCAAATCATACAGTCCACAATTCCTAAGCACTCACTCTATCACACAATGCACTCAAGTCAGTCCATTCTTAAAAGCAAATACACACACGCACACACACTCTTTACAATCATTCACCCAAACGAAATTGCGTACACACACACAAGCCAAATGAATTGAAATCATTGGCTTTACACTAATTTACACAAATCGAATAAATAACGAATAAATCTAAAATGAAGAAAATTATAATATAACACACAACACTATAATTATTACTCACCTGATCAATTCCAATTTGAGGCACACGATAAAATACGCGATCACACAAAGCACTACTTTGCAAATTTACAACACTTTACACACTGCACTCAATGAAACTGGAACGAACAGAAAGAAGGAACAGAGACAACCCCGCACACCTCATACGGATTTCCAGTCCATCAGCGAGGTGTGTCTCACTCCTTACGTCACGTTCCAGTTCATCAGTGCGAATCAAATGTAAACAATGAGACGTCATCACTCATGTGTCGTTTTCTTTTGTTTTGGTGTTTCAGTTTATGCATGTTTGTTTCGTTTAATGATTTTTTTACCATTGCATGAGATGGGCGAAATATGCATCAGAGTCGTTAGAGAGAAAGTTCAACCTGCAGCCGCTGAAATGATAAGCAGCATTTGAAGAAGATGATTGAGAACTTCGTTCACCGGCGGGGAGAATGTTCTGATCGCAACATGTTGCTGAAGAAGTTCAACAAATTTAAAAACGAACACATCAAGTAACAATGCCCCAAACAAACAAATGTCAAACAATAATGATTGTAAACAAATGAAAACAAATGGAAAGACATATATATAGTGGTTTAATCTAATAAAAAGGTTCTGTTGTTATAACGTTGAGGAAATACAGTCGTTTTTCTTTGTCGCAATATTTTCCTTTGTCCACTCCTGCCGTTCATAATCGAACACCCACGTTATCGACAACAGATGCGTCGCCTGGCTTAAGTTTTAAGTATTAAGCAAATCGACGGATCTAATCTTATTGCGCCGCTCAATGATTTTTTAAAATTATTTTGGACTCATTCCACAAATGCTATTAGGTAAGGAAATACGCACCAAACATTTTCCCGCCAACTGGAAATGCGATTCAAGTGCAATGATCGGGCATTGCAATATCGATCAAACCAAGGCCAAGAACTGTATATAAAAATAGGAAATACTACGGTTAGCATTTTTTTGTTGCCGATGACTCAACGCTCGAACATTGAAAGAAATGATAATAAGATAGATGTTCGATGGAAGGAAAACAGAAAGAACAAGTCACTCGTATGAATAAGACCGACAACTTTTTTTTTCTAATTATTATTATTGTTGTTCTTCTAATTATATTTAAGTATATATATGTGGAGGTTAACTTTAACGCTTTTTAATCAAAATTTTATTTAACTTTATTGGGTCCTAACACTTCGATGCGCGGCCGTTCGCTTCGGCTGTTCGTGAAAGAAGAAGGAGTTTCCGCTTTTTGACACGTACGCCACGTGTCCGATGGACACGGCTCGCGGCTGTATTTTTGCACTGGCATATGGGGTGCGTTCACACCGCCACATATATTTATATACATAAAGCAATTGAAATTACTTTTAGGAGATCGTGCCTCTGGTGATGATTGATGTTAAAAATGTCTGCTCAATAACCGGAAAATAGCCAAAAGGAAAATTAACCAATCAAGCGCCAATTATTTAGTACAAATCAAACACAAGATTTTATTGTCTAAACCGTCTGACTCCGTTGAACTGCACTCGAGAACTGAACTTAGGACACTCCTAATTTTACAAATAAATGTTAAATGTTACATGCTAATGATCATTCAACCCTCATTGATCGCCATCGCCTGCTTGTGCTTTTCGAGTTTTGAGTTCTTAACGCATTTTTATTAATACTTTCAAATTCGTTGACTTAACTGCTAGACAAAAATGCTTAGAACTAGCTTAAATATCTATTCTGAAAAATTAATCTTATATCTAACTTACTGACTCTAAACAAGTACTCTAAGCTAATCTATGTTCGTTTTTTTCTGCCTTTCGACATCTTCTGTATTTTTATTAATTCTAAAGTCTAGAGTTTTTGTGTTTCGTTGCCCAAGAAAATTTAAAAACTTGGACGTACCTTATTTAATGTTTGAACTTACTTGCTATCTTAACTTACTTATCCTAAATCAAACTTAAAGATATTTACAGATATCTTACAAATAGGTAATCTAAACCTAACTATATCCGTAAGCATTACGGATGCGTGCACCAGGGAGTATATGCTCTTTATATGCTTGACATATATATCGTATACTCCGTGGTGCACCGTTTTTGTGCTTTTTTGTTTTGTAATTTTTTTTGAGTTTGTGTTTTTTTTTAGCTACCTTAAACTATGTAAGTTGGCCCTAATGAGTCAACTATTTTGGTCCTGTGTGAGAAGTTGGCGGCATCGAAGGCTGATTCTGATGCAGCCACCAGAAGAAAAGCCGTTCTTTGTCAGAGACTGCTCTATCGCGGGCAGAGATCGCTCTACTGAACAGTAAGAGGCCTTCGTGGCTGCGAGCGACGTCCGGCTCGTCTTGAAGTCGCCTTTCCACTGTTCGGCGTGCGACATGGAAGATGATAGGGCAGCTTTCCCTATCTTGTATCAGGCATTTTTTGTCCAAATAGAGGAACGCCTCAGGTGGGATAAAGCCGTTAAGGCGCATCTTCTCATGGTACATTTCATTAGGGTAGTAAGCCCCAAAGATCAGACTGTTGGTTGAAATCATGGCTCGAGCTATGTGACCCCGGATCAATTTAACAACAGAATTATCTATTCTGATCAGGTTTGCCTCATTGTACAAAATTTCTTTGGAATAGAATTTTTTGTACTGGGATTCGGGTGTACGATATAAACGGATACAGGCCCGAAGACACTGTCTCTCGAACATCGTCATCTTTTTCACCTGGGAAGGACTCACGTTGAACCACACAGGACAACCATACACCATAATTGGCCATAGGAGGGCCATGTAGGTGATCACCTACACTCTGGTATCAAGTTGGCTGCTGTAAAACAGCCCCCTTGCCATAGCGAAGGCTTTCTTAGCGCTGGTCAAAACTGTTGCTGCATGGATACCGCCATACAGGAACTGGTCCAACCAAATGCCAAGATATCTAACCCCACTTTTAACAGTAAATGGCTGCCCCTGTGGGTCCAGTATGCTGAACTTGCGCCAGTTTCTTTTAGTGTCCCTTGATGCTCTGGACAACGGGGTTCTGAAAAGAATAGTTTCGAACTTCCGGTAGTTGATTTTCAACTTCTAGTCGTCGCAATATTGTTGAATCAAGTCGAAATCACGTTGCAGCAGGCCATTTATGACCTCAATCTTTGCACCTGATCTGTACGCGATTAGATCATCGGCAAACGCAATTAAGTTTGGCATGGAACCTATAAGGTCACCAGTGAATACCGTGAATAGAATCGGTGAACAAACCGCCCCTTGTTGCAACCCATTTTTTTATGGACGCGGCATAAATTGTGTCGTGCCCCGCCCTAAAGCCGAATTGGTTTTCCGGAATAATTTGTTTTTGCTCGACCCAATCTTTCAGAGCCTTGATGACTATTTTCTCAAAGACTTTGCTTGTGCACGGAAGAAGACTTATCGACCGAAGATTTGTCGGAATGGAGGTATCTTTGTCCCGTTTCGGGATGGGTTGTACCACTGCTGTCTTCTAATGCGCTATGTAATATGCATTACTCAACGCATTGTTAAACAAGGTTGTGTACACATCCACCGCCTCAAAGGGGAGATGGCGCAGAACAATATTCGGTATCCCATCAATTCCCACTGACTTCTTCTTCTTTAGTGAGTTGAATATACCCTGGAGTTCATCTCTCGAAATAAGGATGGAAAAACTTCCGTCATCGGCGATGACATTGTTTGCCAGTAAGTCGCCATTGAAACTGGTAAAGCCAGGATTCTCGGATCGCCATTGACTAATGCGCTATGTAATATGCATTACTCAACGCATTGTTAAACAAGGTTGTGTACACATCCACCGTTTCAAAGGGGAGATGGCGCAGAACAATATTCGGTATCCCATCAATTCCCACTGACTTCTTCTTCTTTAGTGAGTTGAATATACCCTGGAGTTCATCTCTCGAAATAAGGATGGAAAAACTTCCGTCATCGGTGATGACATTGTTTGCCAGTAAGTCGCCATTGAAACTGGTAAAGCCAGGATTCTCGGATCGCCATTGACTTATATCATTCCGTAGATTAACGTGGTTAAGCGAGGCTAAGTGTTCCAGGTCGTGGTTCGGGGTTCGTTGACCGTGTACACTTTCTGGAACACAGCACCAATTGCTTTGACCTTTTCCTGGGGAACTACGAAGAAGTTGTTGTCAAGCACAGCCCCATCTGGATCGATGCCAACTGACGTCAGTAGGCTTGCGTTGTCTGTTGTTCTGTCCAGTCGAACGATTTGAATGTCGTTATGATCTTTCCTCCGGAAAATATTATTTACCTGCGGGAACATGCTCGGGTTATTGGATCCTTTAGCCCGAATCTTATTGCCCCAGTGCAAGCTAACGACATATACTGTAATTTTGGCGGATCGACTGCTGGAGTACTTTGATCTGCGACTACAGCGAACGGGCCTCCGCATTTTGAGGATTGGAAAACCGCCTGTATAGGATTTTCACCTTGACAGGAGTCTACTCTTTTGCACGTGATATGCATCGATGGTAGCATTCCGATAGATGTCGCAATCGTCGGTTTGCACCACTTTTGGGATTGTCGTGTCCATTGTACGTTTAATGGCGTCGTCCATCCGTCTGAGGTACCCGTCAATCTCTTCGTTCGTAAGGTTTCTGTTCATAGGAGGATTGATCGCACTCGAATTTATTTCTCTGGCAAGGGCTCTGGTGAAACGTGGCCAATGCGCCTTATTATAGTTATAAGGATACGATTGGATATATTCCTCCAGCTCCTCCAGCTCGTTCGGAAGCTGTATAACAGCGGCGAGACCACAGTGGTCACTATCGTACTAGACCGTAGTTAAACAGTTTCTTATGTGTCTTTCCACGTTAAGTACCGTTAGTCGTCTGTCACAAAGCATCACATCGAGATAAGACCCGCTTCTGGGTAAAGATGGTCTATCGGTTGCAAGCAAATCTAGCCTGAACTCGATGTTTTGATTTATCCAACCTAAGAGAGCGTTTCCTCTTTCATTTGGGGCACTGTTACCCCATTCACCGTGCTTAGCGTTCAAATCTCCGGCTAGAATATAATAGTTTTTTTTTTCAAGCTTAAACGAAGGCTTGTGAAAAGAGCTTCGAGCTCAGAAAGGAAATTAGAATTTTAAGCATCAGCTGCATAGGCAGCAATCACAAACAACCTCTTTCCACCTTGGAGAGGGATGCGCGCGATGGCTGCCTCCAGCACAACAAATCTTCGTACTTCATTGCTATACACAACCCTATGACTTATGTTTTTTCTAATCAGGAGAGCCACCCCTCCACCTCGAGTGGATTGGGGTCGGTCTCTTCTAATAACGTGGTAGTTTTTATACCTGAGATTGCGAGTCTGGTTTAGCTTGGTTTTGCTAGCCATCAGCACTCCAGGATTGTGGGTTTGCAGCAAATTGGAAAGCGTTAGTTTTCTTTCGATCCTAATCAGCAAATTTACATTCACTGCTAGGATCTTAAGTGTTCTAGCCTCGCGTGAGCCCATTATATCTGCTCGCGTTGGTTCGCAGGCAGCTGCGAGTAGAGGAAGTCTACTGGAGCCGACTGCGCAAGGAAGCAAAGCGAGCATTTGTGCTTGTATCAACTGGATAGTGGACATAACATCCCTTATTGAGGGTTCTGCCTCTGGTAGCCTGGTCACTGGGACTGGGGCCATCTTCGGCGCTGTCTGTTGTGCTGATCCACTGCCTGACGCCACTTGGGCATAAGAGATGTTCCGCGTAACAGTGGTAGCCAAAGCACGGGCCTCTGGCCTGGCTTCTACCTTCTTTGTGTTCGTTGCCAACTTCATTCTCTGCTGGAGATCCTTGGCTCTTGGACATCCCCGATAAGTTGCGGGGTGCCCATTTCCTTCGCATAGTACGCATTTGAGGAGAGACTTATCTTCGACTTCATCGGCGCCTAAAGGGCATTCACCTTTTCTTTTTTTTGTTTGCTTTTTTTTATTGAAAATTTGTTTTGATGAAAATTCAGGGTTATACTTATATATTAGACAAATTTTCTTAAACTAGCTTAACATATTCTTTTCTTACATCTATCTTACTGACCCTATGCGGAATCTCTAAGTTAATCTAAGCATAGTTGATCTTACTGCCTTTCGGCATTTTTTTTTAATCTTAGTCGAAACTTAAATTAAATTATGCTAAAAACTTAGCTGCATTTCGTTTTTTTTTGCTAACATACTTACACGCGTAAGGACGCGTGCACCAGGGCGAATCAGTTATTTATATGCCTAACATATAGAGACTAAACGTCGTAACGTTTTTTTTTTTTTTTTTTGTTTTTTTTTATATATATAAAAACTAAGACTAAACCTAACTTAAAAACTAACTACAAACTACTTATAACTAAACCTAAAAAGCTGACCACAGACTGCCCAGCTGACCAATATCCGTACACATAAAAAAAAAGGAAAAGCTCTTAAAGATCCCTTAACGGCGGCAGAGGTCGGTCTTAACACAGCCACCAGTACAGGTGACGTGACGTTCTTTCCCAGACTCCCTCCTGTCTCGGGCAGAGATCGCTGTACTGAACCGAAGCAGATCCTCGCGATTGCGAGTGACGTTCGGTTCATATAGGAGTCGCCGGTCCACAGATCGGCGTGCGACATGGAAGATTATAGGGCATCCCTCCATGTCCTGAACTAAACCCATCATGTCTAAATAAAGAAACGCCTCTGGTGGAATAAAGCCATTCTGCCGTACCTTTTCGAAATACAACAAGTTGGGGTAGTAAGCCCCGAAGATGAGGCTGTTGGTAGAAGTCAACGAGCAACGTGCCGTCGAATCAATTTTATTATGAAATTATCAATCCTTATCAGGTTTGCCTTGTTGTACAAAGTCTCGTTGGGATAAAATTTCTTGTACTCAGATTCGGGAGTTCGATACAACCTGAGACATGTCCTGAGACACTGCCTCTCCAACAACCTCATCTTTTTCATCTGGGAAGGACTCGCGTTGAACCACACAGGACAACCATATACCATGATTGGCTGGATGAGGTCCATGTAGCAAATTACCTTCACTCTGGTATCAAGTTGACTGCTGTAAAACAGCCTTCTTGCCACACCAAAGGCTTTCTGGGCTTTCGTCAGAGCAGCATCTACATGTTTGTCAAAGTATAGATACTGGTCCAACCAAACGCCTAAGTATCTCACCAAGCCTTTCACAGCTAACGGTTCTCCCCGTGGGTCAACAATGTGGAACTTAAGCCAGTTTAACCTCGTGTCCCTTGAGGCCCTGGACAGCGGGGTCCTGAAAAGGATAGTCTCGCATTTATTGAAATTAATTTTTAATTTCCAGCTATCACAATATTGCTGAATCGAAGTCATGTTGCAGCAGGTTGTTAATAACTTCGACCTTTGGCGCTGATCTGTACGCTACCAAATCGTCGGCGAACGCTATTATGTGCGGCATGGAGTATAAAAGATCGCTAGTAAATATACCGAACAAGACTGGCGAACCAACTGCCCCCTGTTGCAGACCGTTTTTAATGTCGAAAACCATGGTAGACGTCACGTTGCCATTTTTCACAACGAACTTCTTACCTGTTATCATGTCATAGATCATGTATAGCAATGATTTACTTATGCCATGCCCGACCAGCTTTAGAAAAAGCCTTTTCCAAGTCGATCAGACATGCACCCGTACATTGGCTCTTGGATTTGTTCCATTGTATGTTGGAAACCAGCCTTGACGCGGCATGTATGGTATCATGCCCCGCTCTGAAGCCGAACTGGTTGCCCGGTTCTATATTATTGTCCTCAACCCATTTTTTTAGAGCTGATATAACAATTTTTTCGAAGACCTTGCTAATGCAAGGAAGAAGACTGATCGACCGGAGATTTGTTGGGATAGACCTATCTTTGTCCCGTTTAGGGATCGGCTGCGCTACAGCTGTCTTCCAATGCGACGGGTAATATGCATTACTCAGCGCCTTGTTAAACAGTGCCGTGTAAATCTCCACCGCTTCTAAGGGTAGATGGCGTAGCACAATATTGGGTATAGCATCGATCCCTGTTGATTTCTTCTTCTTCAGAGAGTTCAAGATGCCTTGGAGTTATTCTTTTGAGATTTGAATGGTATTTATTCCATCTCTGGTGATAGCATTATAAGCCATATTTCATTGAACCTGGTGAAACCAGTGTTCTCAGATCGCCACTGCCTTATCTCTTCCCGGAGGTAGATGTGGTTCAACTGGGCTCTGTTTTCCAGATCGTGGTCTGGCCTACGGGACTCGTTAACCGTATACACTTTCTGAAAAACAGCTCCTAGTGTAGGCATTCCTCTTAAGTGTGACTGAATGTACAACGTGCACAGCGGAACTCCATACGGCAGTTCGCCGCCACGTGCCCCAGCCTTCAACAATTCGCACATTGAAGTACATAATTGGATCTGTTTAATTTCTTCCATATAACACTTAGACCATCTACGTGACGGATTTTCCGTAGGCTATCGATTTTTGTGTTATGGGTGACTTGAACTAAGAAGAAGGGAAGTGCCTTCTTTTTCCATTTTCCACCCGCAGTGGTGAATGGCTTGACCCCTACGAAGTGGACCTCGTCGCTCTCGACTTGGCGCAGCTCTTCGAGGACCTCTTTTGGGTCAGCTGAGGGATCTATAACCCTTGAGGAGGAGTGTCTGTGGCCTCTCTCCTCTGGGGGGGTATGTCCAGAATTCGGCATTCGATGTTACCAGCTTCTCTTGCAAGATGTCATACGAGTCCTTTGATAAGCATTGGACCGCTTGACTTAGAGGAGTCTTATATTTAATGTAGTAAGTGTTAATCGCTAGGGCCAACTCACATAGTTTTTTAAGTTTTGATGTCTCCATGCCGAAGACATTTATGGGGGGTCTTCGCTTGTTCGCTTTGGGGTTCTGTTGTTGCTGCTGCTGTTGGATCTTTTTTTGTTGGTGCTGCTGTTGCTGATGTTGTTTTTGTTGCTGCTGTTGTTGCACCACCTTGGACGTCTTAGTTGTCCTCCTGGCTGTATTTTGCTGTTGTTGTTTTTGTTGATGCTGTTGTAGCTGCTGCAGGCGTTGTGCCACCTTGAAGGTAGACGGCAGTGGTTCATTTTCCTGCTTTTGCTTCTGCCTCTGTGCCCTCAGCTGCTGTCTTTTTTGCTGCAGCTCTTCTAATTCTTTTTTCTGCTGCTCGTTCTTTTTGGCTTTTTCAGCAGCTTTTCAGGCATCTGATTGAGCTGGAAGCTTCGATATGTAGACCTCGAGTTTTGCCTGTTCTTCTTTTAAATGGAGGAGTTTTTGTTCCTCCTCCCTAATTTCTTCCGCCTCATCGTCTGCATCGAAAATGGCCATTACCCGAAAGGAGTTGTCACTCCCTTTATATGAGTATCGGCACTCATTGCCCTCCGACTCGCATTGGAGCGCTTCCATTTCGCTGTTTACTACAGCTGCACTTTTCTGGGGCGATGTTTTTTTTGTTGCTCCCCTTCCTTTGCTGGAAGCTACCGCTTCCTCATCCGACGTTATTTTGGTTCGGCATGGATTCGGCTGCGGTTGCATCGTCTTCTTCCTCTTCTTCATGCCGCTTCTGCTGCTTGCTGAGCTAGCGGCACGCTATCGTCACTCGTTTGGTGGCCTGATGTCCCACCAGCCAACGGTGTCTTAAAGTCACCCGATTTGCTGAGCTCGGGTCGCTCGTCACTCACCATTAGTTTCTTTTACTCACACTTAGTGTCTTAGATTAATAGAAAACAATTTTTTTTTCTTTTGGATTAGAACCCGGGACCCTTCGATTCGCGGTTAGTTACACTGCCACTAGGCTATTGCTCTTATTGAAAATCGCTATCAACGTACACACTAGAATAGCATTACACTGGATTTTCCGAAGTCGGTGCACGTCTATACGGTACGGAGGTCTGCCAACGACTGCCTGCTTGTGCTTGTCGCCGCCTGGTTGTCCTCATCATCGCCTGCCGGTATTGCTCTTCGCTTGTCGTTATCGCCGCCTACCTGAGTTCGTCACTTTACAAGATCGTGTGTTGCCTGTGGAAATATTGTTGCGCTCTGGTTGGGTGGGTGCCTATCACCCGATCCCCGTTGTCGCCTGATTGTTGTTTCGGGGTACCACTAATGTTCAAATTTAGGATAGATCTTTTTGGTTTTATCTGACTGCGTAGTGCTCGAATGCTATTTAATTTACTGCCTCGTTGCGGTTCTGCCATCTGGTTCTGTTGTGTTTGGTTAATCCGCAACATCCCGGCCGCCTCTGAAATACCGATTTCTGCATCCTGGTCTGGTAATAGAAGGCAAATCTTTTGTACCGGTCGCTGCCTGATTGCCCCGTCGCCTTATCGTAATGCTGCGTTGTTACCACTCAAACAAGTTGATCGTCGCCTGGATGTAATCACGGCATTACCAATACACAAAAGCGTTGGTGGCAAATTCTCTTCCCGTAATGCCACGATGTCACCAATTTTAAGATTCTCCTCTGCCTTTTGTCATTTGGCTCGATACTGAAATGTTGACAATATTCCCTTTGCCGTCGTTGCCATATTTCTTCGATCTATCGACGTACCAAATTCCATTGCTTCACTCGATTCGTCGGTAACTTCGGTAAATTCATAAGTGTGGGCTAACGTAATGATGGGTCCACTCGTCAGAAAATCGCCAGGGGTCAACACTAACATGTCATTTGGATCGGCGTGTAAAGCTACTAAAGGCCTAGAGTTCAAACAAGCCTCGATTCGTACCAACAAGGTGTTGAATTGCTCGTAGCTCATCGTGTAATTGCCAACCACTCGTACCAGATGTCGCTTTACTGCCTTCACCGCCGCTTCCCAGATGCCAACTTGGTGTGATGCTGCTGGTGGTATGAAATGTCATTTCGTACTCAATATGCACTGCCTTCTGTGGTCGTCTTATAAAATTTTAAACATAAATCAAGAAAATAAAATACTGCACACTCGTTATTCTTTGTATATATTTCTTTTCTACAACTTTCCTTTCCGGCGTACGACTCACAACTGCCGTCGCTCCACTCCATTGTGTGTTTTTATATGTGTTAAATATTCGTGCTTTGTTCTCTTTCACCTCTCTTGAATTGGACTGCCACAACTCGGCAATTCTGACTCGTAATCGTCCCGATTGTGCCGAGTGATTTCTTGGGCTTCTCAACTAACCACGATTTGAGAT
Organism: Eristalinus aeneus; assembly: GCA_955652365.1. NCBI lineage: Eukaryota > Metazoa > Arthropoda > Insecta > Diptera > Syrphidae > Eristalinus > Eristalinus aeneus. Next base: position 13,153,513 of record OY019132.1, on the reverse strand, counting down.
TCGCCACCTCCCATATTCCCTCATACGGAATTTGACCTAGCTGACAACCTCCAACGTCTGATACTACGTACCTATAGCTCAGTAAAACTTTAGCTATCTTGTATGGCCCTTTGAATTTTCGAATAATCTTTTTCATAACCGCCCTGTTTTCGTAATTCCTTATCATTACATAATCTCCAACACTCCAACACTGCATTCGTCATCTTAGCAATCGTCGGACCCAGACTCCTATTCACCATCTTCACTTGTCCATTTGCCCGTGGAGAGCCCGTCGCAATCTTGATGTGTCGCACGTTGCGCTCGTCAAGAAAATATTTCAAGTCCCTAACCGTAAAGGCACTTTCTCGAACAGAGATCAAGACACTTGGGCGACTGTAATGAGCAAAATAGCACGGCAAACAACTTAATACCTCCTTAGTACCTGTAGATCTTGTAGCATATAATTTCACACACTTAGTGAATGCGTCTATTACTAAAAACACATGCTTATTCTTTACATTCTTCAACAAAACTGGTCCAAAGTGATCAACGTGAATTGTTTCAAATGGACAATTTCCTTAAGGAATATTATTTATCATCCCTTCCTATTTGCCAACCAATGCACTTCAGACACCTTCTCCTTTAGCTTTGGAAACCAGTAGGTTTTCATAATAGCGCTCACTACTTTATCCCATCCCATGTGACCCATCTCATCATGATGTAGATGAATGATATTTCCTTCCATATCTAATGGAACAAATGATTCTCCCCTACTTTCCTGTAAATCAACCTTCCTCATTTCAAACAAGTTACTCTCCTCTTTTTCCAACTCTTGTCTAATGTTATTTATAACCTCGTCCTGATACTGTGTGACTGATAAATTTTGCTCGAACGTATTTGCTTCCAGAACTAAAAAAAACGACTCAGAGCATCCACGTGTTGCATCTTCGTACCACTACGATGTTCGAATGTATACCCGTAGTTTTGAAGCTTTAACGCCCACCGCGCTATTCTCAGATTGATTTCTTTTTTGTCCAACGTTAGCGTTAGCGAATTGCAATTAGTTACAATTTTGAGCCTCAACTCATGTAAGTAGACCCTGAATCTTTTCAATGCGTAGATTATCCCAAGTGTCTCCAATTCGAAACTATGATACATAGCTTCATGCTCATTTGTTCGCTTTGAAAAGTAAAATACTTGTTAGAACTTCCTATCTCCCTTCCTCTGCATAAGAATGACTCGAAAGACTAAAGAACTCGCATCGCAGTGAAGTTCCGTTTCGTCTCTCGGGTCATATATGTAGGAAAATAAAAAAGTCTAAGCCGGTGACAGTGTATAAATTTCTTTATTAATATTTATTCGTTAATATTTATTCATTGATATTTCTTTGTTAACATTTCCTTATTAATATTTCTTTGGGCTTGATGGCCACGACAAAGTGCTACTTAACCGGAGACTGGCGAACGAATGCATGTGGTGTGCGGCTTTACGTGTTCGTCTCGTCTGTTCTGTTCCGTTTCGTCCTCTGTGCATGTCGTGCGTTGTGTGTGTTATCCATTCGTCGCGTGATCTTTATATCGTTTGTGTGTGTGTAGTTCGTATGTACTTCTTTATTCTGCATATTGATTGTCCCGTCTGCTTGTCGAATAACTGTCTTGTTACTCCGTAGCGTACGTGACCGTCGTCAGCTTGCCGCCTTTTTGCTTGTTTGTCTAGGGTGTTATGCTGGTGTTCGGCTCCCAATCCCACATATATTGCCAAGATAGGTGCTTCTACTAACTTTTGCTTCAAAGTTTCAAAACATTGTAACTCTTCTTCGCCAAATTTAAATGCGGCATCTTTTCTCACTAACTTGTACAAAGGTTGAGCTATAAGAGAGAACCCCTCAACAAACCTTCTAAAGTAAGAACACAGACCTAGGAAACTGTAAACCGTTTTCTCACTTTTGGGTATTGGGGTATTATTCCCTTAACATCAGGTCTAATGCCATCGCCCGACATCGTATATCCCAAATATCGAACTTCCGATCTCAAAAACTGACAATTATCCAATCTCAATTCCAATTTATTCTTCACCAATCTATCAAAAACTTCTTTCATTATCTCCCCTCAATTGTTTCTGTAGCTACCATAATGTCATCGATATAAATTTTTATCTTCCCTCTTCGTAACAAATCTTCAAACACTCTATTAACATATCTCTGAAACTCGGACGGTGCATCTTTCAACCCAAAAGTCATCTTCAGATATTCGTATTGCCCTAAAGGCGTTACAAATGACGTGTACTTCACTGATTCGGCATGCATGATGGAATGCACTTTTCAAATTTAAAAGTGTGAAACTTTTCTTGTTGGCCAATCCATCCAACAAATCATCAATCAATAGAATCGGGTAATTATCCTTTAATGTAACTTTATTCAAAAACCTGTAATCTACGCACATTCTAATTTCCCCATTTTTCTTTCTAACCAAAACAATGGAAAGGGAATATTCAGATCTACTGGGTCTAATAATGTCCTGTTCCAACAATCGATCTAAGATAGTCTGCACTTGTACTTTCTCAAAATATTATTATCTCCGGGGAGCGCAATGGAAACATCTCTCATTACTCAATATCAACTTCATTTCACACGTCATCTCAGGCACTTCAGGACGATCACGATTTACATAATATTCATTCAATAACTCGTCACATTTTTCACTATACTTATTATCTACATTAACATTTGTTACAAAATTCTCTTTTATGTTTACATCTATCTGAGCAAGCCAATCCGTATTCATTTATGTTAATCTTCCTTGTTCAATCCTTATTTAAACCATTAATTTTTCGTTCATTTTCATACTATTTTTACATTCTTTTTCTCTCAAATCATTTTCTATTCGATTCCGTTTTCTATCTACAAATTTTAATTTTAAGCCAGCTGATTTCGAAAAATCTCTCCCCAACACAAAAGAATACTTCGTTGTGCCCTCTGGAACGAAAATAGATTCATTTCCACTTTCTGTCCTTTAAACAAAACAACAATTTCAAGAACACCTAAAACGCTTTTATGCAAACAAAAAAAATGTTTGTTTATATTTTTTAATTAAAACAGGTGGCACAAATTTTCTTCTGATAAAGCTGGTGGGGCTGCCGGTATCGATTATTGTTCCTAACGTTAATTTAAAACTAAAGTATATATTCGTAAGCGTATAAACTAATTTGCTTACTCGGTCCAAATCGTCTCCCTTATCTAGCTGTAGTACTTGAGGTTTAGTGGTCCACTTCGGGCAGCTGGCTGCAAAATGTCCCATCTCAGCGCATACGTGACAGGCACCCCTTTCCCTTCTCGGCTTGTTGCACTCATTCGCCATGTGTCCAACGATGTTGCAGTTGCAACATCTCGCCAGTCTAGTCGGTTCCACAGCTATGGATTGTTGACGACTAACTCTTGGTGTAGACATCTGGATTTTAATGAATGCTTCCAATAACTAATTTTTGTCTCGAAAGCGTTGCATCATCGCTTGTGTTTGTAAGTATACGTCTGGGATCCCATCGATCAAGCATTCAAGCAGCTCTTCATCATTCATCGAAGCTTTATTTGCACAGATTATTTGATCGTGAAAATATTGTTGGAATGTCTCGCCGTGCATCCATTTTCTACCCTCAGCAGTCTTTCGGAGTGTCGATCGACTAGTGTGAGCTCCAAACATCGTCCGCATATCAATTAGCAATTGTTCAACCGGAATCGTCAGCAGGTCTCTTCTAGAATGGAACCATTTGAGTGCCTTACCCTTTAGTCGGTTACAAATGAGCATCCGCGTTGTCTCTTCACCCACGTTATACACGCATGAATTGCGCTTCCCAGTGTAAAAAATCGTCTTCCTCGCCGTTGAATTCAGCTAATAATTCTTTTAAAGTATTAATATCTCCTTCGGCACTACTGTTATTCGCAGCATAGTTTATTTCGACTTTCTTTTTCTTCAACCACTCATTTTCCATACGCAGCACCCCAATTTCTCTCTGCATTATATCTAATTCCTTTTTCATCAGTTCCCACTCACTCCTTTTATTCGTTATCTTCTTTTCTTTACTACGACGTTGTTCTTTCTCTTTAGCTATCTCATAGTCATATCGCTCATTCTCACCATGTCCCTCCTTGTACTTTTCATTATCCTTCTCGTTGCCTTTAACACTGCCCTTTCCTCCTCCTAAGCGTGCCCCAATTCTTTAACAGTACACAATGGTTCGCTTGCTGGAGTGTACTGATCGCCTCGTCTGAAAAAATCTGGCCCAATCCACCAGAGCATATGAACTTGTAGCTATGAAGTCGTCAGTCGACTTGCACAATCCGCTGGGTTCTTTCACGTAGACGGAACGCTATCTTCCTGTATAAAACTTACCCTATTTGCGACGTATGGTTTGGATTTGACTGAATGTTGTCATAGCCACTACAAAACGATCATTGAGTCCTTCCAAAGAAAATGCTCTTGTTATGATATAATCAGTGCCTCTCGGACTGCCTTCATCGTGAATATAGTTGAGCTGCACTAAGCTCTAGTATCGGAATTGACACTGTTTTCACAGGTGCTACTCGTGTCTTTGATGTTACCAACCGTACCGTCACCTTGCTTGCACTGATGCATCACAGAAGCCTAGCAGCGTAGTTCGTTGTCCTGAATGCATTCCAACATGACGTGGGATTTCGAAATTCTCAAGTTTAAACCTGCCTTGCCGATACATAATCCATTCTCTAAATAATTCGCTCGGCATCTCCTTGACCCAACCAAAGCCTGCCGACCATAGCCTATGCTTCTGAATTTTTTCCTTTACAACGATCGGGGCCAATACTCCTGTAGGGTCGTAGAGCTTCGCTATGTCGCAAAGACACTGCCGTTTTGTTCTGGTTACTGCCTCATCTAGGGTGACTTCGAATGATAGCGTATCGGACACACTACCCCACTGCAGGCCTAGAACAGACGTTTCCATAGGGTTGACGGATAATGGAAATTTACCTGAAGTGCCGTTACCGTTGATCACCTTCATTACTGCTGGAATGTTCGATTGCCACTCTCAGAGCTTCGGTTGGTTGGTAAGAATGATATGGGGACCACATATCGACCGTCCTCCTATCGTCGAGTAGTCGCAGCATAGTACTGCTCGCATCCATCAGCAACCTGGGCCCAGCCTGTTGATAAGATTGGTTCTTCAAGTTGCCAAAAACGTGTAAGAGCCGCTCCAAATGTTCATCGCCTACAATGTGCATACTCTGTGCCATGTTACAGTGGACTAAATCGACCGGACCTGAGACTACCCAGCCAAAGTGTGTATTTTGTGCATCTAGTTCGTTGGCTGGCCTCACCGTTAGTGAGCCCATCTTTTATAAGGAGACCCCAAACATCTGAATAGACATACTCGTGTTGCGTGACCTAGAGTGAGACAGTTGCACCATAAGTTAAAATCCTTTAACTTACCTAATCTTTCAGCCGGGATAAGTGCCTCTAAGGATGGACAGCGTCAGCGTAATGATTGCCATTACAAAAGTAGGAATGGCCACGATCTGCCGTTGGTAAGTTGGAACGTGTCAGCCTTTGTATAGCGTCTGCGTTCAAATAAGATTTCGGGGTTGACGTCGTTCGTCCCCTGGTAGAACACGTGCCATGCCTTGAATGAATTTCAACAAGTCCTCGAAGTTGGAAAGTTCCGTGCCTTGCTGCTCCATCTCCCAATAAATTACGGTCGCCTTCGGTAGTTTTGACACAAGTATATGGACTAGAATGTCATTAACCTCGTAGTTTCGTTAGACGTGTCGATCATCCGACGCAAGCCTGTATTCGTTTCCTTCTCTAGCATTTCCATATTGAAGAAAATTTTAAATGCTCTGAAACAATTATAATTACATTATTTCGCTACCGTTGAAAGGTGTTCTTACGAATGTACCTTAGCCTCTAACATGTCGCGATGGAACCTGAAATAATTATTTTCTCATATCGCACATCGTGTACCTCGCCTCTTTGAGCGTTCATGAACTAGGTGTAGTGGCCTTCGAAGTTTTCGAGCGGTACACGTTGCCTTGTTGCATCTGGTTGTCCTAATCATCGCCTGCCTGCATTGTTCTTCGCTTGTCGTTATAGTCGCCTGCCTGAGTTCGTACCGTTACAACATCATGTGTTGCCAGTGGAAATATTGTTGCGCTCTGGTTGGCTGGGTGCCTATTGCCTGATCTCCGCTGTTGACTGATCGCCGTTTCGGGGTACCGCTAATGGGTTATTATTTGAGTGAATATTTGGGTTGTTCAAATTTACGACAGATCTTTATGGATTTATCTGCCTGCGCATTGCTTGAATGTTTATGTAATTTACTGCGTCATTGCGGTTCTGCCATCTGGTTCTGTTGTGTTTGGTTAAATCCGCAACATGTCACATGACAGTGCTTCGATTTGTCTATAGCCTTTTTTGACATTGAAGGTCTCAGTGAGTACATTATCGATCTTGACGAGCGAGAGTTCTCCATCGTCATCTTACACAATCTGACGAGTTTGGTAGCAAAATTAGGCATGGAACACTCATATGTGGCCTTAAAATCGACGAATAGGTAGTAAGTGTAGATATACACTTCTTGAGTCTTTTCCAAGATATGCCTTAATGTGAAAATCTGGTCTATCGTGGACTTTCCTGGTCTGAAACTACACTGATAGGGACCTATCAGGTTATGGACAAAAGTTTTCAAACGCTCGCACAATACGGCAGAGAGAATCATGTATGCGATGTTTAGATGGCTAATCCCTCGGCAGTTGGCGCAGTCAGAGGGGTCTCCTCTTTTGGTAGACCGGTCAAACGACGCTGAGATTCCACTCATCGGGCATGCTTTTCTCCGACCATGGTGCATCACAGCCAGTTTATCTCCAGTTCTTTTATATAGTTCTACTGGTAGTCCGTCCTCTCCGGCAGCTTTGTTTGACTTCAGCTTCGGTATTGCTATCTTCACCTCGTCTAAATCGGAAAGACGGAATTCTGCCAGAATCGGGACCGTTATCGCCGTTCAGGAGTCTGCAGAAATGATACTTCCAGATTTTCAGCACGGACTGTGACTCTACCACGAGTTATCCATTTTGGTCACGGCAGGCTTCGGTCCGAACCTTATATCCTCCGGATAACTGTTGTACCCTTAGATTGAACTTTCGGACTTCATTCCTGCCACAACACCTTTTCATTTCCTCGACCGCGCTTGTCATGTTCCTTCTTTTTCCTTTTGAGAAGCCGGTGCTCTTACCTTCTTCTCTGTTCGTAGAGCTCACGAACAGCCCTTGTTGCTCGATGAAGCGTTGCTTTATAGGGGTGGAACGTGAAAACCAGCACATCAGTGGCAGCTTATTTGACGGCTTCTTGACAACATTTCCAGTCTTCTTCTATGTTAAGTGTAGGCAGCGTCGACCCGGTCGACAAAGTTCCTCGCGGTCAGTTGTGATTGTAGATTTCCGACGTCAAACCGTATTGGTCTATCTTGACTCCGTTGCGTTCTCGATATCTGGGTTCTTACCTTCGCCACACAACGGGTGTTGTCATGGTTATCCAGGGTGAGCCACGAAGAGGCTGTATGTCAAATTGACCTGTGCACTAACGAGGACAGCTCGCCCTGTTAGGCTCGATCAACAACGTAACATCGTGTGGACATTCCCATGCCCATTTTTATATATATATATAAGGTTGTCAAATACCCCTTCCGCCTTCTGGACCGAATCAACGTCTGCAATATGCTGCTGAAACGAAGCGAACTCGATCAATTTTTGAAAACGGTCGTGATTGAAAGCCGTCGTCCCGAATAGTGGCCAAGCCGGGATTGACGGCCAGGAAGGTTTTACTGTGTGTTTGGTGGGATTGGAAGGGAATCATCCACTATAAACTGCTCCCATATGGCCGGACGCTTAATTCTACCTTCTACTGCGAACAACTGGACCGCTTGAAGTAGGCGATCGACCAGAAGCGTCCAGAATTGGCCAACAGAAAGGGTGTAGTGTTCCACCAGGACAACGCCAGACCACCCACTTCGTTGTTGACACGTCAGAAGCTACGGGAACTCGGATGGGAGGTTTTATCGCATCCACCATTTAGGAAATAACGCCAAGTGATTACCACCTGTTTCTGTCCATGGTGAACGCCGTTGGTGGTGTGAAGTTGAATTCAACAGAGACTTGTGAAAAGTGGCTGTCCGAGTTCTTCGCAAATAAGGAGAGGGTATTATGAAGATGTCGTCTAGAAGGAAACAGATTAACGAATAAAACGGCACATATTTGAACTTTTTATGAAGCATTGAATGAAAAGCAAAAAAGCGGAGGGAGATATTTGTCAACCTTATATATATGAAACTTCTCAAAGATGTCTGTATCGTTCGTATCTTCTTTCTTCCGAATTTAATATAAGACACAATAGTAAACAATTTCGGAGTTATATTGACTCCATCCGCAAATTAAACGAAATTTCTAGTCCTATGAACTATTTAGGCAGGACGTCCAATTGTATGTCAATGACCTGCAAGATGTTTGCTGGTTATTTGAGGTCCGCATATTCTAAAGATTCTCCATTTCAGAAAATTTCCTGTATAAAACTCACCCTATTTGCGACGTATGGTTTGGATTTGACTGCTCTTGTTATGATATAATCAGTGCCTCTCGGACTGCCTTCATCGTATTCACCTATAGTTGAGCTGCACTAAGCTCTAGTATCGGAATTGACACTGTTTTCACAGGTGCTACTCGTGTCTTTGATGTTACCAACCGTACCGTCACCTTGCTTGCACTGATGCATCACAGAAGCCTAGCAGCGTAGTTCGTTGTCCTGAATGCATTCCAACATGACGTGGAATTTCGAAATTCTCAAATTTAAACCTGCCTTGCCGATACATAATCCATTCTCTAAATAATTCGCTCGGCATCTCCTTGACCCAACTAAAGCCTGCCGACCATAGCCTATGCTTCTGAATTTTTGCCTTTACAACGATCGGGGCCAATACTCCTGTAGGATCGTAGAGCTTCGCTATGTCGCAAAGACACTGCCGTTTTGTTCTGGTTACTGCCTCATCTAGTGTGACTTCGAATGATAGCGTATCGGACACACTACCCCACTGCAGGCCTAGAACAGACGTTTCCATAGGGTTGACGGATAATGGAAATTTACCTGAAGTGCCGTTACCGTTGATCACCTTCATTACTGCTGGAATGTTCGATTGCCACTCTCAGAGTTTCGGTTGGTTGGTAAGAATGATATGGGGACCACATATCGACCGTCCTCCTATCGTCGAGTAGTCGCAGCATAGTACTGCTCGCATCCATCAGCAACCTGGGCCCAGCCTGTTGATAAGATTGGTTCTTCAAGTTGCCAAAAACGTGTAAGAGCCGCTCCAAATGTTCATCGCTTACAATGTGCATACTCTGTGCCATGTTACAGTGGACTAAATCGACCGGACCAGAGACTACCCAGCCAAGGTGTGTATTTTGTGCATCTAGTTCGTTGGCTGGCCTCACAGTTAGTGAACCCATCTTTTATAAGGAGACCCCAAACATCTGGATAGACATACTCGTGTTGCGTGACCTAGAGTGAGACAGTTGCACCATAAGTTAGAATCCTTTTCTTTCAGCCGGGATAAGTGCCTCTAAGGATGGACAGCGTCAGCGTAATGATTGCCATTACAAAAGTAGGAATGGCCACGATCTGCCGTTGGTAAGTTGGAACGTGTCAGCCTTTGTATAGCGCCTGCGTTCAAATAAGATTTCGGGGTTGACGTCGTTCGTCCCCTGATAGAACACGTGCCATGCCTTGGATGAATTTCAACAAGTCCTCGAATTTGGAAAGTTCCGTGCCTTGCTGCTCCATCTCCCAATAAATTACGGTCGCCTTCGGTAGTTTTGACACAAGTATATGGACTAGAATGTCATTAACCTCGTAGTTTCGTTAGACGTGTTGATCATCCGACGCAAGCCTGTATTCGTTTCCTTCTCTAGCATTTCCATATTAAAGAAAATTTTAAATGCTATGAAACAATTATAATTACATTATTTCGCTACCGTTGAAAGGTGTTCTTACGAATGTACCTTAGCCTCTAACATGTCGCGAAATGCAACCTACCGGTTGAATTCCCCATGGAACCTTAAATAATTATTTTCTCAGATCGCACATCGTGTACCTTGCCTCTTTGAGCGTTCATGAACTAGGTGTAGTGGCCTTCGAAGTTCTCGAGCGTTACACGTTGCCTTGTTGCATCTGGTTGTCCTCATCATCGCCTGCCTGTATTGTTCTTCGCTTTTCGTTATAGTCGCCTGCCTGAGTTCGTACCGTTACAACATCATGTGTTGCCAGTGGAAATATTGTTGCGCTCTGGTTGGCTGGGTGCCTATTGCCTGATCTCCGTTATTGACTGATCGCCGTTTCGGGGTACCGCTAATGGGTAATTATTTGAGTGAATATTTGGGTTGTTCAAATTAACGATAGATCTTTATGGATCGCGCATTGCTTGAATGTTTATGTAATTTACTGCCTCATTGCGGTTCTGCCATCTAGTTCTGTTGTTAAATCCGCAACATGTCACATGACAGTGCTTCGATTTGTCTATAGCCTTTTTTGACATTGAAGGTCTCAGTGAGTACATTATTGATCTTGACGAGCGAGAGTTCTCCATCGTCATCCTACACAATCTGACGAGTTTGGTAGGAATGCAAAATTAGGCATGGAACTCTCATATGTCGCCTTAAAATCGACGAATAGGTAGCAAGTGTAGATATACACTTCTTGAGTCTTTTCCAGGATATGCCTTAATGTGAAACTACACTGATAGGGACCTATCAGGTTATGGACAAAAGTTTTCAAACGCTCGCACAATACGGCAGAGAGAATCATGTATGCGATGTTTAGATGGCTAATCCCTCGGCAGTTGGCGCAGTCAGGGGGGTCTCCTCTTTTTGTAGACCGGTCAAACGACGCTGAGATTCCACTCATCGGGCATGCTTTTCTCCGACCATATCTTACAGATAAGCTGGTGCATGCGCACAGCCAGTTTATCTCCAGTCTGCAGAAATGATACTTCCAAATTTTCAGCACGGACTGTGACTCTACCACGAGTTGTCCATTTTGGTCACGGCAGGCTTCGGTCCGAACCTTATATCCTCCGGATAACTGTTGTACCCTTAGATTGAACTTTCGGACTTCATTCCTGCCACAACACCTTTTCATTTCCTCGACCGCGCTTGTCATGTTCCTTCTTTTTCCTTCTGAGAAGCCGGTGCTCTTACCTTCTTCTCTGTTCGTAGAGCTCACGAACAGCCCTTGTTGCTCGATGCAGCGTTGCTTTATAGGGGTGGAACGTGAAAACCAGCACATCAGTGGCAGCTTATTTGACGGCTTCTTGACAACATTTCCAGTCTTCTTCTATGTTAAGTGTAGGCAGCGTCGACCCGGTCGACAAAGTTCCTCGCGGTCAGTTGTGATTGTAGATTTCCGACGTCAAACCGTATTGGTCTATCTTGACTCCGTTGCGTTCTCGATATCTGGGTTCTTACCTTCGCCACACAACGGGTGTTGTCATGGTTATCCAGGGTGAGCCACGAAGAGGCTGTATGTCAAATTGACCTGTGCACTAACGAGGACAGCTCGCCCTGTTAGGCTCGATCAACAACGTAACATCGTGTGGACATTCCCATGCCCATTTTTATATATATATATAAGGTTGTCAAATACCCCTTCCGCCTTCTGGACCGAATCAACGTCTGCAATATGCTGCTGAAACGAAACGAACTCGATCAATTTTTGAAAACGGTCGTGATTGAAAGCCGTCGTCCCGAATAGTGGCCAAGCCGGGATTGACGGCCAGGAAGGTTTTACTGTGTGTTTGGTGGGATTGGAAGGGAATCATCCACTATAAACTGCTCCCATATGGCCGGACGCGAACAACTGGACCGCTTGAAGTAGGCGATCGACCAGAAGCGTCCAGAATTGGCCAACAGAAAGGGTGTAGTGTTCCACCAGGACAACGCCAGACCACACACTTCGTTGTTGACACGTCAGAAGCTACGGGAACTCGGATGGGAGGTTTTATCGCATCCACCATTTAGGAAATAACGCCAAGTGATTACCACCTGTTTCTGTCCATAGTGAACGCCGTTGGTGGTGTGAAGTTGAATTCAACAGAGACTTGTGAAAAGTGGCTGTCCGAGTTCTTCGCAAATAAGGAGGGGGTATTATGAAGATGTCGTCTAGAAGGAAACAGATTAACGAATAAAACGGCACATATTTGAACTTTTTATGAAGCATTGAATGAAAAGCAAAAAAGCGGAGAGAGATATTTGTCAACCTTATATATATGAAACTTCTCAAAGATGTCTGTATCGTTCGTATCTTCTTTCTTCCGAATTTAATATAAGACACAATAGTAAACAATTTCGGAGTTATATTGACTCCATCCGCAAATTAAACGAAATTTCTAGTCCTATGAACTATTTAGGCAGGACGTCCAATTGTATGTCAATGACCTGCAAGATGTTTGCTGGTTATTTGAGGTCCGCATATTCTAAAGATTCTCCATTTCAGAAAATTTCCTGTATAAAACTCACCCTATTTGCGACGTATGGTTTGGATTTGACTGAATTTTGTCGTAGAAAATGCTCTTGTTATGATATAATCAGTGCCTCTCGGACTGCCTTCATCGTATTCACCTATAGTTGAGCTGCACTAAGCTCTAGTATCGGAATTGACACTGTTTTCACAGGTGCTACTCGTGTCTTTGATGTTACCAACAGTACCGTACCCTTGCTTGCACTGATGCATCACAGAAGCCTAGCAGCGTAGTTCGTTGTCCTGAATGCATTCCAACATGACGTGGAATTTCGAAATTCTCAAATTTAAACCTGCCTTGCCGATACATAATCCATTCTCTAAATAATTCGCTCGGCATCTCCTTGACCCAACTAAAGCCTGCCGACCATAGCCTATGCTTCTGAATTTTTGCCTTTACAACGATCGGGGCCAATACTCCTGTAGGATCGTAGAGCTTCGCTATGTCGCAAAGACACTGCCGTTTTGTTCTGGTTACTGCCTCATCTAGGGTGACTTCGAATGATAGCGTATCGGACACACTACCCCACTGCAGGCCTAGAACAGACGTTTCCATAGGGTTGACGGATAATGGAAATTTACCTGAAGTGCCGTTACCGTTGATCACCTTCATTACTGCTGGAATGTTCGATTGCCACTCTCAGAGTTTCGGTTGGTTGGTAAGAATGATATGGGGACCACATATCGACCGTCCTCCTATCGTCGAGTAGTCGCAGCATAGTACTGCTCGCATCCATCAGCAACCTGGGCCCAGCCTGTTGATAAGATTGGTTCTTCAAGTTGCCAAAAACGTGTAAGAGCCGCTCCAAATGTTCATCGCTTACAATGTGCATACTCTGTGCCATGTTACAGTGGACTAAATCGACCGGACCAGAGACTACCCAGCCAAGGTGTGTATTTTGTGCATCTAGTTCGTTGGCTGGCCTCACAGTTAGTGAACCCATCTTTTATAAGGAGACCCCAAACATCTGGATAGACATACTCGTGTTGCGTGACCTAGAGTGAGACAGTTGCACCATAAGTTAGAATCCTTTTCTTTCAGCCGGGATAAGTGCCTCTAAGGATGGACAGCGTCAGCGTAATGATTGCCATTACAAAAGTAGGAATGGCCACGATCTGCCGTTGGTAGGTTGGAACTTGTCAGCCTTTGTATAGCGCCTGCGTTCAAATAAGATTTCGGGGTTGACGTCGTTCGTCCCCTGGTAGAACACGTGCCATGCCTTGGATGAATTTCAACAAGTCCTCGAATTTGGAAAGTTCCGTGCCTTGCTGCTCCATCTCCCAATAAATTACGGTCGCCTTCGGTAGTTTTGACACAAGTATATGGACTAGAATGTCATTAACCTCGTAGTTTCGTTAGACGTGTCGATCATCCGACGCAAGCCTGTATTCGTTTCCTTCTCTAGCATTTCCACTTTAAATGGAAAATCTGGTTGTCCTCATCATCGCCTGCCTGCATTGTTCTTCGCTTGTCGTTATAGTCGCCTGCCTGAGTTCGTACCGTTACAACATCATGTGTTGCCAGTGGAAATATTGTTGCGCTCTGGTTGGCTGGGTGCCTATTGCCTGATCTCCGTTGTTGACTGATCGCCGTTTCGGGGTTCCGCTAATGGGTTATTATTTGAGTGAATATTTGGGTTGTTCAAATTTACGATAGATCTTTATGGATTTATCTGCCTGCGCATTGCTTGAATTTTTATGTAATTTACTGCCTCATTGCGGTTCTGCCATCTGGTTCTGTTGTTAAATCCGCAACATGTCACATGACAGTGCTTCGATTTGTCTTTAGCCTTTTTTGACATTGAAGGTCTCAGTGAGTACATTATTGATCTTGACGAGCGAGAGTTCTCCATCGTCAACCTACACAATCTGACGAGTTTGGTAGGAATGCAAAATTAGGCATGGAACTCTCATATGTGGCCTTCAAATCGTCGAATAGGTAGTAAGTGTAGATATACACTTCTTGAGTCTTTTCCAGGATATGCCTTAATGTGAAACTACACTGATAGGGACCTATCAGGTTATGCACAAATGTTTTCAAAGGCTCGCACAATACGGCAGAGAGAATCATGTATGCGATGTTCAGATGGCTAATCCCTCGGCAGTTGGCGCAGTCAGAGGGGTCTCCTCTTTTTGTAGACCGGTCAAACGACGCTGAGATTCCACTCAGCGGGCATGCTTTTCTCCGACCATATCTTACAGATAAGCTGGTGCATGCGCACAGCCAGTTTATCTCCAGTTCTTTTATATAGTTCTACTGGTAGTCCGTCCTCTCCGGCAGCTTTGTTTGACTTCAGCTTCGGTATTGCTATCTTCACCTCGTCTAAATCGGAGGGACGGAATTCTGCCAGAATCGGGACCGTTATCGCCGTTCAGGAGTCTGCAGAAATGATACTTCCAGATTTTCAGCACGGACTGTGACTCTACCACGAGTTGTCCATTTTGGTCACGGCAGGCTTCGGTCCGAACCTTATATCCTCCGGATAACTGTTGTACCCTTAGATTGAACTTTCGGACTTCATTCCTGCCACAACACCTTTTCATTTCCTCGACCGCGCTTGTCATGTTCCTTCTTTTTCCTTCTGAGAAGCCGGTGCTCTTACCTTCTTCTCTGTTCGTAGAGCTCACGAACAGCCCTTGTTGCTCGATGCAGCGTTGCTTTATAGGGGTGGAACGTGAAAACCAGCACATCAGTGGCATTTCCAGTCTTCTTCTATGTTAAGTGTAGGCAGCGTCGACCCGGTCGACAAAGTTCCTCGCGGTCAGTTGTGATTGTAGATTTCCGACGTCAAACCGTATTGGTCTACCTTGACTCCGTTGCGTTCTCGATATCTGGGTTCTTACCTTCGCCACACAACGGGTGTTGTCATGGTTATCCAGGGTGAGCCACGAAGAGGCTGTATGTCAAATTGACCTGTGCACTAACGAGGACAGCTCGCCCTGTTAGGCTCGATCAACAACGTAACATCGTGTGGACATTCCCATGCCCATTTTTATATATATATATAAGGTTGTCAAATACCCCTTCCGCCTTCTGGACCGAATCAACGTCTGCAATATGCTGCTGAAACGAAACGAACTCGATCAATTTTTGAAAACGGTCGTGATTGAAAGCCGTCGTCCCGAATAGTGGCCAAGCCGGGATTGACGGCCAGGAAGGTTTTGCTGTGTGTTTGGTGGGATTGGAAGGGAATCATCCACTTTAAACTGCTCCCATATGGCCGGACGCTTAATTCTACCTTCTACTGCGAACAACTGGACCGCTTGAAGTAGGCGATCGACCAGAAGCGTCCAGAATTGGCCAACAGAAAGGGTGTAGTGTTCCACCAGGACAACGCCAGACCACACACTTCGTTGTTGACACGTCAGAAGCTACGGGAACTCGGATGGGAGGTTTTATCGCATCCACCATTTAGGAAATAACGCCAAGTGATTACCACCTGTTTCTGTCCATAGTGAACGCCGTTGGTGGTGTGAAGTTGAATTCAACAGAGACTTGTGAAAAGTGGCTGTCCGAGCTCTTCGCAAATAAGGAGGGGGTATTATGAAGATGTCGTCTATAAGGAAACAGATTAACGAATAAAACGGCACATATTTGAACTAAATCCGATCACTGTAACACTTTTTATGAAGCATTGAATGAAAAGCAAAAAAGCGGAGGGAGATATTTGTCAACCTTATATATATGAAACTTCTCAAAGATTTCTGTACCGTTCGTATCTTCTTTCTTCCGAATTTGATATAAGACACAATAGTAAACAATTTCCGAGTTATATTGACTCCATCCGCAAATTAAACGAAATTTCTAGTCCTATGAACTATTTAGGCAGGACGTCCAATTGTATGTCAATGACCTGCAAGATGTTTGCTGGTTATTTGAGGTCCGCATATTTTAAAGATTCTCCATTTCAGAAAATTTCCTGTATAAAACTCACCCTATTTGCGACGTATGGTTTGGATTTGACTGAATTTTGTCGTAGGAAATGCTCTTGTTATGATATAATCAGTGCCTCTCGGACTGCCTTCATCGTATTCACCTATAGTTGAGCTGCACTAAGCTCTAGTATCGGAATTGACACTGTTTTCACAGGTGCTACTCGTGTCTTTGATGTTACCAACCGTACCGTCACCTTGCTTGCACTGATGCACCACAGAAGACTAGCAGCGTAGTTCGTTGTCCTGAATGCATTACAACATGACGTGGAATTTCGAAATTCTCAAGTTTAAACCTGCCTTGCCGATACATAATCCATTCTCTAAATAATTCGCTCGGCATCTCCTTGACTCAACCAAAGCCTGCCGACCATAGCCTATGCTTCTGAATTTTTTCCTTTACAACGATCGGGGTCAATACTCCTGTAGGGTCGTAGAGCTTCGCTATGTCGCAAAGACACTGCCGTTTTGTTCTGGTTACTGCCTCATCTAGGGTGACTTCGAATGATAGCGTATCGGACACACTACCCCACTGCAGGCCTAGAACAGACGTTTCCATAGGGTTGACGGATAATGGAAATTTACCTGAAGTGCCGTTACCGTTGATCACCTTCATTACTGCTGGAATGTTCGATTGCCACTCTCAGAGTTTCGGTTGGTTGGTAAGAATCATATGGGGACCACATATCGACCGTCCTCCTATCGTCGAGTAGTCGCAGCATAGTACTGCTCGCATCCATCAGCAACCTGGGCCCAGCCTGTTGATAAGATTGGTTCTTCAAGTTGCCAAAAACGTGTAAGAGCCGCTCCAAATGTTCATCGCTTACAATGTGCATACTCTGTGCCATGTTACAGTGGACTAAATCGACCGGACCAGAGACTACCCAGCCAAGGTGTGTATTTTGTGCATCTAGTTCGTTGGCTGGCCTCACAGTTAGTGAACCCATCTTTTATAAGGAGACCCCAAACATCTGGATAGACATACTCGTGTTGCGTGACCTAGAGTGAGACAGTTGCACCATAAGTTAGAATCCTTTTCTTTCAGCCGGGATAAGTGCCTCTAAGGATGGACAGCGTCAGCGTAATGATTGCCATTACAAAAGTAGGAATGGCCACGATCTGCCGTTGGTAGGTTGGAACTTGTCAGCCTTTGTATAGCGCCTGCGTTCAAATAAGATTTCGGGGTTGACGTCGTTCGTCCCCTGGTAGAACACGTGCCATGCCTTGGATGAATTTCAACAAGTCCTCGAATTTGGAAAGTTCCGTGCCTTGCTGCTCCATCTCCCAATAAATTACGGTCGCCTTCGGTAGTTTTGACACAAGTATATGGACTAGAATGTCATTAACCTCGTAGTTTCGTTAGACGTGTCGATCATCCGACGCAAGCCTGTATTCGTTTCCTTCTCTAGCATTTCCATATTGAAGAAAATTTTAAGTGCTCTGAAACAATTATAATTACATTATTTCGCTACCGTTGAAAGATGTTCTTACGAATGTACCTTAGCCTCTAACATGTCGCGAAATGCAACCTACCGGTTGAATTCCCCATGGAACCTGAACTAATTATTTTCTCAGATCGCACATCGTGTACCTCGCCTCTTTGAGCGTTCATGAACTAGGTGTAGTGGCCTTCGAAGTTCTCGAGCGTTACACGTTGCCTTGTTGCATCTGGTTGTCCTCATCATCGCCTGCCTGCATTGTTCTTCGCTTGTCGTTATAGTCGCCTGCCTGAGTTCGTACCGTTACAACATCATTTGTTGCCAGTGGAAATATTGTTGCGCTCTGGTTGGCTGGGTGCCTATTGCCTGATCTCCGTTGTAGACTGATCGCCGTTTCGGGGTACCGCTAATGGGTTATTATTTGAGTGAATATTTGGGTTGTTCAAATTTGCGATAGATCTTTATGGATTTATCTGCCTGCGCATTGCTTGAATGTTTATGTAATTTACTGCCTCATTGCGGTTCTGCCATCTGGTTCTGTTGTGTTTGGTAAAATCCGCAACATGTCACATGACAGTGCTTCGATTTGTCTTTACCCTTTTTTGACATTGAAGGTCTCAGTGAGTACATTATCGATCTTGACGAGCGGGAGTTCTCCATCGTCATCTTACACAATCTGACGAGTTTGGTAGCAAAATTGGGCATGGAACTCTCATATGTGGCCTTAAAATCGACGAATAGGTAGTAAGTGTAGATATACACTTCTTGAGTCTTTTCCAAGATATGCCTTAATGTGAAAATCTGGTCTATCGTGGACTTCCCTGGTCTGAAACCACACTGATAGGGGCCTATCAGGTCATGGACAAATGGTTTCAGACGCTCACACAATACGGCAGAGAGGATCTTGTATGCGATGTTCAGGAGACTAATCCCTCTGTAGTTGGCGCAGTCAAAGGGGTCTCCTTTCTTGTGGACCGGGCAAACGACGCTGAGATTCCACTCATCGGGCATGCTTTTCTTCGACCATGGTGCATCACAGCCAATTTATCTCCAGTTCTTTTATATAGTTCTACTGGTAGTCCGTCCTCTCCGGCAGCTTTGTTTGACTTCAGCTTCGGTATTGCTATCTTCACCTCGTCTAAATCGGAAGGACGGAATTCTGCCAAAATCGGGACCGTTATCGCCGTTCAGGAGTCTGCAGAAATGATACTTCCAAATTTTCAGCACGGACTGTGACTCTACCACGAGTTGTCCATTTTGGTCACGGCAGGCTTCGGTCCGAACCTTATATCCTCCGGATAACTGTTGTACCCTTAGATTAAACTTTCGGACTTCATTCCTGCCGCAACACCTTTTCATTTCCTCGACCGCGCGCTTGTCATGTTCCTTCTTTTTCCTTCTGAGAAGCCGGTGCTCTTACCTTCTTCTCTGTTCGTAGAGCTCACGAACAGCCCTTGTTGCTCGATGCAGCGTTGCTTTATAGGGGTGGGACGTGAAAACCAGCACATCAGTGGCAGCTTATTTGACGGCTTCTTGACAACATTTCCAGTCTTCTTCTATGTTAAGTGTAGGCAGCGTCGACCCGGTCGACAAAGTTCGCGGTCAGTTGTGATTGTAGATTTTCGACGTCAAACCGTATTGTTCTACCTTGACTCCGTTGCGTTCTCGATATCTGGGTTCCTACCTTGGCCACACAACGGGTGTTGTCATGGTTATCCAGGGGGAGCCACGAAGAGGCTTATTGTCAAATTGACCTGTGCACTAACGAGGACAGCTCGCCCTGTTAGGCTCGATCAACAACGTAACATCGTGTGGATATTCCCATGCCCATTATCATATATATATATTAGGTTGTCAAATATCCCTTCCGCCTTCTGGACCGAATCAACGTCTGCAATATGCTGCTGAAACGAAACGAACTCGATCAATTTTTGAAAACGGTCGTGATTGAAAGCCGGTGAATCGTCCCGAATAGTGGCCAAGCCGGGATTGACGGCCAAGAAGGTTTTACTGTGTGTTTACTGCGAATAACTGGACCGCTTGAAGTAGGCGATCGACCAGAAGCGTCCAGAATTGGCCAACAGAAAGGGTGTAGTGTTCCACCAGGACAACGCCAGACCACACACTTCGTTGTTGACACGTCAGAAGCTACGGGAACTCGGATGGGAGGTTTTATCGCATCCACCATTTAGGAAATAACGCCAAGTGATTACCACCTGTTTCTGTCCATGGTGAACGCCGTTGGTGGTGTGAAGTTGAATTCAACAGAGACTTGTGAAAAGTGGCTGTCCGAGCTCTTCGCAAATAAGGAGGGGGTATTATGAAGATGTCGTCTATAAGGAAACAGATTAACGAATAAAACGGCACATATTTGAACTAAATCCGATCACTGTAACACTTTTTATGAAGCATTGAATGAAAAGCAAAAAAGCGGAGGGAGATATTTGTCAACCTTATATATATGAAACTTCTCAAAGATTTCTGTACCGTTCGTATCTTCTTTCTTCCGAATTTGATATAAGACACAATAGTAAACAATTTCCGAGTTATATTGACTCCATCCGCAAATTAAACGAAATTTCTAGTCCTATGAACTATTTAGGCAGGACGTCCAATTGTATGTCAATGACCTGCAAGATGTTTGCTGGTTATTTGAGGTCCGCAAATTCTAAACATTCTCCATTTCAGAATATGTCAAAAACAACTGAATTACTTCAAATTGGCTGCCTTCAAATTGAGACTTCCGTCGTTCTTAATTCTCTATCCCAAATTGACAGTGAAACATCAACTGCCCCAGATGGTCTCTCCCCAATTCTCTTAAAGAACTTTGCAACTTCATTGGCGATGTAATTAGCATATATATTTAATCAGTTCCTTAAAATGGGTAATTTTTTAGATGAGTGGAAGCCTTGATATCTAACTCAAATTTTCAAATCAGGCTCTAGGTTTTATATAAAAATTATAGGCCCATAAGCAAACTCCCCAAATCTTCGAAAAAAATTGTGTATGAAAAACTATATTTCCACACTCATAGGCATATACCACCCTTTCAACATGGTATTGTTTCCGTTAGACCTATCACTGCAAACCTTTCAATAAGAGTAAATTGTTTGAACTCTAAATAGGAGAATAATTATCAGACAGACATTTTTTACACAGACTTTTTTAAAGCATTTGATAGTGTCAATCATAAGGTATTGCTCCGAAAGGTAGCCACTTAGGCCCCTTGTTACTCCTTCTTCTTATATTTTTTATTTCTCACTTTTCTTACTGCCTGCTCTATGCAGATGATCTTAGGATTCATAAAATGATTTATTAAATAACGGACTGCTTACAACTTCAGGATGATCCCACTCAACTATCGCATGGGTGCCATTCAAACGTACTGCATTTGAACGTATCTGAGCGCGTTTTTTGCCTGTTATAGAACTAAGAACTTTATTAAAAAAAAAAAAAGAATCATTTGAAAAAAGTTTCACAAGTTAAAGAGCTGGGCGTAATCCTTGATTCTAAATTTTAATTTGATGCCCGGATTTATTAAACGGCACACGAAGGAGGTTTCGGATATTGTCATTCTAAAATGTCTCTATTTTTTTATTGGTTCGATCATCTCTAGAATATTAAAAAGATACATCTTCCATAAACTCCGTTGGAATATAGAAATGCCATCATACATACAATACGTCTATAACTGTCGAACGCAATGTCCAAACTAATCATGCAAAGCGTCGTTTTGTAGGTTATATTAAGACCTTTCAAATGATGTATAGTATTGCCAGATACGAGGTCTGTTTCGCTTTGTATATGGCCGGAAAATTTAAAAGACAAAAAAGCAAAACCTTATATATATATAACATATATATATACCCTATGGGTGGCGGAAAAGCTTTACAAAAAAATTAAAAAGTCATAAACAATTTGTCTTCACGTCCTATATACGAGGGGCGTTCAATATATTCTCGGTATCGATATATATTATATATATAACCACAGCTTCACCCCGATACCGAGAATCTGTAGAACGCCCCTCGTAGTCTAATACCTAATAAAGGAAAAGAGGTTAATAACCAACAATTGTACTTCATATTAAAAACCGATTACTGGCGTTAAGTCCTTGCTATCATCTCCACTATCATTTCTCTGTTCCACTTGCTTATTGTAAAAGGTTAAGCTCTTCGTTGTTCGTTTGTCCACATTAGTGGTCACTATTGGTGTTATTTCCGGTTCATTTGGTAAAATACTTTATTATCGTTTTGTGTTTGGGGAGTATATTGCCTTTATATGACTATATACCGTTTGACCACTGTTTTTTCTTAAAATTACTTGAAATTTTGGTCATAACGCTTGTATATTAGGAGCCTTCAAAGTGCAACGCGAAAACAGTTCCAAAGGGCAGTGAACGGGTATCTGAAAAATGCAAAGGGTAATTTATCATCTCTGTCTAGAATTTTAAAATAAAGCTCGGCATACATGTTTGTAATCACATAATGAGAATATAATGGCAACTTTTTGCGAGAACAGTTTGAGAAATTCTATTCGAATTTTAAGTGAAATGGATGTTTCTCCAATTTAAGGTACATTTCTCCACATTATGTGTAACATAGAAACTCTATTAAAGGGATACGTTTAGGCGCACCTCTAAGTACGTGTATGTTCTAGTAATTATAAAATGTCAAGAGATTAAGCAAACAGTAAAAATGTGCGTATGAAAAATTGATAACAATTAATGCCACAGATCTTATAAAGGTGGTTTGTGATTACTGGCAGGGATGAATGAGAAAGAACCATTTAGTAAATTATTGTGTTTAAAATAAGTGTATGTCATAAGTTTGTTTTAGAATTCAAATAAAATGTTTTAAGAATTATGCTTTTCAGATGCAACTATATGAACGTCGCTACAGTCTGGCATTATTTTAGGTCTGTTCTGAATTTGTGTACAGAAATTCTTAGTTGAGTACTTTGGGTAAAAATCTCTGTTGCAGAGAGTAACTCTACCGAAACTTGTGAAACGACTTTTCGTAGAAATTCGTAAAAACCTATCAGATACATGAAATGTCAGAGGTTTTTTATTTTCGATTTGACAGCCACCTGCTACCCACAGATTTTTCTTCGGCAGAAATTCGTAAAGAGGGGAAATATTTTACTCTCTCATGAGCTCTCTCTTCTACGAAACACCACCAGCAAATGGAACGCGTTTTAACAGAATTTCGGAGAAATTCGTAGGCATTCGTAGCTATGGAATTCGCTCTTTCAATTGTATAATTTATACACCTTCTCCTTCTAACGATTTGACCAGAGAGGAGATCCACTATCTAAACTGCTCACATGTATTTTCATTTAAGAACAAAAAACTCGTCTGTGAATCAGTTGCTCAAAGAGGAAAAAAAGTGAAAAGTGTTATAAAAACCGCTGGCAAAATGAGTCCAATGGCTGAAGACGAGGAAGCGTCTTCTTCCCTTATTGGTCCCTGTTTAAGCACACAGAAAACGGTGTCTGTGAATAAGCTGTTCAAGGAGGTAAAATGTTATAAAAAATGCTGGCAAAATGTTATAAAAAATGCTGGCAAAATAGAACTAAAGGCGTTAGACGAGAGAGTTGACTGCACAAACCTCCTAAAGTAGACACGCGTCTTTAGACCACTTTGCCCAAGAGGAATATTTGACAGCTTGTTGTTGTTTAAGCATCTGTGAATACGTGTTGTGGTCGCCGTGGCGTAGTGGGTAGAGTGCGAAGCTCACACGCCGAAGGGTCTAGGTTCGACTCCCAGCTCAATACCAATTTTTCGAATTTTTCATGGCACCACCTCTTTCGAGCTGCTGACAACACTCAACGAGTAATAACTGTCTAAGAAAGCTTCTCAAATCTCGCCGTTCGGAGTTGGCAAAAAACTGTAGGTCCCTTCTACTCGTGAGAGAACAGTAGCGCGCACAACACGAGTAGTTGATGAGCAAGCTAGGCCCTGGTCCCCCTTTGGACTGTAGCGCCAACAATTATTATTATTGAATACGTGTGGACCCGAAACTCCCGAAACAGTGGTAGATATCTTAGGTATATAGATACTTAAATCATGCGGGAGAAGCTTAAATTGATGAAACAAAACAAAATATCTAGGCTTTGCATTACAATCGTAATTGCGTATAGTCGAATGAATCAAGGGCTATGATGTACATAGTTATCTGTGCATCGTGCTAAGAGAGAAGAAAAGAAACGTTACAACCTCTTATTTCAATCTAGTAACATTGACTGTATTATGCATACATATGTGTTAAATGTATGCAATTTTTAAGTGTGTTCAAATGCCCTGCAGCCTACCACGCACTTCTTATTAAAAATTTGTCTTATATTTAAATAGTCAATTGATGAGGTACATAATTTGTTTTTAAATGAGAATACGTGTGAGCTGCTTGTACGGTGGATCTCCTCACTCTTCAATTTGTTAGAAGGGAATGTCATATAAATCAAACAATTAAAGGAGAGAAGGAATAGTTTTTTCCACTACAAAGTAAGAGTTGCCGATAGCCGCGTTCAGAAATTATGTTTGTAAGGCAGTAGTTGCAACAGAAAAACAATATTCTTAAAACTTTATGATTAATTCAAGAACAAAATGAGGACACAAACTTAGTTTAAACGCAATATTTTACTAAATAGTACTTATGACCTAATAAGCATTACAAAACATTTAATAACAGCTACTGACTTCAAATTCTATAACTCTGTTTCTATATTTGTGTTATTGAACAAATACAAATGAATTTAAATTTTGTGAACAAACTTAAACTTCATTCAGGTTACGTTTAATTTTGTTACGTAAATTAGGATGAGTTAAAATTAGTTACAAGATTAGTTGATTGCCATATCAGCCTAGTAGGCGTCGCGACAGTTCAAACAATTCAAAAACTATCCTTCAGATATCTGTCACTTGCTGTCAGTTGGTTCAGTTCGTTCAGTTTTTCGCAGACGTTGCCAACATTCTCCTCGCCGGTAAGAGAACTGCCAACTTGACTGCTGGTCTCTCGTATATTCCGTTTGGTGTTTGTACTGTTTCTCGTCTTACTTGCCCATCCTTTCCGCCGATTGTATCAATAACCCTTACCTTAGGCCATGAGTTCCTCGGATTATTTTCGTCCACAATCACGACTATATCGCCTTTAGAAATAGGCCTAACCGGCTGAAACCATTTCGTACGTCGCGTTAGTGTGGGTAAGTATTCGCGCATCCAGCGCTTCCAAAATGCGTTTGCAAACTGTTGAGATTTCAACCAATTGCTTTATAGGACCACACCATCGTCGCATTTAATACTTTCAGGCTTCTCACCGTTGGATGCACCTATCAAAAAGTGTTTGTGGGTTAGTACTTTCAACTTATTTATATCTACCGGGATGTAGCTGAGTAGCCTGGAGTTCACAATAAACTTCACTTCTAGCAGCATGCTGAGTAGAAGTTCATCCGAGGTATTTCTTGTCAACACAATCTGGTTCAGTGTTTTCTTCACAGATTGCATGAGACGCTCCCAACCTCTTCCCATATGTGGAGAAGCTGGATGATTATAGATCCACTTGGTTTCGGCACTGGAGAACTCATTAGCCAGATCGTTTTGTTGCATCTTTATCGCGCTCTGAATTTATTTTTCTGCACCGTGGAAATTAGTGCCATTGTCGCATCTGATTTCTTTCGGACGGGCACGCCTGGCGATGAATCGTATGATGAGGGGGTATTATGAAGATGTCGTCTATAAGGAAACAGATTAACGAATAAAACGGCACATATTTGAACTAAATCCGATCACTGTAACACTTTTTATGAAGCATTGAATGAAAAGCAAAAAAGCGGAGGGAGATATTTGTCAACCTTATATATATGAAACTTCTCAAAGATTTCTGTACCGTTCGTATCTTCTTTCTTCCGAATTTGATATAAGACACAATAGTAAACAATTTCCGAGTTATATTGACTCCATCCGCAAATTAAACGAAATTTCTAGTCCTATGAACTATTTAGGCAGGACGTCCAATTGTATGTCAATGACCTGCAAGATGTTTGCTGGTTATTTGAGGTCCGCATATTTTAAAGATTCTCCATTTCAGAAAATTTCCTGTATAAAACTCACCCTATTTGCGACGTATGGTTTGGATTTGACTGAATTTTGTCGTAGGAAATGCTCTTGTTATGATATAATCAGTGCCTCTCGGACTGCCTTCATCGTATTCACCTATAGTTGAGCTGCACTAAGCTCTAGTATCGGAATTGACACTGTTTTCACAGGTGCTACTCGTGTCTTTGATGTTACCAACCGTACCGTCACCTTGCTTGCACTGATGCACCACAGAAGACTAGCAGCGTAGTTCGTTGTCCTGAATGCATTACAACATGACGTGGAATTTCGAAATTCTCAAGTTTAAACCTGCCTTGCCGATACATAATCCATTCTCTAAATAATTCGCTCGGCATCTCCTTGACTCAACCAAAGCCTGCCGACCATAGCCTATGCTTCTGAATTTTTTCCTTTACAACGATCGGGGTCAATACTCCTGTAGGGTCGTAGAGCTTCGCTATGTCGCAAAGACACTGCCGTTTTGTTCTGGTTACTGCCTCATCTAGGGTGACTTCGAATGATAGCGTATCGGACACACTACCCCACTGCAGGCCTAGAACAGACGTTTCCATAGGGTTGACGGATAATGGAAATTTACCTGAAGTGCCGTTACCGTTGATCACCTTCATTACTGCTGGAATGTTCGATTGCCACTCTCAGAGTTTCGGTTGGTTGGTAAGAATCATATGGGGACCACATATCGACCGTCCTCCTATCGTCGAGTAGTCGCAGCATAGTACTGCTCGCATCCATCAGCAACCTGGGCCCAGCCTGTTGATAAGATTGGTTCTTCAAGTTGCCAAAAACGTGTAAGAGCCGCTCCAAATGTTCATCGCTTACAATGTGCATACTCTGTGCCATGTTACAGTGGACTAAATCGACCGGACCAGAGACTACCCAGCCAAGGTGTGTATTTTGTGCATCTAGTTCGTTGGCTGGCCTCACAGTTAGTGAACCCATCTTTTATAAGGAGACCCCAAACATCTGGATAGACATACTCGTGTTGCGTGACCTAGAGTGAGACAGTTGCACCATAAGTTAGAATCCTTTTCTTTCAGCCGGGATAAGTGCCTCTAAGGATGGACAGCGTCAGCGTAATGATTGCCATTACAAAAGTAGGAATGGCCACGATCTGCCGTTGGTAGGTTGGAACTTGTCAGCCTTTGTATAGCGCCTGCGTTCAAATAAGATTTCGGGGTTGACGTCGTTCGTCCCCTGGTAGAACACGTGCCATGCCTTGGATGAATTTCAACAAGTCCTCGAATTTGGAAAGTTCCGTGCCTTGCTGCTCCATCTCCCAATAAATTACGGTCGCCTTCGGTAGTTTTGACACAAGTATATGGACTAGAATGTCATTAACCTCGTAGTTTCGTTAGACGTGTCGATCATCCGACGCAAGCCTGTATTCGTTTCCTTCTCTAGCATTTCCATATTGAAGAAAATTTTAAGTGCTCTGAAACAATTATAATTACATTATTTCGCTACCGTTGAAAGATGTTCTTACGAATGTACCTTAGCCTCTAACATGTCGCGAAATGCAACCTACCGGTTGAATTCCCCATGGAACCTGAACTAATTATTTTCTCAGATCGCACATCGTGTACCTCGCCTCTTTGAGCGTTCATGAACTAGGTGTAGTGGCCTTCGAAGTTCTCGAGCGTTACACGTTGCCTTGTTGCATCTGGTTGTCCTCATCATCGCCTGCCTGCATTGTTCTTCGCTTGTCGTTATAGTCGCCTGCCTGAGTTCGTACCGTTACAACATCATTTGTTGCCAGTGGAAATATTGTTGCGCTCTGGTTGGCTGGGTGCCTATTGCCTGATCTCCGTTGTAGACTGATCGCCGTTTCGGGGTACCGCTAATGGGTTATTATTTGAGTGAATATTTGGGTTGTTCAAATTTGCGATAGATCTTTATGGATTTATCTGCCTGCGCATTGCTTGAATGTTTATGTAATTTACTGCCTCATTGCGGTTCTGCCATCTGGTTCTGTTGTGTTTGGTAAAATCCGCAACATGTCACATGACAGTGCTTCGATTTGTCTTTACCCTTTTTTGACATTGAAGGTCTCAGTGAGTACATTATCGATCTTGACGAGCGGGAGTTCTCCATCGTCATCTTACACAATCTGACGAGTTTGGTAGCAAAATTGGGCATGGAACTCTCATATGTGGCCTTAAAATCGACGAATAGGTAGTAAGTGTAGATATACACTTCTTGAGTCTTTTCCAAGATATGCCTTAATGTGAAAATCTGGTCTATCGTGGACTTCCCTGGTCTGAAACCACACTGATAGGGGCCTATCAGGTCATGGACAAATGGTTTCAGACGCTCACACAATACGGCAGAGAGGATCTTGTATGCGATGTTCAGGAGACTAATCCCTCTGTAGTTGGCGCAGTCAAAGGGGTCTCCTTTCTTGTGGACCGGGCAAACGACGCTGAGATTCCACTCATCGGGCATGCTTTTCTTCGACCATGGTGCATCACAGCCAATTTATCTCCAGTTCTTTTATATAGTTCTACTGGTAGTCCGTCCTCTCCGGCAGCTTTGTTTGACTTCAGCTTCGGTATTGCTATCTTCACCTCGTCTAAATCGGAAGGACGGAATTCTGCCAAAATCGGGACCGTTATCGCCGTTCAGGAGTCTGCAGAAATGATACTTCCAAATTTTCAGCACGGACTGTGACTCTACCACGAGTTGTCCATTTTGGTCACGGCAGGCTTCGGTCCGAACCTTATATCCTCCGGATAACTGTTGTACCCTTAGATTAAACTTTCGGACTTCATTCCTGCCGCAACACCTTTTCATTTCCTCGACCGCGCGCTTGTCATGTTCCTTCTTTTTCCTTCTGAGAAGCCGGTGCTCTTACCTTCTTCTCTGTTCGTAGAGCTCACGAACAGCCCTTGTTGCTCGATGCAGCGTTGCTTTATAGGGGTGGGACGTGAAAACCAGCACATCAGTGGCAGCTTATTTGACGGCTTCTTGACAACATTTCCAGTCTTCTTCTATGTTAAGTGTAGGCAGCGTCGACCCGGTCGACAAAGTTCGCGGTCAGTTGTGATTGTAGATTTTCGACGTCAAACCGTATTGTTCTACCTTGACTCCGTTGCGTTCTCGATATCTGGGTTCCTACCTTGGCCACACAACGGGTGTTGTCATGGTTATCCAGGGGGAGCCACGAAGAGGCTTATTGTCAAATTGACCTGTGCACTAACGAGGACAGCTCGCCCTGTTAGGCTCGATCAACAACGTAACATCGTGTGGATATTCCCATGCCCATTATCATATATATATATTAGGTTGTCAAATATCCCTTCCGCCTTCTGGACCGAATCAACGTCTGCAATATGCTGCTGAAACGAAACGAACTCGATCAATTTTTGAAAACGGTCGTGATTGAAAGCCGGTGAATCGTCCCGAATAGTGGCCAAGCCGGGATTGACGGCCAAGAAGGTTTTACTGTGTGTTTACTGCGAATAACTGGACCGCTTGAAGTAGGCGATCGACCAGAAGCGTCCAGAATTGGCCAACAGAAAGGGTGTAGTGTTCCACCAGGACAACGCCAGACCACACACTTCGTTGTTGACACGTCAGAAGCTACGGGAACTCGGATGGGAGGTTTTATCGCATCCACCATTTAGGAAATAACGCCAAGTGATTACCACCTGTTTCTGTCCATGGTGAACGCCGTTGGTGGTGTGAAGTTGAATTCAACAGAGACTTGTGAAAAGTGGCTGTCCGAGCTCTTCGCAAATAAGGAGGGGGTATTATGAAGATGTCGTCTATAAGGAAACAGATTAACGAATAAAACGGCACATATTTGAACTAAATCCGATCACTGTAACACTTTTTATGAAGCATTGAATGAAAAGCAAAAAAGCGGAGGGAGATATTTGTCAACCTTATATATATGAAACTTCTCAAAGATTTCTGTACCGTTCGTATCTTCTTTCTTCCGAATTTGATATAAGACACAATAGTAAACAATTTCCGAGTTATATTGACTCCATCCGCAAATTAAACGAAATTTCTAGTCCTATGAACTATTTAGGCAGGACGTCCAATTGTATGTCAATGACCTGCAAGATGTTTGCTGGTTATTTGAGGTCCGCAAATTCTAAACATTCTCCATTTCAGAATATGTCAAAAACAACTGAATTACTTCAAATTGGCTGCCTTCAAATTGAGACTTCCGTCGTTCTTAATTCTCTATCCCAAATTGACAGTGAAACATCAACTGCCCCAGATGGTCTCTCCCCAATTCTCTTAAAGAACTTTGCAACTTCATTGGCGATGTAATTAGCATATATATTTAATCAGTTCCTTAAAATGGGTAATTTTTTAGATGAGTGGAAGCCTTGATATCTAACTCAAATTTTCAAATCAGGCTCTAGGTTTTATATAAAAATTATAGGCCCATAAGCAAACTCCCCAAATCTTCGAAAAAAATTGTGTATGAAAAACTATATTTCCACACTCATAGGCATATACCACCCTTTCAACATGGTATTGTTTCCGTTAGACCTATCACTGCAAACCTTTCAATAAGAGTAAATTGTTTGAACTCTAAATAGGAGAATAATTATCAGACAGACATTTTTTACACAGACTTTTTTAAAGCATTTGATAGTGTCAATCATAAGGTATTGCTCCGAAAGGTAGCCACTTAGGCCCCTTGTTACTCCTTCTTCTTATATTTTTTATTTCTCACTTTTCTTACTGCCTGCTCTATGCAGATGATCTTAGGATTCATAAAATGATTTATTAAATAACGGACTGCTTACAACTTCAGGATGATCCCACTCAACTATCGCATGGGTGCCATTCAAACGTACTGCATTTGAACGTATCTGAGCGCGTTTTTTGCCTGTTATAGAACTAAGAACTTTATTAAAAAAAAAAAAAAGAATCATTTGAAAAAAGTTTCACAAGTTAAAGAGCTGGGCGTAATCCTTGATTCTAAATTTTAATTTGATGCCCGGATTTATTAAACGGCACACGAAGGAGGTTTCGGATATTGTCATTCTAAAATGTCTCTATTTTTTTATTGGTTCGATCATCTCTAGAATATTAACAAGATACATCTTCCATAAACTCCGTTGGAATATAGAAATGCCATCATACATACAATACGTCTATAACTGTCGAACGCAATGTCCAAACTAATCATGCAAAGCGTCGTTTTGTAGGTTATATTAAGACCTTTCAAATGATGTATAGTATTGCCAGATACGAGGTCTGTTTCGCTTTGTATATGGCCGGAAAATTTAAAAGACAAAAAAGCAAAACCTTATATATATATAACATATATATATACCCTATGGGTGGCGGAAAAGCTTTACAAAAAAATTAAAAAGTCATAAACAATTTGTCTTCACGTCCTATATACGAGGGGCGTTCAATATATTCTCGGTATCGATATATATTATATATATAACCACAGCTTCACCCCGATACCGAGAATCTGTAGAACGCCCCTCGTAGTCTAATACCTAATAAAGGAAAAGAGGTTAATAACCAACAATTGTACTTCATATTAAAAACCGATTACTGGCGTTAAGTCCTTGCTATCATCTCCACTATCATTTCTCTGTTCCACTTGCTTATTGTAAAAGGTTAAGCTCTTCGTTGTTCGTTTGTCCACATTAGTGGTCACTATTGGTGTTATTTCCGGTTCATTTGGTAAAATACTTTATTATCGTTTTGTGTTTGGGGAGTATATTGCCTTTATATGACTATATACCGTTTGACCACTGTTTTTTCTTAAAATTACTTGAAATTTTGGTCATAACGCTTGTATATTAGGAGCCTTCAAAGTGCAACGCGAAAACAGTTCCAAAGGGCAGTGAACGGGTATCTGAAAAATGCAAAGGGTAATTTATCATCTCTGTCTAGAATTTTAAAATAAAGCTCGGCATACATGTTTGTAATCACATAATGAGAATATAATGGCAACTTTTTGCGAGAACAGTTTGAGAAATTCTATTCGAATTTTAAGTGAAATGGATGTTTCTCCAATTTAAGGTACATTTCTCCACATTATGTGTAACATAGAAACTCTATTAAAGGGATACGTTTAGGCGCACCTCTAAGTACGTGTATGTTCTAGTAATTATAAAATGTCAAGAGATTAAGCAAACAGTAAAAATGTGCGTATGAAAAATTGATAACAATTAATGCCACAGATCTTATAAAGGTGGTTTGTGATTACTGGCAGGGATGAATGAGAAAGAACCATTTAGTAAATTATTGTGTTTAAAATAAGTGTATGTCATAAGTTTGTTTTAGAATTCAAATAAAATGTTTTAAGAATTATGCTTTTCAGATGCAACTATATGAACGTCGCTACAGTCTGGCATTATTTTAGGTCTGTTCTGAATTTGTGTACAGAAATTCTTAGTTGAGTACTTTGGGTAAAAATCTCTGTTGCAGAGAGTAACTCTACCGAAACTTGTGAAACGACTTTTCGTAGAAATTCGTAAAAACCTATCAGATACATGAAATGTCAGAGGTTTTTTATTTTCGATTTGACAGCCACCTGCTACCCACAGATTTTTCTTCGGCAGAAATTCGTAAAGAGGGGAAATATTTTACTCTCTCATGAGCTCTCTCTTCTACGAAACACCACCAGCAAATGGAACGCGTTTTAACAGAATTTCGGAGAAATTCGTAGGCATTCGTAGCTATGGAATTCGCTCTTTCAATTGTATAATTTATACACCTTCTCCTTCTAACGATTTGACCAGAGAGGAGATCCACTATCTAAACTGCTCACATGTATTTTCATTTAAGAACAAAAAACTCGTCTGTGAATCAGTTGCTCAAAGAGGAAAAAAAGTGAAAAGTGTTATAAAAACCGCTGGCAAAATGAGTCCAATGGCTGAAGACGAGGAAGCGTCTTCTTCCCTTATTGGTCCCTGTTTAAGCACACAGAAAACGGTGTCTGTGAATAAGCTGTTCAAGGAGGTAAAATGTTATAAAAAATGCTGGCAAAATGTTATAAAAAATGCTGGCAAAATAGAACTAAAGGCGTTAGACGAGAGAGTTGACTGCACAAACCTCCTAAAGTAGACACGCGTCTTTAGACCACTTTGCCCAAGAGGAATATTTGACAGCTTGTTGTTGTTTAAGCATCTGTGAATACGTGTTGTGGTCGCCGTGGCGTAGTGGGTAGAGTGCGAAGCTCACACGCCGAAGGGTCTAGGTTCGACTCCCAGCTCAATACCAATTTTTCGAATTTTTCATGGCACCACCTCTTTCGAGCTGCTGACAACACTCAACGAGTAATAACTGTCTAAGAAAGCTTCTCAAATCTCGCCGTTCGGAGTCGGCAAAAAACTGTAGGTCCCTTCTACTCGTGAGAGAACAGTAGCGCGCACAACACGAGTAGTTGATGAGCAAGCTAGGCCCTGGTCCCCCTTTGGACTGTAGCGCCAACAATTATTATTATTGAATACGTGTGGACCCGAAACTCCCGAAACAGTGGTAGATATCTTAGGTATATAGATACTTAAATCATGCGGGAGAAGCTTAAATTGATGAAACAAAACAAAATATCTAGGCTTTGCATTACAATCGTAATTGCGTATAGTCGAATGAATCAAGGGCTATGATGTACATAGTTATCTGTGCATCGTGCTAAGAGAGAAGAAAAGAAACGTTACAACCTCTTATTTCAATCTAGTAACATTGACTGTATTATGCATACATATGTGTTAAATGTATGCAATTTTTAAGTGTGTTCAAATGCCCTGCAGCCTACCACGCACTTCTTATTAAAAATTTGTCTTATATTTAAATAGTCAATTGATGAGGTACATAATTTGTTTTTAAATGAGAATACGTGTGAGCTGCTTGTACGGTGGATCTCCTCACTCTTCAATTTGTTAGAAGGGAATGTCATATAAATCAAACAATTAAAGGAGAGAAGGAATAGTTTTTTCCACTACAAAGTAAGAGTTGCCGATAGCCGCGTTCAGAAATTATGTTTGTAAGGCAGTAGTTGCAACAGAAAAACAATATTCTTAAAACTTTATGATTAATTCAAGAACAAAATGAGGACACAAACTTAGTTTAAACGCAATATTTTACTAAATAGTACTTATGACCTAATAAGCATTACAAAACATTTAATAACAGCTACTGACTTCAAATTCTATAACTCTGTTTCTATATTTGTGTTATTGAACAAATACAAATGAATTTAAATTTTGTGAACAAACTTAAACTTCATTCAGGTTACGTTTAATTTTGTTACGTAAATTAGGATGAGTTAAAATTAGTTACAAGATTAGTTGATTGCCATATCAGCCTAGTAGGCGTCGCGACAGTTCAAACAATTCAAAAACTATCCTTCAGATATCTGTCACTTGCTGTCAGTTGGTTCAGTTCGTTCAGTTTTTCGCAGACGTTGCCAACATTCTCCTCGCCGGTAAGAGAACTGCCAACTTGACTGCTGGTCTCTCGTATATTCCGTTTGGTGTTTGTACTGTTTCTCGTCTTACTTGCCCATCCTTTCCGCCGATTGTATCAATAACCCTTACCTTAGGCCATGAGTTCCTCGGATTATTTTCGTCCACAATCACGACTATATCGCCTTTAGAAATAGGCCTAACCGGCTGAAACCATTTCGTACGTCGCGTTAGTGTGGGTAAGTATTCGCGCATCCAGCGCTTCCAAAATGCGTTTGCAAACTGTTGAGATTTCAACCAATTGCTTTATAGGACCACACCATCGTCGCATTTAATACTTTCAGGCTTCTCACCGTTGGATGCACCTATCAAAAAGTGTTTGTGGGTTAGTACTTTCAACTTATTTATATCTACCGGGATGTAGCTGAGTAGCCTGGAGTTCACAATAAACTTCACTTCTAGCAGCATGCTGAGTAGAAGTTCATCCGAGGTATTTCTTGTCAACACAATCTGGTTCAGTGTTTTCTTCACAGATTGCATGAGACGCTCCCAACCTCTTCCCATATGTGGAGAAGCTGGATGATTATAGATCCACTTGGTTTCGGCACTGGAGAACTCATTAGCCAGATCGTTTTGTTGCATCTTTATCGCGCTCTGAATTTATTTTTCTGCACCGTGGAAATTAGTGCCATTGTCGCATCTGATTTCTTTCGGACGGGCACGCCTGGCGATGAATCGTTTGATGGCTAATATGCACGAATCCGAAGATAGACTGCTTGCTACTTATAAGTGAATGGCTCTTGTTGTCATGCACGCTGCTTCTGCCGATTGTGACATACATTGCCCCGAAATAATCGATGCCCACAAAAGAAAACGGGCGGGTAAGTGGAGAAAGTCTTGCCAGCGGAAATTTTCCCGTCTCTGGTGGTCTAGGAGACGCTGTCTGGTTCATGCATAGTTGACACATATTTCGGACTTTCTTTGTTACAACTCGAAGATTTGGAATGTAAAACTTTTATTGGATTTCATTTGTGATGGTCTCGTTATTGTGAGAGTAGTATCGTAGTATCGTAGTATATATAGTAGTACCGTTCATGGCATGGGCCTGTGAACGCGAAGTAACATCGTTGATTGCACACAACATGGCGAGCTGCCAAGACTATCCTCGTTAGTGCACAGGTTAACTTGACATATAGCCTCCACGCAGCGCCCCCTGGACAGCCATCACAACATCCGTTGTATGGTGAACCAATGTATGCAGCGAGCCCCTCTGCCCGAAGGTTTAAATAATGGGCCTGGCCTACCAGTCTGTGGGTTGTGCGTGAGGGTAACTTCCTCACCACGTAAAACATCGTTAGTTCAGAGACAAGAACATGCTTCGGATAATGAAGGATCACCTGTTGACGACCCCAGCAAACGTTTAAAGAATAATGATTTTCGGTTTTGCACGTGGAATGTGAGGTCCATTAACAGGCCACGTGCAGCTGAACAACCTGCGGAGGCCCTTGTCTGCTATAAGACAGACATAACCTCCATCCAGGAAAATCGGTGGGATGGGCCTGGCATAAAAGCGATGAAAAACTGCGATATCTACTACAGCAATTGCTATAGAGAGAGAAGGCAGCGCTTATTCGGATGCGGATTTGTTGTTCGAGGCAGACTTAGGCAAAAAGTCTTGAACTACGACCCCGTCAGCGAACGCCTCATGACGATCCGCATCAAGGCTGAATTCGGGAACATCAGCCTAATTTGCGCTCACGCCCCGACAGAGGAGAAGGATGGCAACATCAAGGATGACTTCAATGATCTCTTAGAAAGAACATACGATCAATGCCCCAGCTACGACACCAAGATCGTTCTAGGAGATTTCAACGCTCAGCTGGGAAAGGAGGACATCTTTGCTGGAGTCTTCGGTAAACACAACCTGCACGACAACACATCCGGAAACTGTCTCAGGCTGTTGGACTTCGCCTCGGGGCGAAACCTCTCTGTGGCTAGCACGTGGTTCCCACACCTGGGCATTCACAAAGGAACCTGGCGATCTCCTGATCAATCAACCGTCAACCAGATTGATCACGTTGCGATCGACGTCAGACACTCCTCCAGTATTCTCGATGTCCGAACCTTCTGAGATGCAAACATTGACTCGGATCATCACCTTGTTGTAGCCAAGGTAAGAACCCGGATATCGAGAGAGCAACGGAGTCGAGAGGCCAAAGTGGTTTGACGTCGAAAAGCTACAATCGCAACCGATTGCTGGGAACTTTGCTGCCACTGATGTGCTGAGTTTCACGTCACCACCCAGAAATGGTGGAAATGGAAATTTACCTGAAATGCCGTTACCGTTGATCGCCTTCATTACTGCTGGAATGTTCGATTGCCCCTCTCAGAGCTTCGGTTGGTTGGTAAGAATGGTATGGGGACCACATATCGACCGTCCTCCTATCGTCGAGTAGTCGCAGCATAGTACTGCTCGCATCCATCAGCAACCTGGGCCCAGCCTGTTGGGTGATGGGTTCTTCAAGTTGCCAAAAACGTGTAAGAGCCGCTCCAAATGTTCATCGCCTACAATGTGCATACTCTGTGCCATGTTACAGTGGACTAAATCGACCGTACCTGAGACTATCCAGCCAAGGTGTGTATTTTGTGCATCTAGTTCGTTGGCTGGCCTCACCGTTAGTGAGCCCATCTTTTATAAGGAGACCCCAAACATCTGGATAGGCATACTCGTGTTGCGTGACCTAGAGTGAGACAGTTGCAGCATAAGTTAGAATCCTTTAACTTACCTAATCTTTCAGCCGGGATAAGTGCCTCTAAGGATGGACAGCGTCAGCGTAATGATTGCCATTACAAAAGTAGGAGTGACCACGATCTGCCGTTGGTAAGTTGGAACGTGTCAACCTTTGTATAGCACCTGCGTTCAAATAAGATTTCGGGGTTGACGTCGTTCGTCTGCTGATAGAACACGTGCCATGCCTTCGATGAATTCCAACAAGTCCTCGAATTTGGAAAGTTCCAATGAATTACGGTCGCCTTCGGTAGTTTTGACACAAGTATATGGACTAAAATGTCATTAACCTCGTAGTTTCGTTCGACGTGTCGATCATCCGACGCAAGTCTGTATTCGTTTCCTTCTCTAGCGTTTTAATGCTCTGAAACAATTATAATTACATTATTTCGCTACCGTTGAAAGGTGTTCTTACGAATGTACCTTAGCCTCTAACATGTCGCGAAATGCAACCTACTGGTTGAATTCCCCATGGAACCTGAACAAATTATTTTCTCAGATCGCACATCGTGTACTTCGCCTCTTTGAGCGTTCATGAACTAGGTGTAGTGGCCTTCGAAGTTCTCGAGCGTTACACGTTGCCTTGTTGCATCTGGTTGTCCTCATCATCGCCTGCCTGCATTGTTCTTCGCTTGTCGTTATAGTCGCCTGCCTGAGTTCGTACCGTTACAACATCATGTGTTGCCAGGGGAAATATTGTTGCGCTCTGGTTGGCTGGGTGCCTATTGCCTGATCTCCGTTGTTGACTGATCGCCGTTTCGGGGTACCGCTAATGGGTTATTATTTGAGTGAATATTTGGGTTGTTCAAATTTATGATAGATCTTTATGGATTTATCTGCCTGCGCATTGCTTGAATGTTTATGTAATTTACTGCCTCATTGCGGTTCTGCCAACTGGTTCTGTTGTGTTTAGTTAAATCCGCAACATGTCACATGACAGTGCTTCGATTTGTCTTTAGCCTTTTTTGACATTGAAGGTCTCAGTGAGTAGCGAGAGTAGCGAGAGTTCTCCATCGTCATCCTACATAATCTGACGAGTTTGGTAGGAATGCAAAATTAGGCATGGAACTCTCATATGTGGCCTTAAAATCGACGAATAGGTAGTAAGTGTAGATATACACTTCTTGAGTCTTTTCCAGGATATGCCTTAATGTGAAAATCTGGTCTATCGTGGACTTCCCTGGTCTGAAACTACACTGATAGGGACCTATCAGGTTATGGACAAAAGTTGTCAAACGCTCGCACAATACGGCAGAGAGAATCATGTATGCGATGTTTAGATGGCTAATCCCTCGGCAGTTGGCGCAGTCAGAGGGGTCTCCTCTTTTTGTAGACCGGTCAAACGACGCTGAGATTCCACTCATCGGGCATGCTTTTCTCCGACCATATCTTACAGATAAGCTGGTGCATGCGCACAGCCAGTTCATCTCCAATTCTTTTATATAGTTCTACTGGTAGTCCGTCCGCTCCGGCAGCTTTAATTGACTTCAGCTTCGGTATTGCTATCTTCACCTCGTCTAAATCGGAGGGACGGAATTCTGCCAGAATCGGGACCGTTATCGCCGGTCAGGAGTCTGCAGAAATGATACTTCCAGATTTTCAGCACGGACTGTGACTCTATGACGAGTTGTCCATTTTGGTCACGGCAGGCTTCGGTCCGAACCTTATATCCTCCGGATAGCTGTTGTACCCTTAGATTAAACTTTCGGACTTCATTCCTGTCATAACACCTTTTCATTTCCTCGACCGCGCGCTTGTCATGTTCCTTCTTTTTCCTTTTGAGAAGCCGGTGCTCTTACCTTCTTCTCTGTTCGTAGAGCTCACGAACAGTCCTTGTTGCTCGATGCAGCGTTACTTTATAGGGGTGGGACGTAAAAACCATCACATCAGTGACAGCTTATTTGAAGGCTTCTTGACAACATTTCCAGTCTTGATTGACCTTTGCACTAACGAGGACAGCTCGCCCTGTTAGGTTCGATCAACAACGTAACCTCGTGTGGACATGCCCATGCCCATTATTATATGTATATATATAAGGTTGTCAAATATCCCTTCCGCCTTCTGGACCGAATCAACGTCTGCAATATGCTGCTGAAACGAAACGAACTCGATCAATTTTTGAAAACGGTCGTGATTGAAAGCCGGTGAATCGTCCCGAATAGTGGCCATGCCGGGATTGACGGCCAGCAAGGTTTTACTGTGTGTTTGGTGGGATTGGAAGGGAATCATCCACTATAAACTGCTCTCATATGGCCAGACGCTTAATTCTACCTTCTACTGCGAACAACTGGACCACTTGAAGTAGGCGATCGACCAGAAGCGTCCAGAATTGGCCAACAGAAAGGGTGTAGTGTTCCACCAGGACAACGCCAGACCACACACTTCGTTGTTGACACGTCAGAAGCTACGGGAACTCGGATGGGAGGTTTTATCGCATCCACCATTTAGGAAATAACGCCAAGTGATTACCACCTGTTTCTGTCCATAGTGAACGCCGTTGGTGGTGTGAAGTTGAATTCAACAGAGACTTGTGAAAAGTGGCTGTCCGAGTTCTTCGCAAATAAGGAGGGGGTATTATGAAGATGTCGTCTATAAGGAAACAGATTAACGAATAAAACGGCACATATTTGAACTAAATCCGATCACTGTAACACTTTTTATGAAGCATTGAATGAAAAGCAAAAAAGCGGAGGGAGATATTTGTCAACCTTATATATATGAAACTTCTCAAAGATTTCTGTACCGTTCGTATCTTCTTTCTTCCGAATTTGATATAAGACACAATAGTAAACAATTTCCGAGTTATATTGACTCCATCCGCAAATTAAACGAAATTTCTAGTCCTATGAACTATTTAGGCAGGACGTCCAATTGTATGTCAATGACCTGCAAGATGTTTGCTGGTTATTTGAGGTCCGCATATTTTAAAGATTCTCCATTTCAGAACATGTCAAAAACATCTGAATTATTTCGAATTGGCTGCCTACAAATTGAGACTTCCGTCGTTCTTAATTCTCTATCCCAAATTGACAGTGAAACATCAACTGCCCCAGATGGTCTCTCCCCAATTCTCTTAAAGAACTTTGCAACTTCATTGGCGATGTAATTAGCATATATATTTAATCAGTTCCTTTAAATGAGTAATTTTTTAGATAAGTGGAAGCCTTGATATCTAACTCAAATTTTCAAATTAGGCTCTAGGTTTTATATAAAAATTATAGGCCCATAAGCAAACTCTCCAAATCTTCAAAAAATTGTATATGATAAACTATATTTCCACACTCATAGGCATATACCACCCTTTCAACATGGTATTGTTTCCGTTAGACCTATCACTGCAAACCTTTCAATAAGAGTAAATTGTTTGAACTCTAAATAGGAGAATAATTATCAGACAGACATTTTTTACACAGACTTTTTTAAAGCATTTGATAGTGTCAATCATAAGATATTGCTCCGAAAGGTAGCCACTTAAGCCCCTTGTTACTCCTCCTTTTTATATTTTTTATTTCTCACTTTTCTTACTGCCTGCTCTATGCAGATGATCTTAGGATTTATAAAATGATTTATTCAATAACGGACTGCTTACAACTTCAGGATGATCCCACTCAACTATCACATTGGTGCCATTCAAACGTACTGCATTTGAACGTATCTGAGTGCGTTTTTTGCCTGTTATAGAACTAAGAACTTTATTAAATTTTAATACAATCTAGACGGTATTCATTTGAAAAAAGTTTCACAAGTTAAAGAGCTGGGCGTAATCCTTGATTCTAAATTTAAATTTGATGTCCGGATTTATTAAACGGCACACGAAGGAGTTTTCGGATATTGTCATTCTAAGATGTCTCTATTTTTTTATTGGTTCGATCATTTCTAGATTATTGTTGCATTT
This sequence comes from Eristalinus aeneus, assembly GCA_955652365.1. Classification (NCBI taxonomy): domain Eukaryota; kingdom Metazoa; phylum Arthropoda; class Insecta; order Diptera; family Syrphidae; genus Eristalinus; species Eristalinus aeneus. The sequence continues at coordinate 13,112,392 of OY019132.1, read as the reverse complement.
TTTGGAAACAATTTTATAACAATGCTGTTGAAAGATTAGAAGGTATTCAGCGGAACATAACAAGATACATCTTCCATAAACTCCGTTGGAATATAGAAATGCCATCATACATACAATACGTCTATAACTGTCGAACGCAATGTCCAAACTAATTATGCAAAGCGTCGTTTTGTAGGTTATATTAAGACCTTTCAAATGATGTATAGTATTGCCAGATACAAGGTCTGTTGCGCTTTGTATATAGCCGGAAAATTTAAAAGACAAAAAAACAAAACCTTATATATATATAACATATATATATACCCCATGGGTGGCGGAAAAGCTTTACAAAAAAATTAAAAAGTCATAAACAATTTGTCTTCACGTCCTATATACGAGGGGCGTTCAATATATTCTCGGTATCGATATATATTATATACATAACCACAGCTTCACCCCGATACCGAGAATCTGTAGAACGCCCCTCGTAGTCTAATACCTAATAAAGGAAAAGAGGTTAATAACCAACAATTGTACTTCATATTAAAAACCGATTACTGGCGTTAAGTCCTTGCTATCATCTCCACTATCATTTCTCTGTTCCACTTGCTTATTGTAAAAGGTAAAGCTCTTCGTTGTTCGTTTGTCCGCATTAGTGGTCACTTTTGGTGATATTTTCGGTTCATTTGGTAAAATACTTTATTATCGTTTTGTGTTTTGGGAGTATATTGCCTTTATATGACTATATACCGTTTGACCACTGTTTTTTCTTAAAATTACTTGAAATTTTGGTCATAACGCTTGTATATTAGGAGCTTTCAAAGTGCAACGCGAAAACAGTTCCAAAGGGCAGTGAACGGGTACCTGAAAAATGCAAAGGGTAATTTATCATCTCTGTCTGGAATTTTAAAATAAAGCTCAGCATACATGTTTACAATCACATAATGAGAATATAATGGCAACTTTTTGCGAGAGCAGTTTGAGATATTCTATTCGAATTTTAAGTTAAATGGATGTTTCTCCAATTTAAGGTACATTTCTCCACATTATGTGTAACATAGAAACTCTATTAAAGGGATACGTTTAGGCGCACCTCTAAGTACGTGTATGTTCTAGTAATTATTAGCAAAAGACAATTTCACAAAATTCAATTGAACTTGAATGTCGATTGGATTTGTTGAATTCATATATTGATCAAGCTATGATATGTCAATCAGACATAGAACTAGCTGATCACACAGACACGTTCCGCGGGGAATTAGAAGACATTTGTGTGTGTACGAAGTCGCTTATAATGAGTGTTTTAAACAAGAGGCGGAGATCCAGCATTGCTGAATATTCCTTTGCGGCGCCTCAACACTCGCGACTTCCGAAAATGTCTCTTCCCAAATTTAGCGGCAAATATGCTGATTACAAAAACTTCATCAGCTTGTTTGAAAGTTTAGTGGACAATGATCCCAATCTTCCAGATATTGAGAAATTCAATCATCTGATATCGTGTCTTTCCGGTGAAGCCTTAGGTACAGTAAAGGCTTTTCAAATCACTGAGCAAAACTATCCAAAAGCGTTGGCTAGTTTGAAGAGAGTGTACGACAATAATTGCCTTATATTTTTTGACAATATTTCGACACTCTTTGATCATCCTGAGATCACAAAACCATCGGCAGCTGCTTTACGCAGCATGATCGATACAGTTTCTGCGATATATGACTCACTCTTGTCACTAGGCGACGAAAAGAACATAACCAATGCAATTATTATTCATTTGGTGATGTCAAAGGTTGACGCAAGCACGAGGCCGAAGTGGGAAGAGCAACTAGATTACAGCACTCTTCCTTTATGGAGTGATTGTGAAACAGCGCTCAACAAGAGGTACCAGCACATAGCTGCTGAAGAGTCCTCTACGTCACGCGTCAAGCCTAGTGATAAGCAGTCACATCAAAAAAGAGATCTTGGTCGACAAAAGAACCAACGATCATCGTTTTCGTGTGCCAATACACACACCTAACAACAACAAAAGCAACAATCAAACAAAACGAAATGCATCTTTTGCAAATCAGACGATCATTTCATAACCGCGTGTCAGTCGTTTACAGCACTCCCGGTATTGCAAAGATTCGAATTTGCAAAACCGTATCGAAGTGCAAGTTCAGCCGGTGTAGTGTATGCAATCGTGCGCATCATTCGTTGTTGCATCAATATGTGACAACATTTAACAGTACGCAGCCTTTGACCTCCCAAGCAATGCACGCCTCTGCGTCCACTGACCACGTCATACTGGCAACAGCTGTGGTCAAAATCAAGTGTAAAAATGGCGACTTCATGCCAGCGCGAGCTTTACTTGATTCAGGCTCTCAAGTTAACTTTATAACTGAAGAGCTAGTGCAGAGGCTTAACCTTCGCAAAGAAGACAATTCGTTGAACTTGCTTGGTATCGGTAAAACGAACTCAAAAGTCAACAAAAAGGTTCATGCGGTTGTTAAGTCCCGATTGAATGAGCATTCGTTCTCGGCTGACTACTGGGTCATGCCATCGATTTCTGGATATCAACCAGATCATGCGATAAATACCGCAAACTGGGATATTTCACGGAAAATAGAGTTGGCAGACCCATGGTTCCATAAACCACAAAAAGTGGACTTGTTGTTGGGTGCAGAAACGTTCTTCGAACTGCTATCCGTTGGTCAAATTAAAAAAGGCCCGGAATACCCAACCATCCAAAAAACGCTTCTGGGTTGAATAGTATCCGGAAAATATTTCAATTGTCGAAATACAAACACAAAAATGTGTAGTATGGTATGCCAAACCGAGATGGCCAACTCTCTTGACCAAATCGTACAGAGATTTTGGTCACTAGAAGAAATTCCTGGAGACTCAAATGAAAGTTTCACTCCAGAGCAACAGATGTGCAAAAAGCACTTTGTTGATAATACAAAACTTTTGCCTGAAGGTAGATTCAAGGTGAAACTACCATTTAAGGTACCGCCTACCTCACTCGGAGCGTCATTCGAGACTGCGAAGCGACGATACCTCTCATTAGAAAGGAGATTATCCAAAGATAATCAACTCCGAGAAATGTACTTAGAGTTCATGAATGAATATCTAAGTTTAGGACATATGTCACCGACGGATAATGAAATCCCAAGTAGCCCACACTACTTCATTCCGCACCAGTGTGTTCTAAGACCACAAAGCACAAGCACTAAGTTGCGTGTAGTGTTTGATGCGTCGAGTCGTACAACGACTCAAAAATCGTTAAATGACATCTTGATGGTTGGGCCAAACATTCAAGAGGAGCTGTTTTCGACGTTGCTCCGTTTTCGCACTAATAGGTACGCAATAACGGCAGATATCGCGAAAATGTACCGGCAAGTTCGAATTGCCAAGAAGCACTCGAATTACCAGCTCGTCGTGTGGAGACAGCACCCATCGCAACCCTTACAGCATTTTCGACTGAACACAGTCACATATGGTACTGCGTCAGCGCCATTCTTAGCAATACGGTGCTTGAAGATGCTGGGGGATGCGCACAGAAACTCACATCCGTTGGGATCTCAAGTTGTGCTGCGAGATTTCTACGTTGATGATCTCCTGACTGGTGCCAATGATATTGAAACCCTTGCGAAAACCCAAAAGGAAGTAAAATATATTCTGGAACAAGGTGGGTTCCAGTTAGCAAAGTGGTTTTCAAATCATTCAGCGTTTTATGAAGCCAAGAGTACACAAAAGGAAAACAGCTTCAATGAACTAGATTCCACAAAAACGCTTGGAATACAGTGGCAACCAAAGGAAGATGTTTTCAGGTTCAGCCTAGAAAACAACTTCGATCACCTACCAGCGCCGAAAAGGAACATTTTGTCTGTTTCCTCGCGGTTGTTTGATCCTCTTGGATTACTATGCCCCATAGTTACCAAGGCAAAATTCTTATTGCAAGAACTATGGATTGCCAAATTAGACTGGGATGAGTCGATTCCGTTGCGCCTTGATACGAGTTGGCAGAACTTCAAAACGAATTTGACTCAACTTCGCAATATTAACATACCACGGTTTGTGAATACATATTCCCACGCGAAGCTGCAAGTTCATGAATTCGCCGACGCTTCGATGAGAGCGTATGATTGCTGTATATATATACGCAGTCAAAGTGAAGAAGGTATCAAGTTGACGCTGCTAACAGCAAAGTCCAAAGTGGCCCCTCTAAAAACCAAATCGCTCCCGCGATTGGAATTTGCGCAGCGCATACTCTCTCCAAATTATGGATGAGAGTATCGGCAATGTTGAATCTCCAAGTAGAGCAGTGTATATTTTGGACAGATTCCGAAATTACTCTACATTGGATAAGGACTCATCCATCAACACTAGCAACCTTTGTGGCAAATCGGGTGGCAGAAATCCAAGAGTGGACGCAAAGTTGCCAATGGAGACATGTCCCTACAAAACAAAATCCAGCGGATATAGTTTCCAGAGGATGTAACGTGGACGAACTGAATAGTTCTATTTGGTTCACGGGTCCACAGTTCCTACTGGAAGAGCAGGCTGCTTGGCCAGTCAATGCTCATTTTGAACTATCGCTGAGTGATGAGGTACTGGAAAAGCGAAAAACGAGATGTGCTTTAATAGCCGTCGAGAAATCTCGAAGTATCGAGATCGAAATAATCGACAAAGTTTCGTCACATGCAAAATTAGTGAGAATATTTGCATATGTCATGCGGTTTATTCGAAAACTTAAGAATAAAACCGAAAAATTCGAAAAAGTACCTACGGCAAAAGAATTACAGTTGGCTTTTCTAAAACTAATAGAGTTTGTTCAACATTACGAATTCGAATATGAAATTCGTAAGTTAAAATGCAAAGTCGCACTTCCGTCAAACATGCAAAAACTCAATCCGTTCCTGCATGAATATGAAGACAGTAACTGCACATTTACTCTACTTCGGGTAGGTGGTCGTCTTCTTCATGCGCCGATTGAGTACGATGCCAAATTTCCGCTTCTACTAACGAAAAATACCACTTTTATTAAAGGGTATTTGCGGTACCTGCACATAAAAAACTGCCATGCTGGTCCGAAAGCATTAGTAGCTCTGCTTCGACAGCAAATATGGCTAGTCAATGCTCAAGAAGCTTGCAGAAAAACGGTCCAAAGCTGTGTTCATTGCTTTAGGTAGAAACCAAAACTGCTGACGCAGATTATGGGCAATCTACCAGCTGACCGTTTAAGAACACAACGGCCCTTCCTTATATGTGGCGTTGATTTTTGTGGTCCCGTCCTTACATCCTTAAGAATCCGGGGTAGACCCTTAGTCAAAACCTACATCGCCGTATTCGTCTGTTTCACGTCCAAAGCTGTCCATTTTGAAATGACAACTGATCTGTCTTCGGATACTTTTATTCTCGCCCTTAAAAGGTTCATCGCCCGAAGAGGAATTCCGAGGAGAGTCCACTGCGACAACGGGACGAACTTCGTGGGAGCTCGACGGAAGCTCGAGGAAATTCGCCAGCAGTTCGAGCGAGGGAGAGAAGCCGTACACCAGTTTGCGGCAGAGGAAGGGTTCAGCTTCGAATTCGTCCCACCAAGAGCCCCTCACTTCGGCGGTCTATGGGAGGCAGCCGTGAAGTCAGCCAAGGGACTTCTGCAGCGAACCGTCGGCAACGCGCTTCTCACAAGCGAGGAGCTGCAAACCGTCCTCAGCGAGGTAGAAGCGATCCTCAATTCAAGGCCCATTGCTCCACTCAGCGAAGATCCAAACGACGGCGAGGCGCTCACACCCGCACACCTGCTAATCGGGACGTCGCTGCAAGCATTGCCGCCGGAACAAGTGCCGGTCCATCAACAGGGCTGCTTAAAAAGATGGCAGCTTGTATGCTGTCTCAAGCAGCAGTTCTGGCGGAAGCGGTCAACGGACTACCTAGCCGACCTTCAGCAACGCAGCAAGTGGGTCAAAGAGCAGCCAAATCTCGTCTTGGGAAAAATCGTCGTCGTTCACGAGGAAAACGCGCCACCACAGCAATGGACGATAGGGCGAATAGTCAAGGTCATTACGGGAGAGGACGGCAAGGTGCGAGTGGCGGACATAAAGACTCGAGGCGGCGTAATTAGACGCCCGATAGTCAAGCTAGCGGTTCTACCTGAACAGATTTGAAGACGAAGGTCCTTCAACGCTACACATTAAAACATGAATTAAAATTGTTAAAACTTAAGATCTTATATAAATATTTCCCAAGTCATTATTGTGAATCAGCCATAAAAATGTGAAAACTTGATTGGTCTAAGATTTGAATTTGGCGCCTATCAGCCATATTTATTTTAAATTAAAATCTAAAATTCATGTAGCACATAACAGAAACAAAACAAACAGCAATAAACTGGCACTCTGTTAATCGCAACCGAACTGACCGCACGTGTTTCATTAAAGTCGTTTCTTTTTCTTAGTTTGCCGATCCCGGAAAAGACAAGATAAGAAGATAATATTAAAATTGTGGAGTAGTGAATGGTGTTCCACATCCGTTTATGCCACAAGTCGTGTTGACATTACATTCTGCTCTTCTATGCATTCACATTCGGCATAAGTGGCGTTGCTTTACAGCTTCCCAACGCTTATTTCTACTTAGCTGGAGAAATATTTTACACTCATCGACAGATTCGCAGTTGTTTTTGCAAAATGACACATAGCTTCCTTCTGTTGTTGTTTGCGCAGCGAGTTTCTGTGTGTAAATGAACATGATGCTTTTCTTAAAAACGTTTGTAGTTCCTGTACTCATTGAATACTAATGGTGAGTAAGTTACGTCGCTAATTGATTCTGCTACTTCAGATAACCACTCCTCAAACTGAGACAAATTTACAGAAGTAAGACTCTTTTGATGTACAGCCCACATTACTTTAAAATTTGTTGGCTGCACGTCAGTCAACTCTTGGAGCAACAGCTGGTTATTTAAGTGATCATACGATCCAGACGCCTTAATTGTTGTGCAAAGATTTTTTACTCATATGCAAACTCCACAATTTGTTCCAACTTGTCATTTCGAAGGGGTGGTATGTGTCGAATTTTTTGCAAAATGGTGTTAACTATTAACTCTGGGCGTCCAAACAATGTTCGCAATGTAGACATTATTCTTAGCACGTTGGATGGCAGAAAAGGCCTATTTCTGACAACATTAAGAGCCTTACCTTTAAGACACTTCTTGAGGCGTATCAAATTGTCGTCGTTAATAAAACCACATACTTATGTGGTGCTCTTGTATGTGCTAAAGAATAATGCCCACTCATCAGGATCTTTAGTAAAGATAGAAAGCTTAGATGGGAGTGACTGACGAGCTGTTATTTAATGAGGGATCGGGCTCTGTATTTGCTTAGGCGTAGCGTTATTGTTGTTTGATTCATTAAAAAATTGCAGTTTGGAGGGGTGAGATACGAAAAATTTATTTTGTGACGGCCGAATATTGGATGAAAGGGGTAGTTGCGTTGAAAAGTCTTGTTGATTACTTGCCTGAGGTGCATTGAAACTCGTAAGTTTGTCTGCATCGTTTTGTTGCCGTCCATGCGTGAACCCTAGTTCGTTTTGTAGCCATTGTCCTACCCGATTATTAAGTTCCTCTTGAGCGCCATCCCTTGATGTTTCTTCGTCATCTTCCTCCTGCATGAAAAGTTCGAACTTCTTTTGAAGATACTCTTCATCCCTTTGTTTCTGTAGCTGCCTTCGTTCTTCCAGTAACTTTAGTTCGACCTTGGTGCGTTTTAAACGCTGTAATTCAGTAAGGCTCTGTACTACAGAGGGCGATTTCAATTGATTTCCATCGTTGGGCAGAACCATTGTGGTACATTTTGCGCAACTCCAGCCTTCATTTGAAATGGCTGCGGTTACATTGACGCAGTTAAAGTGAAACCACGCATCACATTGATCGCAAGCCACCTTTTCATCCGTGTCGACGTTATTGCACATGGCGCAGCTTGTTTATTCCAGATCTTTCGATTTTGTACCTTCTTCTGACTTTTTCGACATTTTGTTGGCGAAATTGGCATATAATTTTGTAAAATTTTGTTATTGAACAAATACAAATGAATCCAAATTTTGTGAATAAACTTAAGCCTTATACAGGTTGAGTTTAATTTGATCACGTCAGTTAGGATGAGTTAAGATGAGTTACAAAATTAGTGGATTGCCATTCCAGCCTAGTAGGGTCGCGACGGTTCAAACAATTCAAAAAGTATCCTTCAGATATCTGTCACTTGCTGTCAGTTGCTGTCGGTTAGTTCAGTTCGTTCAGTTTTTCGCAGACGTTGCCAACAATTTGTAGATCATTTTTATAACTGATGCTAATAAATATTATGTATGATATTATTTATGTTCTTATTGCAAATGTACTTATTGTCTTATTTTGATTTCGCTAAACATGTTTAATATCTGTTTTTGGGTTAGGTTTCATTATTTTTATTAATTATAACACCTTTCATATTGAATGGATGTCATTTAAACAGCAAAGATAGCATTTCTTAGCCATAACATATAACACTAAATATTTATTTTAATTATAATACGTGTAACTCGGAATATCAATTAATAATAAGTCTTTTCCAAATGTGCGACTTTTCAGCACGCGTTACTCTCTTGTTTTTCTACATATATCATAAGTTACTATAAACATAAATGCCATCAAATTATTCATTTATTAGAATAAAGTCCTATGTAAACTTTCGATTACCACAAACTTGCGGAAACAATTTACAGTAGATATTTAATTCACGAACAGTGGGCAATTTACGAGTGTTTGACAATAATACAGGAAAAATTGACAAATCAGTAGCCAATTTTGGAGAGGAAACGTAAAGATGTGTGAGTAATATGACACAGAGTTCGATGTTACGCAAATAATTTTCAGAAATTGATGTTTTTTCTATGAAAACACGTATATAACAGTCAAACGGCCAATTGACAAAGTGGAAATCAGCTGTTCTGTTGACCATCTCCTTCCTTTATTGTGTCTGACGGAAAGTAGGAGAAATCGATCAGCTCGTGTCTCAAGGAGAAACGTTCGTAAGGTGCACTCATATTTGACGTAGTAGGTTGACTGGAAATTTACTCAAAATGGCTACCCAGATTACAAATAATTCACACATGACTTAAGAATTTGTAATGATCGTGTAAACATAGAACTGTACGATTTACAATACACTTTAATGGTGTTGAGTGCTTTCAAAACATTTAATACTACATAATTTTGACTTCTATGCCGGAATTCGTACCAAATATTATATGTATTTAAGGTTTGTCCGTCCATATCTAGTTCTATTCAGTAAAAATAATTATTGTTGTTTTTCAGTGCAGAAATGTTATCTTAAATTTTTTTTCTCAAATCCTTTCTCATAAAACAAGACAATATGAGCCTAACTCTCACATATGTAAACTAAATAGAAAAATATATACATTAATTTAAACTTTCGCATATGATTATATACATGGCATAACTCATTTGAAAATCCGATTAAAATTTAATATATATAACAGAACAATCATCCGACTATTATATAACAGCCGCATGAAGACTACGTGAGAGAACTCGTGGGGCCTTACAGACACTTCCAGACTGTTGCCTTTAAGACACTTCCAGACGATTTCCATTGCGATACTTTTTGGCTGTCGTTTTGTGCTATTCACAATTTATTCCAAACTATTATGGGCGAATTTGATTTTTGGAAGTAATCAGCTGATCGAAAAATTTGAAAGTTGAGTGAAATATGGCTTGGATTAAAATAGAATGTGTGGTATTGTTATAAGATATAAGGATTTTTCCAGTTGAAGACGCGTGTATACTTATGATGGACTGTGCCACAAACCACCTAAGGTAGGCAATCGTCTTTAGCCTTCTTAGCCAAAGTAGTATTTTTGGCAACTTGTTGTTTTTGTAGCGTATGTGAATACGTGAGAGCTGTTGGAGTCAGTTGATTGCCTTCCCCACCTGAAACAGTGGTGGAATATCTTAGATAGGTAGATATTCAAATAATACGTTAGAAGTTTAAATGTTTGAAACAAAACAAATTACCTAGGTGTACAAATTATATTGTAATTACGCATAGAATTTTATAGATATAAGTAGAATGAATCACGGAATATGGTGCAGTTATCTCTGAATTATACACAGATAGAAGAAAAGAAACTTTACATTTTGTTATTGCAATTTAGTAACATTGACTGTATTATGCATGCGTGTAATATGTATATAATTTGTAGGTACGTTTAAATACACTGCAGCCTAATACGCTTTTCCTATTTATAATTTGACTTATATTTGGATTAGTCAATGTATGAGACACTTACAGACGATTTCCAATTTGATACTTTTCGTCGGTCGTTTTGTGCTATTCGCCATTCATTTGAAACTATAATGGGCGAATATTATTTTTTGCAATTAATCAGCTGCTCGAAACACACTACTTGTGAAAGTATGCGTGAAATATGGCTTCTGAATAAGATAGAATGCGTGTTTCTTTTGGAATCTGTCCAATAATATACATGACTGGGATCTATCGAGTGTCCTTCCTAAATTTTTTTTGCTAGACGAACACCGAGCCTAGCTGCTTCCAGCTCCAGCCGCGGGGTGGAAACCAGGTTGAGAGGGGTTACTCTTGTCTTGGCTGCAACGATACGCGTTTCTATAAGGTTAGCTTGACTTACCCTTATGTAGGCGACTGCTCCAAGCGCATTTTAACTTGCATCAAAGAAGACATGTAGCTGGATTGACTCGTGTTGACCAAACCGGATGCCATGAAGATAACATCTTAAAATCTGCACCTAATTTATGTTTATTAGATAACGTACCCACAGCTGCCACTTACGAAGATGTTCATCGGATATGCGGTCCTCCCAACCCACCTTGGACCACCAAATTTCTTGCATAAGGATTTTCAGAAAAACCATAAAATGAGCCATGAATCCAAGAGGGTCGTATATCGACATCAGTACACGTAATACTTCTCGCTTTGTTGGTCTGTAGTTTTCCGATAACTGTTCGCGAAGATGTGAGTTTGACGTCAGCGAAAATGTGATTGTATCTGACGATGTGCACCACCATAAACCCAATACCTTTTCCGCATCGTTTTGTTGTTTACCAAGTAAATTAAGTCGAGTTCGAAATCGAATGGCGTATTTCGAATCCGCCTCGTTCATGAATATACTTCACGTCCCTAGCCAACTGCACAGCTTCCTCTTCACAGTCAACACTTTCTAAAAAATCATCCACATAGTGGTTGTGGATAATGGAGTTAGCCGCCCTTCGGAATTTGGATGCATGGTCTTGAGCGTTTCGATTTTTAACAAATTGAGCGCAACTGGGTGACCACGTTGCTCCAAATGTCAACGCTTCCATCAAGTAAGTGTTCGGCTGACTGTTCAATTGTGAACGCCATAGAAAGCGTTGAGAGTGCTGATCACAACTGTTTACGCGCACGTGGTGGAACATTTCTCGAATGTTTTCACATATTGCGATGCGGCGTTCTTGGAAGCAAAATAGTATATCAGTAAGTGGTGCAAGCTTCAGAAGAACGGAATGCAATGATGTACCATTAGCTTTGGCTGCGGCATCCCAAACTATTCTTAATTTGCCGGTTTTTATTTTTGTTGGTGACTACAAATATTAGTAAGTACTACTTCCGGGGATATTTTATCAGAAGTTAGCTTGCGGATGTATCCTCTGGATTGGTAGTCTTCGAACAGTTGCTTCACAGTGCGCGATTGATTTGGATCTCGTTCCAACCTCTTTTTAAGACATTTGTATCTTCGAAGCCCCATTGGAAAACTGTCATTGTGTAGTAGCTCGCCGTTTCTCCTTTCACACTCGCAGATGTGGAAACTGTGAAATTCATGGCTAATGACTGTTGCGCGTCTATTGTAGTTGTACTTTGGGCCATAGACCAACCATCCAAGATGCGTTTTTAGATGCCACTGGAGCTGTCAAATGTCCTTCTCGCAGTTTTAAAGACGTGGCCAATTTAGTGTTGTCGAGTCCGATTAGCAAACGAGGAACTGCTTGGTGGTATGACGAAATCGGTATGCTTCAGAGATGAGGGAGCTGGAGAGCAAGTTCTGTGGCGTTCACACTTTGACTGGGAAGGCTTAAAGATTTCACCATACGTACGTTGGTCATGGTAAACTTTGGATGTGCTTCGTCTACTCCGGAAATGTCCACAGAAACTGTTCTTGATTCACTCTCTTCGCGGTGTTTCAACAATAGTCGCCTGTTAGCCCTTATTCGTCTGCTAGTGACTCTTCCATCATTGTTAGCGATGATCCATCATCAAGGAAGGTGATTGCTCGCACCATCTTGTTTCGGCTGAAGAGTTCTATTACAACGTATAGAAACAAAATTTCACTTTCATTGTAGCTATGTTTACTGCAACTTTTATATGTGTAAGGTTTGTTTGAAACTATCTCATTGTGACCGAGGTCAGTGGTATTGTTTTTGGAAGCTTGCTTGAAGATAATATTAAAATTGTGGAGTAGTGAATGGTGTTCCACATCCGTTTATGCCACAAGTCGTGTTGACATTACATTCTGCTCTTCTATGCATTCACATTCGGCATAAGTGGCGTTGCTTTACAGCTTCCCAACGCTTATTTCTACTTAGCTGGAGAAATATTTTACACTCATCGACAGATTCGCAGTTGTTTTTGTAAATGGCACATAGCTTCCTTCTGTTGTTGTTTTCGCAGCGAGTTTCTGTGTGTACACGAACATGGTGCTTTTCTTAAAAACGTTTGTAGTTCCTGTACTCGCTGAATACTAATGGTGAGTAAGTTACGTCGCTAATTGATTCTGCTACTTCAGATAACCACTCCTCAAACTGAGACAAATTTACAGAAGTAAGACTCTTTTGATGTACAGCCCACATTACTTTAAAATTTGTTGGCTGCACGTCAGTCAACTCTTGGAGCAACAGCTGGTTATTTAAGTGATCATACGATCCAGACGCCTTAATTGTTGTGCAAAGATTTTTTACTCATATGCAAACTCCACAATTTGTTCCAACTTGTCATTTCGAAGGGGTGGTATGTGTCGAATTTTTTGCAAAATGGTGTTAAGTATTAACTCTGGGCGTCCAAACAATGTTCGCAATGTAGAAATTATTCTTAGCACGTTGGATGGCAGAAAAGGCCTATTTCTGACAACATTAAGAGCCTTACCTTTAAGATACTTCTTGAGGCGTATCAAATTGTCGTCGTTATTAAGACCACATACCTATGTGGTGCTCTTGTATGTGCTAAAGAATAATGCCCACTCATCAGGATCTTTAGTAAAGATAGAAAGCTTAGATGGGAGTGACTGACGAGCTGTTATTTAATGAGGGATCGGGCTCTGTATTTGCTTAGGCGTAGCGTTATTGTTGTTTGATTCATTAAAAAATTGCAGTTTGGAGGGGTGAGATACGAAAAATTTATTTTGTGACGGCCGAATATTGGATGAAAGGGGTAGTTGCGTTGAAAAGTCTTGTTGATTACTTGCCTGAGGTGCATTGAAACTCGTAAGTTTGTCTGCATCGTTTTGTTGCCGTCCATGCGTGAACCCTTGTTCGTTTTGTAGCCATTGTCCTACCCGATTATTAGGTTCCTCTTGATCGCCATCCCTTGATGTTTCTTCGTCATCTTCCTCCTGCATGAAAAGTTCGAACTTCTTTTGAAGATACTCTTCATCCCTTTGTTTCTGTAGCTGCCTTCGTTCTTCCAGTAACTTTAGTTCGACCTTGGTGCGTTTTAAACGCTGTAATTCAGTAAGGCTCTGTACTACAGAGGGCGATTTCAATTGATTTCCATCGTTGGGCAGAACCATTGTGGTACATTTTGCGCAACTCCAGCCTTCATTTGAAATGGCTGCGATTACTTTGACGCAGTTAAAGTGAAACCACGCATCACATTGATCGCAAGCCACCTTTTCATCCGTGTCGACGTTATTGCACACGGCGCAGCTTGTGAATTCCAGATCTTTGGATTTTATACCTTCTTCTGACTTTTTCGACATTTTGTTGGCGAAATTGGCATATAATTTTGTAAAATTTTGTTATTGAACAAATGCAAATGAATCCAAATTTTGTGAACAAACTTAAACTTTATACAGGTTGAGTTTAATTTGATCACGTCAGTTAGGATGAGTTAAGATGAGTTACAAAATTAGTGGATTGCCATTCCAGCCTAGGAGGGTCGCGACGGTTCAAACAATTCAAAAAGTATCCTTCAGATATCTGTCACTTGCTGTCAGTTGCTGTCGGTTAGTTCAGTTCGTTCAGTTTTTCGCAGACGTTGCCAACAATTTGTAGATCATTTTTATAACTGATGCTAATAAATATTATGTATGATATTATTTATGTTCTTATTGAAAATGTACTTATTGTTTTATTTTGATTTCGCTAAACATGTTTAATATCTGTATTTGGGTTAGGTTTCATTATTTTTATTAATTATAACACCTTTCATATTGAATGGATGTCATTTAAACAGCAAAGATAGCATTTCTTAGCCATAACATATAACACTAAATATTTATTTTAATTATAATACGTGTAACTCGGAATATCAATTAATAATAAGTCTTTTCCAAATGTGCGACTTTTCAGCACGCGTTACTCTCTTGTTTTTCTACATATATCAAAAGTTACTATAAACATAAATGCCATCAAATTATTCATTTATTAGAATAAAGTCCTATGTAAACTTTCGATTACCACAAACTTGCGGCAACAATTTATATTAGATTTTCCGGGCTGACGAATTCACGAACAGTGGGCAATTTACGAGTGTTTGACAATAATGCAGGAAAAAATTGACAAATCAGTAGCCAATTTTGGAGAGGAAACGTAAAGATGTGTGAGTAATATGAGACAAAGTTCGATGTTACGCAAATAATCTTCAGAAATTGGTGTTTTTTCTATGAAAACACGTATGTAACAGTCAATACGATTTACAATACACTTTAATGGTGTTGAGCTGAATTTGTACCAAATATTAGATGTACTTAAGGTTTGTCCGTCCATATCTAGTTCTATTCAGTAAAATTAATTATTGTTGTTTTTCAGTGTAAAAATGTTATCTTAAATTTTTTTTCTTAAATCCTTTCTCATAAAACAAGACAATATGAGCCTAACTCTCAAATAAATATATACATTAAATTAAACTTTGTAATTCCCTGCTTTCGCATATGGTGATATATATGGCTTGAATAATGGTAAACATACATACAATTATAACAGTCATAACTCATTTGAAAATCCGATTAAAATGTAATATATATAACAGAACAATCATCCGACTATTTGATAACAGCCGCTTGAAGACTACGTGAGAGAACTCGTAGGGCCTTACAGACACTTCCAGACTGTTGCCTTTAGACACTTCCAGACGATTTCCATTTCGATACTTTTTGGCTGTCGTTTTGTGCTATTCGCAATTTATTAGAAACTATTATGGGCGAATTTGATTTTTGGAAGTAATCAGCTGATCGAAACTTTTGAAAGTGTGCGTGATATATGGCTTGGATTAAGATAGAATGTGTGGTTTTGTTATAAGATATAAGGATTTTTCCAGTTGAAGACGCGTGTATACGTATGATGGACTGTGCCACAAACCACCTAAGGTAGGCAATCGTCTTTAGCCTTCTTAGCCAAAGTAGTATTTTTGGCAACTCGTTGTTTTTGTAGCGTATGTGAATACGTGAAAGCTGTTGGAGTCAGCTGATTGCCTTCCCCACCTGAAACAGTGGTGGAATATCTTAGATATTCAAATAATACGTTAGAAGTTTAAATGTTTGAAACAAAACAAATTACCTAGGTGTACAAATTATATTGTAATTGCGCATAGAATTTTATAGATATAAGTAGAATGAATCTCGGAATATGGTGCAGTTATCTCTGAATTATACACAGACAGAAGAAAAGAAATTTTACATTTTGTTATTGCAATTTATTAACATTGACTATATTATGCATGCGTGTAATATGTATATAATTTCTAGGTACGTTTAAATGCCCTGCAGCCTAATACGCTTTTCCTATTTATAATTTGACTTATATTTGGATAAGTCAATGTATGAGACACTTACGAACGATTTCCAATTTGATACTCTTCGTCTGTCGTTTTGTGCTATTCGCCATTTATTTAAAACTATAATGGGCGAATATTATTTTTTGGAATTAATCAGCTGATCGAAACACACTACTTGTAAAAGTATGCGTGAAATATGGCTTCTGAATAAGATAGAATGCGTGTTTCTTTTGGAATCTGTCCAATAATGTACATGACTGGGATCTATCGAGTGTCCTTCCTTAATGTTTTTTGCTAGACGAACACCGAGCCTAGCTGCTTCCAGCACAAGTCGCGGGATGGAAACCAAGTTGAGAGGGGTTACTCTTGTCTTGGCTGCAACGATACGCATTTCTATAAGGTTAGCTTGACTTACCCTTATGTAGGC
The DNA here is from genome assembly GCA_955652365.1 of Eristalinus aeneus. NCBI lineage: Eukaryota > Metazoa > Arthropoda > Insecta > Diptera > Syrphidae > Eristalinus > Eristalinus aeneus. The sequence goes on along the minus strand of OY019132.1, from coordinate 13,095,967 downwards.
GACTGCTCCAAGCGCATTTTAACTTGCATCAACGAAGACATGTAGCTGGATTGACTCGTGTTGACCAAACCGGATGCCATGAAGATAACATCTTAAAATCTGCACCTAATTTATGTTTATTAGATGACGTACCCACAGCTGCCACTTACGAAGATGTTGATCGGATATGCGGTCCTCCCAACCCACCTTGGACCACCAAATTTCTTGCATAAGGATTTTCAGAAAAACCATAAAATGAGCGATGAATCCAAGAGGGTCGTATATCGACATCAGTACACGTAATACTTCTCGCTTTGTTGGTCTGTAGTTTTCCGATAACTGTTCGCGAAGATGTGAGTTTGATGTCAGCGAAAATGTAGTTGTATCTGACGATGTGCACCACCATAAACCCAATACCTTTTCCGCATCATTTTGTTGTTTACCAAGTAAATTAAGTCGAGTTCGAAATCGAATGGCGTATTTCGAATCCGCCTCGTCCATGAATATACTTCACATCTCTAGGCAACTGCACAGCTTCCTCTTCACAGTCAACACTTTCTAAAAAATCATTCACATAGTGGTTGTGCTAGTGGCCCTTCGGAATTCGGATGCATGGTCTTGAGCGTTTCGATTTTTAACAAATTGAGCGCAACTGGGTGACCACGTTGCTCCAAATGTCAACGCTTCCATCAAGTAAGTGTTCGGCTGACTGTTCAATTGTGAACGCCATAGAAAGCGTTGAGAGTGCTGATCACAACTGTTTACTCACACGTGGTGGAACATTTCTCGAATGTTTTCACATATTACGATGCGGCGTTCTTGGAAGCAAAATAGTATATCAGTAAGTGGTGCAAGCTGGTCAGGTCCCTTCAGAAGAACGGAATGCAATGATGTACCATTAGCTTTGGCTGCGGCATCCCAAACTATTCTTAATTTGCCGGTTTTTATTTTTGTTGGTGACTACAAATATTAGTAAGTACTACTTCCGCGGATATTTTATCAGAAGTCAGCTTGCGGATGTATCCTCTGGCTTGGTAGTCTTCGAACAGTTGCTTCTCAGTGCGCGATTGATTTGGATCTCGTTCCAACCTCTTCTTAAGATATTTGTATCTTCGAAGCCCCATTGGAAAACTTACATTGTGTAGTAGCTCACCGTTTCTCCTTTCACACTCGCAGATGTGGAAACTGTGAAATTCATGGCTAATGACTGCTGCGCGTCTACTGTAGGTGTACTTTGGGCCATAGACCATCCATCCAAGATGCGTTTTAGATGCTACTGGATCTTTTAAGTGTCCTTCTCGCAGTTTTAAAGACGTGGCCAATTTAGTGTTGTCGAGTCCGATTACCAAACTAGGAACTGCTTGGTGGTATGACGAAATCGGTATGCTTCAGAGATGAGGGTGCTGGAGAGCAAGTTCTTAAGCTTAAAGATTTCACCATACGTACGTTGGTCATGGTAAACTTTGGATATGCTTCGTTTACTCCGGAAATGTCCACAGAAACTGTTCTTGATTCACTCTCTTCGCGGTGTTTCAACAATAGTCACCTGTTAGCCCTTATTCGTCTGCTAGTGACTCTTCCATCATTGTTAGCGATGATCCATCATCAAGGAAGGTGATTGCTCTCACCATCTTGTTTCGGCTGAAGAGTTCTATTACAACGTATCGAAACAAAATTTCACTTTCATTGTAGCTATGTTTACTGCAACTTTTATATGTGTAAGGTTTGTTTGAAACTATCTCATTGTGACCGAGGTCAGTGGTATTGTTTTTGGAAGCTTGCTCGAAGATAATATTAAAATTGTGGAGTAGTGAATGGTGTTCCACATCCGTTTATGCCACAAGTCGTGTTGACTTTACATTCTGCTCTTCTATGCATTCACATTCGGCATAAGTGGTGTTGCTTTACAGCTTCCCAACGCTTATTTCTACTTATCTTGAGAAATATTTTACACTCATCGACAGATTCGCAGTTGTTTTTGTTCTTCTTCTGTTGTTGTTTTCGCAGCGAGTTTCTGTGTGTACACGAACATGATGCTTTTCTTAAAAACGTTTGTAGTTCCTGTACTCGCTGAATACTAATGGTGAGTAAGTTACGTCTCTAATTGAGTCTGCTACTTCAGATAACCACTCCTCAAACTGAGACAAATTTACAGAAGTAAGACTCTTTTGATGTACAGCCCACATTACTTTAAAATTTGTTGGCTGCACGTCAGTCAACTCTTGGAGCAACAGCTGGTTATTTAAGTGATCATACGATCCAGACGCCTTAATTGTTGTGCAAAGATTTTTTACTCATATGCAAACTCCACAATTTGTTCCAACTTGTCATTTCGAAGGGGTGGTATGTGTCGAATTTTTTGCAAAATGGTGTTAACTATTAACTCTGGGCGTCCAAACAATGTTCGCAATGTAGACATTATTCTTAGCACGTTGGATGGCAGAAAAGGCCTATTTCTGACAACATTAAGAGCCTTACCTTTAAGACACTTCTTGAGGCGTATCAAATTGTCGTCGTTATTAAAACCACATACCTATGTGGTGCTCTTGTATGTGCTAAAGAATAATGCCCACTCATCAGGATCTTTAGTAAAGATAGAAAGCTTAGATGGGAGTGACTGACGAGCTGTTTTTTAATGAGGGATCGGGCTCTGTATTTGCTTAGGCGTAGCGTTATTGTTGTTTGATTCATTAAAAAATTGCAGTTTGGAGGGGTGAGATACGAAAAATTTATTTTTTGACGGCCGAATATTGGATGAAAGGGGTAGTTGCGTTGAAAAGTCTTGTTGATTATTTGCCTGAGGTGCATTGAAACTCGTAAGTTTGTCTGCATCGTTTTGTTGCCGTCCATGCGTGAACCCTTGTTCGTTTTGTAGCCATTGTCCTACCCGATTATTAGGTTCCTCTTGATCGCCATCCCTTGATGTTTCTTCGTCATCTTCCTCCTGCATGAAAAGTTCGAACTTCTTTTGAAGATACTCTTCATCCCTTTGTTTCTGTAGCTGCCTTCGTTCTTCCAGTAACTTTAGTTCGACCTTGGTGCGTTTTAAACGCTGTAATTCAGTAAGGCTCTGTACTACAGAGGGCGATTTCAATTGATTTCCATCGTTGGGCAGAACCATTGTGGTACATTTTGCGCAACTCCAGCCTTCATTTGAAATGGCTGCGATTACATTGACGCAGTTAAAGTGAAACCACGCATCACATTGATCGCAAGCCACCTTTTCATCCGTGTCGACGTTATTGCACACGGCGCAGCTTGTGAATTCCAGATCTTTGGATTTTATACCTTCTTCTGACTTTTTCGACATTTTGTTGGCGAAATTGGCATATAATTTTGTAAAATTTTGTTATTGAACAAATGCAAATGAATCCAAATTTTGTGAACAAACTTAAACTTTATACAGGTTGAGTTTAATTTGATCACGTCAGTTAGGATGAGTTAAGATGAGTTACAAAATTAGTGGATTGCCATTCCAGCCTAGGAGGGTCGCGACGGTTCAAACAATTCAAAAAGTATCCTTCAGATATCTGTCACTTGCTGTCAGTTGCTGTCGGTTAGTTCAGTTCGTTCAGTTTTTCGCAGACGTTGCCAACAATTTGTAGATCATTTTTATAACTGATGCTAATAAATATTATGTATGATATTATTTATGTTCTTATTGAAAATGTACTTATTGTTTTATTTTGATTTCGCTAAACATGTTTAATATCTGTTTTTGGGTTAGGTTTCATTATTTTTATTAATTATAACACCTTTCATATTGAATGGATGTCATTTAAACAGCAAAGATAGCATTTCTTAGCCATAACATGTAACACTAAATATTTATTTTAATTATAATACGTGTAACTCGGAATATCAATTAATAATAAGTCTTTTCCAAATGTGCGACTTTTCATTTATTAGAATAAAGTCCTATGTAAACTTTCGATTACCACAAACTTGCGGAAACAATTTATATTAGATTTTCCGGGCTGACGAATTCACGAACAGTGGGCAATTTACGAGTGTTTGACAATAATGCAGGAAAAAATGGACAAATCAGTAGCCAATTTTGGAGAGGAAACGTAAAGATGTGTGAGTAATATGAGACAAAGTTCGATGTTACGCAAATAATCTTCAGAAATTGGTGTTTTGCTATGAAAACACGTATGTAACAGTCAATACGATTTACAATACACTTTAATGGTGTTGAGTGCTTTCAAAACATTTAATACTACGTAATTTTGACTTCTATGCCGGAATTTGTACCAAATATTAGATATTTACTATATATAACAGAACAATCATCCGACTATTTGATAACAGCCGCATGAAGACTACGTGAGAGAACTCGTAGGGCCTTACAGACACTTCCAGACTGTTGCTTTAAGACACTTCCAGACGATTTCCATTTCGATACTTTTTGGCTGTCGTTTTGTGCTATTCGCAATTTATTAGGAACTATTATGGGCGAATTTGATTTTTGGAAGTAATCAGCTGATCGAAACATTTGAAAGTGTGCGTGATATATGGCTTGGATTAAGATAGAATGTGTGGTTTTGTTATAAGATATAAGGATTTTTCCAGTTGAAGACGCGTGTATACGTATGATGGACTGTGCCACAAACCACCTAAGGTAGGCAATCGTCTTTAGCCTTCTTAGCCAAAGTAGTATTTTTGGCAACTTGTTGTTTTTGTAGCGTATGTGAATACGTGAAAGCTGTTGGAGTCAGCTGATTGCCTTCCCCACCTGAAACAGTGGTGGAATATCTTAGATATTCAAATAATACGTTAGAAGTTTAAATGTTTGAAACAAAACAAATTACCTAGGTGTACAAATTATATTGTAATTGCGCATAGAATTTTATAGATATAAGTAGAATGAATCACGGAATATGGTGCAGTTATCTCTGAATTATGCACAGACAGAAGAAAAGAAATTTTACATTTTGTTATTGCAATTTATTAACATTGACTAATTATGCATGCGTGTAATATGTATATAATTTGTAGGTACGTTTAAATGACCTGCAGCCTAATACGCTTTTCCTAATTATAATTTGACTTATATTTGGATAAGTCAATGTATGAGACACTTACGAACGATTTCCAATTTGATACTCTTCGTCTGTCGTTTTGTGCTATTCGCCATTTATTTAAAACTATAATGGGCGAATATTATTTTTTGGAATTAATCAGCTGATCGAAACACACTACTTGTAAAAGTATGCGTGAAATATGGCTTCTGAATAAGATAGAATGCGTGTTTCTTTTGGAATCTGTCCAATAATGTACATGACTGGGATCTATCGAGTGTCCTTCCTTAATGTTTTTTGCTAGACGAACACCTAGCCTAGCTGCTTCCAGCACCAGTCGCGGGATGGAAACCAAGTTGAGAGGGGTTACTCTTGTCTTGGCTGCAACGATACGCGTTTCTATAAGGTTAGCTTGACTTACCCTTATGTAGGCGACTGCTCCAAGCGCATTTTAACTTGCATCAACGAAGACATGTAGCTGGATTGACTCGTGTTGACCAAACCGGATGCCATGAAGATAACATCTTAAAATCTGCACCTAATTTATGTTTATTAGATGACGTACCCACAGCTGCCACTTACGAAGATGTTGATCGGATATGCGGTCCTCCCAACCCACCTTGGACCACCAAATTTCTTGCATAAGGATTTTCAGAAAAACCATAAAATGAGCGATGAATCCAAGAGGGTCGTATATCGACATCAGTACACGTAATACTTCTCGCTTTGTTGGTCTGTAGTTTTCCGATAACTGTTCGCGAAGATGTGAGTTTGATGTCAGCGAAAATGTAGTTGTATCTGACGATGTGCACCACCATAAACCCAATACCTTTTCCGCATCATTTTGTTGTTTACCAAGTAAATTAAGTCGAGTTCGAAATCGAATGGCGTATTTCGAATCCGCCTCGTCCATGAATATACTTCACATCTCTAGGCAACTGCAAAGCTTCCTCTTCACAGTCAACACTTTCTAAAAAATCATTCACATAGTGGTTGTGCTAGTGGCCCTTCGGAATTCGGATGCATGGTCTTGAGCGTTTCGATTTTTAACAAATTGAGCGCAACTGGGTGACCACGTTGCTCCAAATGTCAACGCTTCCATCAAGTAAGTGTTCGGCTGACTGTTCAATTGTGAACGCCATAGAAAGCGTTGAGAGTGCTGATCACAACTGTTTACTCACACGTGGTGGAACATTTCTCGAATGTTTTCACATATTACGATGCGGCGTTCTTGGAAGCAAAATAGTATATCAGTAAGTGGTGCAAGCTGGTCAGGTCCCTTCAGAAGAACGGAATGCAATGATGTACCATTAGCTTTGGCTGCGGCATCCCAAACTATTCTTAATTTGCCGGTTTTTATTTTTGTTGGTGACTACAAATATTAGTAAGTACTACTTCCGCGGATATTTTATCAGAAGTCAGCTTGCGGATGTATCCTCTGGCTTGGTAGTCTTCGAACAGTTGCTTCTCAGTGCGCGATTGATTTGGATCTCGTTCCAACCTCTTCTTAAGATATTTGTATCTTCGAAGCCCCATTGGAAAACTTACATTGTGTAGTAGCTCACCGTTTCTCCTTTCACACTCGCAGATGTGGAAACTGTGAAATTCATGGCTAATGACTGCTGCGCGTCTACTGTAGGTGTACTTTGGGCCATAGACCATCCATCCAAGATGCGTTTTAGATGCTACTGGATCTTTTAAGTGTCCTTCTCGCAGTTTTAAAGACGTGGCCAATTTAGTGTTGTCGAGTCCGATTACCAAACTAGGAACTGCTTGGTGGTATGACGAAATCGGTATGCTTCAGAGATGAGGGTGCTGGAGAGCAAGTTCTTAAGCTTAAAGATTTCACCATACGTACGTTGGTCATGGTAAACTTTGGATATGCTTCGTTTACTCCGGAAATGTCCACAGAAACTGTTCTTGATTCACTCTCTTCGCGGTGTTTCAACAATAGTCACCTGTTAGCCCTTATTCGTCTGCTAGTGACTCTTCCATCATTGTTAGCGATGATCCATCATCAAGGAAGGTGATTGCTCTCACCATCTTGTTTCGGCTGAAGAGTTCTATTACAACGTATCGAAACAAAATTTCACTTTCATTGTAGCTATGTTTACTGCAACTTTTATATGTGTAAGGTTTGTTTGAAACTATCTCATTGTGACCGAGGTCAGTGGTATTGTTTTTGGAAGCTTGCTCGAAGATAATATTAAAATTGTGGAGTAGTGAATGGTGTTCCACATCCGTTTATGCCACAAGTCGTGTTAACTTTACATTCTGCTCTTCTATGCATTCACATTCGGCATAAGTGGTGTTGCTTTACAGCTTCCCAACGCTTATTTCTACTTATCTTGAGAAATATTTTACACTCATCGACAGATTCGCAGTTGTTTTTGTTCTTCTTCTGTTGTTGTTTTCGCAGCGAGTTTCTGTGTGTACACGAACATGATGCTTTTCTTAAAAACGTTTGTAGTTCCTGTACTCGCTGAATACTAATGGTGAGTAAGTTACGTCTCTAATTGAGTCTGCTACTTCAGATAACCACTCCTCAAACTGAGACAAATTTACAGAAGTAAGACTCTTTTGATGTACAGCCCACATTACTTTAAAATTTGTTGGCTGCACGTCAGTCAACTCTTGGAGCAACAGCTGGTTATTTAAGTGATCATACGATCCAGACGCCTTAATTGTTGTGCAAAGATTTTTTACTCATATGCAAACTCCACAATTTGTTCCAACTTGTCATTTCGAAGGGGTGGTATGTGTCGAATTTTTTGCAAAATGGTGTTAACTATTAACTCTGGGCGTCCAAACAATGTTCGCAATGTAGACATTATTCTTAGCACGTTGGATGGCAGAAAAGGCCTATTTCTGACAACATTAAGAGCCTTACCTTTAAGACACTTCTTGAGGCGTATCAAATTGTCGTCGTTATTAAAACCACATACCTATGTGGTGCTCTTGTATGTGCTAAAGAATAATGCCCACTCATCAGGATCTTTAGTAAAGATAGAAAGCTTAGATGGGAGTGACTGACGAGCTGTTTTTTAATGAGGGATCGGGCTCTGTATTTGCTTAGGCGTAGCGTTATTGTTGTTTGATTCATTAAAAAATTGCAGTTTGGAGGGGTGAGATACGAAAAATTTATTTTTTGACGGCCGAATATTGGATGAAAGGGGTAGTTGCGTTGAAAAGTCTTGTTGATTATTTGCCTGAGGTGCATTGAAACTCGTAAGTTTGTCTGCATCGTTTTGTTGCCGTCCATGCGTGAACCCTTGTTCGTTTTGTAGCCATTGTCCTACCCGATTATTAGGTTCCTCTTGATCGCCATCCCTTGATGTTTCTTCGTCATCTTCCTCCTGCATGAAAAGTTCGAACTTCTTTTGAAGATACTCTTCATCCCTTTGTTTCTGTAGCTGCCTTCGTTCTTCCAGTAACTTTAGTTCGACCTTGGTGCGTTTTAAACGCTGTAATTCAGTAAGGCTCTGTACTACAGAGGGCGATTTCAATTGATTTCCATCGTTGGGCAGAACCATTGTGGTACATTTTGCGCAACTCCAGCCTTCATTTGAAATGGCTGCGATTACATTGACGCAGTTAAAGTGAAACCACGCATCACATTGATCGCAAGCCACCTTTTCATCCGTGTCGACGTTATTGCACACGGCGCAGCTTGTGAATTCCAGATCTTTGGATTTTATACCTTCTTCTGACTTTTTCGACATTTTGTTGGCGAAATTGGCATATAATTTTGTAAAATTTTGTTATTGAACAAATGCAAATGAATCCAAATTTTGTGAACAAACTTAAACTTTATACAGGTTGAGTTTAATTTGATCACGTCAGTTAGGATGAGTTAAGATGAGTTACAAAATTAGTGGATTGCCATTCCAGCCTAGGAGGGTCGCGACGGTTCAAACAATTCAAAAAGTATCCTTCAGATATCTGTCACTTGCTGTCAGTTGCTGTCGGTTAGTTCAGTTCGTTCAGTTTTTCGCAGACGTTGCCAACAATTTGTAGATCATTTTTATAACTGATGCTAATAAATATTATGTATGATATTATTTATGTTCTTATTGAAAATGTACTTATTGTTTTATTTTGATTTCGCTAAACATGTTTAATATCTGTTTTTGGGTTAGGTTTCATTATTTTTATTAATTATAACACCTTTCATATTGAATGGATGTCATTTAAACAGCAAAGATAGCATTTCTTAGCCATAACATGTAACACTAAATATTTATTTTAATTATAATACGTGTAACTCGGAATATCAATTAATAATAAGTCTTTTCCAAATGTGCGACTTTTCATTTATTAGAATAAAGTCCTATGTAAACTTTCGATTACCACAAACTTGCGGAAACAATTTATATTAGATTTTCCGGGCTGACGAATTCACGAACAGTGGGCAATTTACGAGTGTTTGACAATAATGCAGGAAAAAATGGACAAATCAGTAGCCAATTTTGGAGAGGAAACGTAAAGATGTGTGAGTAATATGAGACAAAGTTCGATGTTACGCAAATAATCTTCAGAAATTGGTGTTTTGCTATGAAAACACGTATGTAACAGTCAATACGATTTACAATACACTTTAATGGTGTTGAGTGCTTTCAAAACATTTAATACTACGTAATTTTGACTTCTATGCCGGAATTTGTACCAAATATTAGATATTTACTATATATAACAGAACAATCATCCGACTATTTGATAACAGCCGCATGAAGACTACGTGAGAGAACTCGTAGGGCCTTACAGACACTTCCAGACTGTTGCTTTAAGACACTTCCAGACGATTTCCATTTCGATACTTTTTGGCTGTCGTTTTGTGCTATTCGCAATTTATTAGGAACTATTATGGGCGAATTTGATTTTTGGAAGTAATCAGCTGATCGAAACATTTGAAAGTGTGCGTGATATATGGCTTGGATTAAGATAGAATGTGTGGTTTTGTTATAAGATATAAGGATTTTTCCAGTTGAAGACGCGTGTATACGTATGATGGACTGTGCCACAAACCACCTAAGGTAGGCAATCGTCTTTAGCCTTCTTAGCCAAAGTAGTATTTTTGGCAACTTGTTGTTTTTGTAGCGTATGTGAATACGTGAAAGCTGTTGGAGTCAGCTGATTGCCTTCCCCACCTGAAACAGTGGTGGAATATCTTAGATATTCAAATAATACGTTAGAAGTTTAAATGTTTGAAACAAAACAAATTACCTAGGTGTACAAATTATATTGTAATTGCGCATAGAATTTTATAGATATAAGTAGAATGAATCACGGAATATGGTGCAGTTATCTCTGAATTATGCACAGACAGAAGAAAAGAAATTTTACATTTTGTTATTGCAATTTATTAACATTGACTAATTATGCATGCGTGTAATATGTATATAATTTGTAGGTACGTTTAAATGACCTGCAGCCTAATACGCTTTTCCTAATTATAATTTGACTTATATTTGGATAAGTCAATGTATGAGACACTTACGAACGATTTCCAATTTGATACTCTTCGTCTGTCGTTTTGTGCTATTCGCCATTTATTTAAAACTATAATGGGCGAATATTATTTTTTGGAATTAATCAGCTGATCGAAACACACTACTTGTAAAAGTATGCGTGAAATATGGCTTCTGAATAAGATAGAATGCGTGTTTCTTTTGGAATCTGTCCAATAATGTACATGACTGGGATCTATCGAGTGTCCTTCCTTAATGTTTTTTGCTAGACGAACACCTAGCCTAGCTGCTTCCAGCACCAGTCGCGGGATGGAAACCAAGTTGAGAGGGGTTACTCTTGTCTTGGCTGCAACGATACGCGTTTCTATAAGGTTAGCTTGACTTACCCTTATGTAGGCGACTGCTCCAAGCGCATTTTAACTTGCATCAACGAAGACATGTAGCTGGATTGACTCGTGTTGACCAAACCGGATGCCATGAAGATAACATCTTAAAATCTGCACCTAATTTATGTTTATTAGATGACGTACCCACAGCTGCCACTTACGAAGATGTTCATCGGATATGCGGTCCTCCCAACCCACCTTGGACCACCAAATTTCTTGCATAAGGATTTTCAGAAAAACCATAAAATGAGCGATGAATCCAAGAGGGTCGTATATCGACATCAGTACACGTAATACTTCTCGCTTTGTTCTTCTTCTTCTTCTTGTTGTGGCGCTACAGTCCGGGGTGGACCTGGGCCTCAACCAACATGCCTCTCGAGCCAGCACGGTCTTTCGCCAGCTGTCTCCAGTTTCGCACTCCAAGTTGGTTGAGGTCCTTCTCCACTTGTGTGTGCCACTTCAGTCTAGGCCGTCCTCTGTTGCGTTGTCCCAATGGCTCGGATTCAAAGACTTTTCGGGCCGGAGCAGTGGTGTCCATACGCTCTACATGGCCTAGCCATCTTAAGCGTTGTATCCGTAGACGCTTAACCAGGCGCATGTCGCTGTACAGCCTATAGAGTTCGTCATTAAATCTTCTCCTCCAGATGCCATCAACGCAAACAGGACCAAAAATCGCACGCAAAACTTTTCTCTCGAAAAGACTAAGGGCTTCCTCATCCGCCTTTGCTAACGTCCAAGATTCTGCGCCATATAGTAGGACGGGGATGATCAAGCTGTTATATAAAGCCAGTTTAGTCCTTCGAGAGTGGGCTTTATTACTCAATTGCCTCTTGAGCCCAAAGAAACAGCGGTTGGCAAGAGTGATTCTGCGTTTGATTTCGGTACTGATGTTGTTGTCCCTGTTTACCGCGGAGCCGAGGTAGACGAAGTCCTTAACTACCTCGAAGTTTCTACTGCCTAGTGTGACGCTCCGTCCGAGACGTTGATGTTGTGTGTCCTTCCTTGATGACAGCATGTACTTCGTTTTGCCCTCATTTACCGCAAGACCCATTTTAGCCGCTTCCGTTTCAATGCCAGCAAACGCCTCATTGATGGCTCGCTGTGTTCGTCCAATCACGTCAATGTCATCAGCGTAAGCTAACAATTGAACTGACTTCTGGAAGATCGTGCCTCTGGTGTTGACTTGTGAGTTACGCACGATCTTCTCGAGGATGATGTTAAAGAAGTCACATGACAGTGCGTCGCCTTGTCTAAAACCTTTTTTGACATTGAAGGTCTCGGTGAGTTCGGTACCGACCTTGACGGAGCAGCGAGAGTTCTCCATCGTCATCTTACACAATCTGACGAGTTTGGTAGGAATGCCAAAACTAGACATGGCACTGTATAGCTCGTCTCTATGCACACTGTCATATGCAGCCTTGAAATCGACGAATAGGTGGTGAGTGTCAATTTGCATTTCTTGGGTCTTTTCCAGGATCTGCCGTAATGTGAAGATTTGGTCTATTGTGGACTTCCCTGGTCTGAAACCACACTGATAGGGACCTATCAGGTCATGGACAAATGGTTTCAGACGCTCACACAATACGGCAGAGAGGATCTTGTATGCGATGTTCAGGAGACTAATCTTTCTGTAGTTGGCGCAGTCAAAGGGGTCTCCTTTCTTGTGGACCGGGCAAACGACGCTGAGATTCCACTCATCGGGCATGCTTTCCTCCGACCATATCTAACAGATGAGCTGGTACATGCGCCCAGCCAGGTCATCTCCAGCTGCTTTAAATAGTTCTGCGGACAGTCCGTCCGCTCCAGCAGCTTTGTTCGACTTTAGCTTGGATATTGCTATCTTCACCTCGTCTAAGTCGGGGGGACGGAACGCTTGTCTATCATCGTCCAAATTGAGTGGAACATTCTGCCTAACAGCGGGATTTGGGTCGTCATCGCCGTTTAGGAGTCTGCAGAAATGATCCTTCCAGATTCTCAGCACAGACTGCGACTCTACTACTAGATGTCCATTTTGGTCCCGGCAGGCCTTGGTCCGAACCTTGTATCCCCCGGATAGCTGTTTTACCTTTCGGTAAAACTTTCGGACTTCATTCCTGCCAAAGCACCTTTCCATTTCCTCGACCGCGCGCTTCTCATGCTCCTTCTTCTTCCTTCTGAGAAGCCGGTGCTCTTCCCTTCTTCTCTGTTCGTAGAGTTCACGAACAGCTCGCGTTGTTCGATGCAGCGTCGCCTTGTAGGCGTCTTGTTTAGCTGCGTGCGCTTGCCTGCACTCGTCGTCAAACCATGGGTTCCTTCTGGGTGGTGATATGAAACCCAGCACATCAGTGGCAGCATCTTTGATGGCTTCTTGACAACGTTTCCATTCTTCTTCTATGCTTAGTGCAGGAAGCGTCGAACTATGGGCGAGTTTCCGGGAGACTCAGTCGGCAAAGTTCCCAGCAATCAGCTGCGATTGTAGCTTTTCGACGTCAAACCGTTTTGGCCTTTCTCGACTCCGTTGCTCTCTCGATATCCGGGTTCTTACCTTGGCTACAACAAGGTGATGATCCGAGTCAATGTTTGCACCTCGGAAGGTTCGGACATCGAGAATACTGGAGGAGTGTCTGACGTCGATCGCAACGTGATCAATCTGGTTGACGGCTGATTGATCAGGAGATCGCCAGGTTCCTTTGTGAATGTTCAGGTGTGGGAACCGCGTGCTAGCCACAGAGAGGTTTCGCCCCGAGGCGAAGTCCAACAGCCTGAGTCCGTTTCCGGATGTGTTGTCGTGCAGGCTGTGTTTACCGATGACTCCAGCAAAGATGTCCTCCTTTCCCAGCTGAGCGTTGAAATCTCCTAGAACGATCTTGGTGTCATAGCTGGGGCATCGATCGTATGTTCTTTCTAGGAGATCATAGAAGTCATCCTTGATGTTGTCATCCTTCTCCTCTGTCGGGGCGTGAGCGCATATTAGGCTGATGTTCCCGAATTTAGCCTTGATGCGGAATGTCATGAGGCGCTCGCTGACTGGGTCGTAGCTCAAGACTTTTTGCCTAAGTCTGCCTCGAACAACAAATCCGCATCCGAATAAGCGCTGCCTTCTCTCTCTATAGCAATTGCTGTAGTAGATATCGCAGTTCTTCATCGCTTTTATGCCAGGCCCATCCCATCGCACTTCCTGGATGGCGGTTATGTCAGCTTTGTAGCTGTCAAGGGCCTCCGCAAGTTGTTCGGCTGCACGTGGCCTGTTAAGGGACCTCACATTCCACGTGCAAAAACGAAAATCGTTGTCCTTTAAACGTTTGCTGGGGTCGTCAACAGTTAATCCGTCCTTATCCGAGGCATATCGGTTTCTCTGAACTATTCTATTTTTACGTGGTAAGGAAGTTACCCTCACGCACAACCCACAGACTGGTAGGCCAGGCCCATTATTTAAATCCTCGGGCAGAGGGGGTCGCTGCATACATTAGTTCACCATACAACGGGTGTTGTGATGGCTATCCAGGGGGCGCCACTTGGAGGCTGTATGTCAACTTGACCTGTACACTAACGAGGATTGCCTTGGCAGCTCGCCATGTTGAGCGCAATCAACGACGTTACCTCGCGTGCATAGGCCCATGCCCCCCTCGCTTTGTTGGTCTGTAGTTTTCCGATAACTGTTCGCGAAGATGTGAGTTTGATGTCAGCGAAAATGTAATTGTATCTGACGATGTGCACCACCATAAACCCATTACCTTTTCCGCATCATTTTGTTGTTTACCAAGTAAATTAAGTCGAGTTCGAAATCGAATGGCGTATTTCGAATCCGCCTCATCCATGAATATACTTCACCTCTTCATCTCTAGGCAACTGCACAGCTTCCTCTTCACAGTCAACACTTTCTAAAAAATCATTCACATAGTGGTTGTGTTAGTGGCCCTTCGGAATTCGGATGCATGGTCTTGAGCGTTTCGATTTTTAACAAATTGAGCGCAACTGAGTGACCACGTTGCTCCAAATGTTAACGCTTCCATCACGTAAGTGTTCGGCTGACTGTTCAATTGTGAACGCCATAGAAAGCGTTGAGAGTGCTGATCACAACTGTTTACTCACACGTGGTGGAACATTTCTCGAATGTTTTCACATATTGCGATGCGGCGTTCTTGGAAGCAAAATAGTATATCAGTAAGTGGTGCAAGCTGGTCAGGTCCCTTCAGAAGAACGGAATGCAATGATGTACCATTAGCTTTGGCTGCGGCATCCCAAACTATTCTTAATTTGCCGGTTTTTATTTTTGTTGGTGACTACAAATATTAGTAAGTACTACTTCCGCGGATATTTTATCAGAAGTCAGCTTGCGGATGTATCCTCTGGCTTGGTAGTCTTCGAACAGTTGCTTCTCAGTGCGCGATTGATTTGGATCTCGTTCCAACCTCTTCTTAAGATATTTGTATCTTCGAAGCCCCATTGGAAAACTTACATTGTGTAGTAGCTCGCCGTTTCTCCTTTCACACTCGCAGATGTGGAAACTGTGAAATTCATGGCTAATGACTGCTGCGCGTCTACTGTAGGTGTACTTTGGGCCATAGACCATCCATCCAAGATGCGTTTTAGATGCTACTGGAGCTTTTAAGTGTCCTTCTTGCAGTTTTAAAGACGTGGCCAATTTAGTGTTGTCGAGTCCGATTACCAAACTAGGAACTGCTTGGTGGTATGACGAAATCGGTATGCTTCAGAGATGAGGGTGCTGGAGAGCAAGTTCTGTGGCGTTCACACTTTAACTGGGAAGGCTTAAAGATTTTACCATACGTACGTTGGTCATGGTAAACTTTGAATGTGCTTCGTCTACTCCGGAAATGTCCACAGAAACTGTTCTTGATTCACTCTCTTCGCGGTGTTTCAACAATAGTCGCCTGTTACCCCTTATCCGTCTGCTAGTGACTCTTCCATCATTGTTAGCGATGATCCATCATCAAGGAAGGTGATTGCTCGCACCATCTTGTTTCGGCTGAAGAGTTCTATTACAACGTATCGAAACAAAATTTCACTTTCATTGTAGCTATGTTTACTGCAACTTTTATATGTGTAAGGTTTGTTTGAAACTATCTCATTGTGACCGAGGTCAGTGGTATTGTTTTTGGAAGCTTGCTCGAAGATAATATTAAAATTGTGGAGTAGTGAATGGTGTTCCACATCCGTTTATGCCACAAGTCGTGTTGACTTTACATTCTGCTCTTCTATGCATTCACATTCGGCATAAGTGGTGTTGCTTTACAGCTTCCCAACGCTTATTTCTACTTATCTTGAGAAATATTTTACACTCATCGACAGATTCGCAGTTGTTTTTGTAAATGGCACATAGCTTCCTTCTGTTGTTGTTTTCGCAGCGAGTTTCTGTGTGTACACGAACATGATGCTTTTCTTAAAAACGTTTGTAGTTCCTGTACTCGCTGAATACTAATGGTGAGTAAGTTACGTCTCTAATTGAGTCTGCTACTTCAGATAACCACTCCTCAAACTGAGACAAATTTACAGAAGTAAGACTCTTTTGATGTACAGCCCACATTACTTTAAAATTTGTTGGCTGCACGTCAGTCAACTCTTGGAGCAACAGCTGGTTATTTAAGTGATCATACGATCCAGACGCCTTAATTGTTGTGCAAAGATTTTTTACTCATATGCCAACTCCACAATTCGTTCCAACTTGTCATTTCGAAGGGGTGGTATGTGTCGAGTTTTTTGCAAAATGGTGTTAACTATTAACTCTGGGCGTCCAAACAATGTTCGCAATGTAGACATTATTCTTAGCACGTTGGATGGCAGAAAAGGCCTATTTCTGACAACATTAAGAGCCTTACCTTTAAGACACTTCTTGAGGCGTATCAAATTGTCGTCGTTATTAAAACCACATACCTATGTGGTGCTCTTGTATGTGCTAAAGAATAATGCCCACTCATCAGGATCTTTAGTAAAGATAGAAAGCTTAGATGGAATGACTGACGAGCTGTTATTTAACGAGGGATCGGGCTCTGTATTTGCTTAGGCGTAGCGTTATTGTTGTTTGATTCATTAAAAAATTGCAGTTTGGAGGGGTGAGATACGAAAAATTTATTTTGTGACGGCCGAATTTTGGATGAAAGGGGTAGTTGCGTTGAAAAGTCTTGTTGATTACTTGCCTGGGGTGCGTTGAAACTTGCAAGTTTGTCTGCATCGTTTTGTTGCCGTCCATGCGTGAACCCTTGTTCATTTTGCAGCCATTGTCCTACCCGATTATTAGGTTCCTCTTGATCGCCATCCCTTGATGTTTCTTCGTCATCTTCCTCCTGCATGAAAAGTTCGAACTTCTTTTGAAGATACTCTTCATCCCTTTGTTTCTGTAGCTGCCTTCGTTCTTCCAGTAACTTTAGTTCGACCTTGGTGCGTTTTAAACGCTGTAATTCAGTAAGGCTCTGTACTACAGAGGGCGATTTCAATTGATTTCCATCGTTGGGCAGAACCATTGTGGTACATTTTGCGCAACTCCAGCCTTCATTTGAAACGGATGCGGTTACATTGACGCAGTTAAAGTGAAACCACGCATCACATTGATCGCAAGCCACCTTTTTATCCGTGTCGACGTTATTGCACATGGTGCAGCTTGTCAATTCCAGATCTTTCGATTTTGTACCTTCTTCTGACTTTTTCTACATTTTGTTGGCGAAATTGGCATATAATTTTGTAAAATTTTGTTATTGAACAAACACAAATGAATCCAAATTCTGTGAACAAACTTAAACTTTATACAGGTTGAGTTTAATTTGGTTACGTGAGTTAGGATGAGTTAAAATGAGTTACAAAATTAATGGATTGCCATTCCAGCCTAGTAGGGTCGCGACGGTTCAAACAATTCAAAAAGTATCCTTCAGATATCTGTCACTTGCTGTCAGTTGCTGTCGGTTAGTTCAGTTCGTTCAGTTCTTCGCAGAAGTTGCTAACACTTTGTAGATCATTTTTTATAACTGATGCTAATAAATATTATGTATGATATTATTTATGTTCTTATTGAAAATGTACTTATTGTTTTATTTTGATTTCGCTAAACATGCTTAATATCTGTTTTTGGGTTAGGTTTCATTATTTTTATTAATTATAACACCTTTCATATTGAATGGATGTCATTTGGACAGGAAAGATAGCATTTTTTAGCCATAACATATAACACTAAATATTTATTTTAATTATAATACGTGTAACTCGGAATATCAATTAATAATAAGTCTTTTCCAAATGTGCGACTTTTCAGCACGCGTTACTCTCTTGCTTTTCTACATATATCATAAGTTACTATAAACATAAATGCCATCAAATTATTCATTTATTAGAATAAAGTCCTATGTAAACTTTCGATTACCACAAACGTGCGGAAACAATTTATATTAGATTTTCCGGGCTGACGAATTCACGAACAGGGGGCAATTTACGAGTGTTTGACAATAATGCAGGAAAAAATTGACAAATCAGTAGCCAATTTTGGAGAGGAAACGTAAAGATGTGTGAGTAATATGAGACAAAGTTCGATGTTACGCAAATAATCTTCAGAAATTGGTGTTTTTTCTATGAAAACACGTATATAACAGTCAAACGGCCAATTGACAAAGTGGAAATCAGCTGTTTGATCAGATGTTTGATCAGCTGTTCTGTTGACCATCTCCTTCCTTTATTGTGTCTGACGGAAAGTAGGAGAAATCGATCAGCTCGTGTCTAAAGGAGAAACGTTCGTAAGGTGCACTCATATTTGACGTAGTAGGTTGACTGGAAATTTACTCAAAATGGCTAACCAAATTACAAATTATTCACACATGACTTATGCATTTGTAATGATCGTGTAAACATGGAACTGTACGATTTACAATACACTTTAATGGTGTTGAGTGCTTTCAAAACATTTAATACTACATAATTTTGACTTCTATGCCGGAATTTGTACCAAATATTAGATGTACTTAAGGTTTGTCCGTCCATATCTAGTTCTATTCAGTAAAAATAATTATTGTTGTTTTTCAGTGTAAAAATGTTATCTTAAATTTTTTTTCTTAAATCCTTTCTCATAAAACAAGACAATATGAGCCTAACTCTCACATAAATATATACATTAAATTAAACTTAAAGACTACGTGAGAGATCTCGTAGGGCCTTACAGACACTTCCAGACTGTTGCCTTTAAGACACTTCCAGACGATTTCCATTTCGATAATTTTTGGCTGTCGTTTTCTGCTATTCGCAATTTATTAGAAACTATTATGGGCGAATTTGATTTTTGAGCTGATCGAAACATTTGAAAGTGTGCGTGAAATATGGCTTGGATTAAGATAGAATGTGTGGTTTTGTTATAAGATATAAGGATTTTTCCAGTTGAAGACGCGTGTACACTTATGATGGACTGTGCCCAAACCACTTAAGGTAGGAAATCGTCTTTAGCCTTCTTAGCCAAAGTAGTATTTTTGGCAACTTCTTGTTTTTGTAGCGTATGTGAATACGTGAGAGCTGTTGGAGTCAGCTGATTGCCTTCCCCACCTGAAACAGTGGTGGAATATCTTAGATATTCAAATAATACGTTAGAAGTTTAAATGTTTGAAACAAAACAAATTACCTAGGTGTACAAATTATATTGTAATTGCGCATAGAATTTTATAGATATAAGTAGAATGAATCTCGGAATATGGTGCAGTTATCTCTGAATTATACACAGACAGAAGAAAAGAAACTTTATATTTTTTTATTGCAATTTATTAACATTGACTATATTATGCATGCGTGTAATATGTATATAATTTGTAGGTACGTTTAAATGCCCTGCAGCCTAATACGCTTTTGCTATTTATAATTTGACTTATATTTGGATAAGTCAATGTATGAGACACTTACGAACGATTTCCAATTTGATACTCTTCGTCTGTCGTTTTGTGCTATTCGCCATATATTTAAAACTATAATGGGCGAATATTATTTTTTGGAATTAATCAGCTGATCGAAACACACTACTTGTAAAAGTATGCGTGAAATATGGCTTCTGAATAAGATAGAATGCGTGTTTCTTTTGGAATCTGTCCAATAATGTACATGACTGGGTCTATCGAGTGTCCTTCCTTAATGTTTTTTGCTAGACGAACACCGAGCCTAGCTGCTTCCAGCACCAGTCGCGGGATGGAAACCAAGTTGAGAGGGGTTACTCTTGTCTTGGCTGCAACGATACGCGTTTCTATAAGGTTAGCTTGACTTACCCTTATGTAGGCGACTGCTCCAAACGCATTTTCACTTGCATCAACGAAGACATGTAGCTGGATTGACTCTTGTTGACCAAACGTGATGCCATGAAGATAACATCTTAAAATCTGCACCTGATTTATGTTAATTAGATGACGTACCCACAGCTGCCACTTACGAAGATGTTCATCGGATATGCGGTCCTCCCAACCCACCTTGGACCTCCAAATTTCTTGCATAAGGATTTTCAGAAAAACCATAAAATGAGCGATGAATCCAAGAGGGTCGTATATCGACATCAGTACACGTAATACTTCTCGCTTTGTTGGTCTGTAGTTTTCCGATAACTGTTCGCGAAGATGTGAGTTTGATGTCAGCGAAAATGTAATTGTATCTGACGATGTGCACCACCATAAACCCATTACCTTTTCCGCATCATTTTGTTGTTTACCAAGTAAATTAAGTCGAGTTCGAAATCGAATGGCGTATTTCGAATCCGCCTCGTCCATGAATATACTTCACATCTCTAGGCAACTGCACAGCTTCCTCTTCACAGTCAACACTTTCTAAAAAATCACTCACATAGTGGTTGTGTTAGCGGCCCTTCGGAATTTGGATGCATGGTCTTGAGCGTTTCGATTTTTAACAAATTGAGCGCAACTGGGTGACCACGTTGCTCCAAATGTTAACGCTTCCATCACGTAAGTGTTCGGCTGACTGTTCAATTGTGAACGCCATAGAAAGCGTTGAGAGTGCTGATCACAACTGTTTACGCGCACGTGGTGGAACATTTCTCGAATGTTTTCTCATATTGCGATGCGGCGTTCTTGGAAGCAAAATAGTATATCAGTAAGTGGTGCAAGCTGGTCAGGTCCCTTCAGAAGAACGGAATGCAATGATGTACCATTAGCTTTGGCTGCGGCATCCCAAACTATTCTTAATTTGCCGGTTTTTATTTTTGTTGGTGACTACAAATATTAGTAAGTACTACTTCCGCGGATATTTTATCAGAAGTCAGCTTGCGGATGTATCCTCTGGCTTGGTAGTCTTCGAACAGTTGCTTCTCAGTGCGCGATTGATTTGGATCTCGTTCCAACCTCTTCTTAAGATATTTGTATCTTCGAAGCCCCATTGGAAAACTTACATTGTGTAGTAGCTCGCCGTTTCTCCTTTCACACTCGCAGATGTGGAAACTGTGAAATTCATGGCTAATGACTGCTGCGCGTCTACTGTAAGTGTACTTTGGGCCATAGACCATCCATCCAAGATGTGTTTTAGATGCTACTGGAGCTGTCAAATGTCCTTCTCGCAGTTTTACAGACGTGACCAATTTAGTGTTGTCGAGTCCGATTAGCAAACGAGGAACTGCTTGGTGGTATGACGAAATCGGTATGCTTCAGAGATGAGGGTGCTCGAGAGCAAGTTCTGTGGCGTTCACACTTTAACTGGGAAGGCTTAAAGATTTCACCATATGTACGTTGGTCATGGTAAACTTTGAACGTGCTTCGTCTACTCCGGAAATGTCCACAGAAACTGTTCTTGATTCACTCTCTTCGCGGTGTTTCAACAATAGTCACCTGTTAGCCCTTATTCGTCTGCTAGTGACTCTTCCATCATTGTTAGCGATGATCCATCATCAAGGAAGGTGATTGCTCTCACCATCTTGTTTCGGCTGAAGAGTTCTATTACAACGTATCGAAACAAAATTTCACTTTCATTGTAGCTATGTTTACTGACACTTTTATATGTGTAAGGTTTGTTTGAAACTATCTCATTGTGACCGAGGTCAGTGGTATTGTTTTTGGAAGCTTGCTCGAAGATAATATTAAAATTGTGGAGTAGTGAATGGTGTTCCACATCCGTTTATGCCACAAGCCTATGCATTCACATTCGGCATAAGTGGCGTTGCCTTACAGCTTCCCAACGCTTATTTCTACTTATCTTGAGAAATATTTTACACTCATCGACAGATTCGCAGTTGTTTTTGTAAATGGCACATAGCTTCCTTCTGTTGTTGTTTTCGCAGCGAGTTTTTCTGTGTACACGAACATGATGCTTTTCTTAAAAACGTTTGTAGTTCCTGTACTCGCTGAATACTAATGGTGAGTAAGTTACGTCGCTAATTGATTCTGCTACTTCAGATAACTACTCCTCAAACTGAGACAAATTTACAGAAGTAAGACTCTTTTGATGTACAGCCCACATTACTTTAAAATTTGTTGGCTGCACGTCAGTCAACTCTTGGAGCAACAGCTGGTTATTTAAGTGATCATATGATCCAGACGCCTTAATTGTTGTGCAAAGATTTTTTACTCATATGCAAACTCCACAATTTGTTCCAACTTGTCATTTCGAAGGGGTGGTATGTGTCGAATTTTTTGCAAAATGGTATTAACTATTAACTCTGGGCGTCCAAACAATGTTCGCAATGTAGAAATTATTCTTATCACGTTGGATGGCAGAAAAGGCCTATTTCTGACAACATTAAGAGCCTTACCTTTAAGACACTTCTTGAGGCGTATCAAATTGTCGTCGTTATTAAAACCACATACCTATGTGGTGCTCTTGTATGTGCTAAAGAATAATGCCCACTCATCAGGATCTTTAGTAAAGATAGAAAGCTTAGATGGGAGTGACTGACGAGCTGTTATTTAATGAGGGATCGGGCTCTGTATTTGCTTAGGCGTAGCGTTATTGTTGTTTGATTCATTAAAAAATTGCAGTTTGGAGGGGTGAGATACGAAAAATTTATTTTGTGACGGCCGAATTTTGGATGAAAGGGGTAGTTGCGTTGAAAAGTCTTGTTGATTACTTGCCTGAGGTGCGTTGAAACTCGCAAGTTTGTCTGCATCGTTTTGTTGCCGTCCATGCGTGAACCCTTGTTCGTTTTGTAGCCATTGTCCTACCCTATTATTAGGTTCCTCTTGATCGCCATCCCTTGATGTTTCTTCGTCATCTTCCTCCTGCATGAAAAGTTCGAACTTCTTTTGAAGATACTCTTTATCCCTTTGTTTCTGTAGCTGCCTTCGTTCTTCCAGTAACTTTAGTTCGACCTTGGTGCGTTTTAAACGCTGTGATTTAGTAAGGCTTTGTACTACAGAGGGCGATTTCAATTGATTTCCATCGTTGGGCAGAACCATTGTGGTACATTTTGCGCAACTCCAGCCTTCATTCGAAACGGCTGCGGTTACATTGACGCAGTTAAAGTGAAACCACGCATCACATTGATCGCAAGCCACCTTTTTATCCGTGTCGACGTTATTGCACATGGCGCAGCTTGTCAATTCCAGATCTTTCGATTTTGTACCTTCTTCTGACTTTTTCTACATTTTGTTGGCGAAATTGGCATATAATTTTGTAAAATTTTGTTATTGAACAAACACAAATGAATCCAAATTCTGTGAACAAACTTAAACTTTATACAGGTTGAGTTTAATTTGGTTACGTGAGTTAGGATGAGTTAAAATGAGTTAAAATGAGTTACAAAATTAATGGATTGCCATTCCAGCCTAGTAGGGTCGCGACGGTTCAAACAATTCAAAAAGTATCCTTCAGATATCTGTCACTTGCTGTCAGTTGCTGTCGGTTAGTTCAGTTCGTTCAGTTCTTCGCAGAAGTTGCTAACACTTTGTAGATCATTTTTTATAACTGATGCTAATAAATATTATGTATGATATTATTTATGTTCTTATTGAAAATGTACTTATTGTTTTATTTTGATTTCGCTAAACATGCTTAATATCTGTTTTTGGGTTAGGTTTCATTATTTTTATTAATTATAACACCTTTCATATTGAATGGATGTCATTTGGACAGGAAAGATAGCATTTTTTAGCCATAACATATAACACTAAATATTTATTTTAATTATAATACGTGTAACTCGGAATATCAATTAATAATAAGTCTTTTCCAAATGTGCGACTTTTCAGCACGCGTTACTCTCTTGTTTTTCTACATATATCATAAGTTACTATAAACATAAATGCCATCAAATTATTCATTTATTAGAATAAAGTCCTATGTAAACTTTCGATTACCACAAACTTGCGGAAACAATTTATATTAGATTTTCCGGGCTGACGAATTCACGAACAGGAGGCAATTTACGAGTGTTTGACAATAATGCAGGAAAAAATTGACAAATCAATAGCCAATTTTGGAGAGGAAACGTAAAGATGTGTGAGTAATATGAGAAAAAGTTCGATGTTACGCAAATAATCTTCAGAAATTGGTATGAAAACACGTATATAACAGTCAAACGGCCAATTGACAAAGTGGAAATCAGCTGTTTGATCAGATGTTTGATCAGCTGTTCTGTTGACCATCTCCTTCCTTTATTGTGTCTGACGGAAAGTAGGAGAAATCGATCAGCTCGTGTCTAAAGGAGAAACGTTCGTAAGGTGCACTCATATTTGACGTAGTAGGTTGACTGTAAATTTACTCAAAATGGCTAACCAAATTACAAATTATTCACACATGACTTATGCATTTGTAATGATCGTGTAAACATAGAACTGTACGATTTACAATACACTTTAATGGTGTTGCGTGCTTTCAAAACATTTAATACTACATAATTTTGACTTCTATGCCGGAATTTATACCAAATATTAGATGTACTTAAGGTTTGTCCGTCCATATCTAGTTCTATTCAGTAAAAATAATTATTGTTGTTTTTCAGTGTAAAAATGTTATCTTAAATTTTTTTTCTTAAATCCTTTCTCATAAAACAAGACAATATGAGCCTAACTCTCAAATAAATATATACATTAAATTAAACTTTGTAATTCCCTGCTTTCGCATATGATGATATATATGGCTTGAATAATGGTAAACATACATACAATTATAACAGTCATAACTCATTTGAAAATCCGATTAAAATTTAATATATATAACAGAACAATCATCCGACTATTTGATAACAGCCGCATGAAGACTACGTGAGAGAACTCGTAGGGCCTTACAGACACTTCCAGACTGTTGCCTTTAAGACACTTCCAGACGATTTCCATTTCGATAATTTTTGGCTGTCGTTTTGTGCTATTCGCAATTTATTAGAAACTATTATGGGCGAATTTGATTTTTGAGCTGATCGAAACATTTGAAAGTGTGCGTGATATATGGCTTGGATTGAGATAGAATGTGTGGTTTTGTTATAAGATATAAGGATTTTTCCAGTTGAAGACGCGTGTATACTTATGATGGACTGTGCCCAAACCACTTAAGGTAGGCAATCGTCTTTAGCCTTCTTAGCCAAAGTAGTATTTTTGGCAACTTGGGTTTTTTGTAGCGTATGTGAATACGTGAGAGCTATTGGAGTCAGCTGATTGCCTTCCCCACCTGAAACAGTGGTGGAATATCTTAGATATTCAAATAATACGTTAGAAGTTTAAATGTTTGAAACAAAACAAATTACCTAGGTGTACAAATTATATTGTAATTGCGCATAGAATTTTATAGATATAAGTAGAATGAATCTCGGAATATGGTGCAGTTATCTCTGAATTATACACAGACAGAAGAAAAGAAACTTTACATTTTGTTATTGCAATTTATTAACATTGACTATATTATGCACGCGTGTAATATGTATATAATTTGTAGGTACGTTTAAATGCCCTGCAGCCTAATACGCTTTTCCTATTTATAATTTGACTTATATTTGGATAAGTCAATGTATGAGACACTTACGAACGATTTCCAATTTGATACTCTTCGTCTGTCGTTTTGTGCTATTCGCTATTTATTTGAAACTATAATGGGCGAATATTATTTTTTGGAATTAATCAGCTGATCGAAACACACTACTTGTAAAAGTATGCGTGAAATATGGCTTCTGAATAAGATAGAATGCGTGTTTCTTTTGGAATCTGTCCAATAATGTACATGACTGGGATCTATCGAGTGTCCTTCCTTAATGTTTTTTGCTAGACGAACACCGAGCCTAGCTGCTTCCAGCACCAGTCGCAGGATGGAAACCAAGTTGAGAGGGGTTACTCTTGTCTTGGCTGCAACGATACGCGTTTCTATAAGGTTAGCTTGACTTACCCTTATGTAGGCGACTGCTCCAAACGCATTTTCACTTGCATCAACGAAGACATGTAGCTGGATTGACTCGTGTTGACCAAACCGGATGCCATGAAGATAACATCTTAAAATCTGCACCTGATTTATGTTAATTAGATGACGTACCCACAGCTGCCACTTACGAAGATGTTCATCGGATATGCGGTCCTCCGAACCCACCTTGGACCTCCAAATTTCTTGCATAAGGATTTTCAGAAAAACCATAAAATGAGCGATGAATCCAAGAGGGTCGTATATCGACATCAGTACACGCAATACTTCTCGCTTTGTTGGTCTGTAGTTTTCCGATAACTGTTCGCGAAGATGTGAGTTTGATGTCAGCGAAAATGTAATTGTATCTGACGATGTGCACCACCAACCCAATACCTTTTCCGCATCATTTTGTTGTTTACCAAGTAAATTAAGTCGAGTTC
Source organism: Eristalinus aeneus (assembly GCA_955652365.1). Classification (NCBI taxonomy): domain Eukaryota; kingdom Metazoa; phylum Arthropoda; class Insecta; order Diptera; family Syrphidae; genus Eristalinus; species Eristalinus aeneus. The sequence goes on along the minus strand of OY019132.1, from coordinate 13,069,406 downwards.
GAAATCGAATGGCGTATTTCGAATCCGCCTCGTCCATGAATATACTTTACATCTCTAGGCAACTGCACAGCTTCCTCTTCACAGTAAACACTTTCTAAAAAATCATTCACATAGTGGTTGTGTTAGCGGCCCTTCGGAATTTGGATGCGTGGTCTTGAGCGTTTCGATTTTTAACAAATTGAGCGCAACTGGGTGACCACGTTGCTCCAAATGTTAACGCTTCCATCACGTAAGTGTTCGGCTGACTGTTCAATTGTGAACGCCATAGAAAGCGTTGAGAGTGCTGATCACAACTGTTTACGCGCACGTGGTGGAACATTTCTTGAATGTTTTCACATATTGCGATGCGGCGTTCTTGGAAGTAAAATAGTATATCAGTAAGTGGTGCAAGCTGGTCAGGTCCCTTCAGAAGAACGGAATGCAATGATGTACCATTAGCTTTGGCTGCGGCATCCCAAACTATTCTTAATTTGCCGGCTTTTATTTTTGTTGGTGACTACAAATATTAGTAAGTACTACTTCCGCGGATATTTTATCAGAAGTCAGCTTGCGGATGTATCCTCTGGCTTGGTAGTCTTCGAACAGTTGCTTCTCAGTGCGCGATTGATTTGGATCTCGTTCCAACCTCTTTTTAAGATATTTGTATCTTCGAAGCCCCATTGGAGAACTGTCATTGTGTAGTAGCTCGCCGTTTCTCCTTTCACACTCGCAGATGTGGAAACTGTGAAATTCATGGCTAATGACTGCTGCGCGTCTACTGTAAGTGTACTTTGGGCCATAGACCATCCATCCAAGATGCGTTTTAGATGCTACTGGAGCTGTCAAATGTCCTTTGCAGTTTTAAAGACGAGGCCAATTTAGTGTTGTCGAGTCCGATTAGCAAACGAGGAACTGCTTGGTGGTATGACGAAATCGGTATGCTTCAGAGATGAGGGTGCTCGAGAGCAAGTTCTGTGGCGTTCACACTTTAACTGGGAAGGCTTAAAGATTTCATCATACGTACGTTGGTCATGGTAAACTTTGAATGTGCTTCGCCTACTCCGGAAATGTCCACAGAAACTGTTCTTGATTCACTCTCTTCGCGGTGTTTCAACAATAGTCGCCTGTTAGCCCTTATTCGTCTGCTAGTGACTCCTCCATCATTGTTAGCGATGATCCATCATCAAGGAAGGCGATTGCTCGCACCATCTTGTTTCGGCTGAAGAGTTCTATTGGAACGTATCGAAACAAAATTTCACTTTCATTGTAGCTATGTTTACTGCAACTTTTATATGTGTAAGGTTTGTTTGAAACTATCTCATTGTGACCGAGGTCAGTGGTATTGTTTTTGGAAGCTTGCTCGAAGATAATATTAAAATTGTGGAGTAGTGAATGGTGTTCCACATCCGTTTATGCCACAAGTCAATGCATTCACTTTCGGCATAAGTGGCGTTGCTTTACAGCTTCCCAACGCTTATTTCTACTTATCTTGAGAAATATTTTACACTCATCGACAGATTCGCAGTTGTTTTTGTAAATGGCACATAGCTTCCTTCTGTTGTTGTTTTCGCAGCGAGTTTCTGTGTGTACACGAACATGATGCTTTTCTTAAAAACGTTTGTAGTTCCTGTACTCGCTGAATACTAATGGTGAGTAAGTTACGTCGCTAATTGATTCTGCTACTTCAGATAACCACTCCTCAAACTGAGACAAATTTACAGAAGTAAGACTCTTTTGATGTACAGCCCACATTACTTTAAAATTTGTTGGCTGCACGTCAGTCAACTCTTGGAGCAACAGCTGGTTATTTAAGTGATCATACGATCCAGACGCCTTAATTGTTGTGCAAAGATTTTTTACTCATATGCAAACTCCACAATTTGTTCCAACTTGTCATTTCGAAGGGGTGGTATGTGTCGAATTTTTTGCAAAATGGTGTTAAGTATTAACTCTGGGCGTCCAAACAATGTTCGCAATGTAGAAATACAGAAAAGGCCTATTTCTGACAACATTAAGAGCCTTACCTTTAAGACACTTCTTGAGGCGTATCAAATTGTCGTCGTTATTAAAACCACATACCTATGTGGTGCTCTTGTATGTGCTAAAGAATAATGCCCACTCATCAGGATCTTTAGTAAAGATAGAAAGCTTAGATGGAATGACTGACGAGCTGTTATTTAACGAGGGATCGGGCTCTGTATTTGCTTAGGCGTAGCGTTATAGTTGTTTGATTCATTAAAAAATTGCAGTTTGGAGGGGTGAGATACGAAAAATTTATTTTGTGACGGCCGAATTTTGGATGAAAGGGGTAGTTGCGTTGAAAAGTCTTGTTGATTACTTGCCTGAGGTGCGTTGAAACTTGCAAGTTTGTCTGCATCGTTTTGTTGCCGTCCATGCGTGAACCCTTGTTCGTTTTGCAGCCATTGTCCTACCCGATTATTAGGTTCCTCTTGATCGCCATCCCTTGATGTTTCTTCGTCATCTTCCTCCTGCATGAAAAGTTCGAACTTCTTTTGAAGATACTCTTCATCCCTTTGTTTCTGTAGCTGCCTTCGTTCTTCCAGTAACTTTAGTTCGACCTTGGTGCGTTTTAAACGCTGTAATTCAGTAAGGCTCTGTACTACAGAGGGCGATTTCAATTGATTTCCATCGTTGGGCAGAACCATTGTGGTACATTTTGCGCAACTCCAGCCTTCATTCGAAACGGCTGCGGTTACATTGACGCAGTTAAAGTGAAACCACGCATCACATTGATCGCAAGCCACCTTTTTATCCGTGTCGACGTTATTGCACATGGTGCAGCTTGTCAATTCCAGATCTTTCGATTTTGTACCTTCTTCTGACTTTTTCTACATTTTGTTGGCGAAATTGGCATATAATTTTGTAAAATTTTGTTATTGAACAAACACAAATGAATCCAAATTCTGTGAACAAACTTAAACTTTATACAGGTTGAGTTTAATTTGGTTACGTGAGTTAGGATGAGTTAAAATGAGTTACAAAATTAATGGATTGCCATTCCAGCCTAGTAGGGTCGCGACGGTTCAAACAATTCAAAAAGTATCCTTCAGATATCTGTCACTTGCTGTCAGTTGCTGTCGGTTAGTTCAGTTCGTTCAGTTCTTCGCAGAAGTTGCTAACACTTTGTAGATCATTTTTTATAACTGATGCTAATAAATATTATGTATGATATTATTTATGTTCTTATTGAAAATGTACTTATTGTTTTATTTTGATTTCGCTAAACATGCTTAATATCTGTTTTTGGGTTAGGTTTCATTATTTTTATTAATTATAACACCTTTCATATTGAATGGATGTCATTTGGACAGGAAAGATAGCATTTTTTAGCCATAACATATAACACTAAATATTTATTTTAATTATAATACGTGTAACTCGGAATATCAATTAATAATAAGTCTTTTCCAAATGTGCGACTTTTCAGCACGCGTTACTCTCTCGTTTTTCTACATATATCATAAATTACTATAAACATAAATGCCATCAAATTATTCATTTATTAGAATAAAGTCCTATGTAAACTTTCGATTACCACAAACGTGCGGAAACAATTTATATTAGATTTTCCGGGCTGACGAATTCACGAACAGGGGGCAATTTACGAGTGTTTGACAATAATGCAGGAAAAAATTGACAAATCAGTAGCCAATTTTGGAGAGGAAACGTAAAGATGTGTGAGTAATATGAGACAAAGTTCGATGTTACGCAAATAATCTTCAGAAATTGGTGTTTTTTCTATGAAAACACGTATATAACAGTCAAACGGCCAATTGACAAAGTGGAAATCAGCTGTTTGATCAGATGTTTGATCAGCTGTTCTGTTGACCATCTCCTTCCTTTATTGTGTCTGACGGAAAGTAGGAGAAATCGATCAGCTCGTATCTAAAGGAGAAACGTTCGTAAGGTGCACTCATATTTGACGTAGTAGGTTGACTGGAAATTTACTCAAAATGGCTAACCAAATTACAAATTATTCACACATGACTTATGCATTTGTAATGATCGTGTAAACATGGAACTGTACGATTTACAATACACTTTAATGGTGTTGAGTGCTTTCAAAACATTTAATACTACATAATTTTGACTTCTATGCCGGAATTTGTACCAAATATTAGATGTACTTAAGGTTTGTCCGTCCATATCTAGTTCTATTCAGTAAAAATAATTATTGTTGTTTTTCAGTGTAAAAATGTTATCTTAAATTTTTTTTCTTAAATCCTTTCTCATAAAACAAGACAATATGAGCCTAACTCTCACATAAATATATACATTAAATTAAACTTAAAGACTACGTGAGAGATCTCGTAGGGCCTTACAGACACTTCCAGACTGTTGCCTTTAAGACACTTCCAGACGATTTCCATTTCGATAATTTTTGGCTGTCGTTTTCTGCTATTCGCAATTTATTAGAAACTATTATGGGCGAATTTGATTTTTGAGCTGATCGAAACATTTGAAAGTGTGCGTGAAATATGGCTTGGATTAAGATAGAATGTGTGGTTTTGTTATAAGATATAAGGATTTTTCCAGTTGAAGACGCGTGTACACTTATGATGGACTGTGCCCAAACCACTTAAGGTAGGAAATCGTCTTTAGCCTTCTTAGCCAAAGTAGTATTTTTGGCAACTTCTTGTTTTTGTAGCGTATGTGAATACGTGAGAGCTGTTGGAGTCAGCTGATTGCCTTCCCCACCTGAAACAGTGGTGGAATATCTTAGATATTCAAATAATACGTTAGAAGTTTAAATGTTTGAAACAAAACAAATTACCTAGGTGTACAAATTATATTGTAATTGCGCATAGAATTTTATAGATATAAGTAGAATGAATCTCGGAATATGGTGCAGTTATCTCTGAATTATACACAGACAGAAGAAAAGAAACTTTATATTTTTTTATTGCAATTTATTAACATTGACTATATTATGCATGCGTGTAATATGTATATAATTTGTAGGTACGTTTAAATGCCCTGCAGCCTAATACGCTTTTCCTATTTATAATTTGACTTATATTTGGATAAGTCAATGTATGAGACACTTACGAACGATTTCCAATTTGATACTCTTCGTCTGTCGTTTTGTGCTATTCGCCATATATTTAAAACTATAATGGGCGAATATTATTTTTTGGAATTAATCAGCTGATCGAAACACACTACTTGTAAAAGTATGCGTGAAATATGGCTTCTGAATAAGGTAGAATGCGTGTTTCTTTTGGAATCTGTCCAATAATGTACATGACTGGGTCTATCGAGTGTCCTTCCTTAATGTTTTTTGCTAGACGAACACCGAGCCTAGCTGCTTCCAGCACCAGTCGCGGGATGGAAACCAAGTTGAGAGGGGTTACTCTTGTCTTGGCTGCAACGATACGCGTTTCTATAAGGTTAGCTTGACTTACCCTTATGTAGGCGACTGCTCCAAGCGCATTTTCACTTGCATCAACGAAGACATGTAGCTGGATTGACTCTTGTTGACCAAACGTGATGCCATGAAGATAACATCTTAAAATCTGCACCTGATTTATGTTAATTAGATGACGTACCCACAGCTGCCACTTACGAAGATGTTCATCGGATATGCGGTCCTCCCAACCCACCTTGGACCTCCAAATTTCTTGCATAAGGATTTTCAGAAAAACCATAAAATGAGCGATGAATCCAAGAGGGTCGTATATCGACATCAGTACACGTAATACTTCTCGCTTTGTTGGTCTGTAGTTTTCCGATAACTGTTCGCGAAGATGTGAGTTTGATGTCAGCGAAAATGTAATTGTATCTGACGATGTGCACCACCATAAACCCATTACCTTTTCCGCATCATTTTGTTGTTTACCAAGTAAATTAAGTCGAGTTCGAAATCGAATGGCGTATTTCGAATCCGCCTCGTCCATGAATATACTTCACATCTCTAGGCAACTGCACAGCTTCCTCTTCACAGTCAACACTTTCTAAAAAATCATTCACATAGTGGTTGTGTTAGCGGCCCTTCGAAATTTGGATGCATGGTCTTGAGCGTTTCGATTTTTAACAAATTGAGCGCAACTGGGTGACCACGTTGCTCCAAATGTTAACGCTTCCATCACGTAAGTGTTCGGCTGACTGTTCAATTGTGAACGCCATAGAAAGCGTTGAGAGTGCTGATCACAACTGTTTACGCGCACGTGGTGGAACATTTCTCGAATGTTTTCACATATTGCGATGCGGCGTTCTTGGAAGCAAAATAGTATATCAGTAAGTGGTGCAAGCTGGTCAGGTCCCTTCAGAAGAACGGAATGCAATGATGTACCATTAGCTTTGGCTGCGGCATCCCAAACTATTCTTAATTTGCCGGTTTTTATTTTTGTTGGTGACTACAAATATTAGTAAGTACTACTTCCGCGGATATTTTATCAGAAGTCAGCTTGCGGATGTATCCTCTGGCTTGGTAGTCTTCGAACAGTTGCTTCTCAGTGCGCGATTGATTTGGATCTCGTTCCAACCTCTTCTTGAGATATTTGTAACTTCGAAGCCCCATTGGAAAACTTACATTGTGTAGTAGCTCGCCGTTTCTCCTTTCACACTCGCAGATGTGGAAACTGTGAAATTCATGGCTAATGACTGCTGCGCGTCTACTGTAAGTGTACTTTGGGCCATAGACCATCCATCCAAGATGTGTTTTAGATGCTACTGGAGCTGTCAAATGTCCTTCTCGCAGTTTTGCAGACGTGACCAATTTAGTGTTGTCGAGTCCGATTAGCAAACGAGGAACTGCTTGGTGGTATGACGAAATCGGTATGCTTCAGAGATGAGGGTGCTCGAGAGCAAGTTCTGTGGCGTTCACACTTTAACTGGGAAGGCTTAAAGATTTCACCATACGTACGTTGGTCATGGTAAACTTTGGATATGCTTCGTTTACTCCGGAAATGTCCACAGAAACTGTTCTTGATTCACTCTCTTCGCGGTGTTTCAACAATAGTCACCTGTTAGCCCTTATTCGTCTGCTAGTGACTCTTCCATCATTGTTAGCGATGATCCATCATCAAGGAAGGTGATTGCTCTCACCATCTTGTTTCGGCTGAAGAGTTCTATTACAACGTATCGAAACAAAATTTCACTTTCATTGTAGCTATGTTTACTGCAACTTTTATATGTGTAAGTTTTGTTTGAATTTGTGACCGAGGTCAGTGGTATTGTTTTTGGAAGCTTGCTCGAAGATAATATTAAAATTGTGGAGTAGTGAATGGTGTTCCACATCCGTTTATGCCACAAGCCTATGCATTCACATTCGGCATAAGTGGCGTTGCCTTACAGCTTCCCAACGCTTATTTCTACTTATCTTGAGAAATATTTTACACTCATCGACAGATTCGCAGTTGTTTTTGTAAATGGCACATAGCTTCCTTCTGTTGTTGTTTTCGCAGCGAGTTTCTGTGTGTACACGAACATGATGCTTTTCTTAAAAACGTTTGTAGTTCCTGTACTCGCTGAATACTAATGGTGAGTAAGTTACGTCGCTAATTGATTCTGCTACTTCAGATAACCACTCCTCAAACTGAGACAAATTTACAGAAGTAAGACTCTTTTGATGTACAGCCCACATTACTTTAAAATTTGTTGGCTGCACGTCAGTCAACTCTTGGAGCAACAGCTGGTTATTTAAGTGATCATATGATCCAGACGCCTTAATTGTTGTGCAAAGATTTTTTACTCATATGCAAACTCCACAATTTGTTCCAACTTGTCATTTCGAAGGGGTGGTATGTGTCGAATTTTTTGCAAAATGGTATTAACTATTAACTCTGGGCGTCCAAACAATGTTCGCAATGTAGAAATTATTCTTATCACGTTGGATGGCAGAAAAGGCCTATTTCTGACAACATTAAGAGCCTTACCTTTAAGACACTTCTTGAGGCGTATCAAATTGTCGTCGTTATTAAAACCACATACCTATGTGGTGCTCTTGTATGTGCTAAAGAATAATGCCCACTCATCAGGATCTTTAGTAAAGATAGAAAGCTTAGATGGGAGTGACTGACGAGCTGTTATTTAATGAGGGATCGGGCTCTGTATTTGCTTAGGCGTAGCGTTATTGTTGTTTGATTCATTAAAAAATTGCAGTTTGGAGGGGTGAGATACGAAAAATTTATTTTTTGACGGCCGAATATTGGATGAAAGGGGTAGTTGCGTTGAAAAGTCTTGTTGATTACTTGCCTGAGGTGCATTGAAACTCGTAAGTTTGTCTGCATCGTTTTGTTGCCGTCCATGCGTGAACCCTTGTTCGTTTTGTAGCCATTGTCCTACCCGATTATTAGGTTCCTCTTGATCGCCATCCCTTGATGTTTCTTCGTCATCTTCCTCCTGCATGAAAAGTTCGAACTTCTTTTGAAGATACTCTTCATCCCTTTGTTTCTGTAGCTGCCTTCGTTCTTCCAGTAACTTTAGTTCGACCTTGGTGCGTTTTAAACGCTGTAATTCAGTAAGGCTCTGTACTACAGAGGGCGATTTCAATTGATTTCCATCGTTGGGCAGAACCATTGTGGTACATTTTGCGCAACTCCAGCCTTCATTTGAAATGGCTGCGATTACATTGACGCAGTTAAAGTGAAACCACGCATCACATTGATCGCAAGCCACCTTTTCATCCGTGTCGACGTTATTGCACACGGCGCAGCTTGTGAATTCCAGATCTTTGGATTTTATACCTTCTTCTGACTTTTTCGACATTTTGTTGGCGAAATTGGCATATAATTTTGTAAAATTTTGTTATTGAACAAATGCAAATGAATCCAAATTTTGTGAACAAACTTAAACTTTATACAGGTTGAGTTTAATTTGATCACGTCAGTTAGGATGAGTTAAGATGAGTTACAAAATTAGTGGATTGCCATTCCAGCCTAGGAGGGTCGCGACGGTTCAAACAATTCAAAAAGTATCCTTCAGATATCTGTCACTTGCTGTCAGTTGCTGTCGGTTAGTTCAGTTCGTTCAGTTTTTCGCAGACGTTGCCAACAATTTGTAGATCATTTTTATAACTGATGCTAATAAATATTATGTATGATATTATTTATGTTCTTATTGAAAATGTACTTATTGTTTTATTTTGATTTCGCTAAACATGTTTAATATCTGTTTTTGGGTTAGGTTTCATTATTTTTATTAATTATAACACCTTTCATATTGAATGGATGTCATTTAAACAGCAAAGATAGCATTTCTTAGCCATAACATGTAACACTAAATATTTATTTTAATTATAATACGTGTAACTCGGAATATCAATTAATAATAAGTCTTTTCCAAATGTGCGACTTTTCAGCACGCGTTACTCTCTTGTTTTTCTACATATATCATAAGTTACTATAAACATAAATGCCATCAAATTATTCATTTATTAGAATAAAGTCCTATGTAAACTTTCGATTACCACAAACTTGCGGAAACAATTTATATTAGATTTTCCGGGCTGACGAATTCACGAACAGTGGGCAATTTACGAGTGTTTGACAATAATGCAGGAAAAAATTGACAAATCAGTAGCCAATTTTGGAGAGGAAACGTAAAGATGTGTGAGTAATATGAGACAAAGTTCGATGTTACGCAAATAATCTTCAGAAATTGGTGTTTTTTCTATGAAAACACGTATGTAACAGTCAATACGATTTACAATACACTTTAATGGTGTTGAGTGCTTTCAAAACATTTAATACTACATAATTTTGACTTCTATGCCGGAATTTGTACCAAATATTAGATGTACTTAAGGTTTGTCCGTCCATATCTAGTTCTATTCAGTAAAAATAATTATTGTTGTTTTTCAGTGTAAAAATGTTATCTTAAATTTTTTTTCTTAAATCCTTTCTCATAAAACAAGACAATATGAGCCTAACTCTCAAATAAATATATACATTAAATTAAACTTTGTAATTCCCTGCTTTCGCATATGATGATATATATGGCTTGAATAATGGTAAACATACATACAATTATAACAGTCATAACTCATTTGAAAATCCGATTAAAATTTAATATATATAACAGAACAATCATCCGACTATTTGATAACAGCCGCATGAAGACTACGTGAGAGAACTCGTAGGGCCTTACAGACACTTCCAGACTGTTGCCTTTAAGACACTTCCAGACGATTTCCATTTCGATACTTTTTGGCTGTCGTTTTCTGCTATTCGCAATTTATTAGAAACTATTATGGGCGAATTTGATTTTTGGAAGTAATCAGCTGATCGAAACATTTGAAAGTGTGCGTGATATATGGCTTGGATTAAGACAGAATGTGTGGTTTTGTTATAAGATATAAGGATTTTTCCAGTTGAAGACGCGTGTATACTTATGATGGACTGTGCCCAAACCACCTAAGGTAGGCAATCGTCTTTAGCCTTCTTAGCCAAAGTAGTATTTTTGGCAACTTGTTGTTTTTGTAGCGTATGTGAATACGTGAAAGCTGTTGGAGTCAGCTGATTGCCTTCCCCACCTGAAACAGTGGTGGAATATCTTAGATATTCAAATAATACGTTAGAAGTTTAAATGTTTGAAACAAAACAAATTACCTAGGTGTACAAATTATATTGTAATTGCGCATAGAATTTTATAGATATAAGTAGAATGAATCACGGAATATGGGACAGAAGAAAAGAAATTTTACATTTTGTTATTGCAATTTATTAACATTGACTATATTATGCATGCGTGTAATATGTATATAATTTGTAGGTACGTTTAAATGCCCTGCAGCCTAATACGCTTTTCCTATTTATAATTTGACTTATATTTGGATAAGTCAATGTATGAGACACTTACGAACGATTTCCAATTTGATACTCTTCGTCTGTCGTTTTGTGCTATTCGCCATTTATTTGAAACTATAATGGGCGAATATTATTTTTTGGAATTAATCAGCTGATCGAAACACACTACTTGTAAAAGTATGCGTGAAATATGGCTTCTGAATAAGATAGAATGCGTGTTTCTTTTGGAATCTGTCCAATAATGTACATGACTGGGATCTATCGAGTGTCCTTCCTTAATGTTTTTTGCTAGACGAACACCGAGCCTAGCTGCTTCCAGCACCAGTCGCAGGATGGAAACCAAGTTGAGAGGGGTTACTCTTGTCTTGGCTGCAACGATACGCGTTTCTATAAGGTTAGCTTGACTTACCCTTATGTAGGCGACTGCTCCAAGCGCATTTTAACGTGCATCAACGAAAACGTGTAGCTGGATTGACTCGTGTTGACCAAACCGGATGCCATGAAGATAACATCTTAAAATCTGCACCTAATTTATGTTTATTAGATGACGTACCCACAGCTGCCACTTACGAAGATGTTCATCGGATATGCGGTCCTCCCAACCCACCTTGGACCTCCAAATTTCTTGCATAAGGATTTTCAGAAAAACCATAAAATGAGCGATGAATCCAAGAGGGTCGTATATCGACATCAGTACACGTAATACTTCTCGCTTTGTTGGTCTGTAGTTTTCCGATAACTGTTCGCGAAGATGTGAGTTTGATGTTAGCGAAAATGTAATTGTATCTGACGATGTGCACCACCATAAACCCATTACCTTTTCCGCATCATTTTGTTGTTTACCAAGTAAATTAAGTCGAATTCGAAATCGAATGGCGTATTTCGAATCCGCCTCGTCCATGAATATACTTCACATCTCTAGGCAACTGCACAGCTTCCTCTTCACAGTCAACACTTTCTAAAAAATCACTCACATAGTGGTTGTGTTAGTGGCCCTTCGGAATTTGGATGCATGGTCTTGAGCGTTTCGATTTTTAACAAATTGAGCGCAACTGGGTGACCACGTTGCTCCAAATGTTAACGCTTCCATCACGTAAGTGTTCGGCTGACAGTTCAATTGTAAACGCCATAGAAAGCGTTGAGAGTGCTGATCACAACTGTTTACGCACACGTGGTGGAACATTTCTCGAATGTTTTCACATATTGCGATGCGGCGTTCTTGGAAGCCAAATAGTATATCAGTAAGTGGTGCAAGCTGGTCAGGTCCCTTCAGAAGAACGGAATGCAATGATGTACCATTAGTTTTGGCTGCGGCATCCCAAACTATTCTTAATTTGCCGGTTTTTATTTTTGTTGGTGACTACAAATATTAGTAAGTACTACTTCCGCGGATATTTTATCAGAAGTCAGCTTGCGGATGTATACTCTGGCTTGGTAGTCTTCGAACAGTTGCTTCTCAGTGCGCGATTGATTTGGATCTTGTTCCAACCTCTTTTTAAGATATTTGTATCTTCGAAGCCCCATTGGAAAACTGTCATTGTGTAGTAGCTCGCCGTTTCTCCTTTCACACTCGCAGATGTGGAAACTGTGAAATTCATGGCTAATGACTGCTGCGCGTCTACTGTAGGTGTACTTTGGGCCATAGACCATCCATCCAAGATGCGTTTTAGATGCTACTGGAGCTGTCAAATGTCCTTCTCGCAGTTTTAAAGACGTGACCAATTTAGTGTTGTCGAGTCCGATTAGCAAACGAGGAACTGCTTGGTGGTATGACGAAATCGGTATGCTTCAGAGATGAGGGTGCTCGAGAGCAAGTTCTGTGGCGTTCACACTTTAACTGGGAAGGCTTAAAGATTTCACCATACGTACGTTGGTCATGGTAAACTTTGAATGTGCTTCGCCTACACCGGAAATGTCCACAGAAACTGTTCTTGATTCACTCTCTTCGCGGTGTTTCAACAATAGTCGCCTGTTAGCCCTTATTCGTCTGCTAGTGACTCTTCCATCATTGTTAGCGATGATCCATCATCAACGAAGGCGATTGCTCGCACCATCTTGTTTCGGCTGAAGAGTTCTATTGGAACGTATCGAAACAAAATTTCACTTTCATTGTAGCTATGTTTACTGCAACTTTTATATGTGTAAGGTTTCTTTGAAACTATCTCATTGTGACCGAGGTCAGTGGTATTGTTTTTGGAAGCTTGCTCGAAGATAATATTAAAATTGTGGAGTAGTGAATGGTGTTCCACATCCGTTTATGCCACAAGCCTATGCATTCACATTCGGCATAAGTGGCGTTGCCTTACAGCTTCCCAACGCTTATTTCTACTTATCTTGAGAAATATTTTACACTCATCGACAGATTCGCAGTTGTTTTTGTAAATGGCACATAGCTTCCTTCTGTTGTTGTTTTCGCAGCGAGTTTTTCTGTGTACACGAACATGATGCTTTTCTTAAAAACGTTTGTAGTTCCTGTACTCGCTGAATACTAATGGTGAGTAAGTTACGTCGCTAATTGATTCTGCTACTTCAGATAACTACTCCTCAAACTGAGACAAATTTACAGAAGTAAGACTCTTTTGATGTACAGCCCACATTACTTTAAAATTTGTTGGCTGCACGTCAGTCAACTCTTGGAGCAACAGCTGGTTATTTAAGTGATCATATGATCCAGACGCCTTAATTGTTGTGCAAAGATTTTTTACTCATATGCAAACTCCACAATTTGTTCCAACTTGTCATTTCGAAGGGGTGGTATGTGTCGAATTTTTTGCAAGATGGTATTAACTATTAACTCTGGGCGTCCAAACAATGTTCGCAATGTAGAAATTATTCTTATCACGTTGAATGGCAGAAAAGGCCTATTTCTGACAACATTAAGAGCCTTACCTTTAAGACACTTCTTGAGGCGTATCAAATTGTCGTCGTTATTAAAACCACATACCTATGTGGTGCTCTTGTATGTGCTAAAGAATAATGCCCACTCATCAGGATCTTTAGTAAAGATAGAAAGCTTAGATGGGAGTGACTGACGAGCTGTTATTTAATGAGGGATCGGGCTCTGTATTTGCTTAGGCGTAGCGTTATTGTTGTTTGATTCATTAAAAAATTGCAGTTTGGAGGGGTGAGATACGAAAAATTTATTTTGTGACGGCCGAATTTCGGATGAAAGGGGTAGTTGCGTTGAAAAGTCTTGTTGATTACTTGCCTGAGGTGCGTTAAAACTCGCAAGTTTGTCTGCATCGTTTTGTTGCCGTCCATGCGTGAACCCTTGTTCGTTTTGTAGCCATTGTCCTACCCTATTATTAGGTTCCTCTTGATCGCCATCCCTTGATGTTTCTTCGTCATCTTCCTCCTGCATGAAAAGTTCGAACTTCTTTTGAAGATACTCTTTATCCCTTTGTTTCTGTAGCTGCCTTCGTTCTTCCAGTAACTTTAGTTCGACCTTGGTGCGTTTTAAACGCTGTGATTTAGTAAGGCTTTGTACTACAGAGGGCGATTTCAATTGATTTCCATCGTTGGGCAGAACCATTGTGGTACATTTTGCGCAACTCCAGCCTTCATTCGAAACGGCTGCGGTTACATTGACGCAGTTAAAGTGAAACCACGCATCACATTGATCGCAAGCCACCTTTTTATCCGTGTCGACGTTATTGCACATGGCGCAGCTTGTCAATTCCAGATCTTTCGATTTTGTACCTTCTTCTGACTTTTTCTACATTTTGTTGGCGAAATTGGCATATAATTTTGTAAAATTTTGTTATTGAACAAATACAAATGAATCCAAATTCTGTGAACAAACTTAAACTTTATACAGGTTGAGTTTAATTTGGTTACGTGAGTTAGGATGAGTTAAAATGAGTTACAAAATTAGTGGATTGCCATTCCAACCTAGTAGGGTCGCGACGGTTCAAACAATTCAAAAAATATCCTTCAGATATCTGTCACCTGCTGTCAGTTGCTGTCGGTTAGTTCAGTTCGTTCAGTTCTTCGCAGACGTTGCCAACAATTTGTAGATCAGTTTTATAACTGATGCTAACAAATATTATGTATGATATTATTTATGTTCTTATTGAAAATATACTTATTGTTTTATTTTGATTTCGCTAAACATGTTTAATATCTGTTTTTGGGTTAGGTTTCATTATTTTTATTAATTATAACACCTTTCATATTGAAAGGATGTCATTTGGACAGGAAAGATAGCATTTTTTAGCCATAACATATAACACTAAATATTTATTTTAATTATAATACGTGTAACTCGGAATATCAATTAATAATAAGTCTTTTCCAAATGTGCGACTTTTCAGCACGCGTTACTCTCTTGTTTTTCTACATATATCATAAGTTACTATAAACATAAATGCCATCAAATTATTCATTTATTAGAATAAAGTCCTATGTAAACTTTCGATTACCACAAACTTGCGGAAACAATTTATATTAGATTTTCCGGGCTGACGAATTCACGAACAGGAGGCAATTTACGAGTGTTTGACAATAATGCAGGAAAAAATTGACAAATCAGTAGCCAATTTTGGAGAGGAAACGTAAAGATGTGTGAGTTATATGAGACAAAGTTCGATGTTACGCAAATAATCTTCAGAAATTGGTGTTTTTTCTATGAAAACACGTATATAACAGTCAAACGGCCAATTGACAAAGTGGAAATCAGCTGTTTGATCAGATGTTTGATCAGCTGTTCTGTTGACCATCTCCTTCCTTTATTGTGTCTGACGGAAAGTAGGAGAAATCGATCAGCTCGTGTCTAAAGGAGAAACGTTCGTAAGGTGCACTCATATTTGACGTAGTAGGTTGACTGTAAATTTACTCAAAATGGCTAACCAAATTACAAATTATTCACACATGACTTATGCATTTGTAATGATCGTGTAAACATAGAACTGTACGATTTACAATACACTTTAATGGTGTTGAGTGCTGTCAAAACATTTAATACTACATAATTTTGACTTCTATGCCGGAATTTGTACCAAATATTAGATGTACTTAAGGTTTGTCCGTCCATATCTAGTTCTATTCAGTAAAAATAATTATTGTTGTTTTTCAGTGTAAAAATGTTATCTTAAATTTTTTTTCTTAAATCCTTTCTCATAAAACAAGACAATATGAGCCTAACTCTCACATAAATATATACATTAAATTAAACTTAAAGACTACGTGAGAGATCTCGTAGGGCCTTACAGACACTTCCAGACTGTTGCCTTTAAGACACTTCCAGACGATTTCCATTTCGATAATTTTTGGCTGTCGTTTTGTGCTATTCGCAATTTATTAGAAACTATTATGGGCGAATTTGATTTTTGGAAGTAATCAGCTGATCGAAACATTTGAAAGTGTGCGTGAAATATGGCTTGGATTAAGATAGAATGTGTGGTTTTGTTATAAGATATAAGGATTTTTCCAGTTGAAGACGCGTGTATACTTATGATGGACTGTGCCCAAACCACTTAAGGTAGGCAATCGTCTTTAGCCTTCTTAGCCAAAGTAGTATTTTTGGCAACTTGTTGTTTTTGTAGCGTATGTGAATACGTGAGAGCTATTGGAGTCAGCTGATTGCCTTCCCCACCTGAAACAGTGGTGGAATATCTTAGATATTCAAATAATACGTTAGAAGTTTAAATGTTTGAAACAAAACAAATTACCTAGGTGTACAAATTATATTGTAATTGCGCATAGAATTTTATAGATATAAGTAGAATGAATCTCGGAATATGGTGCAGTTATCTCTGAATTATACACAGACAGAAGAAAAGAAACTTTACATTTTGTTATTGCAATTTATTGACATTGACTATATTATGCATGCGTGTAATATGTATATAATTTGTAGGTACGTTTAAATGCCCTGCAGCCTAATACGCTTTTCCTATTTATAATTTGACTTATATTTGGATAAGTCAATGTATGAGACACTTACGAACGATTTCCAATTTGATACTCTTCGTCTGTCGTTTTGTGCTATTCGCCATTTATTTGAAACTATAATGGGCGAATATTATTTTTTGGAATTAATCAGCTGATCGAAACACACTACTTGTAAAAGTATGCGTGAAATATGGCTTCTGAATAAGATAGAATGCGTGTTTCTTTTGGAATCTGTCCAATAATGTACATGACTGGGATCTATCGAGTGTCCTTCCTTAATGTTTTTTGCTAGACGAACACCGAGCCTAGCTGCTTCCAGCACCAGTCGCAGGATGGAAACCAAGTTGAGAGGGGTTACTCTTGTCTTGGCTGCAACGATACGCGTTTCTATAAGGTTAGCTTGACTTACTCTTACGCATTTTCACTTGCATCAACGAAGACATGTAGCTGGATTGACTCGTGTTGACCAAACGTGATGCCATGAAGATAACATCTTAAAATCTGCACCTGATTTATGTTAATTAGATGACGTACCCACAGCTGCCACTTACGAAGATGTTCATCGGATATGCGGTCCTCCCAACCCACCTTGGACCTCCAAATTTCTTGCATAAGGATTTTCAGAAAAACCATAAAATGAGCGATGAATCCAAGAGGGTCGTATATCGACATCAGTACACGTAATACTTCTCGCTTTGTTGGTCTGTAGTTTTCCGATAACTGTTCGCGAAGATGTGAGTTTGATGTCAGCGAAAATGTAATTGTATCTGACGATGTGCACCACCAACCCAATACCATTTCCGCATCATTTTGTTGTTTAACAAGTAAATTAAGTCGAGTTCGAAATCGAATGGCGTATTTCAAATCCGCCTCGTCCATGAATATACTTCACATCTCTAGGCAACTGCACAGCTTCCTCTTCACAGTCAACACTTTCTAAAAAATCATTCACATAGTGGTTGTGTTAGCGGCCCTTCGGAATTTGGATGCGTGGTCTTGAGCGTTTCGATTTTTAACAAATTGAGCGCAACTGGGTGACCACGTTGCTCCAAATGTTAACGCTTCCATCACGTAAGTGTTCGGCTGACTGTTCAATTGTGAACGCCATAGAAAGCGTTGAGAGTGCTGATCACAACTGTTTACGCGCACGTGGTGGAACATTTCTCGAATGTTTTCACATATTGCGATGCGGCGTTCTTGGAAGCAAAATAGTATATCAGTAAGTGGTGCAAGCTGGTCAGGTCCCTTCAGAAGAACGGAATGCAATGATGTACCATTAGCTTTGGCTGCGGCATCCCAAACTATTCTTAATTTGCCGGTTTTTATTTTTGTTGGTGACTACAAATATTAGTAAGTACTACTTCCGCGGATATTTTATCAGAAGTCAGCTTGCGGATGTATCCTCTGGCTTGGTAGTCTTCGAACAGTTGCTTCTCAGTGCGCGATTGATTTGGATCTCGTTCCAACCTCTTTTTAAGATATTTGTATCTTCGAAGCCCCATTGGAAAACTGTCATTGTGTAGTAGCTCGCCGTTTCTCCTTTCACACTCGCAGATGTGGAAACTGTGAAATTCATGGCTAATGACTGCTGCGCGTCTACTGTAGGTGTACTTTGTACTTGAGCTGTCAAATGTCCTTCTCGCAGTTTTCAAGACGTGGCCAATTTAGTGTTGTCGAGTCCGATTAGCAAACGAGGAACTGCTTGGTGGTATGACGAAATCGGTATGCTTCAGAGATGAGGGTGCTCGAGAGCAAGTTCTGTGGCGTTCACACTTTGACTGGGAAGGCTGAAAGATTTCACCATACGTACGTTGGTCATGGTAAACCTTGGATATGCTTCGTTTACTCCGGAAATGTCCACAGAAACTGTTCTTGATTCACTCTCATCGCGGTGTTTCAACAATAGTCGCCTGTTAGCCCTTATTCGTCTGCTAGTGACTCTTCCATCATTGTTAGCGATGATCCATCATCAAGGAAGGCGATTGCTCGCACCATCTTGTTTCGGCTGAAGAGTTCTATTGGAACGTATCGAAACAAAATTTCACTTTCATTGTAGCTATGTTTACTGCAACTTTTATATGTGTAAGGTTTGTTTGAAACTATCTCATTGTGACCGAGGTCAGTGGTATTGTTTTTGGAAGCTTGCTCGAAGATAATATTAAAATTGTGGAGTAGTGAATGGTGTTCCACATCCGTTTATGCCACAAGTCTATGCATTCACTTTCGGCATAAGTGGCGTTGCTTTACAGCTTCCCAACGCTTATTTATACTTATCTTTAGAAATATTTTACACTCATCGACAGATTCGCAGTTGTTTTTGTAAATGGCACATAGCTTTTTGTTGTTGTTTTCGCAGCGAGTTTCTGTGTGTACACGAACATGATGCTTTTCTTAAAAACGTTTGTAGTTCCTGTACTCGCTGAATACTAATGGTGAGTAAGTTACGTCGCTAATTGATTCTGCTACTTCAGATAACCACTCCTCAAACTGAGACAAATTTACAGAAGTAAGACTCTTTCGATGTACAGCCCACATTACTTAAAAATTTGTTGGCTGCACGTCAGTCAACTCTTGGAGCAACAGCTGGTTATTTAAGTGATCATATGATCCAGACGCCTTAATTGTTGTGCAAAGATTTTTTACTCATATGCAAACTCCACAATTTGTTCCAACTTGTCATTTCGAAGGGGTGGTATGTGTCGAATTTTTTGCAAAACGGTGTTAACTATTAACTCTGGGCGTCCAAACAATGTTCGCAATGTAGACATTATTCTTAGCACCTTGGATGGCAGAAAAGGCCTATTTCTGACAACATTAAGAGCCTTACCTTTAAGACACTTCTTGAGGCGTATCAAATTGTCGTCGTTATTAAAACCACATACCTATGTGGTGCTCTTGTATGTGCTAAAGAATAATGCCCACTCATCAGGATCTTTAGTAAAGATAGAAAGCTTAGATGGGAGTGACTGACGAGCTGTTATTTAATGAGGGATCGGGCTCTGTATTTGCTTAGGCGTAGCGTTATTGTTGTTTGATTCATTAAAAAATTGCAGTTTGGAGGGGTGAGATACGAAAAATTTATTTTGTGACGGCCGAATTTTGGATGAAAGGGGTAGTTGCGTTGAAAAGTCTTGTTGATTACTTGCCTGAGGTGCGTTGAAACTCGCAAGTTTGTCTGCATCGTTTTGTTGCCGTCCATGCGTGAACCCTTGTTCGTTTTGTAGCCATTGTCCTACCCTATTATTAGGTTCCTCTTGATCGCCATCCCTTGATGTTTCTTCGTCATCTTCCTCCTGCATGAAAAGTTCGAACTTCTTTTGAAGATACTCTTTATCCCCTTTGTTTCTGTAGCTGCCTTCGTTCTTCCAGTAACTTTAGTTCGACCTTGGTGCGTTTTAAACGCTGTGATTTAGTAAGGCTTTGTACTACAGAGGGCGATTTCAATTGATTTCCATCGTTGGGCAGAACCATTGTGGTACATTTTGCGCAACTCCAGCCTTCATTCGAAACGGCTGCGGTTAGATTGACGCAGTTAAAGTGAAACCACGCATCACATTGATCGCAAGCCACCTTTTTATCCGTGTCGACGTTATTGCACATGGCGCAGCTTGTCAATTCCAGATCTTTCGATTTTGTACCTTCTTCTGACTTTTTCTACATTTTGTTGGCGAAATTGGCATATAATTTTGTAAAATTTTGTTATTGAACAAATACAAATGAATCCAAATTCTGTGAACAAACTTAAACTTTATACAGGTTGAGTTTAATTTGGTTACGTGAGTTAGGATGAGTTAAAATGAGTTACAAAATTAATGGATTGCCATTCCAGCCTAGTAGGGTCGCGACGGTTCAAACAATTCAAAAAGTATCCTTCAGATATCTGTCACTTGCTGTCAGTTGCTGTCGGTTAGTTCAGTTCGTTCAGTTTTTCGCAGACGTTGCCAACAATTTGTAGATCATTTTTATAACTGATGCTAATAAATATTATGTATGATATTATTTATGTTCTTATTGAAAATGTACTTATTGTTTTATTTTGATTTCGCTAAACATGCTTAATATCTGTTTTTGGGTTAGGTTTCATTATTTTTATTAATTATAACACCTTTCATATTGAATGGATGTCATTTGGACAGGAAAGATAGCATTTTTTAGCCATAACATATAACACTAAATATTTATTTTAATTATAATACGTGTAACTCGGAATATCAATTAATAATAAGTCTTTTCCAAATGTGCGACTTTTCAGCACGCGTTAGTCTCTTGTTTTTCTACATATATCATAAGTTACTATAAACATAAATGCCATCAAATTATTCATTTATTAGAATAAAGTCCTATGTAAACTTTCGATTACCACAAACTTGCGGAAACAATTTATATTAGATTTTCCGGGCTGACGAATTCACGAACAGGGGGCAATTTACGAGTGTTTGACAATAATGCAGGAAAAAATTGACAAATCAGTAGCCAATTTTGGAGAGGAAACGTAAAGATGTGTGAGTAATATGAGAAAAAGTTCGATGTTACGCAAATAATCTTCAGAAATTGGTATGAAAACACGTATATAACAGTCAAACGGCCAATTGACAAAGTGGAAATCAGCTGTTTGATCAGATGTTTGATCAGCTGTTCTGTTGACCATCTCCTCCTTTATTGTGTCTGACGGAAAGTAGGAGAAATCGATCAGCTCGTGTCTAAAGGAGAAACGTTCGTAAGGTGCACACATATTTGACGTAGTAGGTTGACTGGAAATTTACTCAAAATGGCTAACCAAATTACAATTATTCACACATGACTTATGCATTTGTAATGATCGTGTAAACATAGAACTGTACGATTTACAATACACTTTAATGGTGTTGAGTGCTTTCAAAACCTTTAATACTACATAATTTTGACTTCTATGCCGGAATATGTACCAAATATTAGATGTACTTAAGGTTTGTCCGTCCATATCTAGTTCTACTCAGTAAAAATAATTATTGTTGTTTTTCAGTGTAAAAATGTTATCTTAAATTTTTTTTCTCAAATCCTTTCTCATAAAACAAGACAATATGAGCCTAACTCTCACATAAATATATACATTAAATTAAACTTAAAGACTACGTGAGAGATCTCGTAGGGCCTTACAGACACTTCCAGACTGTTGCCTTTAAGACACTTCCAGACGATTTCCATTTCGATAATTTTTGGCTGTCGTTTTGTGCTATTCGCAATTTATTAGAAACTATTATGGGCGAATTTGATTTTTGGAAGTAATCAGCTGATCGAAACATTTGAAAGTGTGCGTGAAATATGGCTTGGATTAAGATAGAATGTGTGGTTTTGTTATAAGATATAAGGATTTTTCCAGTTGAAGACGCGTGTATACTTATGATGGACTGTGCCCAAACCACTTAAGGTAGGCAATCGTCTTTAGCCTTCTTAGCCAAAGTAGTATTTTTGGCAACTTGTTGTTTTTGTAGCGTATGTGAATACGTGAGAGCTATTGGAGTCAGCTGATTGCCTTCCCCACCTGAAACAGTGGTGGAATATCTTAGATATTCAAATAATACGTTAGAAGTTTAAATGTTTGAAACAAAACAAATTACCTAGGTGTACAAATTATATTGTAATTGCGCATAGAATTTTATAGATATAAGTAGAATGAATCTCGGAATATGGTGCAGTTATCTCTGAATTATACACAGACAGAAGAAAAGAAACTTTACATTTTGTTATTGCAATTTATTGACATTGACTATATTATGCATGCGTGTAATATGTATATAATTTGTAGGTACGTTTAAATGCCCTGCAGCCTAATACGCTTTTCCTATTTATAATTTGACTTATATTTGGATAAGTCAATGTATGAGACACTTACGAACGATTTCCAATTTGATACTCTTCGTCTGTCGTTTTGTGCTATTCGCCATTTATTTGAAACTATAATGGGCGAATATTATTTTTTGGAATTAATCAGCTGATCGAAACACACTACTTGTAAAAGTATGCGTGAAATATGGCTTCTGAATAAGATAGAATGCGTGTTTCTTTTGGAATCTGTCCAATAATGTACATGACCGGGATCTATCGAGTGTCCTTCCTTAATGTTTTTTGCTAGACGAACACCGAGCCTAGCTGCTTCCAGCACAAGTCGCGGGATGGAAACCAAGGTGAGAGGGGTTACTCTTCTCTTGGCTACAACGACACGCGTTTCTATAAGGTTAGCTTGACTTACCCTTATGTAGGCGACTGCTCCAAGCGCATTTTCACTTGCATCAACGAAGACATGTAGCTGGATTGACTCGTGTTGACCAAACGTGATGCCATGAAGATAACATCTTAAAATCTGTACCTGATTTATGTTAATTAGATGACGTACCCACAGCTGCCACTTACGACGATGTTCATCGTATATGCGGTCCTTCCAACCCACCTTGGACCTCCAAATTTATTGCATAAGGATTTTCAGAAAAACCATAAAATGAGCGATGAATCCAAGAGGGTCGTATATCGACATCAGTACACGTAATACTTCTCGCTTTGTTGGTCTGTAGTTTTCCGATAACTGTTCGCGAAGATGTGAGTTTGATGTCAGCGAAAATGTGTCTGACGATGTGCACCACCATAAACCCAATACCTTTCCGCATCATTTTGTTGTTTACCAAGTAAATTAAGTCGAGTTCGAAATCGAATGGCGTACTTCGAATCCGCCTCGTTCATGAATATACTTCACGTCTCTAGCCAACAGCTTCCTCTTCACAGTCAATACTTTTTAAAAAGTCATCCACATAGTTGTTGTGGAATTTGCATGCATTGTCTTGAGCGTTTCGATTTTTAACAAATTGAGCGCAACTGGGTGACCACGTTACTCCAAATGTTAACACTTCCATCACGTAAGTGTTCGGCTGACTGTTCAATTGTGAACGCCATAGAAAGCGTTGAGAGTGCTGATCACAACTGTTTACGCGCACGTGGTGGAACATTTCTCGAATGTTTTCACATATTGCACATATTGTATATCAGTAAGTTGTGCAAGCTGGTCAGGTCCCTTCAGAAGAACGGAATGCAATGATCTACCATTAGCTTTGGCTGCGGCATCCCAAACTAATCTTAATTTGCCGGTTTTTATTTTTGTTGGTGACTACAAATATTAGTAAGTACTACTTCCGCGGATATTTTATCAGAAGTCAGCTTGCGGATGTATCCTCTGGCTTGGTAGTCTTCGAACAGTTGCTTCTCAGTGCGCGATTGATTTGGATCTCGTTCCAACGTCTTTTTAAGATATTTGTATCTTCGAAGCCCCATTGGAAAACTGTCATTGTGTAGTAGCTCGCCGTTTCTCCTTTCACACTCGCAGATGTGGAAACTGTGAAATTCATAGCTAATGACTGCTGCGCGTCTACTGTAGGTGTACATTGGGCCATAGACCATCCATCCAAGATGCGTTTTAGATGCTACTGGAGCTGTCAAATGTCCTTCTCGCAGTTTTAAAGACGTGGCCAATTTAGTGTTGTCGAGTCCGATTAGCAAACGAGGAACTGCTTGGTGGTATGACGAAATCGGTATGCTTCAGAGATGAGGGAGCTGGAGAGCAAGTTCTGTGGCGTTCACACTTTGACTGGGAAGGCTTAAAGATTTCACCATACGTACGTTGGTCATGGTAAACTTTGGATGTGATTCGTCTACTCCGGAAATGTCCACAGAAACTGTTCTTGATTCACTCTCTTCGCGGTGTTTCAACAATAGTCGCCTGTTAGCCCTTATTCGTCTGCCAGTGACTCTTCCATCATTGTTAGCGATGATCCATCATCAACGAAGGCGATTGCTCGCACCATCTTGTTTCGGCTGAAGAGTTCTATTGGAACGTATCGAAACAAAATTTCACTTTCATTGTAGCTATGTTTACTGCAACTTTTATATGTGTAAGGTTTCTTTGAAACTATCTCATTGTGACCGAGGTCAGTGGTATTGTTTTTGGAAGCTTGCTCGAAGATAATATTAAAATTGTGGAGTAGTGAATGGTGTTCCACATCCGTTTATGCCACAAGTCTATGCATTCACTTTCGGCATAAGTGGCGTTGCTTTACAGCTTCCCAACGCTTATTTCTACTTATCTTGAGAAATATTTTACACTCATCGACAGATTCGCAGTTGTTTTTGTAAATGGCACATAGCTTCCTTCTGTTGTTGTTTTCGCAGCGAGTTTCTGTGTGTACACGAACATGATGCTTTCTTAAAAACGTTTGTAGTTCCTGTACTCGCTGAATACTAATGGTGAGTAAGTTACGTCGCTAATTGATTCTGCTACTTCAGATAACCACTCCTCAAACTGAGACAAATTTACAGAAGTAAGACTCTTTTGATGTACAGCCCACATTACTTTAAAATTTGTTGGCTGCACGTCAGTCAACTCTTGGAGCAACAGCTGGTTATTTAAGTGATCATATGATCCAGACGCCTTAATTGTTGTGCAAAGATTTTTTACTCATATGCAAACTCCACAATTTGTTCCAACTTGTCATTTCGAAGGGGTGGTATGTGTCGAATTTTTTGCAAAATGGTGTTAACTATTAACTCTGGGCGTCCAAACAATGTTCGCAATGTAGAAATTATTCTTAGCACGTTGGATGGCAGAAAAGGCCTATTTCTGATAACATTAAGAGCCTTACCTTTAAGACACTTCTTGAGGCGTATCAAATTTTCGTCGTTATTAAAACCACATACCTATGTGGTGCTCTTGTATGTGCTAAAGAATAATGCCCACTCATCAGGATCTTTAGTAAAGATAGAAAGCTTAGATGGAATGACTGACGAGCTGTTATTTAACGAGGGATCGGGCTCTGTATTTGCTTAGGCGTAGCGTTATTGTTGTTTGATTCATTAAAAAATTGCAGTTTGGAGGGGTGAGATACGAAAAATTTATTTTGTGACGGCCGAATTTTGGATGAAAGGGGTAGTTGCGTTGAAAAGTCTTGTTGATTACTTGCCTGAGGTGCGTTGAAACTTGCAAGTTTGTCTGCATCGTTTTGTTGCCGTCCATGCGTGAACCCTTGTTCGTTTTGCAGCCATTGTCCTACCCGATTATTAGGTTCCTCTTGATCGCCATCCCTTGATGTTTCTTCGTCATCTTCCTCCTGCATGAAAAGTTCGAACTTCTTTTGAAGATACTCTTCATCCCTTTGTTTCTGTAGCTGCCTTCGTTCTTCCAGTAACTTTAGTTCGACCTTGGTGCGTTTTAAACGCTGTAATTCAGTAAGGCTCTGTACTACAGAGGGCGATTTCAATTGATTTCCATCGTTGGGCAGAACCATTGTGGTACATTTTGCGCAACTCCAGCCTTCATTCGAAACGGCTGCGGTTACATTGACGCAGTTAAAGTGAAACCACGCATCACATTGATCGCAAGCCACCTTTTCATCCGTGTCGACGTTATTGCACACGGCACAGCTTGTGAATTCCAGATCTTTGGATTTTATACCTTCTTCTGACTTTTTCGACATTTTGTTGGCGAAATTGGCATATAATTTTGTAAAATTTTGTTATTGAACAAATGCAAATGAATCCAAATTTTGTGAACAAGCTTAAACTTTATACAGGTTGAGTTTAATTTGATCACGTCAGTTAGGATGAGTTAAGATGAGTTACAAAATTAGTGGATTGCCATTCCAGCCTAGGAGGGTCGCGACGGTTCAAACAATTCAAAAAGTATCCTTCAGATATCTGTCACTTGCTGTCAGTTGCTGTCGGTTAGTTCAGTTCATTCAGTTCTTCGCAGACGTTGCCAACAATTTGTAGACCATTTTTATAACTGATGCTAATAAATATTATGTATGATATTATTTATGTTCTTATTGAAAATGTACTTATTGTTTTATTTTGATTTCGCTAAACATGTTTAATATCTGTTTTTGGGTTAGGTTTCATTATTTTTATTAATTATAACACCTTTCATATTGAATGGATGTCATTTAAACAGCAAAGATAGCATTTCTTAGCCATAACATGTAACACTAAATATTTATTTTAATTATAATACGTGTAACTCGGAATATCAATTAATAATAAGTCTTTTCCAAATGTGCGACTTTTCAGCACGCGTTAGTCTCTTGTTTTTCTACATATATCATAAGTTACTATAAACATAAATGCCATCAAATTATTAATTTATTAGAATAAAGTCCTATGTAAACTTTCGATTACCACAAACTTGCGGAAACAATTTATATTAGATTTTCCGGGCTGACGAATTCACGAACAGGAGGCAATTTACGAGTGTTTGACAATAATGCAGGAAAAAATTGACAAATCAGTAGCCAATTTTGGAGAGGAAACGTAAAGATGTGTGAGTTATATGAGACAAAGTTCGATGTTACGCAAATAATCTTCAGAAATTGGTGTTTTTTCTATGAAAACACGTATATAACAGTCAAACGGCCAATTGACAAAGTGGAAATCAGCTGTTTGATCAGATGTTTGATCAGCTGTTCTGTTGACCATCTCCTTCCTTTATTGTGTCTGACGGAAAGTAGGAGAAATCGATCAGCTCGTGTCTAAAGGAGAAACGTTCGTAAGGTGCACTCATATTTGACGTAGTAGGTTGACTGTAAATTTACTCAAAATGGCTAACCAAATTACAAATTATTCACACATGACTTATGCATTTGTAATGATCGTGTAAACATAGAACTGTACGATTTACAATACACTTTAATGGTGTTGAGTGCTGTCAAAACATTTAATACTACATAATTTTGACTTCTATGCCGGAATTTGTACCAAATATTAGATGTACTTAAGGTTTGTCCGTCCATATCTAGTTCTATTCAGTAAAAATAATTATTGTTGTTTTTCAGTGTAAAAATGTTATCTTAAATTTTTTTTCTTAAATCCTTTCTCATAAAACAAGACAATATGAGCCTAACTCTCACATAAATATATACATTAAATTAAACTTAAAGACTACGTGAGAGATCTCGTAGGGCCTTACAGACACTTCCAGACTGTTGCCTTTAAGACACTTCCAGACGATTTCCATTTCGATAATTTTTGGCTGTCGTTTTGTGCTATTCGCAATTTATTAGAAACTATTATGGGCGAATTTGATTTTTGGAAGTAATCAGCTGATCGAAACATTTGAAAGTGTGCGTGAAATATGGCTTGGATTAAGATAGAATGTGTGGTTTTGTTATAAGATATAAGGATTTTTCCAGTTGAAGACGCGTGTATACTTATGATGGACTGTGCCCAAACCACTTAAGGTAGGCAATCGTCTTTAGCCTTCTTAGCCAAAGTAGTATTTTTGGCAACTTGTTGTTTTTGTAGCGTATGTGAATACGTGAGAGCTATTGGAGTCAGCTGATGGCCTTCCCCACCTGAAACAGTGGTGGAATATCTTAGATATTCAAATAATACGTTAGAAGTTTAAATGTTTGAAACAAAACAAATTACCTAGGTGTACAAATTATATTGTAATTGCGCATAGAATTTTATAGATATAAGTAGAATGAATCTCGGAATATGGTGCAGTTATCTCTGAATTATACACAGACAGAAGAAAAGAAACTTTACATTTTGTTATTGCAATTTATTGACATTGACTATATTATGCATGCGTGTAATATGTATATAATTTGTAGGTACGTTTAAATGCCCTGCAGCCTAATACGCTTTTCCTATTTATAATTTGACTTATATTTGGATAAGTCAATGTATGAGACACTTACGAACGATTTCCAATTTGATACTCTTCGTCTGTCGTTTTGTGCTATTCGCCATTTATTTGAAACTATAATGGGCGAATATTATTTTTTGGAATTAATCAGCTGATCGAAACACACTACTTGTAAAAGTATGCGTGAAATATGGCTTCTGAATAAGATAGAATGCGTGTTTCTTTTGGAATCTGTCCAATAATGTACATGACTGGGATCTATCGAGTGTCCTTCCTTAATGTTTTTTGCTAGACGAACACCGAGCCTAGCTGCTTCCAGCACCAGTCGCAGGATGGAAACCAAGTTGAGAGGGGTTACTCTTGTCTTGGCTGCAACGATACGCGTTTCTATAAGGTTAGCTTGACTTACTCTTACGCATTTTCACTTGCATCAACGAAGACATGTAGCTGGATTGACTCGTGTTGACCAAACGTGATGCCATGAAGATAACATCTTAAAATCTGCACCTGATTTATGTTAATTAGATGACGTACCCACAGCTGCCACTTACGAAGATGTTCATCGGATATGCGGTCCTCCCAACCCACCTTGGACCTCCAAATTTCTTGCATAAGGATTTTCAGAAAAACCATAAAATGAGCGATGAATCCAAGAGGGTCGTATGTCGACATCAGTACACGTAATACTTCTCGCTTTGTTGGTCTGTAGTTTTCCGATAACTGTTCGCGAAGATGTGAGTTTGATGTCAGCGAAAATGTAATTGTATCTGACGATGTGCACCACCAACCCAATACCTTTTCCGCATCATTTTGTTGTTTAACAAGTAAATTAAGTCGAGTTCGAAATCGAATGGCGTATTTCAAATCCGCCTCGTCCATGAATATACTTCACATCTCTAGGCAACTGCACAGCTTCCTCTTCACAGTCAACACTTTCTAAAAAATCATTCACATAGTGGTTGTGTTAGCGGCCCTTCGGAATTTGGATGCGTGGTCTTGAGCGTTTCGATTTTTAACAAATTGAGCGCAACTGGGTGACCACGTTGCTCCAAATGTTAACGCTTCCATCACGTAAGTGTTCGGCTGACTGTTCAATTGTGAACGCCATAGAAAGCGTTGAGAGTGCTGATCACAACTGTTTACGCGCACGTGGTGGAACATTTCTCGAATGTTTTCACATATTGCGATGCGGCGTTCTTGGAAGCAAAATAGTATATCAGTAAGTGGTGCAAGCTGGTCAGGTCCCTTCAGAAGAACGGAATGCAATGATGTACCATTAGCTTTGGCTGCGGCATCCCAAACTATTCTTAATTTGCCGGTTTTTATTTTTGTTGGTGACTACAAATATTAGTAAGTACTACTTCCGCGGATATTTTATCAGAAGTCAGCTTGCGGATGTATCCTCTGGCTTGGTAGTCTTCGAACAGTTACTTCTCAGTGCGCGATTGATTTGGATCTCGTTCCAACCTCTTTTTAAGATATTTGTATCTTCGAAGCCCCATTGGAAAACTGTCATTGTGTAGTAGCTCGCCGTTTCTCCTTTCACACTCGCAGATGTGGAAACTGTGAAATTCATGGCTAATGACTGCTGCGCGTCTACTGTAGGTGTACTTTGTACTTGAGCTGTCAAATGTCCTTCTCGCAGTTTTAAAGACGTGGCCAATTTAGTGTTGTCGAGTCCGATTAGCAAACGAGGAACTGCTTGGTGGTATGACGAAATCGGTATGCTTCAGAGATGAGGGTGCTCGAGAGCAAGTTCTGTGGCGTTCACACTTTGACTGGGAAGGCTGAAAGATTTCACCATACGTACGTTGGTCATGGTAAACCTTGGATATGCTTCGTTTACTCCGGAAATGTCCTCAGAAACTGTTCTTGATTCACTCTCTTCGCGGTGTTTTAACAATAGTCGCCTGTTAGCCCTTATTCGTCTGCTAGTGACTCTTCCATCATTGTTAGCGATGATCCATCATCAAGGAAGGCGATTGCTCGCACCATCTTGTTTCGGCTGAAGAGTTCTATTGGAACGTATCGAAACAAAATTTCACTTTCATTGTAGCTATGTTTACTGCAACTTTTATATGTGTAAGGTTTGTTTGAAACTATCTCATTGTGACCAAGGTCAGTGGTATTGTTTTTGGAAGCTTGCTCGAAGATAATATTAAAATTGTGGAGTAGTGAATGGTGTTCCACATCCGTTTATGCCACAAGTCTATGCATTCACTTTCGGCATAAGTGGCGTTGCTTTACAGCTTCCCAACGCTTATTTATACTTATCTTTAGAAATATTTTACACTCATCGACAGATTCGCAGTTGTTTTTGTAAATGGCACATAGCTTTTTGTTGTTGTTTTCGCAGCGAGTTTCTGTGTGTACACGAACATGATGCTTTTCTTAAAAACGTTTGTAGTTCCTGTACTCGCTGAATACTAATGGTGAGTAAGTTACGTCGCTAATTGATTCTGCTACTTCAGATAACCACTCCTCAAACTGAGACAAATTTACAGAAGTAAGACTCTTTCGATGTACAGCCCACATTACTTAAAAATTTGTTGGCTGCACGTCAGTCAACTCTTGGAGCAACAGCTGGTTATTTAAGTGATCATATGATCCAGACGCCTTAATTGTTGTGCAAAGATTTTTTACTCATATGCAAACTCCACAATTTGTTCCAACTTGTCATTTCGAAGGGGTGGTATGTGTCGAATTTTTTGCAAAACGGTGTTAACTATTAACTCTGGGCGTCCAAACAATGTTCGCAATGTAGACATTATTCTTAGCACCTTGGATGGCAGAAAAGGCCTATTTCTGACAACATTAAGAGCCTTACCTTTAAGACACTTCTTGAGGCGTATCAAATTGTCGTCGTTATTAAAACCACATACCTATGTGGTGCTCTTGTATGTGCTAAAGAATAATGCCCACTCATCAGGATCTTTAGTAAAGATAGAAAGCTTAGATGGGAGTGACTGACGAGCTGTTATTTAATGAGGGATCGGGCTCTGTATTTGCTTAGGCGTAGCGTTATTGTTGTTTGATTCATTAAAAAATTGCAGTTTGGAGGGGTGAGATACGAAAAATTTATTTTGTGACGGCCGAATTTTGGATGAAAGGGGTAGTTGCGTTGAAAAGTCTTGTTGATTACTTGCCTGAGGTGCGTTGAAACTCGCAAGTTTGTCTGCATCGTTTTGTTGCCGTCCATGCGTGAACCCTTGTTCGTTTTGCAGCCATTGTCCTACCCGATTATTAGGTTCCTCTTGATCGCCATCCCTTGATGTTTCTTCGTCATCTTCCTCCTGCATGAAAAGTTCGAACTTCTTTTGAAGATACTCTTCATCCCTTTGTTTCTGTAGCTGCCTTCGTTCTTCCAGTAACTTTAGTTCGACCTTGGTGCGTTTTAAACGCTGTAATTCAGTAAGGCTCTGTACTACAGAGGGCGATTTCAATTGATTTCCATCGTTGGGCAGAACCATTGTGGTACATTTTGCGCAACTCCAGCCTTCATTCGAAACGGCTGCGGTTACATTGACGCAGTTAAAGTGAAACCACGCATCACATTGATCGCAAGCCACCTTTTTATCCGTGTCGACGTTATTGCACATGGCGCAGCTTGTCAATTCCAGATCTTTCGATTTTGTACCTTCTTCTGACTTTTTCTACATTTTGTTGGCGAAATTGGCATATAATTTTGTAAAATTTTGTTATTGAACAAATACAAATGAATCCAAATTCTGTGAACAAACTTAAACTTTATACAGGTTGAGTTTAATTTGGTTACGTGAGTTAGGATGAGTTAAAATGAGTTACAAAATTAATGGATTGCCATTCCAGCCTAGTAGGGTCGCGACGGTTCAAACAATTCAAAAAGTATCCTTCAGATATCTGTCACTTGCTGTCAGTTGCTGTCGGTTAGTTCAGTTCGTTCAGTTTTTCGCAGACGTTGCCAACAATTTGTAGATCATTTTTATAACTGATGCTAATAAATATTATGTATGATATTATTTATGTTCTTATTGAAAATGTACTTATTGTTTTATTTTGATTTCGCTAAACATGCTTAATATCTGTTTTTGGGTTAGGTTTCATTATTTTTATTAATTACAACACCTTTCATATTGAATGGATGTCATTTGGACAGGAAAGATAGCATTTTTTAGCCATAACATATAACACTAAATATTTATTTTAATTATAATACGTGTAACTCGGAATATCAATTAATAATAAGTCTTTTCCAAATGTGCGACTTTTCAGCACGCGTTAGTCTCTTGTTTTTCTACATATATCATAAGTTACTATAAACATAAATGCCATCAAATTATTAATTTATTAGAATAAAGTCCTATGTAAACTTTCGATTACCACAAACTTGCGGAAACAATTTATATTAGATTTTCCGGGCTGACGAATTCACGAACAGGGGGCAATTTACGAGTGTTTGACAATAATGCAGGAAAAAATTGACAAATCAGTAGCCAATTTTGGAGAGGAAACGTAAAGATGTGTGAGTAATATGAGAAAAAGTTCCATGTTACGCAAATAATCTTCAGAAATTGGTATGAAAACACGTATATAACAGTCAAACGGCCAATTGACAAGGTGGAAATCAGCTGTTTGATCAGATGTTTGATCAGCTGTTCTGTTGACCATCTCCTTCCTATATTGTGTCTGACGGAAAGTAGGAGAAATCGATCAGCTCGTGTCTAAAGGAGAAACGTTCGTAAGGTGCACTCATATTTGACGTAGTAGGTTGACTGGAAATTTACTCAAAATGGCTAACCAAATTACAAATTATTCACACATGACTTATGCATTTGTAATGATCGTGTAAACATAGAACTGTACGATTTACAATACACTTTAATGGTGTTGCGTGCTTTCAAAACATTTAATACTACATAATTTTGACTTCTATGCCGGAATTTGTACCAAATATTAGATGTACTTAAGGTTTGTCCGTCCATATCTAGTTCTATTCAGTAAAAATAATTATTGTTGTTTTTCAGTGTAAAAATGTTATCTTAAATTTTTTTTCTTAAATCCTTTCTCATAAAACAAGACAATATGAGCCTAACTCTCACATAAATATATACATTAAATTAAACTTAAAGACTACGTGAGAGAACTCGTAGGGCCTTACAGACACTTCCAGACTGTTGCCTTTAAGACACTTCCAGTCGATTTCCATTTCTATAATTTTTGGCTGTCGTTTTGTGCTATTCGCAATTTATTAGAAACTATTATGGGCGAATTTGATTTTTGGAAGTAATCAGCTGATCGAAACATTTGAAAGTGTGCGTGAAATATGGCTTGGATTAAGATAGAATGTGTGGTTTTGTTATAAGATATAAGGATTTTTCCAGTTGAAGACGCGTGTACACTTATGATGGACTGTGCCCAAACCACTTAAGGTAGGCAATCGTCTTTAGCCTTCTTAGCCAAAGTAGTATATTTGGCAACTTGTTGTTTTTGTAGCGTATGTGAATACGTGAGAGCTATTGGAGTCAGCTGATTGCCTTCCCCACCTGAAACAGTGGTGGAATATCTTAGATATTCAAATAATACGTTGAAACAAATCAAATTACCTAGGTATACAAATTATATTGTAATTGCGCATAGAATTTTATAGATGTAAGTAGAATGAATCTCGGAATATGGTGCAGTTATCTTTGAATTATACACAGACAGAAGAAAAGAAACTTTACATTTTGTTAGTGCAATTTATTAACATTGACTATATTATGCATGCGTGTAATATGTATATAATTTGTAGGTACGTTTAAATGCCCTGCAGCCTAATACGCTTTTCCTATTTATAATTTGACTTATATTTGGATAAGTCAATGTATGAGACACTTACGAACGATTTCCAATTTGATACTCTTCGTCTGTCGTTTTGTGCTATTCGCCATTTATTTGAAACTATAATGGGCGAATATTATTTTTTGGAATTAATCAGCTGATCGAAACACACTACTTGTAAAAGTATGCGTGAAATATGGCTTCTGAATAAGATAGAATGCGTGTTTCTTTTGGAATCTGTCCAATAATGTACATGACTGGGATCTATCGAGTGTCCTTCCTTAATGTTTTTTGCTAGACGAACACCGAGCCTAGCTGCTTCCAGCACCAGTCGCAGGATGGAAACCAAGTTGAGAGGGGTTACTCTTGTCTTGGCTGCAACGATACGCGTTTCTATAAGGTTAGCTTGACTTACCCTTATGTAGGCGACTGCTCCAAACGCATTTTCACTTGCATCAACGAAGACATGTAGCTGGATGCCATGAAGATAACATCTTAAAATCTGCACCTAATTTATGTTTATTAGATGACGTACCCACAGCTGCCACTTACGAAGATGTTCATCGGATATGCGGTCCTCCCAACCCACCTTGGACCACCAAATTTCTTGCATAAGGATTTTCAGAAAAACCATAAAATGAGCGATGAATCCAAGAGGGTCGTATATCGACATCAGTACACGTAATACTTCTCGCTTTGTTGGTCTGTAGTTTTCCGATAACTGTTCGCGAAGATGTGAGTTTGATGTCAGCGAAAATGTAATTGTATCTGACGATGTGCACCACCAACCCAATACCTTTTCCGCATCATTTTGTTGTTTAACAAGTAAATTAAGTCGAGTTCGAAATCGAATGGCGTATTTCAAATCCGCCTCGTCCATGAATATACTTCACATCTCTAGGCAACTGCACAGCTTCCTCTTCACAGTCAACACTTTCTAAAAAATCATTCACATAGTGGTTGTGTTAGCGGCCCTTCGGAATTTGGATGCATGGTCTTGAGCGTTTCGATTTTCAACAAATTGAGCGCAACTGGGTGACCACGTTGCTCCAAATGTTAACGCTTCCATCACGTAAGTGTTCGGCTGACTGTTCAATTGTGAACGCCATAGAAAGCGTTGAGAGTGCTGATCACAACTGTTTACGCGCACGTGGTGGAACATTTCTCGAATGTTTTCACATATTTCGATGCGGCGTTCTTGGAAGCAAAATAGTATATCAGTAAGTGGTGCAAGCTGGTCAGGTCCCTTCAGAAGAACGGAATGCAATGATGTACCATTAGCTTTTGCTGCGGCATCCCAAACTATTCTTAATTTGCCGGTTTTTATTTTTGTTGGTGACTACAAATATTAGTAAGTACTACTTCCGCGGATATTTTATCAGAAGTCAGCTTGCGGATGTATCCTCTGGCTTGGTAGTCTTCGAACAGTTGCTTCTCAGTGCGCGATTGATTTGGATCTCGTTCCAACCTCTTTTTAAGATATTTGTATCTTCGAAGCCCCATTGGAAAACTGTCATTGTGTAGTAGCTCGCCGTTTCTCCTTTCACACTCGCAGATGTGGAAACTGTGAAATTCATGGCTAATGACTGCTGCGCGTCTACTGTAGGTGTACTTTGGGCCATAGACCATCCATCCAAGATGCGTTTTAGATGCTACTGGAGCTGTCAAATGTCCTTCTCGCAGTTTTAAAGACGTGGCCAATTTAGTGTTGTCGAGTCCGATTAGCAAACGAGGAACTGCTTGGTGGTATGACGAAATCGGTATGCTTCAGAGATGAGGGTGCTCCAGAGCAAGTTCTGTGGCGTTCACACTTTGACTGGGAAGGCTGCTTCGTTTACTCCGGAAATGTCCACAGAAACTGTTCTTGATTCACTCTCTTCGCGGTGTTTCAACAATAGTCGCCTGTTAGCCCTTATTCGTCTGCTAGTGACTCTGCCATCATTGTTAGCGATGATCCATCATCAAGGAAGGCGATTGCTCGCACCATCTTGTTTCGGCTGAAGAGTTCTATTGGAACGTATCGAAACAATATTTCACTTTCATTGTAGCTATGTTTACTGCAACTTTTATATGTGTAAGGGTTGTTTAAAACTATCTCATTGTGACCGAGGTCAGTGGTATTGTTTTTGGAAGCTTGCTCGAAGATAATATTAAAATTGTGGAGTAGTGAATGGTGTTCCACATCCGTTTATGCCACAAGTCTATGCATTCACTTTCGGCATAAGTGGCGTTGCTTTATAGCTTCCCAACGCTTATTTCTACTTATCTTGAGAAATATTTTACACTCATCGACAGATTTGCAGTTGTTTTTGTAAATGGCACATAGCTTCCTTCTGTTGTTGTTTTCGCAGCGAGTTTCTGTGTGTACACGAACATGATGCTTTTCTTAAAAACGTTTGTAGTTCCTGTACTCGCTGAATACTAATGGTGAGTAAGTTACGTCGCTAATTGATTCTGCTACTTCAGATAACCACTCCTCAAACTGAGACAAATTTACAGAAGTAAGACTCTTTTGATGTACAGCCCACATTACTTTAAAATTTGTTGGCTGCACGTCAGTCAACTCTTGGAGCAACAGCTGGTTATTTAAGTGATCATATGATCCAGACGCCTTAATTGTTGTGCTAAGATTTTTTACTCATATGCAAACTCCACAATTTGTTCCAACTTGTCATTTCGAAGGGGTGGTATGTGTCGAATTTTTTGCAAAATGGTGTTAACTATTAACTCTGGGCGTCCAAACAATGTTCGCAATGTAGACATTGTTCTTAGCACCTTGGATGGCAGAAAAGGCCTATTTCTGACAACATTAAGAGCCTTACCTTTAAGACACTTCTTGAGGCGTATCAAATTGTCGTCGTTATTAAAACCACATACCTATGTGGTGCTCTTGTATGTGCTAAAGAATAATGCCCACTCATCAGGATCTTTAGTAAAGATAGAAAGCTTAGATGGGAGTGACTGACGAGCTGTTATTTAATGAGGGATCGGGCTCTGTATTTGCTTAGGCGTAGCGTTATTGTTGTTTGATTCATTAAAAAATTGCAGTTTGGAGGGGTGAGATACGAAAATTTTATTTTGTGACGGCCGAATTTTGGATGAAAGGGGTAGTTGCGTTGAAAAGTCTTGTTGATTACTTGCCTGAGGTGCGTTGAAACTCGCAAGTTTGTCTGCATCGTTTTGTTGCCGTCCATGCGTGAACCCTTGTTCGTTTTGTAGCCATTGTCCTACCCTATTATTAGGTTCCTCTTGATCGCCATCCCTTGATGTTTCTTCGTCATCTTCCTCCTGCATGAAAAGTTCGAACTTCTTTTGAAGATACTCTTCATCCCTTTGTTTCTGTAGCTGCCTTCGTTCTTCCAGTAACTTTGGTTCGATTTTGGTGCGTTTTAAACGCTGTGATTTAGTAAGGCTTTGTACTACAGAGGGCGATTTCAATTGATTTCCATCGTTGGGCAGAACCATTGTGGTACATTTTGCGCAACTCCAGCCTTCATTTGAAACGGCTGCGGTTACATTGACGCAGTTAAAGTGAAACCACGCATCACATTGATCGCAAGCCACCTTTTCATCCGTGTCGACGTTATTGCACATGGCGCAGGTTGTCAATTCCAGATTTTTCGATTTTGTACCTTCTTCTGACTTTTTCTACATTTTGTTGGCGAAATTGGCATATAATTTTGTAAAATTTTGTTATTCAACAAATACAAATGAATCCAAATTTTGTGAACAAACTTAAACTTTATACAGGTTGAGTTTAATTTGGTTACGTGAGTTAGGATGAGTTAAAATGAGTTACAAAATTAGTGGATTGCCATTCCAGCCTAGTAGGGTCGCGACGGTTCAAACAATTCAAAAAGTATCCTTCAGATATCTGTCACTTGCTGTCAGTTGCTGTCGGTTAGTTCAGTTCGTTCAGTTCTTCGCAGACGTTGCCAACAATTTGTAGATCATTTTTATAACTGATGCTAATAAATATTATGTATGATATTATTTATGTTCTTATTGAAAATGTACTTATTGTTTTATTTTGATTTCGCTAAACATGTTTAATATCTGTTTTTGGGTTAGGTTTCATTATTTTTATTAATTATAACACCTTTCATATTGAATGGATGTCATTTGGACAGGAAAGATAGCATTTTTTAGCCATAACATATAACACTAAATATTTATTTTAATTATAATACGTGAAACTCGGAATATCAATTAATAATAAGTCTTTTCCAAATGTGCGACTTTTCAGCACGCGTTACTCTCTTGCTTTTCTACATATATCATAAGTTACTATAAACATAAATGCCATCAAATTATTCATTTATTAGAATAAAGTCCTATGTAAACTTTCGATTACCACAAACTTGCGGAAACAATTTATATTAGATTTTCCGGGCTGACGAATTCACGAACAGGGGGCAATTTACGAGTGTTTGACAATAATGCAGGAAAAAATTGACAAATCAGTAGCCAATTTTGGAGAGGAAACGTAAAGATGTGTGAGTAATATGAGACAAAGTTCGATGTTACGCAAATAATCTTCAGAAATTGGTGTTTTGTCTATGAAAACACGTATATAACAGTCAAACGGCCAATTGACAAAGTGGAAATCAGCTGTTTGATCAGATGTTTGATCAGCTGTTCTGTTGACCATCTCCTTCCTTTATTGTGTCTGACGGAAAGTAGGAGAAATCGATCAGCTCGTGTCTAAAGGAGAAACGTTCGTAAGGTGCACACATATTTGACGTAGTAGGTTGACTGGAAATTTACTCAAAATGGCTAACCAAATTACAATTATTCACACATGACTTATGCATTTGTAATGATCGTGTAAACATAGAACTGTACGATTTACAATACACTTTAATGGTGTTGAGTGCTTTCAAAACATTTAATACTACATAATTTTGACTTCTATGCCGGAATATGTACCAAATATTAGATGTACTTAAGGTTTGTCCGTCCATATCTAGTTCTATTCAGTAAAAATAATTATTGTTGTTTTTCAGTGTAAAAATGTTATCTTAAATTTTTTTTCTCAAATCCTTTCTCATAAAACAAGACAATATGAGCCTAACTCTCACATAAATATATACATTAAATTAAACTTAAAGACTACGTGAGAGAACTCGTAGGGCCTTACAGACACTTCCAGACTGTTGCCTTTAAGACACTTCCAGACGATTTCCATTTCGATAATTTTTGGCTGTCGTTTTGTGCTATTCGCAATTTATTAGAAACTATTATGGGCGAATTTGATTTTTGGAAGTAATCAGCTGATCGAAACATATGAAAGTGTGCGTGAAATATGGCTTGGATTAAGATAGAATGTGTGGTTTTGTTATAAGATATAAGGATTTTTTCAGTTGAAGACGCGTGTATACTTATTATGGACTGTGCCCAAACCACTTAAGTTAGGCAATCGTCTTTAGCCTTCTTAGCCAAAGTAGTATTTTTGGCAACTTGTTGTTTTTGTAGCGTATGTGAATACGTGAGAGTTATTGGAGTCAGCTGATTGCCTTCCCCACCTGAAACAGTGGTGGAATATCTTAGATATTCAAATAATACGTTAGAAGTTTAAATGTTTGAAACAAAACAAATTACCTAGGTGTACAAATTATATTGTAATTGCGCATAGAATTTTATAGATATAAGTAGAATGAATCACGGAATATGGTGCAGTTATCTCTGAATTATACACAGACAGAAGAAAAGAAACTTTACATTTTGTTATTGCAATTTATTAACATTGACTATATTATGCATGCGTGCAATATGTATATAATTTGTAGGTACGTTTAAATGCCCTGCAGCCTAATACGCTTTTCCTATTTATAATTTGACGTATATTTGAATAAGTCAATGTATGAGACACTTACGAACGATTTCCAATTTGATACTCTTCGTCGGTCGTTTTGTGCTATTCGCCATTTATTTAAAACTATAATGGGCGAATATTATTTTTTGGAATTAATCAGCTGATCGAAACACACTACTTGTAAAAGTATGCGTGAAATATGGCTTCTGAATAAGATAGAATGCGTGTTTCTTTTGGAATCTGTCCAATAATGTACATGACTGGGATCTATCGAGTGTCCTTCCTTAATGTTTTTTGCTAGACGAACACCGAGCCTAGCTGCTTCCAGCACCAGTCGCGGGATGGAAACCAAGTTGAGAGGGGTTACTCTTGTCTTGGCTGCAACGATACGCGTTTCTATAAGGTTAGCTTGACTTACCCTTATGTAGGCGACTGCTCCAAGCGCATTTTCACTTGCATCAACGAAGACATGTAGCTGGATTGACTCGTGTTGACCAAACGTGATGCCATGAAGACAACATCTTAAAATCTGTACCTGATTTATGTTAATTAGATGACGTACCCACAGCTGCCACTTACGACGATGTTCATCGTATATGCGGTCCTTCCAACCCACCTTGGACCTCCAAATTTATTGCATAAGGATTTTCAGAAAAACCATAAAATGAGCGATGAATCCAAGAGGGTCGTATATCGACATCAGTACACGTAATACTTCTCGCTTTGTTGGTCTGTAGTTTTCCGATAACTGTTCGCGAAGATGTGAGTTTGATGTCAGCGAAAATGTGTCTGACGATGTGCACCACCATAAACCCAATACCTTTTCCGCATCATTTTGTTGTTTACCAAGTAAATTAAGTCGAGTTCGAAATCAAATGGCGTACTTCGAATCCGCCTCGTTCATGAATATACTTCACGTCTCTAGCCAACAGCTTCCTCTTCACAGTCAATACTTTTTAAAAAGTCATCCACATAGTTGTTGTGGAATTTGCATGCATTGTCTTGAGCGTTTCGATTTTTAACAAATTGAGCGCAACTGGGTGACCACGTTACTCCAAATGTTAACACTTCCATCACGTAAGTGTTCGGCTGACTGTTCAATTGTGAACGCCATAGAAAGCGTTGAGAGTGCTGATCACAACTGTTTACGCGCACGTGGTGGAACATTTCTCGAATGTTTTCACATATTGCACATATTGTATATCAGTAAGTTGTGCAAGCTGGTCAGGTCCCTTCAGAAGAACGGAATGCAATGATCTACCATTAGCTTTGGCTGCGGCATCCCAAACTAATCTTAATTTGCCGGTTTTTATTTTTGTTGGTGACTACAAATATTAGTAAGTACTACTTCCGCGGATATTTTATCAGAAGTCAGCTTGCGGATGTATCCTCTGGCTTGGTAGTCTTCGAACAGTTGCTTCTCAGTGCGCGATTGATTTGGATCTCGTTCCAACGTCTTTTTAAGATATTTGTATCTTCGAAGCCCCATTGGAAAACTGTCATTGTGTAGTAGCTCGCCGTTTCTCCTTTCACACTCGCAGATGTGGAAACTGTGAAATTCATACCTAATGACTGCTGCGCGTCTACTGTAGGTGTACATTGGGCCATAGACCATCCATCCAAGATGCGTTTTAGATGCTACTGGAGCTGTCAAATGTCCTTCTCGCAGTTTTAAAGACGTGGCCAATTTAGTGTTGTCGAGTCCGATTAGCAAACGAGGAACTGCTTGGTGGTATGACGAAATCGGTATGCTTCAGAGATGAGGGTGCTCGAGAGCAAGTTCTGTGGCGTTCACACTTTGACTGGGAAGGCTTAAAGATTTCACCATACGTACGTTGGTCATGGTAAACTTTGGATGTGATTCGTCTACTCCGGAAATGTCCACAGAAACTGTTCTTGATTCACTCTCTTCGCGGTGTTTCAACAATAGTCGCCTGTTAGCCCTTATTCGTCTGCTAGTGACTCTTCCATCATTGTTAGCGATGATCCATCATCAACGAAGGCGATTGCTCGCACCATCTTGTTTCGGCTGAAGAGTTCTATTGGAACGTATCGAAACAAAATTTCACTTTCATTGTAGCTATGTTTACTGCAACTTTTATATGTGTAAGGTTTCTTTGAAACTATCTCATTGTGACCGAGGTCAGTGGTATTGTTTTTGGAAGCTTGCTCGAAGATAATATTAAAATTGTGGAGTAGTGAATGGTGTTCCACATCCGTTTATGCCACAAGTCTATGCATTCACTTTCGGCATAAGTGGCGTTGCTTTATAGCTTCCCAACGCTTATTTCTACTTATCTTGAGAAATATTTTACACTCATCGACAGATTCGCAGTTGTTTTTGTAAATGGCACATAGCTTCCTTCTGTTGTTGTTTTCGCAGCGAGTTTCTGTGTGTACACGAACATGATGCTTTCTTAAAAACGTTTGTAGTTCCTGTACTCGCTGAATACTAATGGTGAGTAAGTTACGTCGCTAATTGATTCTGCTACTTCAGATAACCACTCCTCAAACTGAGACAAATTTACAGAAGTAAGACTCTTTTGATGTACAGCCCACATTACTTTAAAATTTGTTGGCTGCACGTCAGTCAACTCTTGGAGCAACAGCTGGTTATTTAAGTGATCATATGATCCAGACGCCTTAATTGTTGTGCAAAGATTTTTTACTCATATGCAAACTCCACAATTTGTTCCAACTTGTCATTTCGAAGGGGTGGTATGTGTCGAATTTTTTGCAAAATGGTGTTAACTATTAACGCTGGGCGTCCAAACAATGTTCGCAATGTAGACATTGTTCTTAGCACCTTGGATGGCAGAAAAGGCCTATTTCTGACAACATTAAGAGCCTTACCTTTAAGACACTTCTTGAGGCGTATCAAATTGTCGTCGTTATTAAAACCACATACCTATGTGGTGCTCTTGTATGTGCTAAAGAATAATGCCCACTCATCAGGATCTTTAGTAAAGATAGAAAGCTTAGATGGGAGTGACTGACGAGCTGTTATTTAATGAGGGATCGGGCTCTGTATTTGCTTAGGCGTAGCGTTATTGTTGTTTGATTCATTAAAAAATTGCAGTTTGGAGGGGTGAGATACGAAAAATTTATTTTGTGACGGCCGAATTTTGGATGAAAGGGGTAGTTGCATTGAAAAGTCTTGTTGATTACTTGCCTGAGGTGCGTTGAAACTCGCAAGTTTGTCTGCATCGTTTTGTTGCCGTCCATGCGTGAACCCTTGTTCGTTTTGTAGCCATTGTCCTACCCTATTATTAGGTTCCTCTTGATCGCCATCCCTTGATGTTTCTTCGTCATCTTCCTCGTGCATGAAAAGTTCGAACTTCTTTTGAAGATACTCTTCATCCCTTTGTTTCTGTAGCTGCCTTCGTTCTTCCAGTAACTTTAGTTCGACCTTGGTGCGTTTTAAACGCTGTGATTTAGTAAGGCTTTGTACTACAGAGGGCGATTTCAATTGATTTCCATCGTTGGGCAGAACCATTGTGGTACATTTTGCGCAACTCCAGCCTTCATTTGAAACGGCTGCGGTTACATTGACGCAGTTAAAGTGAAACCACGCATCACATTGATCGCAAGCCACCTTTTCATCCGTGTCGACGTTATTGCACACGGCGCAGCTTGTGAATTCCAGATCTTTGGATTTTATACCTTCTTCTGACTTTTTCGACATTTTGTTGGCGAAATTGGCATATAATTTTGTAAAATTTTGTTATTGAACAAATGCAAATGAATCCAAATTTTGTGAACAAGCTTAAACTTTATACAGGTTGAGTTTAATTTGATCACGTCAGTTAGGATGAGTTAAGATGAGTTACAAAATTAGTGGATTGCCATTCCAGCCTAGGAGGGTCGCGACGGTTCAAACAATTCAAAAAGTATCCTTCAGATATCTGTCACTTGCTGTCAGTTGCTGTCGGTTAGTTCAGTTCGTTCAGTTCTTCGCAGACGTTGCCAACAATTTGTAGATCATTTTTATAACTGATGCTAATAAATATTATGTATGATATTATTTATGTTCTTATTGAAAATGTACTTATTGTTTTATTTTGATTTCGCTAAACATGTTTAATATCTGTTTTTGGGTTAGGTTTCATTATTTTTATTAATTATAACACCTTTCATATTGAATGGATGTCATTTAAACAGCAAAGATAGCATTTCTTAGCCATAACATATAACACTAAATATTTATTTTAATTATAATACGTGTAACTCGGAATATCAATTAATAATAAGTCTTTTCCAAATGTGCGACTTTGCAGCACGCGTTACTCTCTTGTTTTTCTACATATATCATAAGTTACTATAAATATAAATGCCATCAAATTATTTATTTATTAGAATAAAGTCCTATGTAAACTTTCGATTACCACAAACTTGCGGAAACAATTTATATTAGATTTTCCGGGCTGACGAATTCACGAACAGTGGGCAATTTACGAGTGTTTGACAATAATGCAGGAAAAAATTGACAAATCAGTAGCCAATTTTGGAGAGGAAACGTAAAGATGTGTGAGTAATATGAGACAAAGTTCGATGTTACGCAAATAATCTTCAGAAATTGGTGTTTTTTCTATGAAAACACGTATGTAACAGTCAATGCGATTTACAATACACTTTAATGGTGTTGAGTGCTTTCAAAACATTTAATACTACATAATTTTGACTTCTATGCCGGAATTTGTACCAAATATTAGATGTACTTAAGGTTTGTCCGTCCATATCTAGTTCTATTCAGTAAAATTAATTATTGTTGTTTTTCAGTGTAAAAATGTTATCTTAAATTTTTTTTCTTAAATCCTTTTTCATAAAACAAGACAATATGAGCCTAACTCTCACATAAATATATACATTAAATTAAACTTTGTAATTCCCTGCTTTCGCATATGATGATATATATGCCTTGAATAATGGTAAACATACATACAATTATAACAGTCATAACTCATTTGAAAATCCGATTAAAATTTAATATATATAACAGAACAATCATCCGACTATTTGATAACAGCCGCATGAAGACTAT
Source organism: Eristalinus aeneus (assembly GCA_955652365.1). Lineage (NCBI taxonomy): Eukaryota > Metazoa > Arthropoda > Insecta > Diptera > Syrphidae > Eristalinus > Eristalinus aeneus. The sequence goes on along the minus strand of OY019132.1, from coordinate 13,024,446 downwards.
GTGAGAGAGGCCTTACAGATACTTCCAGACTGTTGCCTTTAAGACACTTCCAGACGAACTCCATTTCGATACTTTTTGGCTGTCGTTTTGTGCTATTCGCAATTTATTTGAAACTATTATGGGCGAATTTGATTTTTAGAAGTAATCAGCTGATCGAAACATTTGAAAGTGTGCGTGATATATGGCTTGGATTAAGACAGAATGTGTGGTTTTGTTATAAGATATAAGGATTTTTCCAGTTGAAGACGCGTGTATACTTATGATGGACTGTGCCCAAACCACCTAAGGTAGGCAATCGTCTTTAGCCTTCTTAGCCAAAGTAGTATTTTTGGCAACTTGTTGTTTTATTAGCGTATGTCAATACGTGAAAGCTGTTGGAGTCAGCTGATTGCCTTCCCCACCTGAAACAGTGGTGGAATATCTCAGATATTCAAATAATACGTTAGAAGTTTAAATGTTTGAAACAAAACAAATTACCTAGGTGTACAAATTATATTGTAATTGCGCATAGAATTTTATAGATATAAGTAGAATGAATCACGGAATATGGTGCAGTTATCTCTGAATTATACACAGACAGAAGAAAAGAAATTTTACATTTTGTTATTGCAATTTATTAACATTGACTATATTATGCATGCGTGTAATATGTATATAATTTGTAGGTACGTTTAAATGCCCTGCAGCCTAATACGCTTTTCCTATTTATAATTTGACTTATATTTGGATAAGTCAGTGTATGAGACACTTACGAACGATTTCCAATTTGATACTCTTCGTCTGTCGTTTTGTGCTATTCGCCATTTATTTGAAACTATAATGGGCGAATATTATTTTTTGGAATTAATCAGCTGATCGAAACACACTACTTGTAAAAGTATGCGTGAAATATGGCTTCTGAATAAGATAGAATGCGTGTTTCTTTTGGAATCTGTCCAATAATGTACATGACTGGGATCTATCGAGTGTCCTTCCTTAATGTTTTTTGCTAGACGAACACCGAGCCTAGCTGCTTCCAGCACCAGTCGCGGGATGGAAACCAAGTTGAGAGGGGTTACTCTTGTCTTGGCTGCAACGATACGCGTTTCTATAAGGTTAGCTTGACTTACCCTTATGTAGGCGACTGCTCCAAGCGCATTTTAACGTGCATCAACGAAAACGTGTAGCTGGATTGACTCGTGTTGACCAAACCGGATGCCATGAAGATAACATCTTAAAATCTGCACCTAATTTATGTTAATTAGATGACGTACCCACAGCTGCCACTTACGAAGATGTTCATCGGATATGCGGTCCTCCCAACCCACCTTGGACCACCAAATTTCTTGCATAAGGATTTTCAGAAAAACCATAAAATGAGCGATGAATCCAAGAGGGTCGTATGTCGACATCAGTACACGTAATACTTCTCGCTTTGTTGGTCTGTAGTTTTCCGATAACTGTTCGCGAAGATGTGAGTTTGATGTCAGCGAAAATGTAATTGTATCTGACGATGTGCACCACCATAAACCCAATACCTTTTCCGCATCATTTTGTTGTTTACCAAGTAAATTAAGTCGAGTTCGAAATCGAATGGCGTATTTCAAATCCGCCTCGTCCATGAATATACTTCACATCTCTAGGCAACTGCACAGCTTCCTCTTCACAGTCAACACTTTCTAAAAAATCATTCACATAGTTGTTGTGGATAATGGAGTTAGCGGCCCTTCGGAATTTGGATGCGTGGTCTTGAGCGTTTCGATTTTTAACAAATTGAGCGCAACTGGGTGACCACGTTGCTCCAAATGTTAACGCTTCCATCACGTAAGTGTTCGGCTGACTGTTCAATTGTGAACGCCATAGAAAGCGTTGAGAGTGCTGATCACAACTGTTTACGCGCACGTGGTGGAACATTTCTCGAATGTTTTCACATATTGCGATGCGGCGTTCTTGGAAGCAAAATAGTATATCAGTAAGTGGTGCAAGCTGGTCAGGTCCCTTCAGAAGAACGGAATGCAATGATGTACCATTAGCTTTGGCTGCGGCATCCCAAACTATTCTTAATTTGCCGGTTTTTATTTTTGTTGGTGACTACAAATATTAGTAAGTACTACTTCCGCGGATATTTTATCAGAAGTCAGCTTGCGGATGTATCCTCTGGCTTGGTAGTCTTCGAACAGTTACTTCTCAGTGCGCGATTGATTTGGATCTCGTTCCAACCTCTTTTTAAGATATTTGTATCTTCGAAGCCCCATTGGAAAACTGTCATTGTGTAGTAGCTCGCCGTTTCTCCTTTCACACTCGCAGATGTGGAAACTGTGAAATTCATGGCTAATGACTGCTGCGCGTCTACTGTAGGTGTACTTTGTACTTGAGCTGTCAAATGTCCTTCTCGCAGTTTTAAAGACGTGGCCAATTTAGTGTTGTCGAGTCCGATTAGCAAACGAGGAACTGCTTGGTGGTATGACGAAATCGGTATGCTTCAGAGATGAGGGTGCTCGAGAGCAAGTTCTGTGGCGTTCACACTTTGACTGGGAAGGCTGAAAGATTTCACCATACGTACGTTGGTCATGGTAAACCTTGGATATGCTTCGTTTACTCCGGAAATGTCCTCAGAAACTGTTCTTGATTCACTCTCTTCGCGGTGTTTTAACAATAGTCGCCTGTTAGCCCTTATTCGTCTGCTAGTGACTCTTCCATCATTGTTAGCGATGATCCATCATCAAGGAAGGCGATTGCTCGCACCATCTTGTTTCGGCTGAAGAGTTCTATTGGAACGTATCGAAACAAAATTTCACTTTCATTGTAGCTATGTTTACTGCAACTTTTATATGTGTAAGGTTTGTTTGAAACTATCTCATTGTGACCAAGGTCAGTGGTATTGTTTTTGGAAGCTTGCTCGAAGATAATATTAAAATTGTGGAGTAGTGAATGGTGTTCCACATCCGTTTATGCCACAAGTCTATGCATTCACTTTCGGCATAAGTGGCGTTGCTTTACAGCTTCCCAACGCTTATTTATACTTATCTTTAGAAATATTTTACACTCATCGACAGATTCGCAGTTGTTTTTGTAAATGGCACATAGCTTTTTGTTGTTGTTTTCGCAGCGAGTTTCTGTGTGTACACGAACATGATGCTTTTCTTAAAAACGTTTGTAGTTCCTGTACTCGCTGAATACTAATGGTGAGTAAGTTACGTCGCTAATTGATTCTGCTACTTCAGATAACCACTCCTCAAACTGAGACAAATTTACAGAAGTAAGACTCTTTCGATGTACAGCCCACATTACTTAAAAATTTGTTGGCTGCACGTCAGTCAACTCTTGGAGCAACAGCTGGTTATTTAAGTGATCATATGATCCAGACGCCTTAATTGTTGTGCAAAGATTTTTTACTCATATGCAAACTCCACAATTTGTTCCAACTTGTCATTTCGAAGGGGTGGTATGTGTCGAATTTTTTGCAAAACGGTGTTAACTATTAACTCTGGGCGTCCAAACAATGTTCGCAATGTAGACATTATTCTTAGCACCTTGGATGGCAGAAAAGGCCTATTTCTGACAACATTAAGAGCCTTACCTTTAAGACACTTCTTGAGGCGTATCAAATTGTCGTCGTTATTAAAACCACATACCTATGTGGTGCTCTTGTATGTGCTAAAGAATAATGCCCACTCATCAGGATCTTTAGTAAAGATAGAAAGCTTAGATGGGAGTGACTGACGAGCTGTTATTTAATGAGGGATCGGGCTCTGTATTTGCTTAGGCGTAGCGTTATTGTTGTTTGATTCATTAAAAAATTGCAGTTTGGAGGGGTGAGATACGAAAAATTTATTTTGTGACGGCCGAATTTTGGATGAAAGGGGTAGTTGCGTTGAAAAGTCTTGTTGATTACTTGCCTGAGGTGCGTTGAAACTCGCAAGTTTGTCTGCATCGTTTTGTTGCCGTCCATGCGTGAACCCTTGTTCGTTTTGTAGCCATTGTCCTACCCTATTATTAGGTTCCTCTTGATCGCCATCCCTTGATGTTTCTTCGTCATCTTCCTCCTGCATGAAAAGTTCGAACTTCTTTTGAAGATACTCTTTATCCCCTTTGTTTCTGTAGCTGCCTTCGTTCTTCCAGTAACTTTAGTTCGACCTTGGTGCGTTTTAAACGCTGTGATTTAGTAAGGCTTTTTACTACAGAGGGCGATTTCAATTGATTTCCATCGTTGGGCAGAACCATTGTGGTACATTTTGCGCAACTCCAGCCTTCATTCGAAACGGCTGCGGTTACATTGACGCAGTTAAAGTGAAACCACGCATCACATTGATCGCAAGCCACCTTTTTATCCGTGTCGACGTTATTGCACATGGCGCAGCTTGTCAATTCCAGATCTTTCGATTTTGTACCTTCTTCTGACTTTTTCTACATTTTGTTGGCGAAATTGGCATATAATTTTGTAAAATTTTGTTATTGAACAAATACAAATGAATCCAAATTCTGTGAACAAACTTAAACTTTATACAGGTTGAGTTTAATTTGGTTACGTGAGTTAGGATGAGTTAAAATGAGTTACAAAATTAATGGATTGCCATTCCAGCCTAGTAGGGTCGCGACGGTTCAAACAATTCAAAAAGTATCCTTCAGATATCTGTCACTTGCTGTCAGTTGCTGTCGGTTAGTTCAGTTCGTTCAGTTTTTCGCAGACGTTGCCAACAATTTGTAGATCATTTTTATAACTGATGCTAATAAATATTATGTATGATATTATTTATGTTCTTATTGAAAATGTACTTATTGTTTTATTTTGATTTCGCTAAACATGCTTAATATCTGTTTTTGGGTTAGGTTTCATTATTTTTATTAATTATAACACCTTTCATATTGAATGGATGTCATTTGGACAGGAAAGATAGCATTTTTTAGCCATAACATATAACACTAAATATTTATTTTAATTATAATACGTGTAACTCGGAATATCAATTAATAATAAGTCTTTTCCAAATGTGCGACTTTTCAGCACGCGTTAGTCTCTTGTTTTTCTACATATATCACAAGTTACTATAAACATAAATGCCATCAAATTATTAATTTATTAGAATAAAGTCCTATGTAAACTTTCGATTACCACAAACTTGCGGAAACAATTTATATTAGATTTTCCGGGCTGACGAATTCACGAACAGGGGGCAATTTACGAGTGTTTGACAATAATGCAGGAAAAAATTGACAAATCAGTAGCCAATTTTGGAGAGGAAACGTAAAGATGTGTGAGTAATATGAGAAAAAGTTCGATGTTACGCAAATAATCTTCAGAAATTGGTATGAAAACACGTATATAACAGTCAAACGGCCAATTGACAAAGTGGAAATCAGCTGTTTGATCAGATGTTTGATCAGCTGTTCTGTTGACCATCTCCTTCCTATATTGTGTCTGACGGAAAGTAGGAGAAATCGATCAGCTCGTGTCTAAAGGAGAAACGTTCGTAAGGTGCACTCATATTTGACGTAGTAGGTTGACTGGAAATTTACTCAAAATGGCTAACCAAATTACAAATTATTCACACATGACTTATGCATTTGTAATGATCGTGTAAACATAGAACTGTACGATTTACAATACACTTTAATGGTGTTGCGTGCTTTCAAAACATTTAATACTACATAATTTTGACTTCTATGCCGGAATTTGTACCAAATATTAGATGTACTTAAGGTTTGTCCGTCCATATCTAGTTCTATTCAGTAAAAATAATTATTGTTGTTTTTCAGTGTAAAAATGTTATCTTAAATTTTTTTTCTTAAATCCTTTCTCATAAAACAAGACAATATGAGCCTAACTCTCACATAAATATATACATTAAATTAAACTTAAAGACTACGTGAGAGAACTCGTAGGGCCTTACAGACACTTCCAGACTGTTGCCTTTAAGACACTTCCAGTCGATTTCCATTTCTATAATTTTTGGCTGTCGTTTTGTGCTATTCGCAATTTATTAGAAACTATTATGGGCGAATTTGATTTTTGGAAGTAATCAGCTGATCGAAACATTTGAAAGTGTGCGTGAAATATGGCTTGGATTAAGATAGAATGTGTGGTTTTGTTATAAGATATAAGGATTTTTCCAGTTGAAGACGCGTGTACACTTATGATGGACTGTGCCCAAACCACTTAAGGTAGGCAATCGTCTTTAGCCTTCTTAGCCAAAGTAGTATATTTGGCAACTTGTTGTTTTTGTAGCGTATGTGAATACGTGAGAGCTATTGGAGTCAGCTGATTGCCTTCCCCACCTGAAACAGTGGTGGAATATCTTAGATATTCAAATAATACGTTAGAAGTTTAAATGTTTGAAACAAATCAAATTACCTAGGTATACAAATTATATTGTAATTGCGCATAGAATTTTATAGATGTAAGTAGAATGAATCACGGAATATGGTGCAGTTATCTCTGAATTATACACAGACAGAAGAAAAGAAATTTTACATTTTGTTATTGCAATTTATTAACATTGACTATATTATGCATGCGTGTAATATGTATATAATTTGTAGGTACGTTTAAATGCCCTGCAGCCTAATACGCTTTTCCTATTTATAATTTGACTTATATTTGGATAAGTCAGTGTATGAGACACTTACGAACGATTTCCAATTTGATACTCTTCGTCTGTCGTTTTGTGCTATTCGCCATTTATTTGAAACTATAATGGGCGAATATTATTTTTTGGAATTAATCAGCTGATCGAAACACACTACTTGTAAAAGTATGCGTGAAATATGGCTTCTGAATAAGATAGAATGCGTGTTTCTTTTGGAATCTGTCCAATAATGTACATGACTGGGATCTATCGAGTGTCCTTCCTTAATGTTTTTTGCTAGACGAACACCGAGCCTAGCTGCTTCCAGCACCAGTCGCGGGATGGAAACCAAGTTGAGAGGGGTTACTCTTGTCTTGGCTGCAACGATACGCGTTTCTATAAGGTTAGCTTGACTTACCCTTATGTAGGCGACTGCTCCAAGCGCATTTTAACGTGCATCAACGAAAACGTGTAGCTGGATTGACTCGTGTTGACCAAACCGGATGCCATGAAGATAACATCTTAAAATCTGCACCTAATTTATGTTAATTAGATGACGTACCCACAGCTGCCACTTACGAAGATGTTCATCGGATATGCGGTCCTCCCAACCCACCTTGGACCACCAAATTTCTTGCATAAGGATTTTCAGAAAAACCATAAAATGAGCGATGAATCCAAGAGGGTCGTATGTCGACATCAGTACACGTAATACTTCTCGCTTTGTTGGTCTGTAGTTTTCCGATAACTGTTCGCGAAGATGTGAGTTTGATGTCAGCGAAAATGTAATTGTATCTGACGATGTGCACCACCATAAACCCAATACCTTTTCCGCATCATTTTGTTGTTTACCAAGTAAATTAAGTCGAGTTCGAAATCGAATGGCGTATTTCAAATCCGCCTCGTCCATGAATATACTTCACATCTCTAGGCAACTGCACAGCTTCCTCTTCACAGTCAACACTTTCTAAAAAATCATTCACATAGTTGTTGTGGATAATGGAGTTAGCGGCCCTTCGGAATTTGGATGCGTGGTCTTGAGCGTTTCGATTTTTAACAAATTGAGCGCAACTGGGTGACCACGTTGCTCCAAATGTTAACGCTTCCATCACGTAAGTGTTCGGCTGACTGTTCAATTGTGAACGCCATAGAAAGCGTTGAGAGTGCTGATCACAACTGTTTACGCGCACGTGGTGGAACATTTCTCGAATGTTTTCACATATTGCGATGCGGCGTTCTTGGAAGCAAAATAGTATATCAGTAAGTGGTGCAAGCTGGTCAGGTCCCTTCAGAAGAACGGAATGCAATGATGTACCATTAGCTTTGGCTGCGGCATCCCAAACTATTCTTAATTTGCCGGTTTTTATTTTTGTTGGTGACTACAAATATTAGTAAGTACTACTTCCGCGGATATTTTATCAGAAGTCAGCTTGCGGATGTATCCTCTGGCTTGGTAGTCTTCGAACAGTTACTTCTCAGTGCGCGATTGATTTGGATCTCGTTCCAACCTCTTTTTAAGATATTTGTATCTTCGAAGCCCCATTGGAAAACTGTCATTGTGTAGTAGCTCGCCGTTTCTCCTTTCACACTCGCAGATGTGGAAACTGTGAAATTCATGGCTAATGACTGCTGCGCGTCTACTGTAGGTGTACTTTGTACTTGAGCTGTCAAATGTCCTTCTCGCAGTTTTAAAGACGTGGCCAATTTAGTGTTGTCGAGTCCGATTAGCAAACGAGGAACTGCTTGGTGGTATGACGAAATCGGTATGCTTCAGAGATGAGGGTGCTCGAGAGCAAGTTCTGTGGCGTTCACACTTTGACTGGGAAGGCTGAAAGATTTCACCATACGTACGTTGGTCATGGTAAACCTTGGATATGCTTCGTTTACTCCGGAAATGTCCTCAGAAACTGTTCTTGATTCACTCTCTTCGCGGTGTTTTAACAATAGTCGCCTGTTAGCCCTTATTCGTCTGCTAGTGACTCTTCCATCATTGTTAGCGATGATCCATCATCAAGGAAGGCGATTGCTCGCACCATCTTGTTTCGGCTGAAGAGTTCTATTGGAACGTATCGAAACAAAATTTCACTTTCATTGTAGCTATGTTTACTGCAACTTTTATATGTGTAAGGTTTGTTTGAAACTATCTCATTGTGACCAAGGTCAGTGGTATTGTTTTTGGAAGCTTGCTCGAAGATAATATTAAAATTGTGGAGTAGTGAATGGTGTTCCACATCCGTTTATGCCACAAGTCTATGCATTCACTTTCGGCATAAGTGGCGTTGCTTTACAGCTTCCCAACGCTTATTTATACTTATCTTTAGAAATATTTTACACTCATCGACAGATTCGCAGTTGTTTTTGTAAATGGCACATAGCTTTTTGTTGTTGTTTTCGCAGCGAGTTTCTGTGTGTACACGAACATGATGCTTTTCTTAAAAACGTTTGTAGTTCCTGTACTCGCTGAATACTAATGGTGAGTAAGTTACGTCGCTAATTGATTCTGCTACTTCAGATAACCACTCCTCAAACTGAGACAAATTTACAGAAGTAAGACTCTTTCGATGTACAGCCCACATTACTTAAAAATTTGTTGGCTGCACGTCAGTCAACTCTTGGAGCAACAGCTGGTTATTTAAGTGATCATATGATCCAGACGCCTTAATTGTTGTGCAAAGATTTTTTACTCATATGCAAACTCCACAATTTGTTCCAACTTGTCATTTCGAAGGGGTGGTATGTGTCGAATTTTTTGCAAAACGGTGTTAACTATTAACTCTGGGCGTCCAAACAATGTTCGCAATGTAGACATTATTCTTAGCACCTTGGATGGCAGAAAAGGCCTATTTCTGACAACATTAAGAGCCTTACCTTTAAGACACTTCTTGAGGCGTATCAAATTGTCGTCGTTATTAAAACCACATACCTATGTGGTGCTCTTGTATGTGCTAAAGAATAATGCCCACTCATCAGGATCTTTAGTAAAGATAGAAAGCTTAGATGGGAGTGACTGACGAGCTGTTATTTAATGAGGGATCGGGCTCTGTATTTGCTTAGGCGTAGCGTTATTGTTGTTTGATTCATTAAAAAATTGCAGTTTGGAGGGGTGAGATACGAAAAATTTATTTTGTGACGGCCGAATTTTGGATGAAAGGGGTAGTTGCGTTGAAAAGTCTTGTTGATTACTTGCCTGAGGTGCGTTGAAACTCGCAAGTTTGTCTGCATCGTTTTGTTGCCGTCCATGCGTGAACCCTTGTTCGTTTTGTAGCCATTGTCCTACCCTATTATTAGGTTCCTCTTGATCGCCATCCCTTGATGTTTCTTCGTCATCTTCCTCCTGCATGAAAAGTTCGAACTTCTTTTGAAGATACTCTTTATCCCCTTTGTTTCTGTAGCTGCCTTCGTTCTTCCAGTAACTTTAGTTCGACCTTGGTGCGTTTTAAACGCTGTGATTTAGTAAGGCTTTTTACTACAGAGGGCGATTTCAATTGATTTCCATCGTTGGGCAGAACCATTGTGGTACATTTTGCGCAACTCCAGCCTTCATTCGAAACGGCTGCGGTTACATTGACGCAGTTAAAGTGAAACCACGCATCACATTGATCGCAAGCCACCTTTTTATCCGTGTCGACGTTATTGCACATGGCGCAGCTTGTCAATTCCAGATCTTTCGATTTTGTACCTTCTTCTGACTTTTTCTACATTTTGTTGGCGAAATTGGCATATAATTTTGTAAAATTTTGTTATTGAACAAATACAAATGAATCCAAATTCTGTGAACAAACTTAAACTTTATACAGGTTGAGTTTAATTTGGTTACGTGAGTTAGGATGAGTTAAAATGAGTTACAAAATTAATGGATTGCCATTCCAGCCTAGTAGGGTCGCGACGGTTCAAACAATTCAAAAAGTATCCTTCAGATATCTGTCACTTGCTGTCAGTTGCTGTCGGTTAGTTCAGTTCGTTCAGTTTTTCGCAGACGTTGCCAACAATTTGTAGATCATTTTTATAACTGATGCTAATAAATATTATGTATGATATTATTTATGTTCTTATTGAAAATGTACTTATTGTTTTATTTTGATTTCGCTAAACATGCTTAATATCTGTTTTTGGGTTAGGTTTCATTATTTTTATTAATTATAACACCTTTCATATTGAATGGATGTCATTTGGACAGGAAAGATAGCATTTTTTAGCCATAACATATAACACTAAATATTTATTTTAATTATAATACGTGTAACTCGGAATATCAATTAATAATAAGTCTTTTCCAAATGTGCGACTTTTCAGCACGCGTTAGTCTCTTGTTTTTCTACATATATCATAAGTTACTATAAACATAAATGCCATCAAATTATTAATTTATTAGAATAAAGTCCTATGTAAACTTTCGATTACCACAAACTTGCGGAAACAATTTATATTAGATTTTCCGGGCTGACGAATTCACGAACAGGGGGCAATTTACGAGTGTTTGACAATAATGCAGGAAAAAATTGACAAATCAGTAGCCAATTTTGGAGAGGAAACGTAAAGATGTGTGAGTAATATGAGAAAAAGTTCGATGTTACGCAAATAATCTTCAGAAATTGGTATGAAAACACGTATATAACAGTCAAACGGCCAATTGACAAAGTGGAAATCAGCTGTTTGATCAGATGTTTGATCAGCTGTTCTGTTGACCATCTCCTTCCTATATTGTGTCTGACGGAAAGTAGGAGAAATCGATCAGCTCGTGTCTAAAGGAGAAACGTTCGTAAGGTGCACTCATATTTGACGTAGTAGGTTGACTGGAAATTTACTCAAAATGGCTAACCAAATTACAAATTATTCACACATGACTTATGCATTTGTAATGATCGTGTAAACATAGAACTGTACGATTTACAATACACTTTAATGGTGTTGCGTGCTTTCAAAACATTTAATACTACATAATTTTGACTTCTATGCCGGAATTTGTACCAAATATTAGATGTACTTAAGGTTTGTCCGTCCATATCTAGTTCTATTCAGTAAAAATAATTATTGTTGTTTTTCAGTGTAAAAATGTTATCTTAAATTTTTTTTCTTAAATCCTTTCTCATAAAACAAGACAATATGAGCCTAACTCTCACATAAATATATACATTAAATTAAACTTAAAGACTACGTGAGAGAACTCGTAGGGCCTTACAGACACTTCCAGACTGTTGCCTTTAAGACACTTCCAGTCGATTTCCATTTCTATAATTTTTGGCTGTCGTTTTGTGCTATTCGCAATTTATTAGAAACTATTATGGGCGAATTTGATTTTTGGAAGTAATCAGCTGATCGAAACATTTGAAAGTGTGCGTGAAATATGGCTTGGATTAAGATAGAATGTGTAGTTTTGTTATAAGATATAAGGATTTTTCCAGTTGAAGACGCGTGTACACTTATGATGGACTGTGCCCAAACCACTTAAGGTAGGCAATCGTCTTTAGCCTTCTTAGCCAAAGTAGTATATTTGGCAACTTGTTGTTTTTGTAGCGTATGTGAATACGTGAGAGCTATTGGAGTCAGCTGATTGCCTTCCCCACCTGAAACAGTGGTGGAATATCTTAGATATTCAAATAATACGTTAGAAGTTTAAATGTTTGAAACAAATCAAATTACCTAGGTATACAAATTATATTGTAATTGCGCATAGAATTTTATAGATGTAAGTAGAATGAATCTCGGAATATGGTGCAGTTATCTTTGAATTATACACAGACAGAAGAAAAGAAACTTTACATTTTGTTAGTGCAATTTATTAACATTGACTATATTATGCATGCGTGTAATATGTATATAATTTGTAGGTACGTTTAAATGCCCTGCAGCCTAATACGCTTTTCCTATTTATAATTTGACTTATATTTGGATAAGTCAATGTATGAGACACTTACGAACGATTTCCAATTTGATACTCTTCGTCTGTCGTTTTGTGCTATTCGCCATTTATTTGAAACTATAATGGGCGAATATTATTTTTTGGAATTAATCAGCTGATCGAAACACACTACTTGTAAAAGTATGCGTGAAATATGGCTTCTGAATAAGATAGAATGCGTGTTTCTTTTGGAATCTGTCCAATAATGTACATGACTGGGATCTATCGAGTGTCCTTCCTTAATGTTTTTTGCTAGACGAACACCGAGCCTAGCTGCTTCCAGCACCAGTCGCAGGATGGAAACCAAGTTGAGAGGGGTTACTCTTGTCTTGGCTGCAACGATACGCGTTTCTATAAGGTTAGCTTGACTTACCCTTATGTAGGCGACTGCTCCAAACGCATTTTCACTTGCATCAACGAAGACATGTAGCTGGATGCCATGAAGATAACATCTTAAAATCTGCACCTAATTTATGTTTATTAGATGACGTACCCACAGCTGCCACTTACGAAGATGTTCATCGGATATGCGGTCCTCCCAACCCACCTTGGACCACCAAATTTCTTGCATAAGGATTTTCAGAAAAACCATAAAATGAGCGATGAATCCAAGAGGGTCGTATATCGACATCAGTACACGTAATACTTCTCGCTTTGTTGGTCTGTAGTTTTCCGATAACTGTTCGCGAAGATGTGAGTTTGATGTCAGCGAAAATGTAATTGTATCTGACGATGTGCACCACCAACCCAATACCTTTTCCGCATCATTTTGTTGTTTAACAAGTAAATTAAGTCGAGTTCGAAATCGAATGGCGTATTTCAAATCCGCCTCGTCCATGAATATACTTCACATCTCTAGGCAACTGCACAGCTTCCTCTTCACAGTCAACACTTTCTAAAAAATCATTCACATAGTGGTTGTGTTAGCGGCCCTTCGGAATTTGAATGCATGGTCTTGAGCGTTTCGATTTTCAACAAATTGAGCGCAACTGGGTGACCACGTTGCTCCAAATGTTAACGCTTCCATCACGTAAGTGTTCGGCTGACTGTTCAATTGTGAACGCCATAGAAAGCGTTGAGAGTGCTGATCACAACTGTTTACGCGCACGTGGTGGAACATTTCTCGAATGTTTTCACATATTTCGATGCGGCGTTCTTGGAAGCAAAATAGTATATCAGTAAGTGGTGCAAGCTGGTCAGGTCCCTTCAGAAGAACGGAATGCAATGATGTACCATTAGCTTTTGCTGCGGCATCCCAAACTATTCTTAATTTGCCGGTTTTTATTTTTGTTGGTGACTACAAATATTAGTAAGTACTACTTCCGCGGATATTTTATCAGAAGTCAGCTTGCGGATGTATCCTCTGGCTTGGTAGTCTTCGAACAGTTGCTTCTCAGTGCGCGATTGATTTGGATCTCGTTCCAACCTCTTTTTAAGATATTTGTATCTTCGAAGCCCCATTGGAAAACTGTCATTGTGTAGTAGCTCGCCGTTTCTCCTTTCACACTCGCAGATGTGGAAACTGTGAAATTCATGGCTAATGACTGCTGCGCGTCTACTGTAGGTGTACTTTGGGCCATAGACCATCCATCCAAGATGCGTTTTAGATGCTACTGGAGCTGTCAAATGTCCTTCTCGCAGTTTTAAAGACGTGGCCAATTTAGTGTTGTCGAGTCCGATTAGCAAACGAGGAACTGCTTGGTGGTATGACGAAATCGGTATGCTTCAGAGATGAGGGTGCTCCAGAGCAAGTTCTGTGGCGTTCACACTTTGACTGGGAAGGCTGCTTCGTTTACTCCGGAAATGTCCACAGAAACTGTTCTTGATTCACTCTCTTCGCGGTGTTTCAACAATAGTCGCCTGTTAGCCCTTATTCGTCTGCTAGTGACTCTGCCATCATTGTTAGCGATGATCCATCATCAAGGAAGGCGATTGCTCGCACCATCTTGTTTCGGCTGAAGAGTTCTATTGGAACGTATCGAAACAATATTTCACTTTCATTGTAGCTATGTTTACTGCAACTTTTATATGTGTAAGGGTTGTTTAAAACTATCTCATTGTGACCGAGGTCAGTGGTATTGTTTTTGGAAGCTTGCTCGAAGATAATATTAAAATTGTGGAGTAGTGAATGGTGTTCCACATCCGTTTATGCCACAAGTCTATGCATTCACTTTCGGCATAAGTGGCGTTGCTTTATAGCTTCCCAACGCTTATTTCTACTTATCTTGAGAAATATTTTACACTCATCGACAGATTTGCAGTTGTTTTTGTAAATGGCACATAGCTTCCTTCTGTTGTTGTTTTCGCAGCGAGTTTCTGTGTGTACACGAACATGATGCTTTTCTTAAAAACGTTTGTAGTTCCTGTACTCGCTGAATACTAATGGTGAGTAAGTTACGTCGCTAATTGATTCTGCTACTTCAGATAACCACTCCTCAAACTGAGACAAATTTACAGAAGTAAGACTCTTTTGATGTACAGCCCACATTACTTTAAAATTTGTTGGCTGCACGTCAGTCAACTCTTGGAGCAACAGCTGGTTATTTAAGTGATCATATGATCCAGACGCCTTAATTGTTGTGCTAAGATTTTTTACTCATATGCAAACTCCACAATTTGTTCCAACTTGTCATTTCGAAGGGGTGGTATGTGTCGAATTTTTTGCAAAATGGTGTTAACTATTAACTCTGGGCGTCCAAACAATGTTCGCAATGTAGACATTGTTCTTAGCACCTTGGATGGCAGAAAAGGCCTATTTCTGACAACATTAAGAGCCTTACCTTTAAGACACTTCTTGAGGCGTATCAAATTGTCGTCGTTATTAAAACCACATACCTATGTGGTGCTCTTGTATGTGCTAAAGAATAATGCCCACTCATCAGGATCTTTAGTAAAGATAGAAAGCTTAGATGGGAGTGACTGACGAGCTGTTATTTAATGAGGGATCGGGCTCTGTATTTGCTTAGGCGTAGCGTTATTGTTGTTTGATTCATTAAAAAATTGCAGTTTGGAGGGGTGAGATACGAAAATTTTATTTTGTGACGGCCGAATTTTGGATGAAAGGGGTAGTTGCGTTGAAAAGTCTTGTTGATTACTTGCCTGAGGTGCGTTGAAACTCGCAAGTTTGTCTGCATCGTTTTGTTGCCGTCCATGCGTGAACCCTTGTTCGTTTTGTAGCCATTGTCCTACCCTATTATTAGGTTCCTCTTGATCGCCATCCCTTGATGTTTCTTCGTCATCTTCCTCCTGCATGAAAAGTTCGAACTTCTTTTGAAGATACTCTTCATCCCTTTGTTTCTGTAGCTGCCTTCGTTCTTCCAGTAACTTTGGTTCGATTTTGGTGCGTTTTAAACGCTGTGATTTAGTAAGGCTTTGTACTACAGAGGGCGATTTCAATTGATTTCCATCGTTGGGCAGAACCATTGTGGTACATTTTGCGCAACTCCAGCCTTCATTTGAAACGGCTGCGGTTACATTGACGCAGTTAAAGTGAAACCACGCATCACATTGATCGCAAGCCACCTTTTCATCCGTGTCGACGTTATTGCACATGGCGCAGGTTGTCAATTCCAGATCTTTCGATTTTGTACCTTCTTCTGACTTTTTCTACATTTTGTTGGCGAAATTGGCATATAATTTTGTAAAATTTTGTTATTCAACAAATACAAATGAATCCAAATTTTGTGAACAAACTTAAACTTTATACAGGTTGAGTTTAATTTGGTTACGTGAGTTAGGATGAGTTAAAATGAGTTACAAAATTAGTGGATTGCCATTCCAGCCTAGTAGGGTCGCGACGGTTCAAACAATTCAAAAAGTATCCTTCAGATATCTGTCACTTGCTGTCAGTTGCTGTCGGTTAGTTCAGTTCGTTCAGTTCTTCGCAGACGTTGCCAACAATTTGTAGATCATTTTTATAACTGATGCTAATAAATATTATGTATGATATTATTTATGTTCTTATTGAAAATGTACTTATTGTTTTATTTTGATTTCGCTAAACATGTTTAATATCTGTTTTTGGGTTAGGTTTCATTATTTTTATTAATTATAACACCTTTCATATTGAATGGATGTCATTTGGACAGGAAAGATAGCATTTTTTAGCCATAACATATAACACTAAATATTTATTTTAATTATAATACGTGAAACTCGGAATATCAATTAATAATAAGTCTTTTCCAAATGTGCGACTTTTCAGCACGCGTTACTCTCTTGCTTTTCTACATATATCATAAGTTACTATAAACATAAATGCCATCAAATTATTCATTTATTAGAATAAAGTCCTATGTAAACTTTCGATTACCACAAACTTGCGGAAACAATTTATATTAGATTTTCCGGGCTGACGAATTCACGAACAGTGGGCAATTTACGAGTGTTTGACAATAATGCAGGAAAAAATTGACAAATCAGTAGCCAATTTTGGAGAGGAAACGTAAAGATGTGTGAGTAATATGAGACAAAGTTCGATGTTACGCAAATAATCTTCAGAAATTGGTGTTTTTTCTATGAAAACACGTATATAACAGTCAAACGGCCAATTGACAAAGTGGAAATCAGCTGTTTGATCAGATGTTTGATCAGCTGTTCTGTTGACCATCTCCTTCCTTTATTGTGTCTGACGGAAAGTAGGAGAAATCGATCAGCTCGTGTCTAAAGGAGAGACGTTCGTAAGGTGCACACATATTTGACGTAGTAGGTTGACTGGAAATTTACTCAAAATGGCTAACCAAATTACAAATTATTCACACATGACTTATGCATTTGTAATGATCGTGTAAACATAGAACTGTACGATTTACAATACACTTTAATGGTGTTGAGTGCTTTTTAAACATTTAATACTACATAATTTTGACTTCTATGCCGGAATTTATACCAAATATTAGATGTACTTAAGGTTTGTCCGTCCATATCTAGTTCTATTCAGTAAAAATAATTATTGTTGTTTTTCAGTGTAAAAATGTTATCTTAAATTTTTTTTCTCAAATCCTTTCTCATAAAACAAGACAATATGAGCCTAACTCTCACATAAATATATACATTAAATTAAACTTAAAGACTACGTGAGAGAACTCGTAGGGCCTTACAGACACTTCCAGACTGTTGCCTTTAAGACACTTCCAGACGATATCCATTTCGATAATTTTTGGCTGTCGTTTTGTGCTATTCGCAATTTATTAGAAACTATTATGGGCGAATTTGATTTTTGGAAGTAATCAGCTGATCGAAACATATGAAAGTGTGCGTGAAATATGGCTTGGATTAAGATAGAATGTGTGGTTTTGTTATAAGATATAAGGATTTTTTCAGTTGAAGACGCGTGTATACTTATTATGGACTGTGCCCAAACCACTTAAGTTAGGCAATCGTCTTTAGCCTTCTTAGCCAAAGTAGTATTTTTGGCAACTTGTTGTTTTTGTAGCGTATGTGAATACGTGAGAGTTATTGGAGTCAGCTGATTGCCTTCCCCACCTGAAACAGTGGTGGAATATCTTAGATATTCAAATAATACGTTAGAAGTTTAAATGTTTGAAACAAAACAAATTACCTAGGTGTACAAATTATATTGTAATTGCGCATAGAATTTTATAGATATAAGTAGAATGAATCACGGAATATGGTGCAGTTATCTCTGAATTATACACAGACAGAAGAAAAGAAACTTTACATTTTGTTATTGCAATTTATTAACATTGACTATATTATGCATGCGTGCAATATGTATATAATTTGTAGGTACGTTTAAATGCCCTGCAGCCTAATACGCTTTTCCTATTTATAATTTGACGTATATTTGAATAAGTCAATGTATGAGACACTTACGAACGATTTCCAATTTGATACTCTTCGTCGGTCGTTTTGTGCTATTCGCCATTTATTTAAAACTATAATGGGCGAATATTATTTTTTGGAATTAATCAGCTGATCGAAACACACTACTTGTAAAAGTATGCGTGAAATATGGCTTCTGAATAAGATAGAATGCGTGTTTCTTTTGGAATCTGTCCAATAATGTACATGACTGGGATCTATCGAGTGTCCTTCCTTAATGTTTTTTGCTAGACGAACACCGAGCCTAGCTGCTTCCAGCACCAGTCGCGGGATGGAAACCAAGTTGAGAGGGGTTACTCTTGTCTTGGCTGCAACGATACGCGTTTCTATAAGGTTAGCTTGACTTACCCTTATGTAGGCGACTGCTCCAAGCGCATTTTCACTTGCATCAACGAAGACATGTAGCTGGATTGACTCGTGTTGACCAAACGTGATGCCATGAAGATAACATCTTAAAATCTGTACCTGATTTATGTTAATTAGATGACGTACCCACAGCTGCCACTTACGACGATGTTCATCGTATATGCGGTCCTTCCAACCCACCTTGGACCTCCAAATTTCTTGCATAAGGATTTTCAGAAAAACCATAAAATGAGCGATGAATCCAAGAGGGTCGTACATCGACATCAGTACACGTAATACTTCTCGCTTTGTTGGTCTGTAGTTTTCCGATAACTGTTCGCGAAGATGTGAGTTTGATGTCAGCGAAAATGTGTCTGACGATGTGCACCACCATAAACCCAATACCTTTTCCGCATCATTTTGTTGTTTACCAAGTAAATTAAGTCGAGTTCGAAATCGAATGGCGTACTTCGAATCCGCCTCGTTCATGAATATACTTCACGTCTCTAGCCAACAGCTTCCTCTTCACAGTCAATACTTTTTAAAAAGTCATCCACATAGTTGTTGTGGATAATGGAGTTAGCGGCCCTTCGGAATTTGCATGCATTGTCTTGAGCGTTTCGATTTTTAACAAATTGAGCGCAACTGGGTGACCACGTTACTCCAAATGTTAACACTTCCATCACGTAAGTGTTCGGCTGACTGTTCAATTGTGAACGCCATAGAAAGCGTTGAGAGTGCTGATCACAACTGTTTACGCGCACGTGGTGGAACATTTCTCGAATGTTTTCACATATTGCACATATTGTATATCAGTAAGTTGTGCAAGCTGGTCAGGTCCCTTCAGAAGAACGGAATGCAATGATCTACCATTAGCTTTGGCTGCGGCATCCCAAACTAATCTTAATTTGCCGGTTTTTATTTTTGTTGGTGACTACAAATATTAGTAAGTACTACTTCCGCGGATATTTTATCAGAAGTCAGCTTGCGGATGTATCCTCTGGCTTGGTAGTCTTCGAACAGTTGCTTCTCAGTGCGCGATTGATTTGGATCTCGTTCCAACGTCTTTTTAAGATATTTGTATCTTCGAAGCCCCATTGGAAAACTGTCATTGTGTAGTAGCTCGCCGTTTCTCCTTTCACACTCGCAGATGTGGAAACTGTGAAATTCATACCTAATGACTGCTGCGCGTCTACTGTAGGTGTACATTGGGCCATAGACCATCCATCCAAGATGCGTTTTAGATGCTACTGGAGCTGTCAAATGTCCTTCTCGCAGTTTTAAAGACGTGGCCAATTTAGTGTTGTCGAGTCCGATTAGCAAACGAGGAACTGCTTGGTGGTATGACGAAATCGGTATGCTTCAGAGATGAGGGTGCTCGAGAGCAAGTTCTGTGGCGTTCACACTTTGACTGGGAAGGCTTAAAGATTTCACCATACGTACGTTGGTCATGGTAAACTTTGGATGTGATTCGTCTACTCCGGAAATGTCCACAGAAACTGTTCTTGATTCACTCTCTTCGCGGTGTTTCAACAATAGTCGCCTGTTAGCCCTTATTCGTCTGCTAGTGACTCTTCCATCATTGTTAGCGATGATCCATCATCAACGAAGGCGATTGCTCGCACCATCTTGTTTCGGCTGAAGAGTTCTATTGGAACGTATCGAAACAAAATTTCACTTTCATTGTAGCTATGTTTACTGCAACTTTTATATGTGTAAGGTTTCTTTGAAACTATCTCATTGTGACCGAGGTCAGTGGTATTGTTTTTGGAAGCTTGCTCGAAGATAATATTAAAATTGTGGAGTAGTGAATGGTGTTCCACATCCGTTTATGCCACAAGTCTATGCATTCACTTTCGGCATAAGTGGCGTTGCTTTACAGCTTCCCAACGCTTATTTCTACTTATCTTGAGAAATATTTTACACTCATCGACAGATTCGCAGTTGTTTTTGTAAATGGCACATAGCTTCCTTCTGTTGTTGTTTTCGCAGCGAGTTTCTGTGTGTACACGAACATGATGCTTTCTTAAAAACGTTTGTAGTTCCTGTACTCGCTGAATACTAATGGTGAGTAAGTTACGTCGCTAATTGATTCTGCTACTTCAGATAACCACTCCTCAAACTGAGACAAATTTACAGAAGTAAGACTCTTTTGATGTACAGCCCACATTACTTTAAAATTTGTTGGCTGCACGTCAGTCAACTCTTGGAGCAACAGCTGGTTATTTAAGTGATCATATGATCCAGACGCCTTAATTGTTGTGCAAAGATTTTTTACTCATATGCAAACTCCACAATTTGTTCCAACTTGTCATTTCGAAGGGGTGGTATGTGTCGAATTTTTTGCAAAATGGTGTTAACTATTAACGCTGGGCGTCCAAACAATGTTCGCAATGTAGACATTGTTCTTAGCACCTTGGATGGCAGAAAAGGCCTATTTCTGACAACATTAAGAGCCTTACCTTTAAGACACTTCTTGAGGCGTATCAAATTGTCGTCGTTATTAAAACCACATACCTATGTGGTGCTCTTGTATGTGCTAAAGAATAATGCCCACTCATCAGGATCTTTAGTAAAGATAGAAAGCTTAGATGGGAGTGACTGACGAGCTGTTATTTAATGAGGGATCGGGCTCTGTATTTGCTTAGGCGTAGCGTTATTGTTGTTTGATTCATTAAAAAATTGCAGTTTGGAGGGGTGAGATACGAAAAATTTATTTTGTGACGGCCGAATTTTGGATGAAAGGGGTAGTTGCGTTGAAAAGTCTTGTTGATTACTTGCCTGAGGTGCGTTGAAACTCGCAAGTTTGTCTGCATCGTTTTGTTGCCGTCCATGCGTGAACCCTTGTTCGTTTTGTAGCCATTGTCCTACCCTATTATTAGGTTCCTCTTGATCGCCATCCCTTGATGTTTCTTCGTCATCTTCCTCGTGCATGAAAAGTTCGAACTTCTTTTGAAGATACTCTTCATCCCTTTGTTTCTGTAGCTGCCTTCGTTCTTCCAGTAACTTTAGTTCGACCTTGGTGCGTTTTAAACGCTGTGATTTAGTAAGGCTTTGTACTACAGAGGGCGATTTCAATTGATTTCCATCGTTGGGCAGAACCATTGTGGTACATTTTGCGCAACTCCAGCCTTCATTTGAAACGGCTGCGGTTACATTGACGCAGTTAAAGTGAAACCACGCATCACATTGATCGCAAGCCACCTTTTCATCCGTGTCGACGTTATTGCACACGGCGCAGCTTGTGAATTCCAGATCTTTGGATTTTATACCTTCTTCTGACTTTTTCGACATTTTGTTGGCGAAATTGGCATATAATTTTGTAAAATTTTGTTATTGAACAAATGCAAATGAATCCAAATTTTGTGAACAAGCTTAAACTTTATACAGGTTGAGTTTAATTTGATCACGTCAGTTAGGATGAGTTAAGATGAGTTACAAAATTAGTGGATTGCCATTCCAGCCTAGGAGGGTCGCGACGGTTCAAACAATTCAAAAAGTATCCTTCAGATATCTGTCACTTGCTGTCAGTTGCTGTCGGTTAGTTCAGTTCGTTCAGTTCTTCGCAGACGTTGCCAACAATTTGTAGATCATTTTTATAACTGATGCTAATAAATATTATGTATGATATTATTTATGTTCTTATTGAAAATGTACTTATTGTTTTATTTTGATTTCGCTAAACATGTTTAATATCTGTTTTTGGGTTAGGTTTCATTATTTTTATTAATTATAACACCTTTCATATTGAATGGATGTCATTTAAACAGCAAAGATAGCATTTCTTAGCCATAACATATAACACTAAATATTTATTTTAATTATAATACGTGTAACTCGGAATATCAATTAATAATAAGTCTTTTCCAAATGTGCGACTTTTCAGCACGCGTTACTCTCTTGTTTTTCTACATATATCATAAGTTACTATAAAGATAAATGCCATCAAATTATTTATTTATTAGAATAAAGTCCTATGTAAACTTTCGATTACCACAAACTTGCGGAAACAATTTATATTAGATTTTCCGGGCTGACGAATTCACGAACAGTGGGCAATTTACGAGTGTTTGACAATAATGCAGGAAAAAATTGACAAATCAGTAGCCAATTTTGGAGAGGAAACGTAAAGATGTGTGAGTAATATGAGACAAAGTTCGATGTTACGCAAATAATCTTCAGAAATTGGTGTTTTTTCTATGAAAACACGTATGTAACAGTCAATACGATTTACAATACACTTTAATGGTGTTGAGTGCTTTCAAAACATTTAATACTACATAATTTTGACTTCTATGCCGGAATTTGTACCAAATATTAGATGTACTTAAGGTTTGTCCGTCCATATCTAGTTCTATTCAGTAAAATTAATTATTGTTGTTTTTCAGTGTAAAAATGTTATCTTAAATTTTTTTTCTTAAATCCTTTTTCATAAAACAAGACAATATGAGCCTAACTCTCACATAAATATATACATTAAATTAAACTTTGTAATTCCCTGCTTTCGCATATGATGATATATATGCCTTGAATAATGGTAAACATACATACAATTATAACAGTCATAACTCATTTGAAAATCCGATTAAAATTTAATATATATAACAGAACAATCATCCGACTATTTGATAACAGCCGCATGAAGACTATGTGAGAGAGGCCTTACAGATACTTCCAGACTGTTGCCTTTAAGACACTTCCAGACGAACTCCATTTCGATGCTTTTTGGCTGTCGTTTTGTGCTATTCGCAATTTATTTGAAACTATTATGGGCGAATTTGATTTTTAGAAGTAATCAGCTGATCGAAACATTTGAAAGTGTGCGTGATATATGGCTTGGATTAAGACAGAATGTGTGGTTTTGTTATAAGATATAAGGATTTTTCCAGTTGAAGACGCGTGTATACTTATGATGGACTGTGCCCAAACCACCTAAGGTAGGCAATCGTCTTTAGCCTTCTTAGCCAAAGTAGTATTTTTGGCAACTTGTTGTTTTATTAGCGTATGTCAATACGTGAAAGCTGTTGGAGTCAGCTGATTGCCTTCCCCACCTGAAACAGTGGTGGAATATCTCAGATATTCAAATAATACGTTAGAAGTTTAAATGTTTGAAACAAAACAAATTACCTAGGTGTACAAATTATATTGTAATTGCGCATAGAATTTTATAGATATAAGTAGAATGAATCGCGGAATATGGTGCAGTTATCTCTGAATTATACACAGACAGAGGAAAAGAAATTTTACATTTTGTTATTGCAATTTATTAACATTGACTATATTATGCATGCGTGTAATATGTATATAATTTGTAGGTACGTTTAAATGCCCTGCAGCCTAATACGCTTTTCCTATTTATAATTTGACTTATATTTGGATAAGTCAGTGTATGAGACACTTACGAACGATTTCCAATTTGATACTCTTCGTCTGTCGTTTTGTGCTATTCGCCATTTATTTGAAACTATAATGGGCGAATATTATTTTTTGGAATTAATCAGCTGATCGAAACACACTACTTGTAAAAGTATGCGTGAAATATGGCTTCTGAATAAGATAGAATGCGTGTTTCTTTTGGAATCTGTCCAATAATGTACATGACTGGGATCTATCGAGTGTCCTTCCTTAATGTTTTTTGCTAGACGAACACCGAGCCTAGCTGCTTCCAGCACCAGTCGCGGGATGGAAACCAAGTTGAGAGGGGTTACTCTTGTCTTGGCTGCAACGATACGCGTTTCTATAAGGTTAGCTTGACTTACCCTTATGTAGGCGACTGCTCCAAGCGCATTTTAACGTGCATCAACGAAAACGTGTAGCTGGATTGACTCGTGTTGACCAAACCGGATGCCATGAAGATAACATCTTAAAATCTGCACCTAATTTATGTTAATTAGATGACGTACCCACAGCTGCCACTTACGAAGATGTTCATCGGATATGCGGTCCTCCCAACCCACCTTGGACCACCAAATTTCTTGCATAAGGATTTTCAGAAAAACCATAAAATGAGCGATGAATCCAAGAGGGTCGTATGTCGACATCAGTACACGTAATACTTCTCGCTTTGTTGGTCTGTAGTTTTCCGATAACTGTTCGCGAAGATGTGAGTTTGATGTCAGCGAAAATGTAATTGTATCTGACGATGTGCACCACCATAAACCCAATACCTTTTCCGCATCATTTTGTTGTTTACCAAGTAAATTAAGTCGAGTTCGAAATCGAATGGCGTATTTCGAATCCGCTTCGTCCATGAATATACTTCACGTCTCTAGCCAACTGCACAGCTTCCTCTTCACAGTCAACACTTTCTAAAAAAGCATTCACATAGTGGTTGTGTTGCGGCCCTTAGGAATTTGGGTGCATGGTCTTGAGCGTTTCGATTTTTAACAAATTGAGCGCAACTGGGTGACCACGTTGCTCCAAATGTTAACGCTTCCATCACGTAAGTGTTCGGCTGACTGTTCAATTGTGAACGCCCTAGAAAGCGTTGAGAGTGCTGATCACAACTGTTTGCGCACACGTGGTGGAACATTTCTCGAATGCTTTCACATATTGCGATGCGGCGTTCTTGGAAGCAAAATAGTATATCAGTAAGTGGTGCAAGCTGGTCAGGTCCCTTCAGAAGAACGGAATGCAATGATGTACCATTAGCTTTGGCTGCGGCATCCCAAACTATTCTTAATTTGCCGGTTTTTATTTTTGTTGGTGACTACAAATATTTGTAAGTACTACTTCCGCGGATATTTTATCAGAAGTCAGCTTGCGGATGTATCCTCTGGCTTGGTAGTCTTCGAACAGTTGCTTCTCAGTGCGCGATTGATTTGGATCTCGTTCCAACCTCTTTTTAAGATATTTGTATCTTCGAAGCCCCATTGGAGAACTGTCATTGTGTAGTAGCTCGCCGTTTCTCCTTTCATACTCGCAGATGTGGAAACTGTGAAATTCATGGCTAATGACTGCTGCGCGTCTACTGTAGGTGTACTTTGGGCCATAGACCATCCATCCAAGATGCGGTTTAGATGCTACTGGAGCTGTCAAATGTCCTTCTCGCAGTTTTAAAGACGTGGCCAATTTAGTGTCGTCGAGTCCGATTACCAAACTAGGAACTGCTTGGTTGTATGACGAAATCGGTATGCTTCAGAGATGAGGGTACTGGAGAGCAAGTTCTGTGGCGTTCACACTTTGACTGGGAAGGCTTAAAGATTTCACCATACGTACGGTGGTCATGGTAAACCTTGGATGTGCTTCGTCTACTCCTCAAATGTCCACAGAAACTGTTCTTGATTCACTCTCTTCGCGGTGTTTCAACAATAGTCGCCTGTTAGCCCTTATTCGTCTGCTAGTGACTCTTCCATCATTGTTAGCGATGATCCATCATCAAGGAAGGTGATTGCTCGCACCATCTTGTTTCGGCTGAAGAGTTCTATTGGAACGTATCGAAACAAAATTTCACTTTCATTGTAGCTATGTTTACTGACACTTTTATATGTGTAAGGTTTGTTTGAAACTATCTCATTGTGACCGAGGTCAGTGGTATTGTTTTTGGAAGCTTGCTCGAAGATAATATTAAAATTGTGGAGTAGTGAATGGTGTTCCACATCCGTTTATGCCACAAGCCTATGCATTCACATTCGGCATAAGTGGCGTTGCCTTACAGCTTCCCAACGCTTATTTCTACTTATCTTGAGAAATATTTTACACTCATCGACAGATTCGCAGTTGTTTTTGTAAATGGCACATAGCTTCCTTTTGTTGTTGTTTTCGCAGCGAGTTTCTGTTTGTACACGAACATGATGCTTTTCTTAAAAACGTTTGTAGTTCCTGTACTCGCTGAATACTAATGGTGAGTAAGTTACGTCGCTAATTGATTCTGCTGCTTCAGATAACCTCTCCTCAAACTGAGACAAATTTACAGAAGTAATACTCTTTTGATGTACAGCCCACATTACTTTAAAATTTGTTGGCTGCACGTCAGTCAACTCTTGGAGCAACAGCTGGTTATTTAAGTGATCATATGATCCAGACGCCTTAATTGTTGTGTCTCAGTCGTTGGCAGACCTCCATACCATACAGACGTGCACCGACTCCGGAAAATCCACGGAACGTTGTTACCGATTATCAATAAGATACCGCGAATCGAAGGGTCCCGGGTTCAAATACCGCGGGTACCAAAAGAAAAAGTATTTTTTTTTTCTATAAGTTAGAGACACTAAGTGTGAGTAAAATAAACTAATGGAGAGTGACGTGCGACCCGAGCTCAGCAAATCGGGTGACTTTAAGACACCGTTGGCTGGTGGGACATCAGGTCAGCAAACGAGTGACGATAGCGAGCATGCCGCTAGCCCAGCAAGCAGTAGAAGCGGTATGAAGAAGAGGAGGAAGACGATGCAACCGCAGCCGAATCCACGCCGAACTAAAATAACGTCGGATGAGGATGCGGTGGCTTTCAGCAAAGGAAGGGGAGTGTAAAAAAAAACATCGCCCCAGAGAAGTGCAGCTGTAGTAAACAGCGAAATGGAAGCGCTCCAATGTGAGTCGGAGGGCAATGAGTGCCGATACTCATATAAAGGGAGTGACAACTCCTTTCGGGTAATGGCCACTTCCGACGCAGATGATGAGGCGGAAGAAATTAGGGAGGAGGAACAAAAACTCCGCCATTTGAAAGAAGAGCAGGCAAAACTCGAGGCCTACATATCAAAGCTTCGAGCTCAATCAGATGCCCGAAAAGCTGCTGAAAAAGCCAAAAAGAACGAGCAGCAGAAAAAAGAATTAGAAGAGCTGCAGCAAAAAAGACAGCAGCTGAGGGCACAGAGGCAGAAGCACCAGCAGGAAAACGAACCACTGCCCTCAACCTCCAAGGTGGCACAACGCCTGCAGCAGCTACAGCATCAACAAAAACAACAACAGCAAAGTACGGCCAGGAGGACTACCAAGACATCCAAGGTGGCGCAACAACTGCAACAACAAAAACAACATCAGCAACAGCAGCACCAACAAAAGAAGAGCCAACAGCAGCAGCATCAGCAGCAGCACCAACAACAGCAGCAACAGCAGAACCCCAAAGCTAATAAGCGAAGCCCCCCCATTAATGTGTTCGGCATGGAGATATCAAAACTTAAAGAACTATGTGAGTTGGCCCTAGCGATAAACACTTATTACATTAAATATAAGACTCCCCTTAGTCAAACGGTCCAATGCTTATCAAAGGACTCGTATGACATTTTGCTAGAGAAGTTGGTGGCATCAAATGCCGAATTCTGGACATACCCCCCTAGAGGAGAGAGGCCACAGACACTCCTCCACAAGGGTATAGATCCCTCAACTGACCCAAAAGAGGTCCTCGAAGAGCTGCGCCAAGTCGAGAGCGACGAGGTCCACTTCGTAGGGGTCAAGCCATTCACCACTGCGGGTGGAAAATGGAAAAAGAAGGCACTTCCCTTCTTTTTAGTTCAAGTCACCTATAACACTAAAGTCGATAGCCTACGGAAAATTCGTTACGTAGGTGGTCTAAGTGTTGTATGGGAGAAATTATACAGATCCAATTACGTACTTCAATGTGCGAATTGTAGAAGGCTGGGGCACGTGGCGGCGAACTGCCATATGGAGTTCCGCTGTGCACGTTGTACATTCAGTCACAACAAAGGGGAATGCCCTTTAGGCGTGGATGAAGTCGAGGATAAGTCTCTCCTCAAATGCGTACTATGCGAAGGAAATGGGCACCCCGCAACTTATCGGGGATGTCCAAGATCCAAAGAACTCCAGCAGAGAATGAAGGTGGTAAGGAACACAATGAAGGTAGAAGCCAGGCCAGAGGCCCGTGCTTTGGCTATCACTGTTACGCGGAACATCTCCCACGCCCAAGTGGGGTCAGGCAGTGGATCAGCACAACAGACAGCGCCGAAGATGGCCCCAGTCCCAGTGACCAGGCTACCAGAGGCAGTACCCTCAATAAGGGATGTTATGTCCACCATCTAGTCGATGCAAGCACAAATGCTCACTTTGCAGAAACAAATGGTCGACTTACACACCAGCTTCCTTGCGCAGTCGGCTCGAGTAGATTTCCTCTACTCGCAGCTGCCTGCGAACCAACGCGAGCAGATATAATGGGCTCACGCGAGGCTAGAACACTTAAGATCCTAGCAGTGAATGTAAATTCGCTGATTAGGATCGAACGAAAACTAACGCTTTCCAATTTGCTGCAAACCCATAATCCTGATGTAC
The DNA here is from genome assembly GCA_955652365.1 of Eristalinus aeneus. NCBI lineage: Eukaryota > Metazoa > Arthropoda > Insecta > Diptera > Syrphidae > Eristalinus > Eristalinus aeneus. Next base: position 12,995,592 of record OY019132.1, on the reverse strand, counting down.
TGATGGCTAGCGAAACCAAGCTAAACCAGACGCCCAATCTCAGGTATAAAAACTACCACGTTATTAAAAGAGACCGACCCCAATCCACTCGAGGTGGAAGGGTGGCTCTCCTGATTAGAAAAAACATAAATCACATACACAACATAAGTTGTGTATAGCAATGAAGTACGAAGATGTGGTGTGCTGGAGGCAGCCATCGCGCGCATCCCTCTCGAAGGTGGAAAGAGGTTGTTTGTGATTGCTGCAGCTGATGCTTAAAACTCTAATTTCCTTTCTGAGCTCGAAGCTCTTTTCACAAGCCTTCGTTTAAGCTTGGAAGAAAACTATTATATTCTAGCCGGAGATTTGAACGCTAAGCACGATGAATGGGGTAACAGTGCCCCAAATGAAAGAGGAAACGCTCTCGTAGGTTGGATGGATCAAAACAATATCGAGTTCAGGCTAGATTTGCTTGCAACCGATAGACCATCTTTTCCCAGAAGCGGGTCTTATCTCGACGTGATGCTTTTGGACAGACGACTAACGGTACTTAACGTGGAAAGACACATAAGAAACTGTTTAACTACGGTCGAATACGATAGTGACCACTGTGGTCTCGTCGCGGTTATACAGCTTCCGAATGAGCTGGAGGAACTGGAGGAATATGTCCAATCGTATCCTTATAAATATAATAAGGCGCGTTGGCCACGTTTCACCAGAGCCCTTGCCAGAGAAATAAGTTCGAGTGCGATCAATCCTCCTACGAACAGAAACCTTACGAACGAAGAGGTTGACGGGTACCTCAGACGAATGGACGACGCCATTAAACGTACACTGGGCGGGACTATCCCAAAAGTGGTACAAACCGACGATGGCGACATCTATCGGAATGCTACCATCGATGCACTTCACGTGCAAAAGAGTAGCCTCCTGTCAAGGTTAAAACTCCTATACAGGCAGTTTCCCGATCCTCAAAATCCGGAGATCCGTTCGCTGAAGTCGCAGATCAAAGTACTCCAGCAGTCGATCCGCCAAAATTACAGTATAGCTGTTAGCTTGCACTGGGGCAATGAGATTCGGGCTTTAAGATCCAATAACCCGAGCATGTTTCCGCAAGTAAATAAAATTTTCCGAAGGAAAGATCATAACGACATTCAAAGCGTTCGACTGGACAGAACAACAGACAACGCAAGCCTACTGACGTCAGTTGGCATCGATCCAGATGAGGCTGTGCTTGACAACAACTTCTTCGTAGTTGAGGATCCCCAGGAAAAGGTCAAAGCAATTGGTGCTGTGTTCCAGAAAGTGTACACGGTCAACGAGTCGCTTCGTCCGAACCACGACCTGGAACACTTAGCCTCGCTTAACCACGTTAATCTACGGAATGATATAAGTCAATGGCGATCCGAGAATCCTGGCTTCATCAGATTCAATGACGATTTACTGGCAAACAATGTCATCGCCGATGACGGAAGTAATTCCATCTTAATTTCGAGAGATAAACTCCAGGGTATCTTCAACTCAGTAAAGAAGAAGAAGTCAGTGGGAATTGATGGAATACCAAACATTGTTCTGCGCCATCTCCCCTATGAGGCGGTGGATGTGTACACAACCTTGTTTAACAATGCGTTGAGTAATGCATATTACCCAGCACATTGGGAAAAAGCAGTGGTACAACCCATCCCGAAACGGGACAAAGATACCTCCATTCCGACAAATCTTCGGTCGATAAGTCTTCTTCCGTGCATAAGCAAAGTCTTTGAGAAAATAGTCATCAAGGCTCTGAAAGAGTGGGTCGAGCAAAAACAAATTATTCCGGAAAACCAATTCGGCTTTAGGGCGGGGCACGACACAATTCATGCCGCGTCCAAATTGGTTTCCGACATACAATGGAACAGAAACAAGACACAGTGCACAGGTGCCTGCTTGATTGACATGGAAAAGGCGTTCGACACCGTATGGTTAGAAGGACTCTTCCTCAAGTTGGTCAGGCTTGGCATGAACAAAACGTTGCTATATATGATCTATGACATGATAACAGGCAGGAAGTTCGTTGTTGAAAATGGCAACGTAACTTCCTCCACTGTTTTTCACATAAAAAATGGGTTGCAACAAGGGGCGGTTGGTTCGCCGATTCTATTCACGATATTCACTAGTGACCTTATAGGTTCCATGCCAAACTTAATTGCGTTTGCCGATGATCTAATCGCGTACAGATCAGGTGCAAAGATTGAGGTCATAAATGGCCTGCTGCAACGTGATTTCGACTTGATTCAACAATATTGCGACGACTGGAAGTTGAAAATCAACTACCGGAAGTGTGAAACTATTCTTTTCAGAACCCCGTTGTACAGAGCATCAAGGGACACGAAAAGAAATTGGCGAAAGTTCAGCATATTGGACCCACAGGGGCAGCTATTAACTATTAAAAGTGTGGTTAGATATCTTGGCATTTGGTTGGACCAGTTCCTATATGGTGGTATCCATGCAGCAACAGTTTTGACCAGCGCTAAGAAAGCCTTCGCTATGGCAAGGGAGCTGTTTTACAGCAGCCAACTTGATACCAGAGTGAAGGTGATCTGCTACATGGCCCTAATACGGCCAATTATGGTGTATGGTTGTCCTGTGTGGTTCAACGTGACTCCTTCCCAGATGGAAAAGATGAGGGTGTTCGAGAGACAGTGTCTTCGGGCCTGTCTCTGTTTATATCGTACACCCGAATCCCAGTACAAAAAATTCTATCCCAACGAGGTCTTGTACAATGAGGCAAACCTGATCAGAATAGATAATTTTATTATTAAATTGATTCGTAGTCACATAGCTCGAGCCATGACCTCAACCAACAGTCTGATCTTTGGGGCTTACTACCCTTATGAAATGTACCATGAGAAGATGCGTCTTAACGGCTTTATCCCACCTGAGGCGTTCCTCTATTTCAACACGAAAGGCCTGATACAAGATAGGGAAGGCTGCCCTATCATCTTCCATGTCGCACGCCGAACAGTGGAAAGGCGACTTCAATACGAGCCGGACGTCGCTCGCAGCCACGAAGGCCTCTTACGGTTCAGTAGAGCGATCTTTGCCCGCGATAGAGCAGTCTCTGACAAAGAACGGCTTTTCTTCTGGTGGCTGCATCAGAATCAGCCTTCGATGCCGTCAACTTCTCACACAGGACCAGGATAGTTGACTCATTAGGGCCAACTTAAATAGTTTAAGGTAGCTATAAGGTAGATTAGGAAAAAAAAATGGGTGCACCACGGAGTATTCGATATATATGTCAAGCATATAAAGAGCATCTACTCCCTGGTAAACGCGTCCGTATTGCTTACAGATATAGTTGTAAGATATTTGTAAATATGTTTAAGTTTGATTTAGGATAAGTAAGTTAAGTTAGCAAGTAAGATAAAAACAATGACTAAGGAACGTCCAAGTTTGTTTTTAATTTTCTTGGGCAACAAAAACAAAACCACTAGACTTAAGATTTAATAAGAATACAAAAGATGTCGAAAGGCAGAAAAATTAACATAGATTAGCTTAGAGTACTTGTTTAGAGTAAGTAAGTTAGATATAAGATTGATATTTCAGATTAAACATTTAAGCTAGTTTTAAGCATTTTGTCTAGCAACTAAGGTAACGAATCCTTAATTGTTGTGCAAAGATTTTTTACTCATATGCAAACTCCACAATTTGTCCCAAATTGTCATTTCGAAGGGGTGGTATGTGTCGAATTTTTTGCAAAATGGTATTAACTATTAACTCTGGGCGTCCAAACAATGTTCGCAATGTAGACATTATTCTTAGCACGTTGGATGGCAGAAAAGGCCTATTTCTGACAACATTAAGAGCCTTACCTTTAAGACACTTCTTGAGGCGTATCAAATTGTCGTCGTTATTAAAACCACATACCTATGTGGTGCTCTTGTATGTGCTAAAGAATAATGCCCACTCATCAGGATCTTTAGTAATGATAGAAAGCTTAGATTGGAGTGACTTACGAGCTGTTATTTAATGAGGGATCGGGCTCTGTATTTGCTTAGGCATAGTGTTATTGTTGTTTGATTCATTAAAAAATTGCAGTTTGGAGGGGTGAGATACGAAAAATTTATTTTGTGACAGCCGAATTTTGGAGGAAAGGGGTAGTTGCGTTGAAAAGTCTTGTTGATTACTTGCCTGAGGGGCGTTGAAATTCGCAAGTTTGTCTGCATCGTTTTGTTGCCGTCCATGCGTGAACCCTTGTTCGTTTTGTAGCCATTGTCCTACCCGATTATTAGGTTCCTCTTGATCGCCATCCCTTGATGTTTCTTCGTCATCTTCCTCCTGCATGAAAAGTTCGAACTTCTTTTGGAGATACTCTTCATCCCTTTTTTTCTGTAGCTGCCTTCGTTCTTCCAGTAACTTTAGTTCGACCTTGGTGCGTTTTAAACGCTGTGATTTAGTAAGGCTTTGTACTACAGAGGGCGATTTCAATTGATTTCCATTGTTGGGCAGAACCATTGTGGTACATTTTGCGCAACTCCAGCCTTCATTTGAAACGGCTGCGGTTACATTGACGCAGTTAAAGTGAAACCACGCATCATATTGATCGCAAGCCACCTTTTTATCCGTGTTGACGTTATTGCACATGGCGCAGCTTGTCAATTCCAGATCTTTTGATTTTGTACCTTCTTCTGACTTTTTCGACATTTTGTTGGCGAAATTGGCATATATTTTTGTGAAATTTTGTTATTGAACAAATACAAATGAATCCAAATTTTGTGAACAAACTCAATCTTTATACAGGTTGAGTTTAATTTGGTTACGTGAGTTAGGATGAGTTAAGATGAGTTACAAAATTAGTGGATTGCCATTCCAGCCTAGGAGGGTCGCGACGGTTCAAACAATTCAAAAAGTATCCTTCAGATATCTGTCACTTGCTGTCAGTTGCTGTCGGTTAGTTCAGCTCGTTCAGTTCTTCGCAGACGTTGCCAACAATTTGTAGATCATTTTTATAACTGATGCTAATAAATATTATGTATGATATTATTTATGTTCTTATTGAAAATGTACTTATTGTTTTATTTTGATTTCGCTAAACATGTTTAATATCTGTTTTTGGGTTAGGTTTCATTATTTTTATTAATTATAATACCTTTCATATTGAATGGATGTCATTTGGACAGGAAAGATAGCATTTTTTAGCCATAACATATAACACTAAATATTTATTTTAATTATAATACGTGTAACTCGGAATATCAATGAATAATAAGTCTTTTACAAATGTGCGACTTTTCAGCACGCGTTACTCTCTTGTTTTTCTACATATATCATAAGTTACTATAAACATAAATGCCATCAAATTATTCATTTTTTTTTTTTTTTTTAATGTATTTTTCTTTATTGAACCATATTTTTAAAATGTTATAGCTATTGAAAATACTTAAAATATCTTATTGATTAGCTTAAATTTAACATGCATTTAACATTTTTCTAAATTTTTTTTTTTTTTTTGTTGATTACTTGGATTAATGTTTTTATCTTTGAAAAGACAATTAGTTAGTTAATTGGCAGGAAAAGGTTCTTAAAACCTGCTGATTAAATTTATATAAGCTTAATCTAACTTAAACTACCTTAATCTAACTTACTCTATTTATAAACAATTTGAATGAGCTAGAAGCTTAGTTCGCGCTCTATATATTGCGTATTATTATATTTAAATGAGTTGTTCCTCATCCTGACGTTGTGGTAGGTGATGTTGTTCTGCCTGTCCAATAATTCCCCTGCATGGAATAAGTGTTTGATGTGGTTAGTACTCAGGAAGTAGTCCGTAGGATCAGCTGCTGTTGCCGCTAATTCAGCTATGATGTTGTTGGGGATGTTGGGAAGGTTCTTGATGAAGTTAATGGAGAGCTGGAGGATTCGTCTATCAACCCGATCTATTCCCGTTTGTCTGTACACTGTTGAAGACTTGATGAACTTCATGGAGTTTGGCTGCCTGTGCAGATTGCTGACGAATCTGAAGCACTTTCTCTCGAATATCCGAAGTTTTTCCATTTGGGCCGGTGGTAAATGGAACCAAATCGGGCATGCATACGTTAGTGATGGTCTGATGATTTGTTTGTAAATGATTTGCTTGATCCTTTTGGACAGTGCGTTGGGTCTCCACATGATCTTCCGGCAGTGGTTGAGTTGTATTTTGGCAATTGAAATGCGGTTTTCGATATGTTTGCCAAACGAAAAATCCCTGTTGAATGTTACGCCGAGGTATCTCATTGCTGTGACGGGCTTAATTTTTTCATTCTTGATTTTGATCCGTATTTTGTTGTGATTCCTCAACGTATTTCTGGAACACAGGTTGGTGGGACCTTTGATGACCAGTACTTGGGTTTTCCTTTCGTTGAGCCGGATCTTCCACCTATCGAAGTAGTCCATGAGCGATGAAAGATACCTGTTGAGCAGCCTAGTACTGAGGACTATGAACGGAGTGTGAGCATAGACCAGGGTGTCGTCCGCGTAATTAATGATATTCACTCCCGGGCTTGATGGTTGAGGGATATCGGCTGTAAAGATAATATATAATATTGGGCCCAGGATTGAACCTTGGGGGACGCCAGCGGTTATAGGGAAATTATTCATTTATTAGGAAACAATTTATATTAGATTTTCCGGGCTGACGAATTCACAAACAGGGGGCAATTTACGAGTGTTTGACAATAATGCAGGAAAAAATTGACAAATCAGTAGCCAATTTTGGAGAGGAAACGTAAAGATGTGTGAGTGATATGAGACAAAGTTCGATGTTACGCAAATAATCTTCAGAAATTGGTGTTTTTTCTATGAAAACACGTATATAACAGTCAAACGGCCAATTGACAAGGTGGAAATCAGCTGTTTGATCAGCTGTTTGATCAGCTGTTCTGTTGACCATCTCCTTCCTTTATTGTGTCTGACGGAAAGTAGGAGAAATCGATCAGCTCGTGTCTCAAGGAGAAACGTTCGTAAGGTGCACTCACATTTGACGTAGTAGGTTGACTGGAAATTTATTCAAAATGGCTACCCAAACTACAAATTATTCACACATGACTTATGCATTTGTAATGATCGCGTAAACATAGAACTGTACGATTTACAATACACTTTAATGGTGTTGAGTGCTTTCAAAACATTTAATACTACATAATTTTGTCTTCTATGCCGGAATTTGTACCAAATATTAGATGTACTTAAGGTTTGTCCGTCCATATCTAGTTCTATTCAGTAAAAATAATTATTGTTGTGTTTCAGTGTAAAAATGTTAGCTTAAATTTTTTTTCTTAAATCCTTTCTCATAAAACAAGACATTATGAGCCTAACTCTCACATAAATACATACATTAAATTAAACTTTGTAATTCACTGCTTCCGCATATGATGATATATATGGCTTGAATAATGGTAAACATACATACAATTATAACAGTCATAACTCATTTGAAAATCCGATTAAAATTTAATATATATAACAGAACAATCATCCGACTATTTGATAACAGCCGCATGAAGACTACGTGAGAGAACTCGTAGGTCCTTACAGACCCTTCCAGACTGTTGCCATTAAGACACTTCCAGGCGATTTCCATTTCGATACTTTTTGGCTGTCGTTTTGTGCTATTCGCAATTTATTTGAAACTATTATGGGCGAATTTGATTTTTGGAAGTAATCAGCTGATCGAAACTTTTGAAAGTGTGCGTGAAATATGGTTTGGATTAAAATAGAATGTGTGGTTTCGTTATAAGATATAAGGATTTTTCCAGTTGAAGATGCATGTATACTTATGATGGTTTGTGCCACAAACCACCTAAAGTAGGCAATCGTCTTTAGCCTTCTTAGGCAAAGTAGTATTTTTAGCAACTTGTTGTTATTGTAGCGTATGTGATTACGTGAAAGCTGTTGGAGTCAGCTGATTGCCTACCCCACCTGAAACAGTGGTGGAATATCTTAGATAGGTAGATATTCAAATAATACGTTGGAAGTTTAAATGTTTGAAACAAAACAAATTACCTAGGTATACAAATTATATTGTAATTGCGCATAGAATTTTATAGATATAAGTAGAATGAATCACGGAATATAGTGCAGTTATCTCTGAATCATACACAGATAGAAGAAAAGAAACTTTACATTTTGTTATTGCAATTTAGTAACATTGACTGTATTATGCATGCGTGTAATATGTATATAATTTGTAGGTACGTTTAAATGCCCAGCAGCCTAATACGCTTTTCCTATTTATAATTTGACTTATATTTGGATTAGTCAATGTATGAGACACTTACGAACGATTTCCAATTTGATACTCTTCGTCTGTCGTTTTGTGCTATTCGCCATTTATTTGAAACTATAATGGGCGAATATTATTTTTTGGAACTAATCAGCTGATCGAAACACACTACCTGTAAAAGTATGCGTGAAATATGACTTCTGAATTAGATAGAATGCGTGTTTTTTTTGGAATCTGTCCAATAATGTATATGACTGGGATCTATCGAGTGTCCTTCCTTAATGTTTTTTGCTAGACGAACACCGAGCCTAGCTGCTTCCAGCGCCAGTCGCGGGATGGAAACCAAGTTGAGAGGGGTTACTCTTCTCTTGGCTACAACGACACGCGTTTCTATAAGGTTAGCTTGACTTACCCTTATGTAGGCGACTGCTCCAAGCGCATTTTCACTTGCATCAACGAAGACATGTAGCTGGATTGACTCGTGTTGACCAAACGTGATGCCATGAAGATAACATCTTAAAATCTGCACCTAATTTATGTTAATTAGATGACGTACCCACAGCTGCCACTTACGAAGATGTTCATCGGATGTGCGGTCCTCCCAACCCACCTTGGACCTCCAAATTTCTTGCATAAAGATTTTCAGAAAAACCATAAAATGAGCGATGAATCCAAGAGGGTCGTATATCGACATCAGTACACGTAATACTTCTCGCTTTGTTGGTCTGTAGTTTTCCGACAACTGTTCGCGAAGATGTGAGTTTGATGTTAGCGAAAATGTAATTGTATATGACGATGTGCACCACCATAAACCCAATACCTTTTCCGCATCATTTTGTTGTTTACCAAGTAAATTAAGTCGAGTTCGAAATCGAATGGCGTACTTCGAATCACATTCACAACACATTCTAAAAAATCATCCACATAGTGGTTGTGGATAATGGAGTTAGCCGCCCTTCGGAATTTGGATGCATGGTCTTGAGCGTTTCGATTTTTAACAAATTGAGCGCAACTGGGTGACCACGTTACTCCAAATGTTAACACTTCCATCACGTAAGTGTTCGGCTGACTGTTCAATTGTGAACGCCATAGAAAGCGTTGAGAGTGCTGATCACAACTGTTTACGCGCACGTGGTGGAACATTTCTCGAATGTTTTCACATATTGCGATGCGGCGTTCTTGGAAGCAAAATAGTATATCAGTAAGTGGTGCAAGCTTCAGAAGAACGGAATGCAATGATGTACCATTAGCTTTGGCTGCGGCATCCCAAACTATTCTTAATTTGCCGGTTTTTATTTTTGTTGGTGACTACAAATATTAGTAAGTACTACTTCCGGGGATATTTTATCAGAAGTTAGCTTGCGGATGTATCCTCTGGATTGGTAGTCTTCGAACAGTTGCTTCACAGTGCGCGATTGATTTGGATCTCGTTCCAACCTCTTTTTAAGACATTTGTATCTTCGAAGCCCCATTGAAAACTGTCATTGTGTAGTAGCTCGCCGTTTCTCCTTTCACACTCGCAGATGTGGAAACTGTGAAATTCATGGCTAATGACTGTTGCGCGTCTATTGTACTTTGGGCCATAGACCAACCATCCAAGATGTGTTTTTAGATGCCACTGGAGCTGTCAAATGTCCTTCTCGCAGTTTTAAAGACGTGGCCAATTTAGTGTTGTCGAGTCCGATTAGCAAACGAGGAACTGCTTGGTGGTATGACGAAATCGGTATGCTTCAGAGATGAGGGTGCTGGAGAGCCAGTTCTGTAGCGTTCACACTTTGACTGGGAAGGCTAAAAGATTTCACCATACGTACGTTGGTCATGGTAAACTTTGGATGTGCTTCGTCTACTCCGGAAATGTCCACAGAAACTGTTCTTGATTCACTCTCTTCGCGGTGTTTCAACAATAGTCGCCGGTTAGCCCTTATTCGTCTGCTAGTGACTCTTCCATCATTGTTAGCGATGATCCATCATCAAGGAAGGCGAAGAGTTCTATTGGAACGTATCGAAACAAAATTTCACTTTCATTGTAGCTATGTTTACTGCAACTTTTATATGTGTAAGGTTTGTTTGAAACTATCTCATTGTGACCGAGGTCAGTAGTATTGTTTTTGGAAGCTTGCTCGAAGATAATATTACAATTGTGGAGTAGTGAATGGTGTTCCACATCCGTTTATGCCACAAGCCGTGTTGACATTACATTCTGCTCTTCTATGCATTCACATTCGGCATAAGTGGGGTTGCTTTACAGCTTCCCAACGCTTATTTCTACTTAGCTGGAGAGATATTTTACACTCATCGACAGATTCGCAGTTGTTTTTGTAAATGGCACATAGCTTCCTTCTGTTGTTGTTTTCGCAGCGAGTTTCTGTGTGTACACGAACATGATGCTTTTCTTAAAAACGTTTGTAGTTCCTGTACTCGCTGAATACTAATGGTGAGTAAGTTACGTCGCTAATTGATTCTGCTACTTCAGATAACCACTCCTCAAACTGAGACAAATTTACAGAAGTAAGACTCTTTTGATGTACAGCCCACATTACTTTAAAATTTGTTGGCTGCACGTCAGTCAACTCTTGGAGCAACAGCTGGTTATTTAAGTGATCATATGATCCAGACGCCTTAATTGTTGTGCAAAGATTTTTTACTCATATGCAAACTCCACAATTTGTCCCAACTTGTCATTTCGAAGGGGTGGTATGTGTCGAATTTTTTGCAAAATGGTATTAGCTATTAACTCTGGGGGTCCAAAAAATGTTCGCAATGTAGACATTATTCTTAGCACGTTGGATGGCAGAAAAGTCCTATTTCTGACAACATTAAGAGCCTTACCTTTAAGACACTTCTTGAGGCGTATCAAATTGTCGTCGTTATTAAAACCACATACCTATGTGGTGCTCTTGTATGTGCTAAAGAATAATGCCCACTCATCAGGATCTTTAGTAATGATAGAAAGCTTAGATTGGAGTGACTTACGAGCTGTTATTTAATGAGGGATCGGGCTCTGTATTTGCTTAGGCGTAGTGTTATTGTTGTTTGATTCATTAAAAAATTGCAGTTTGGAGGGGTGAGATACGAAAAATTTATTTTGTGACAGCCGAATTTTGGAGGAAAGGGGTAGTTGCGTTGAAAAGTCTTGTTGATTACTTGCCTGAGGGGCGTTGAAATTCGCAAGTTTGTCTGCATCGTTTTGTTGCCGTCCATGCGTGAACCCTTGTTCGTTTTGTAGCCATTGTCCTACCCAATTATTAGGTTCCTCTTGATCGCCATCCCTTGATGTTTCTTCGTCATCTTCCTCCTGCATGAAAAGTTCGAACTTCTTTTGGAGATACTCTTCATCCCTTTTTTTCTGTAGCTGCCTTCGTTCTTCCAGTAACTTTAGTTCGACCTTGGTGCGTTTTAAACGCTGTGATTTAGTAAGGCTTTGTACTACAGAGGGCGATTTCAATTGATTTCCATTGTTGGGCAGAACCATTGTGGTACATTTTGCGCAACTCCAGCCTTCATTTGAAACGGCTGCGGTTACATTGACGCAGTTAAAGTGAAACCACGCATCACATTGATCGCAAGCCACCTTTTTATCCGTGTTGACGTTATTGCACATGGCGCAGCTTGTCAATTCCAGATCTTTTGATTTTGTACCTTCTTCTGACTTTTTCGACATTTTGTTGGCGAAATTGGCATATATTTTTGTGAAATTTTGTTATTGAACAAATACAAATGAATCCAAATTTTGTGAACAAACTCAATCTTTATACAGGTTGAGTTTAATTTGGTTACGTGAGTTAGGATGAGTTAAGATGAGTTACAAAATTAGTGGATTGCCATTCCAGCCTAGGAGGGTCGCGACGGTTCAAACAATTCAAAAAGTATCCTTGTGATATCTGTCACTTGCTGTCAGTTGCAGTCGGTTAGTTCAGCTCGTTCAGTTCTTCGCAGACGTTGCCAACAATTTGTAGATCATTTTTATAACTGATGCTAATAAATATTATGTATGATATTATTTATGTTCTTATTGAAAATGTACTTATTGTTTTATTTTGATTTCGCTAAACATGTTTAATATCTGTTTTTGGGTTAGGTTTCATTATTTTTATTAATTATAATACCTTTCATATTGAATGGATGTCATTTGGACAGGAAAGATAGCATTTTTTAGCCATAACATATAACACTAAATATTTATTTTAATTATAATACGTGTAACTCGGAATATCAATGAATAATAAGTCTTTTACAAATGTGCGACTTTTCAGCACGCGTTACTCTCTTGTTTTTCTACATATATCATAAGTTACTATAAACATAAATGCCATCAAATTATTCATTTATTAGGAAACAATTTATATTAGATTTTCCGGGCTGACGAATTCACAAACAGGGGGCAATTTACGAGTGTTTGACAATAATGCAGGAAAAAATTGACAAATCAGTAGCCAATTTTGGAGAGGAAACGTAAAGATGTGTGAGTGATATGAGACAAAGTTTGATGTTACGCAAATAATCTTCAGAAATTGGTGTTTTTTCTATGAAAACACGTATATAACAGTCAAACGGCCAATTGACAAGGTGGAAATCAGCTGTTTGATCAGCTGTTCTGTTGACCATCTCCTTCCTTTATTGTGTCTGACGGAAAGTAGGAGAAATCGATCAGCTCGTGTCTCAAGGAGAAACGTTCGTAAGGTGCACTCACATTTGACGTAGTAGGTTGACTGGAAATTTACTAAAAATGGCTACCCAAACTACAAATTATTCACACATGACTTATGCATTTGTAATGATCGCGTAAACATAGAACTGTACGATTTACAATACACTTTAATGGTGTTGAGTGCTTTCAAAACATTTAATACTACATAATTTTGTCTTCTATGCCGGAATTTGTACCAAATATTAGATGTACTTAAGGTTTGTCCGTCCATATCTAGTTCTATTCAGTAAAAATAATTATTGTTGTGTTTCAGTGTAAAAATGTTAGCTTAAATTTTTTTTCTTAAATCCTTTCTCATAAAACAAGACATTATGAGCACATAAATACATACATTAAATTAAACTTTGTAATTCACTGCTTCCGCATATGATGATATATATGGCTTGAATAATGGTAAACATACATACAATTATAACAGTCATAACTCATTTGAAAATCCGATTAAAATTTAATATATATAACAGAACAATCATCCGACTATTTGATAACAGCCGCATGAAGACTACGTGAGAGAACTCGTAGGTCCTTACAGACCCTTCCAGACTGTTGCCATTAAGACACTTCCAGGCGATTTCCATTTCGATACTTTTTGGCTGTCGTTTTGTGCTATTCGCAATTTATTTGAAACTATTATGGGCGAATTTGATTTTTGGAAGTAATCAGCTGATCGAAACTTTTGAAAGTGTGCGTGAAATATGGTTTGGATTAAAATAGAATGTGTGGTTTCGTTATAAGATATAAGGATTTTTCCAGTTGAAGATGCATGTATACTTATGATGGTTTGTGCCACAAACCACCTAAAGTAGGCAATCGTCTTTAGCCTTCTTAGGCAAAGTAGTATTTTTAGCAACTTGTTGTTATTGTAGCGTATGTGATTACGTGAAAGCTGTTGGAGTCAGCTGATTGCCTACCCCACCTGAAACAGTGGTGGAATATCTTAGATAGGTAGATATTCAAATAATACGTTGGAAGTTTAAATGTTTGAAACAAAACAAATTACCTAGGTATACAAATTATATTGTAATTGCGCATAGAATTTTATAGATATAAGTAGAATGAATCACGGAATATAGTGCAGTTATCTCTGAATCATACACAGATAGAAGAAAAGAAACTTTACATTTTGTTATTGCAATTTAGTAACATTGACTGTATTATGCATGCGTGTAATATGTATATAATTTGTAGGTACGTTTAAATGCCCAGCAGCCTAATACGCTTTTCCTATTTATAATTTGACTTATATTTGGATTAGTCAATGTATGAGACACTTACGAACGATTTCCAATTTGATACTCTTCGTCTGTCGTTTTGTGCTATTCGCCATTTATTTGAAACTATAATGGGCGAATATTATTTTTTGGAACTAATCAGCTGATCGAAACACACTACCTGTAAAAGTATGCGTGAAATATGACTTCTGAATTAGATAGAATGCGTGTTTTTTTTGGAATCTGTCCAATAATGTATATGACTGGGATCTATCGAGTGTCCTTCCTTAATGTTTTTTGCTAGACGAACACCGAGCCTAGCTGCTTCCAGCGCCAGTCGCGGGATGGAAACCAAGTTGAGAGGGGTTACTCTTCTCTTGGCTACAACGACACGCGTTTCTATAAGGTTAGCTTGACTTACCCTTATGTAGGCGACTGCTCCAAGCGCATTTTCACTTGCATCAACGAAGACATGTAGCTGGATTGACTCGTGTTGACCAAACGTGATGCCATGAAGATAACATCTTAAAATCTGCACCTAATTTATGTTAATTAGATGACGTACCCACAGCTGCCACTTACGAAGATGTTCATCGGATGTGCGGTCCTCCCAACCCACCTTGGACCTCCAAATTTCTTGCATAAAGATTTTCAGAAAAACCATAAAATGAGCGATGAATCCAAGAGGGTCGTATATCGACATCAGTACACGTAATACTTCTCGCTTTGTTGGTCTGTAGTTTTCCGACAACTGTTCGCGAAGATGTGAGTTTGATGTTAGCGAAAATGTAATTGTATATGACGATGTGCACCACCATAAACCCAATACCTTTTCCGCATCATTTTGTTGTTTACCAAGTAAATTAAGTCGAGTTCGAAATCGAATGGCGTACTTCGAATCACATTCACAACACATTCTAAAAAATCATCCACATAGTGGTTGTGGATAATGGAGTTAGCCGCCCTTCGGAATTTGGATGCATGGTCTTGAGCGTTTCGATTTTTAACAAATTGAGCGCAACTGGGTGACCACGTTACTCCAAATGTTAACACTTCCATCACGTAAGTGTTCGGCTGACTGTTCAATTGTGAACGCCATAGAAAGCGTTGAGAGTGCTGATCACAACTGTTTACGCGCACGTGGTGGAACATTTCTCGAATGTTTTCACATATTGCGATGCGGCGTTCTTGGAAGCAAAATAGTATATCAGTAAGTGGTGCAAGCTTCAGAAGAACGGAATGCAATGATGTACCATTAGCTTTGGCTGCGGCATCCCAAACTATTCTTAATTTGCCGGTTTTTATTTTTGTTGGTGACTACAAATATTAGTAAGTACTACTTCCGGGGATATTTTATCAGAAGTTAGCTTGCGGATGTATCCTCTGGATTGGTAGTCTTCGAACAGTTGCTTCACAGTGCGCGATTGATTTGGATCTCGTTCCAACCTCTTTTTAAGACATTTGTATCTTCGAAGCCCCATTGAAAACTGTCATTGTGTAGTAGCTCACCGTTTCTCCTTTCACACTCGCAGATGTGGAAACTGTGAAATTCATGGCTAATGACTGTTGCGCGTCTATTGTAGTTGTACTTTGGGCCATAGACCAACCATCCAAGATGCGTTTTTAGATGCCACTGGAGCTGTCAAATGTCCTTCTCGCAGTTTTAAAGACGTGGCCAATTTAGTGTTGTCGAGTCCGATTAGCAAACGAGGAACTGCTTGGTGGTATGACGAAATCGGTATGCTTCAGAGATGAGGGTGCTGGAGAGCCAGTTCTGTAGCGTTCACACTTTGACTGGGAAGGCTAAAAGATTTCACCATACGTACGTTGGTCATGGTAAACTTTGGATGTGCTTCGTCTACTCCGGAAATGTCCACAGAAACTGTTCTTGATTCACTCTCTTCGCGGTGTGTATCTCCCGTCCATTTCAACAATAGTCGCCTGTTAGTTCTTATTCGTCTGCTAGTGACTCTTCCATCATTGTTAGCGATGATCCATCATCAAGGAAGGCGATTGCTCGCACCATCTTGTTTCGGCTGAAGAGTTCTATTGGAACGTATCGAAACAAAATTTCACTTTCATTGTAGCTATGTTTACTGCAACTTTTATATGTGTAAGGTTTGTTTGAAACTATCTCAGCCTATGCATTCACATTCGGCATGAGTGGCGTTGCCTTACAGCTTCCCAACGCTTATTTCTACTTAGCTGGAGAAATATTTTACACTCATCGACAGATTCGCAGTTGTTTTTGTAAATGGCACATAGCTTCCTTCTGTTTTTGTTTTCGCAGCGAGTTTCTGTGTGTACACGAACATGATGCTTTTCTTAAAAACGTTTGTAGTTCCTGTACTCGCTGAATACTAATGGTGAGTAAGTTACGTCGCTAATTGATTCTGCTACTTCAGATAACCACTCCTCAAACTGAGACAAATTTACAGAAGTAAGACTCTTTTGATGTACAGCCCACATTACTTTAAAATATGTTGGCTGCACGTCAGTCAACTCTTGGAGCAACAGCTGGTTATTTAAGTGATCATATGATGCAGACGCCTTAATTGTTGTGCAAAGATTTTTTACTCATATGCAAACTTCAAAATTTGTTCCAACTTGTCATTTCGAAAGGGTGGAATTTGTCGAAGTTTTATTATTATTTATTTTGTGACGGGCGAATTTTGGTGGAAAGGGGTAGTTGCGTTGAAATGTCTTGTTGATTACTTGCCTGAGGTGCGTTGAAATTCGCAAGTTTGTCTACATCGTTTTGTTGCCGTCCATGCGTGAACCCTTGTTCGTTCGCGTTCTTCCAGTAACTTTAGTTCGACTTTGGTGCGTCTTAAACGCTGTAATTTAGGAAGGCTCTGTACTACAGAGGGCTATTTCAATTGATTTCCACGCATCATATTGATCGCAAGCCACCATTTCATCCGTGTCGACGTTATTGCACATGGCGCAGCTTGTGGGTTCCAGGTCTTTCGATTTTGTACCTTCTTATGAATTTTTCGACATTTTGTTGGCGAAATTGGCATATAATTTTGTAAAATTTTGTTATTGAACAAATACAAATGAATCAAAATTTTGTGAACAAACTTAAACTTTATACAGGTTGAGTTCAATTTGATCACGTCAGTTAGGATGAGTTAAGATGAGTTACAAAATTAGTCGATTGCCATTCCAGCCTAGTAGGCATCGCGACGGTTCAAACAATTCAAAAAGTATCCTTCAGATATCTGTCACTTTTATTTTGATTTCGCTAAACATCTTTAATATCTGATTTTGGGTTTGGTTTCATTATCGATCAGCTCGTGTCTCAAGGAGAAACGTTCGTAAGGTGCACTCATATTTGACGTAGTAGGTTGACTGGAAATTTACTCAAAATGGCTACCCAAATTACAAATTATTCACACATGACTTATGCATTTGTAATGATCGTGAAAACATAGAACTGTACGATTTACAATACACTTTAATGGTGTTGAGTGCTTTCAAAACATTTAATACTACATAATTTTGACATTTTAAGCCGGATTTCGTACCAAATATAATATGTATTTAAGGGTTGTCCGTCCATATCTAGTTCTATTCAGTAAAAATAATTATTGTTGTTATTTAGTGTAAAAATGTTATCTTATTTTTTTTTCTTAAATCCTTTCTCATAAAACAAGATAATATGAGCCTAACTCTCAAATATATATATACATTAAATTAAACTTTGTAATTCCCTGCTTTCGCATATGATGATATATATGGCTTGAATAATGGTAAACATACATACAATTATAACAGTCATAACTCATTTGAAAATCCGATTAAAATTTAATATATATAACAGAACAATCATCCGACTATTTGATAACAGCCGCATGAAGACTACGTGAGAGAATTCGTAGGTCCTTACAGACCCTTCCAGACTGTTGCCATTAAGACACTTCCAGGCGATTTCCATTTCGATACTTTTTGGCTGTCGTTTTGTGCTATTCCCAATTTATTAGAAACTATTATGGGCGAATTTGATTTTTGGAAGTAATCAGCTGATCGAAACTTTTGAAAGTGTGCGTGAAATATGGTTTGGATTATAATAGAATGTGTGGTTTCGTTATAAGATATAAGGATTTTTCCAGTTGAAGATGCATGTATACTTAAGATGGTTTGTACCACAAATTACCTAAAGTAGGCAATCGTCTTTAGCCTTCTTAGGCAAAGTAGTATTTTTGGCAACTTGTTGTTATTGTAGCGTATGTGATTACGTGAAAGCTGTTGGAGTCAGCTGATTGCCTACCCCACCTGAAACAGTGGTGGAATATCTTAGATAGGTAGATATTCAAATAATACGTTGGAAGTTTAAATGTTTGAAACAAAACAAATTACCTAGGTATACAAATTATATTGTAATTGCGCATAGAATTTTATAGATATAAGTAGAATGAATCACGGAATATAGTGCAGTTATCTCTGAATCATACACAGATAGAAGAAAAGAAACTTTACATTTTGTTATTGCAATTTAGTAACATTGACTGTATTATGCATGCGTGTAATATGTATATAATTTGTAGGTACGTTTAAATGCCCAGCAGCCTAATACGCTTTTCCTATTTATAATTTGACTTATATTTGGATTAGTCAATGTATGAGACACTTACGAACGATTTCCAATTTGATACTCTTCGTCTGTCGTTTTGTGCTATTCGCCATTTATTTGAAACTATAATGGGCGAATATTATTTTTTGGAACTAATCAGCTGATCGAAACACACTACCTGTAAAAGTATGCGTGAAATATGACTTCTGAATTAAATAGAATGCGTGTTTTTTTTTGGAATCTGTCCAATAATGTATATGACTGGGATCTATCGAGTGTCCTTCCTTAATGTTTTTTGCTAGACGAACACCGAGCCTAGCTGCTTCCAGCTCCAGTCGCGGGATGGAAACCAAGTTAAGAGGGGTTACTCTTCTCTTGGCTACAACGACACGCGTTTCTATAAGGTTAGCTTGACTTACCCTTATGTAGGCGACTGCTCCAAGCGCATTTTCACTTGCATCAACGAAGACATGTAGCTGGATTGACTCGTGTTGACCAAACGTGATGCCATGAAGATAACATCTTAAAATCTGCACCTGATTTATGTTAATTAGATGACGTACCCACAGCTGCCACTTACGACGATGTTCATCGTATATGCGGTCCTCCCAACCCACCTTGGACCTCCAAATTTCTTGCATAAGGATTTTCAGAAAAACCATAAAATGAGCGATGAATCCAAGAGGGTCGTATATCGACATCAGTACACGTAATACTTCTCGCTTTGTTGGTCTGTAGTTTTCCGATAACTGTTCGCGAAGATGTGAGTTTGATGTCAGCGAAAATGTAATTGTATCTGACGATGTGCACCACCATAAACCCATTACCTTTTCCGCAACATTTTGTTGTTTACCAAGTAAATTAAGTCGAGTTCGAAATCGAATGGCGTACTTCGAATCCGCCTCGTTCATGAATATACTTCACGTCTCTAGCCAACAGCTTCCTCTTCACAGTCAATACTTTTTAAAAAGTCATCCACATAGTTGTTGTGGATAATGGAGTTAGCGGCCCTTCGGAATTTGCATGCATTGTCTTGAGCGTTTCGATTTTTAACAAATTGAGCGCAACTGGGTGACCACGTTACTCCAAATGTTAACACTTCCATCACGTAAGTGTACGGCTGACTGTTCAATTGTGAACGCCATA
The DNA here is from genome assembly GCA_955652365.1 of Eristalinus aeneus. Classification (NCBI taxonomy): domain Eukaryota; kingdom Metazoa; phylum Arthropoda; class Insecta; order Diptera; family Syrphidae; genus Eristalinus; species Eristalinus aeneus. Next base: position 12,975,733 of record OY019132.1, on the reverse strand, counting down.
GAAAGCGTTGAGAGTGCTGATCACAACTGATTACGCACACGTGGTGGAACATTTCTCGAATGTTTTCACATATTGCACATATTGTATATCAGTAAGTTGTGCAAGCTGGTCAGGTCCCTTCAGAAGAACGGAATGCAATGATGTACCATTAGCTTTGGCTGCGGCATCCCAAACTGTTCTTAATTTGCCGGTTTTTATTTTTGTTGGTGACTACAAATATTAGTAAGTACTACTTCCGGGGATATTTTATCAGAAGTCAGCTTGCGGATGTATCCTCTGGATTGGTAGTCTTCGAACAGTTGCTTCACAGTGCGCGATTGATTTGGATCTCGTTCCAACCTCTTTTTAAGACATTTGTATCTTCGAAGCCCCATTGGAAAACTGTCATTGTGTAGTAGCTCGCCGTTTCTCCTTTCATACTCGCAGATGTGGAAACTGTGAAATTCATGGCTAATGACTGCTGCGCGTCTACTGTAGGTGTACTTTGGGCCATAGACCATCCATCCAAGATGCGGTTTAGATGCTACTGGAGCTGTCAAATGTCCTTCTCGCAGTTTTAAAGACGTGGCCAATTTAGTGTTGTCGAGTCCGATTAGCAAACGAGGAACTGCTTGGTGGTATGACGAAATCGGTATGCTTCAGAGATGAGGGAGCTGGAGAGCAAGTTCTGTGGCGTTCACACTTTGACTGGGAAGGCTTAAAGATTTCACCATACGTACGTTGGTCATGGTAAGCTTTGGATGTGCTTCGTCTACTCCGGAAATGTCCACAGAAACTGTTCTTGATTCACTCTCTTCGCGGTGTTTCAACAATAGTCGCCTGTTAGCCCTTATTCGTCTGCTAGTGACTCTTCCATCATTGTTAGCGATAATCCATCATCAAGGAAGGCGATTGCTCGCACCATCTTGTTTCGGCCGAAGAGTTCTATTGGAACGTATCGAAACAAAATTTCACTTTCATCGTAGCTATGTTTACTGCAACTTTTATATGTGTAAGCTTGCTCGAAGAAAATATTAAAATTGTGGAGTAGTGAATGGTGTTCCACATCCGTTTATGCCACAAGCCTATGCATTCGCATTCGCCATAAGTGGCGTTGCTTATTTCTGCTTCCCAACGCTTATTTCTACTTAGCTGGAGAAATATTTTACACTCATCGACAGATTCGCAGTTGTTTTTGTAAATGGCACATAGCTTCCTTCTGTTGTTGTTTTCGCAGCGAGTTTCTGTGTGTACACGAACATGATGCTTTTCTTAAAAACGTTTGTAGTTCCTGTACTTGCTGAATACTAATGGTGAGTAAATTACGTCGCTAATTGATTCTCCTACTTTAGATAACCACTCCTCAAACTGAGACAAATTTACAGAAGTAAGACTCTTTTGATGTACAGCCCACATTACTTTAAAATTTGTTGGCTGCACGTCAGTCAACTCTTGGAGCAACAGCTGGTTATTTAAGTGATCACATGATCCAGACGCCTTAATTGTTGTGCAAAGATTTTTTACTCATATGCAAACTCCACAATTTGTTCCAACTTGTCATTTCGAAGGGGTGGTATGTGTCGATTTTCTTGCAAAATGGTGTTAATTATTAATTCTGGGCGTACAAACAATGATCGCAATGTAGACATTATTCTTAGCACGTTGGATGGCAGAAAAAGCCTATTTCTGACAACATCAAGAGCCCTACCATTAAGACACTTCTTGACGCGTATCAAATTGTCGTCGTTATTAAAACCACAAACCTATGTGGTGCTCTTGTATGTGCTAAAGAATAATGCCCACTCATCAGGATCTCCAGTTAAGATAGAAAGCTTAAATGGGAGTGACTGACGAGCTGTTATTTGTTGAGGAATCGGGTTCTGTATTTTTTGCTTAGGCGTAGCGTTATTGTTGTTTGATTCATTAAAAAATTGCAGATTGGAGGGGTGGGATACGACAAATTTATTTTGTGACAGCCGAATTTTGGTGGAAAGGGGTAGTTGCGTTGAAAAGTCTTGTTGATTACTTGCCTGAGGTGCATTGAAATTCGCAAGTTTGTCTGCATCGTTTTGTTGCCGTCCATGCGTGAACCCTTGTTCGTTTTGTAGCCATTGTCCTTCCCGATTATTAGGTTCCTCTTGATCGCAATCCCTTGATGTTTCTTCGTCATCTTCCTCCTGCATGAGAAGTTCGAACTTCTTTTGAAGATACTCTTCATCCCTTTGTTTCTGTAGCTGCCTGCGTTCTTCCAGTTACTTTAGTTCGACCTTGGTGCGTTTTAAACGCTTTGATTTAGTAAGGCTTTGTACTACAGCGGGCGATTTCAGTTGATTTCCATCGCTGGGCAGAACCATTGTGGTACATTTTGCGCAACTCCATCCTTCATTTGAAATGGCTGCGATTACATTGACGCAGTTAAAGTGAAACCACGCATTACATTGATCGCAAGCCACCTTTTTATCCGTGTCGACGTTATTGCACATGGCGCAGTTTGTGGATTCCAGATCTTTCGATTTTGTACCTTCTTCTGACTTTTTCGACATTTTGTTGGCGAAATTGGCATATAATTTTGTAAAATTTTGTTATTGAACAAATACAAATGAATCCAAATTTTGTGAACAAACTTAATTTTTAAACAGGTTGAGTTTAATTTGGTTACGTGAGTTAGGATGAGTTAAAATGAGTTACAAAATTAGTGGATTGCCATTCCAGCCTAGTAGGGTGGCGACGGTTCAAACAATTCAAAATGTATCCTTCAGATATCTGTCACTTGCTGTCAGTTGCTGTCGGTTAGTTCAGTTCGTTCAGTTCTTCGCAGACGTTGCCAACAATTTGTAGATCATTTTTATAACTGATGCTAATAAATATTTTGAATGATATTGTTTATGTTCTTATTGAAAATGTACTTATTGTTTTATTTTGATTTCGCTAAACATGTTTAATATCTGATTTTGGGTTAGGTTTCATTATCGATCAGCTCGTGTCTCAAGGAGAAACGTTCGTAAGGTGCACTCCTATTTGACGTAGTAGGTTGACTGGAAATTTACTCAAAATGGCTACCCAAATTACAAATTATTCACACATGACTTATGCATTTGTAATGATCGTGAAAACATAGAACTGTACGATTTACAATACACTTTAATGGTGTTGAGTGCTTTCAAAACATTTAATACTACATAATTTTGACATTTTAAGCCGGATTTCGTACCAAATATAATATGTATTTAAGGGTTGTCCGTCCATATCTAGTTCTATTCAGTAAAAATAATTATTGTTATTATTTAGTGTAAAAATGTTATCTTATTTTTTTTTCTTAAATCCTTTCTCATAAAACAAGATAATATGAGCCTAACTCTCAAATAAATATATACATTAAATTAAACTTTGTAATTCCCTGCTTTCGCATATGATGATATATATGGCTTGAATAATGGTAAACATACATACAATTATAACAGTCATAACTCATTTGAAAATCCGATTAAAATTTAATATATATAACAGAACAATCATCCGACTATTTGATAACAGCCGCATGAAGACTACGTGAGAGAATTCGTAGGTCCTTACAGACCCTTCCAGACTGTTGCCATTAAGACACTTCCAGGCGATTTCCATTTCGATACTTTTTGGCTGTCGTTTTGTGCTATTCCCAATTTATTAGAAACTATTATGGGCGAATTTGATTTTTGGAAGTAATCAGCTGATCGAAACTTTTGAAAGTGTGCGTGAAATATGGTTTGGATTATAATAGAATGTGTGGTTTCGTTATAAGATATAAGGATTTTTCCAGTTGAAGATGCATGTATACTTAAGATGGTTTGTGCCACAAACCACCTAAAGTAGGCAATCGTCTTTAGCCTTCTTAGCCAAAGTAGTATTTTTGGCAACTCGTTGTTTTTGTAGCGTATGTGAATACGTGAAAGCTGTTGGAGTCAGCTGATTGCCTTCCCCACCTGAAACAGTGGTGGAATATCTTAGATATTCAAATAATACGTTAGAAGTTTAAATGTTTGAAACAAATCAAATTACCTAGGTATACAAATTATATTGTAATTGCGCATAGAATTTTATAGATGTAAGTAGAATGAATCTCGGAATATGGTGCAGTTATCTTTGAATTATACACAGACAGAAGAAAAGAAACTTTACATTTTGTTAGTGCAATTTATTAACATTGACTATATTATGCATGCGTGTAATATGTATATAATTTGTAGGTACGTTTAAATGCCCAGCAGCCTAATACGCTTTTCCTATTTATAATTTGACTTATATTTGGATTAGTCAATGTATGAGACACTTACGAACGATTTCCAATTTGATACTCTTCGTCTGTCGTTTTGTGCTATTCGCCATTTATTTGAAACTATAATGGGCGAATATTATTTTTTGGAACTAATCAGCTGATCGAAACACACTACCTGTAAAAGTATGCGTGAAATATGACTTCTGAATAAGATAGAATGCGTGTTTCTTTTGGAATCTGTCCAATAATGTATATGACTGGGATCTATCGAGTGTCCTTCCTTAATGTTTTTTGCTAGACGAACACCGAGCCTAGCTGCTTCCAGCGCCAGTCGCGGGATGGAAACCAAGTTGAGAGGGGTTACTCTTCTCTTGGCTACAACGACACGCGTTTCTATTAGGTTAGCTTGACTTACCCTTATGTAGGCGACTGCTCCAAGCGCATTTTCACTTGCATCAACGAAGACATGTAGCTGGATTGACTCGTGTTGACCAAACGTGATGCCATGAAGATAACATCTTAAAATCTGCACCTAATTTATGTTAATTAGATGACGTACCCACAGCTGCCACTTACGACGATGTTCATCGTATATGCGGTCCTCCCAACCCACCTTGGACCTCCAAATTTCTTGCATAAAGATTTTCAGAAAAACCATAAAATGAGCGATGAATCCAAGAGGGTCGTATATCGACATCAGTACACGTAATACTTCTCGCTTTGTTGGTCTGTAGTTTTCCGACAACTGTTCGCGAAGATGTGAGTTTGATGTTAGCGAAAATGTAATTGTATATGACGATGTGCACCACCATAAACCCAATACCTTTTCCGCATCATTTTGTTGTTTACCAAGTAAATTAAGTCGAGTTCGAAATCGAATGGCGTACTTCGAATCACATTCACAACACATTCTAAAAAATCATCCACATAGTGGTTGTGGATAATGGAGGTAGCCGCCCTTCGGAATTTGGATGCATGGTCTTGAGCGTTTCGATTTTTAACAAATTGAGCGCAACTGGGTGACCACGTTAATGTTAACACTTCCATCACGTAAGTGTTCGGCTGACTGTTCAATTGTGAACTCCATAGAAAGCGTTGAGAGTGCTGATCACAACTGTTTACGCGCACGTGGTGGAACATTTCTCGAATGTTTTCACATATTGCGATGCGGCGTTCTTGGAAGCAAAATAGTATATCAGTAAATGGTGCAAGCTTCAGAAGAACGGAATGCAATTATGTACCATTAGCTTTGGCTACGGCATCCCAAACTATTCTTAATTTGCCGGTTTTTATTTTTGTTGGTGACTACAAATATTAGTAAGTACTACTTCCGGGGATATTTTATCAGAAGTCAGCTTGCGGATGTATCCTCTGGATTGGTAGTCTTCGAACAGTTGCTTCACAGTGCGCGATTGATTTGGATCTCGTTCCAACCTCTTTTTAAGACATTTGCATCTTCGAAGCCCCATTGGAAAACTGTCATTGTGTAGTAGCTCGTCGTTTCTCCTTTCATACTCGCAGATGTGGAAACTGTGAAATTCATGGCTAATGACTGCTGCGCGTCTACTGTAGGTGTACTTTGGGCCATAGACCATCCATCCAAGATGCGTTTTAGATGCTACTGGAGTTTTTAAGTGTCCTTCTCGCAGTTTTAAAGACGTGGCCAATTTAGTGTTGTCGAGTCCGATTACCAAACGAGGAACTGCTTGGTGGTATGACGAAATCGGTGTGCTTCAGAGATGAGGGTGCTGGAGAGCAAGTTCTGTGGCGTTCACACTTTGACTGGGAAGGCTTAAAGATTTCACCATACGTACGTTGGTCATGGTAAACTTTGGATGTGCTTCGTCTACTCCGGAAATGTCCACAGAAACTGTTCTTGATTCACTCTCTTCGCGGTGTTTCAACAATAGTCGCCTGTTAGCCCTTATTCGTCTGCTAGTGACTCTTCCATCATTGTTAGCGATGATCTATCATCAAGGAAGGTGATTGCTCGCACCATCTTGTTTCGGCTGAAGAGTTCTATTGGAACGTATCGAAACAAAATTTCACTTTCATTGTAGCTATGTTTACTGCAACTTTTATATGTGTAAGGTTTGTTTGAAACTATCTCATTGTGACCGAGGTCAGTGGTATTGCTTTTGGAAGCTAGCTTGAAGATAATATTAAAATTGTGGAGTAGTGAATGGTGTTCCACATCCGTTTATGCCACAAACCTATGCATTCACATTCGGCATAAGTGGCGTTGCTTTACAGCTTCCCAACGCTTATATCTACTTAGCTGGAGAAATATTTTACACTCATCGACAGATTCGCAGTTGTTTTTGTAAATGGCACATAGCTTCCTTCTGTTGTTGTTTTCGCAGCGAGTTTCTGTGTGTACACGAACATGATGCTTTTCTTAAAAACGTTTGTAGTTCCTGTACTTGCTGAATACTAATGGTGAGTAAATTACGTCGCTAATTGATTCTGCTACTTCAGATAACCACTCCTCAAACTGAGACAAATTTACAGAAGTAAGACTCTTTTGATGTACAGCCCACATTAATTTAAAATTTGTTGGCTGCACGTCAGTCAACTCTTGGAGCAACAGCTGGATATTTAAGTGATCATATGATGCAGACACAGTAAAGATAGCATTTTTTAGTCATAAAATATAACACTAAATATTTATTTTAATTATAATACGTGTAACTCGGAATATCAATTAATAATAAGTCTTTTCCAAATGTGCGACTTTTCAGCACGCGTTACTCTCTTGTTTTTCTACATATATCATAAGTTACTATAAACAAAAATGCCATCAAATTGTTCATTTATTAGAATAAAGTCCTATTTAAACTTTCGATTACCACAAACTTGCGGAAACAATTTACAGTAGATTTTCCGGGCTGACGAATTCACGAACAGTGTTTGACAATAATGCAGGAAAAAATTGACAAATCAATAGCCAATTTTGGAGAGGAAACGTAAAGATGTGTGAGTAATATGAGACAAAGTTCCATGTTACGCAAATAATTTTCAGAAATTGGTGTTTTTTCTATGAGAACACGTATATAACAGTCAAACGGCCAATTGACAAAGTGGAAATCAGCTGTTTGATCAGCTGCTCTATTGAAGATCTCCTTCCTTTATTGTGTCTGACGGAAAGTAGGAGAAATCGATCAGCTCGTGTCTCAAGGAGAAACGTTCGTTGACGTAGAAGATTGACTGGAAATTTACTCAAAATGTCTACCCAAATTACAAATTATTCACACATGACTTATGCATTTGTAATGATCGTGAAAACATAGAACTGTACGATTAACAATACATTTTAATGGTGTTAAGTGCTTTCAAAACATTTAATACTACACAATTTAAATCCGGTAAGCCGTATTTTGTACCAAATATTATATGTACTTAAGGGTTGTCCGTCCATATCTAGTTCTATTCAGTAAAAATAATTATTATTGTTTTTCAGTGTAAAAACGTTATCTTAAATTTTTTTTTCTTAAATCCTTTCTCATAAAACAAGATAATATGAGCCTAACTCTCACATATGTAAACTACATAGAAAAATATATTCATTAAATTAAACTTTCTAATTCTCTGCTTTCGCATATGATGATATACATGGCTTGAATAATGGAAAACATACATGCAATGATAACAGTCATAACTCGTTTGAAAATCCGATTAAAATTTAATATATATAACAGAACAATCATCCGACTATTTGATAACAGCCGCATGAAGACTACGTGAGAGAACTCGTAGGTCCTTACAGACCCTTCCAGACTGTTGCCATTAAGACACTTCCAGGCGATTTCCATTTCGATACTTTTTGGCTGTCGTTTTGTGCTATTCCCAATTTATTAGAAACTATTATGGGCGAATTTGATTTTTGGAAGTAATCAGCTGATCGAAACTTTTGAAAGTGTGCGTGAAATATGGTTTGGATTATAATAGAATGTGTGGTTTCGTTATAAGATATAAGGATTTTTCCAGTTGAAGATGCATGTATACTTAAGATGGTTTGTGCCACAAATTACCTAAAGTAGGCAATCGTCTTTAGCCTTCTTAGCCAAAGTAGTATTTTTGGCAACTTGTTGTTTTTGTAGCGTATGTGAATACGTGAGAACTGTTGGAGTCAGCTGATTGCCTTCCCCACCTGAAACAGTGGTGGAATCTTAGATAGGTAGATATTCAAATAATACGTTAGAAGTTTAAATGTTTGAAACAAAACAAATTACCTAGGTTTACAAATTATATTGTAATTGCGCATAGAATTTTATAGATATAAGTAGAATGAATCATGGAATATGGTGCAGTTATCTCTGAATTATACACAAATAGAAGAAAAGAAACTTTACATTTTGTTATTGCAATTAAGTAACATTGAATGTATTATGCATGCGTGTAATATGTATACAATTTGTTGGTACGTTTAAATGCTCTACAGCCTAATACGCTTTTCCTATTTATAATTTGACTTATATTTGGATTAGTCAATGTATGAGACACTTACAGACGATTTCCAATTTGATACTCTTCGTCTGTCGTTTTGTGCTACTCGCCATTCATTTGAAACTATAATGGGCGAATATTATTTTTTGGAATTAATCAGCTGATCGAAACACACTACTTGTAAAAGTATGCGTGAAATATGACTTCTGAATAAGATAGAATGCGTGTTTCTTTTGGAATCTGTCCAATAATGTACATGACTGGAATCTATCGAGTGTCCTTCCTAAATTTTTTTTGCTAGACGAACACCGAGCCTAGCTGCATCCAGCTCCAGTCGCGGGATGGAAACCAAGTTGAGAGGGGTTACTCTTGTCTTGGCTGCAACGACACGCGTTTCTATAAGGTTAGCTTGACTTACCCTTATGTAGGCGACTGCTCCAAGCGCATTTTCACTTGCATCAACGAAGACATGTAGCTGGATTGACTCGTGTTGACCAAACGTGATGCCATGAAGATAACATCTTAAAATCTGCACCTAATTTATGTTAATTAGATGACGTACCCACAGCTGCCACTTACGAAGATGTTCATCGGATATGCGGTCCTCCCAACCCACCTTGGCCCTTTAAATTTCTTGCATAAGGATTTTCAGAAAAACCATAAAATGAGCTATGAATCCAAGAGGGTCGTATATCGACATCAGTACACGTAATCTGACGATGTGCACCACCATAAACCCAATACCTTTTCTGCATCATTTTGTTGTTTACCAAGTAAATTAAGTCGCGTTCGAAATCGAATGGCGTATTTCGAATCCGCCTCGTTCATGAATATACTTTACGTCTCTAGCCAACTGCACAGCTTCCTCTTCACAGTCAATACTTTATAAAAAATCATCCACATAGTGGTTGTGGATAATGGAGTTAGCGGCCTTTCGGAATTTGGATGCATGGTCTTGAGCGTTTCGATTTTTAACAAATTGAGCGCAACTGGGTGACCACGTTGCTCCAAATGTTAACGCTTCCATCACGTAAGTGTTCGGCTGACTGTTCAATTATGAACGCAATAGAAAGCGTTGAGAGTGCTGATCACAACTGTTTACTCACACGTGGTGGAACATTTCTCGAATGTTTTCACATATTACTATGCGGCGTTCTTGGAAGCAAAATAGTATATCAGTAAGTGGTGCAAGCTGGTCAGGTCCCTTCAGAAGAACGGAATGCAATGATGTACCATTAGCTTTGGCTGCGGCATCCCAAACTATTCTTAATTTGCCGGTTTTTATTTTTGTTGGTGACTACAAATATTAGTAAGTACTACTTCCGGGGATATTTTATCAGAAGTCAGCTTGCGGATGTATCCTCTGGATTGGTAGTCTTCGAACAGTTGCTTCACAGTGCGCGATTGATTTGGATCTCGTTCCAACCTCTTTTTAAGACATTTGTATCTTCGAAGCCCCATTGAAAACTGTCATTGTGTAGTAGCTCGCCGTTTCTCCTTTCATACTCGCAGATGTGGAAACTGTGAAATTCATGGCTAATGACTGCTGCGCGTCTACTGTAGGTGTACTTTGGGCCATAGACCATACATCCAAGATGCGGTCCTTCTCGCAGTTTTAAAGACGTGGCCAATTTAGTGTTGTAGAGTCCGATTAGCAAACGAGGAACTGCTTGGTGGTATGACGAAATCGGTATGCTTCAGAGATGAGGGAGCTGGAGAGCAAGTTCTGTGGCGTTCACACTTTGACTGGGAAGGCTTAAAGATTTCACCATACGTACGTTGGTCATGGTAAGCTTTGGATGTGCTTCGTCTACTCCGGAAATGTCCACAGAAACTGTTCTTGATTCACTCTCTTCGCGGTGTTTCAACAATAGTCGCCTGTTACCCCTTATTCGTCTGCTAGTGACTCTTCCATCATTGTTAGCGATGATCCATCATCAAGGAAGGCGATTGCTCGCACCATCTTGTTTCGGCTGAAGAGTTCTATTGGAACGTATCGAAACAAGATTTCACTTTCATTGTAGCTATGTTTACTGCAACTTTTATATGTGTAAGGTTTGTTTGAAACTATCTCATTGTGACCGAGGTCAGTGGTGTTGTTTTTGAAAGCTTGCTCGAAGAAAATATTAAAATTGTGGAGTAGTGAATGGTGTTCCACATCCGTTTATGCCACAAACCTATGCATTCACATGCGGCATAAGTGGCGTTGCTTTACAGCTTCCCAACGCTTATATCTACTTAGCTGGAGAAATATTTTACACTCATCGACAGATTCGCAGTTGTTTTTGTAAATGGCACATAGCTTCCTTCTGTTGTTGTTTTCGCAGCGAGTTTCTGTGTGTACACGAACATGATGCTTTTCTTAAAAACGTTTGTAGTTCCTGTATTCGCTGAATACTAATGGTAAGTAAGTCACGTCGCCAATTGATTCTGCTACTTCAGATAACCACTCCTCAAACTGAGACAAATTTACAGAAGTAAGACTCTTTTGATGTACAGCCCACATTACTTTAAAATTTGTTGGCTGCACGTCAGTCAACTCTTGGAGCAACAGCTGGATATTTATGTGATCATATGATGCAGACACAGTAAAGATAGCATTTTTTAGTCATAAAATATAACACTAAATATTAATTTTAATTATAATACGTGTAACTCGGAATATCAATTAATAATAAGTCGTTTCCAAATGTGTGACTTTTCAGCACGCGTTACTCTCTTGTTTTTCTACATATATCATAAGTTACTATAAACATAAATGGCATCAAATTGTTCATTTATTAGAATAAAGTCCTATGTAAACTTTCGATTACCACAAACTTGCGGAAACAATTTATATTAGATTTTCCGGGCTGACGAATTCACGAACAGGAGGCAATTTACGAGTGTTTGACAATAATGCAGGAAAAAATTGACAAATCAGTAGCCAATTTTGGAGAGGAAACGTAAAGATGTGTGAGTAATATGAGACAAAGTTCGATGTTACGCAAATAATTTTCAAAAATTGTTGTTTTTTCTATGAGAACACGTATATAACAGTCAAACGGCCAATTGACAAAGTGGAAATCAGCTGTTTGATCAGCTGCTCTATTGACCATCTCCTTCCTTTATTGTATCTGTCGGAAAGTAGAGGAAATCGATCAGCTCGTGTCTAAAGGAGAAACCTTCGTAAGGTGACTTATGCATTTGTAATGATCGTGTAAACATAGAACTGTACGATTTGCAATACACCTTAATGGTGTTGAGTGCTTTCAAAACATATAATACTACATACATACTACATTTTGACTTCTATGCCAGAATTTGTATCAAATATTATATGTACTTAAGGTTTGTCCGTCCATATCTAGTTCTATTCAGTAAAAATAATTATTATTGTTTTTCAGTGTAGAAATGTTATCTTAAATTTTTTTTCTCAAATCCTTTCTCTCACATATGTAAACTAAATAGAAAAATATATTCATTAAATTAAACTTTGTAATTCCCTGCTCTCGCATATGATGATATACATGCCTTGAATAATGGTAAACATACATACAATTATAACAGTCATAACTCATTTGAAAATCCGATTAAAATTTAATATATATAACAGAACAATCATTCGACTATTTGATAACAGCCGCATGAAGACTGCGTGAGAGAACTCAGCGGGCCTTACAGACTGTTGCCTTTAAGACACTTCCGGACGATTTCCATTTCGATACTTTTTTGCTGTCGTTTTGTGGTATTCGCAATTTATTTGAAACTATTATGGGCGAATTTGATTTTTGGAAGTAATCAACTGATCGAAACATTTGAAAGTGTGCGTGAAATATGGCTTGGATTAAGATAGAATGTGTGGTTTTGTTATAAGATATAAGGATTTTTCCAGTTGAAGACGCGTGTATACTTATGATGGTTTGTGCCACAACCCACCTAAAGTAGGCAATCGTCTTTAGCCTTCCTAGCCAAAGTAGTATTTTTGGCAACTTGTTGTTTTTGTAGCGTATGTGATTACGTGAGAGCTGTTGGAGTGAGTTGATTGCCTACCCCACCTGAAACAGTGGTGGAATATCTTAGATAGGTAGATATTCAAATAATACGTTAGAAGTTTAAATGTTTGAAACAAAACAAATTACCTAGGTTTACAAATTATATTGTAATTGCGCATAGAATTTTATAGATATAAGTAGAATGAATCACGGAATATGGTGCAGTTATCTCTGAATTATACACAAATAGAAGAAAAGAAACTTTACATTTTGTTATTGCAATTAAGAAACATTGAATGCGTGTAATATGTATACAATTTGCAAGTACGTTTAAATGCCCTGCAGCCTAATACGCTTTTCCTATTTACAATTTGACTTATATATGGATTAGTCAATGTATGAGACACTTACAGATGATTTCCAATTTGATACTTTATAATGGGCGAATATTAATTTTTTGAATTAATCAGCTGATCGAAACACACTACTTGTAAAAGTATGCTTGAAATATGGCTTCTGAATAAGATAGAATGGGTGTTTCTTTTGGAATCTGTCCAATCATGTACATGACTGGAATCTATCGAGTGTCCTTCCTAAATTTTTTTGCTAGACGAACACCGAGCCTAGCTGCCTCCAGCTCCAGTCGCGGGATGGAAACCAAGTTGAAAGGGGTTACTCTTGCCTTGGCTGCAACGACACGCGTTTCTATAAGGTTAGCTTGACTTACCCTTATGTAGGCGACTGCTCCAAGCGCATTTTCACTTGCATCAACGAAGACATGTAGCTGGATTGACTCGTGTTGACCAAACGTGATGCCATGAAGATAACATCTTAAAATCTGCACCTAATTTATGTTAATTAGATGACGTACCCACAGCTGCCACTTACGAAGATGTTCATCGGATATGCGGTCCTCCCAACCCACCTTGGCCCTCCAAATTTCTTGCATAAGGATTTTCAGAAAAACCATAAAATGAGCGATGAATCCAAGAGGGTCGTATATCGACATCAGTACACGTAATACTTCTCGCTTTGTTGGTCTGTAGTTTTTTGACAACTGTTCGCGAAGATGTGAGTTTGATGTCAGCGAAAATGTAATTGTATCTGACGATGTGCACCACCATAAACCCAATACCTTTTCTGCATCATTTTGTTGTTTACCAAGTAAATTAAGACGAGTTCGAAATCGAATGGCGTATTTCGAATCCGCCTCGTTCATGAATATACTTCACGTCTCTAGCCAACTGCACAGCTTCCTCTTCACAGTCAATACTTTTTAAAAAATCATCCACATAGTGGTTGTGGATAATGGAGTTAGCGGCCCTTCGGAATTTGGATGCATGGTCTTGAGCGTTTCGATTTTTAACAAATTAAGCGCAACTGGATGACCACGTTGCTCCAAATGTTAGCGCTTCCATCACGTAAGTGTTCGGCTGACTGTTCAATTGTGAACGCCATAGAAATGTCCACAGAAACTGTTCTTGATTCACTCTCTTCGCGGTGTGTATCTCCCGTCCATTTCAACTATAGTCGCCTGTTAGTCCTTATTCGTCTGCTAGTGACTCTTCCATCATTGTTAGCGATGATCCATCATCAAGGAAGGTGATTGCTCGCACCATCTTGTTTTGGCTTAAGAGTTCTATTGGAACGTATCGAAACACAATTTCACTTTCATTGTAGCTATGTTTACTGCAACTTTTATATGTGACCGAGGTCAGTGGTATTGTTTTTGGAAGCTTGCTCGAAGATAATATTAAAATTGTGGAGTAGTGAATGGTGTTCCACATCCGTTTATGCCACAAGCCGTGTTGACATTACATTCTGCTCTTCTATGCATTCACATCAGGCATAAGTGGGGTTGCTTTACAGCTTCCCAACGCTTATTTCTACTTTGCTGGAGAAATATTTTACACTCATCGACAGATTCGCAGTTGTTTTTGTAAATGGCACATAGCTTCCTTCTGTTGTTGTTTTCGCAGCGAGTTTCTGTGTGTACACGAACATGATGCTTTTCTTAAAAACGTTTGTAGTTCCTGTACTCGCTGAATACTAATGGTGAGTAAGTTACGTCGCTAATTGATTCTGCTACTTCAGATAACCACTCCTCAAACTGAGACAAATTTACAGAAGTAAGACTCTTTTGATGTACAGCCCACATTACTTTAAAATTTGTTGGCTGCCCGTCAGTCAACTCTTGGAGCAACAGCTGGTTATTTAAGTGATCATATGATCCAGGCGCCTTTATTGTTGTGCAAAGATTTTTTACTCATATGCAAACTCCAAAATTTGTTCCAACTTGTCATTTCGAAGGGGTTGAATTTGTCGAAGTTTTCTCAAAATGGTGTTGATTATTAATTCTGGGCGTCCAAACAATGTTCGCAATGTAGACATTATTCTTAGCACGTTAATTGGCAGAAAAGGCCTATTTCTGACAACATTAAGAGCCTTACCTTTAAGACACTTCTCGAGGCGTATCAAATTGTCGTCGTTATTAAAACCACAAACCTATGTGGTGCTCTTGTATGTGCTAAAGAATAATGCCCACTCATCAGGATCTCCAGTAAAGATAGAAAGCTTAGATGGGAGTGACTGACGAGCTGTTATTTAATGAGGGATCGGGCTCTGTATTTGCTTAGGCGTAGCGTTATTGTTGTTTGATTCATTAAAAAATTGCAGTTTGGAGGGGTATGATACGAAAAATTTATTTTGTGACGGCCGAATTTTGGAGGAAAGGGGTAGTTGCGTTGAAAAGTCTTGTTGATTACTTGCTTGAGGTGCGTTGAAATTCGCAAGTTTGTCTACATCGTTTTGTTGCCGTCTATGCGTGAAGCCTTGTTCGTACGCGTTCTTCCAGTAACTTTAGTTCGACCTTGGTGCGTTTTAAACGCTGTGATTTAGTAAGGCTTTGTACTACAGAGGGCGATTTCAATTGATTTCCATTGTTGGGCAGAACCATTGTGGTACATTTTGCGCAACTCCAGCCTTCATTTGAAACGGCTGCGGTTACATTGACGCAGTTAAAGTGAAACCACGCATCACAGTGATCGCAAGCCACCTTTTTATCCGTGTCGATGTTATTGCATAAGGCGCAGCTTGTGGATTCCAGATCTTTCGATTTTGTACCTTCTTCTGACTTTTTCGACATTTTGTTGGCGAAATTGGCATATAATTTTGTAAAATTTTGCTATTGAACAAATACAAATGAATCCAAATTTTGTGAACAAACTTAAACTTTATACAGGTTGAGTTTAATTTGATCACGTCAGTTAGGATGAGTTAAGATGAGTTGCAAAATTAGTGGATTGCCATTCCACGCCTACTAGCGTCGCGACGGTTCAAACAATTCAAAAAGTATCCTTCAGATATCTGTCACTTGCTGTCAGTTGCTGCCGGTTAGTTCAGTTCGTTCAGTTCTTCGCAGACGTTGCCAACAATTTGTAGATCATTTTTATAACTGATGCTAATAAATATTATGTATGATATTATTTTTGTTATTATTGAAAATGTACTTATTGTTTTATTTTGATTTCGCTAACCATGTTTAATATCTGTTTTTGGGTTAGGTTTTATTATTTTTATTTATTATAACACCTTTTATATTGAATGGGTGTCATCTGGACAGGAGAGATAGCATTTTTTAGTCATAAGATATATTTATTTTAATTATAATACGTGTAACTCGGAATATCAATTAATAATAAGTCGTTTCCAAATGTGCGACTTTTCAGCACGCGTTACTCTCTTGTTTTTCTACATATATCATAAGTTACTATAAACATAAATGCCATCAAATTATTCATTTATTAGAATAAAGTCCTATTTAAACTTTCGATTACCTAAATTTACAGTAGATTTTCCGGGCTGACGAATTCACGAACAGTGGGCAATTTACGAGTGTTTGACAATAATGCAGGAAAAAATTGACAAATCAGTAGCCAATTTTGGAGAGGAAACGTAAAGATGTGTGAGTAATATGAGACAAAGTTCGATGTTACGCAAATAATTTTCAAAAATTGGTGTTTTTTCTATGAGAACACGTATATAACAGTCAAACGGCCAATTGACAAAGTGGAAATCAGCTGTTTGATCAGCTGCTCTATTGACCATCTCCTTCCTTTATTGTATCTGTCGGAAAGTAGAGGAAATCGATCAGCTCGTGTCTAAAGGAGAAACCTTCGTAAGGTGACTTATGCATTTGTAATGATCGTGTAAACATAGAACTGTACGATTTGCAATACACCTTAATGGTGTTGAGTGCTTTCAAAACATTTAATACTACATACATACTACATTTTGACTTCTATGCCAGAATTTGTACCAAATATTATATGTACTTAAGGTTTGTCCGTCCATATCTAGTTCTATTCAGTAAAAATAATTATTGTTGTTTTTCAGTGTAGAAATGTTATCTTAAATTTTTTTTTCTCAAATCCTTTCTCTCACATATGTTAACTAAATAGAAAAATATATTCATTAAATTAAACATTGTAATTCCCTGCTTTCGCATACGATGATATACATGGGTTGAATAATGGTAAACATACATACAATTATAACAGTCATAACTCATTTGAAAATCCGATTAAAATTTAATATATATAACAGAACAATCATTCGACTATTTGATAACAGCCGCATGAAGACTGCGTGAGAGAACTCAGCGGGCCTTACAGACTGTGGCCTTTAAGACACTTCCGGACGATTTCCATTTCGATACTTTTTGGCTGTCGTTTTGTGCTATTCGCAATTTATTTGAAACTATTATGGGCGAATTTGATTTTTGGAAGTAATCAGCTGATCGAAACATTTGAAAGTGTGCGTGAAATATGGCTTGGATTAAGATAGAATGTGTGGTTTTGTTATAAGATATAAGCATTTTTCCAGTTGAAGACGCATGTATACTTATGATGGTTTGTGCCACAAACCACCTAAAGTAGGCAATCGTCTTTAGCCCTCTTAACCAAAGTGGTATTTTTGGCAACTTGTTGTTTTTGTAGCGTATGTGATTACGTGAGAGCGATTGGAGTGAGTTGATTGCCTACCCCACCTGAAACAGTGGTGGAATATCTTAGATAGGTAGATATTCAAATAATACGTTAGAAGTTTAAATGTTTGAAACAAAACAAATTACCTAGGTTTACAAATTATATTGTAATTGCGCATAGAATTTTATAGATATAAGTAGAATGAATCACGGAATATGGTGCAGTTATCTCTGAATTATACACAAATAGAAGAAAAGAAACTTTACATTTTGTTATTGCAATTAAGAAACATTGAATGCGTGTAATATGTATACAATTTGCAAGTACGTTTAAATGCCCTGCAGCCTAATACGCTTTTCCTATTTACAATTTGACTTATATATGGATTAGTCAATGTATGAGACACTTACAGATGATTTCCAATTTGATACTTTATAATGGGCGAATATTAATTTTTTGAATTAATCAGCTGATCGAAACACACTACTTGTAAAAGTATGCTTGAAATATGGCTTCTGAATAAGATAGAATGCGTTTTTCTTTTGGAATCTGTCCAATAATGTACATGACTAGGATCTATCGAGTGTCCTTCCTTAATGTTTTTTGCTAGACGAACACCGAGCCTAGCTGCATCCAGCTCCAGTCGCGGGATGGAAACCAAGTTGAGAGGGGTTACTCTTGCCTTGGCTGCAACGATACGCGTTTCTATAAGGTTAGCTTGACTTACCCTTATGTAGGCGACTGCTCCAAGCGTATTTTCACTTGCATCAACGAAGACATGTAGCTGGATTGACTCGTGTTGACCAAACGTGATGCCATGAAGATAACATCTTAAAATCTGCACATCTTAGATGACGTACCCACAGCTGCCACTTACGAAGATGTTCATCGTATATGCGGTCCTCCCAACCCACCTTGGACCTCCAAATTTCTTGCGTAAGTATTTTCAGAAAAACCATAAAATGAGCCATGAATCCAAGAGGGTCGTATATCGACATCAGTACACGTAATACTTCTCGCTTTGTTGGTCTGTAGTTTTCCGATAACTGTTCGCGAAGATGTGAGTTTGATGTCAGCGAAAATGTGTCTGACGATGTGCACCACCATAAACCCAATACCTTTTCCGCATCATTTTGTTGTTTACCAAGTAAATTAAGTCGAGTTCGAAATCGAATGGCGTACTTCGAATCCGCCTCGTTCATGAATATACTTCACGTCTCTAGCCAACAGCTTCCTCTTCACAGTCAATACTTTTTAAAAAGTCATCCACATAGTTGTTGTGGATAATGGAGTTAGCGGCCCTTCGGAATTTGGATGCATGGTCTTGAGCGTTTCGATTTTTAACAAATTGAGCGCAACTGGGTGACCACGTTGCTCCAAATGTTAACACTTCCATCACGTAAGTGTTCAACTGACTGTTCAATTGTGAACGCCATAGAAAGCGTTGAGAGTGCTGATCACAACTGTTTACGCGCACGTGGTGGAACATTTCTCGAATGTTTTCACATATTGCACATATTGTATATCAGTAAGTTGTGCAAGCTGGTCAGGTCCCTTCAGAAGAACGGAATGCAATGATGTACCATTAGCTTTGGCTGCGGCATCCCAAACTATTCTTAATTTGCCGGTTTTTATTTTTGTTGGTGACTACAAATATTAGTAAGTACTACTTCCGGGGATATTTTATCAGAAGTCAGCTTGCGGATGTATCCTCTGGATTGGTAGTCTTCGAACAGTTGCTTCACAGTGCGCGATTGATTTGGATCTCGTTCCAACCTCTTTTTAAGACATTTGTATCTTCGAAGCCCCATTGAAAACTGTCATTGTGTAGTAGCTCGCCGTTTCTCCTTTCATACTCGCAGATGTGGAAACTGTGAAATGCATGGCTAATGACTGCTGCGCGTCTACTGTAGGTGTACTTTGGGCCATAGACCATCCATCCAAGATGCGGTTTAGATGCTACTGGAGCTGTCAAATGTCCTTCTCGCAGTTTTAAAGACGTGGCCAATTTAGTGTTGTCGAGTCCGATTAGCAAACGAGGAACTGCTTGGTGGTATGACGAAATCGGTATGCTTCAGAGATGAGGGAGCTGGAGAGCAAGTTCTGTGGCGTTCACACTTTGACTGGGAAGGCTTAAAGATTTCACCATACGTACGTTGGTCATGGTAAGCTTTGGATGTGCTTCGTCTACTCCGGAAATGTCCACAGAAACTGTTCTTGATTCACTCTCTTCGCGTTGTTTCAACAATAGTCGCCTGTTACCCCTTATTCGTCTGCTAGTGACTCTTCCATCATTGTTAGCGATGATCCATCATCAAGGAAGGTGATTGCTCGCACCATCTTGTTTCGGCTGAAGAGTTCTATTGGAACGTATCGAAACAAAATTTCACTTTCATTGTAGCTATGTTTACTGACACTTTTATATGTGTAAGGTTTGTTTGAAACTATCTCATTGTGACTGAGGTCAGTGGTAGTGTTTTTGGAAGCTTGCTCGAAGATAATATTAAAATTGTGGAGTAGTGAATGGTGTTCCACATCCGTTTATGCCACAAGCCTATGCATTCACATTCGGCATAAGTGGCGTTGCCTTACAGCTTCCCAACGCTTATTTCTACTTAGCTGGAGAAATATTTTACACTCATCGACAGATTCGCAGTTGTTTTTGTAAATGGCACATAGCTTCCTTCTGTTGTTGTTTTCGCAGCGAGTTTCTGTGTGTACACGAATATGATGCTTTTCTTAAAAACGTTTGTAGTTCCTGTACTCGCTGAATACTAATGGTGAGTAAATTACGTCGCTAATCGATTCTCCTACTTTAGATAACCACTCCTCAAACTGAGACAAATTTACAAAATAATACTCTTTTGATGTACTGCCCACATTACTTTAAAATTTGTTGGCTGCACGTCAGTCAACTCTTGGAGCAACAGCTGGTTATTTAAGTGATCATATGATCCAGACGCCTTAATTGTTGTGAGTCTCAGTCGTTGGCAGACCTCCATACCATACAGACGTGCACCGACTCCGGAAAATCCAGTGCAGTGCGGTTCATGTGTGAACGTTGTTACCGATTATCAATAAGATACCGCGAATCGAAGGGTCCCGGGTTCAAATACCGCGGGTACCAAAAGAAAAAGTATTTTTTTTTCTATAAGTTAGAGACACTAAGTGTGAGTAAAATAAACTAATGGAGAGTGACGTGCGACCCGAGCTCAGCAAATTGGGCGACTTTAAGACACCGTTGGCTGGTGGGACATCAGGTCAGCAAACGAGTGACGATAGCGAGCGTGCCGCTAGCCCAGCAAGCAGTAGAAGCGGTATGAAGAAGAGGAGGAACCGCAGCCGAATCCACGCCGAACTAAAATAACGTCGGATGAGGATGCGGTGGCTTTCAGCAAAGGAAGGGGAGTGTAAAAAAAAACATCGCCCCAGAGAAGTGCAGCTGTAGTAAACAGCGAAATGGAAGCGCTCCAATGTGAGTCGGAGGGCAATGAGTGCCAATACTCATATAAAGGGAGTGACAACTCCTTTCGGGTAATGGCCACTTCCGACGCTGATGATGAGGCGGAAGAAATTAGGGAGGAGGAACAAAAACTCCGCCATTTGAAAGAAGAGCAGGCAAAACTCGAGGCCTACATATCAAAGCTTCGAGCTCAATCAGATGCCCGAAAAGCTGCTGAAAAAGCCAAAAAGAACGAGCAGCAGAAAAAAGAATTAGAAGAGTTGCAGCAAAAAGACAGCAGCTGAGGGCACAGAGGCAGAAGCACCAGCAGGAAAACGAACCACTGCCCTCAACCTCCAAGGTGGCACAACGCCTGCAGCAGCTACAGCATCAACAAAAACAACAACAGCAAAGAACGGCCAGGAGGACTACCAAGACATCCAAGGTGGCGCAACAACAGCAACAACAAAAACAACATCAGCAACAGCAGCACCAACAAAAGAAGAGCCAACAGCAGCAGCAGCAGCAACAACAGCAGCAGCATCAGCAGCAGCACCAACAACAGCAGCAACAGCAGAACCCCAAAGCTAATAAGCGAAGCCCCCCCATTAATGTGTTCGGCATGGAGATATCAAAACTTAAAGAACTATGTGAGTTGGCCCTAGCGATTAACACTTATTACATTAAATATAAGACTCCCCTTAGTCAAACGGTCCAATGCTTATCAAAGGACTCGTATGACATTTTGCTAGAGAAGTTGGTGGCATCAAATGCCGAATTCTGGACATACCCCCTTAGAGGAGAGAGGCCACAGACACTCCTCCACAAGGGTATAGATCCCTCAACTGACCCAAAAGAGGTCCTCGAAGAGCTGCGCCAAGTCGAGAGCGACGAGGTCCACTTCGTAGGGGTCAAGCCATTCACCACTGCGGGTGGAAAATGGAAAAAGAAGGCACTTCCCTTCTTTTTAGTTCAAGTCACCTATAACACTAAAGTCGATAGCCTACGGAAAATTCGTTACGTAGGTGGTCTAAGTGTTGTATGGGAGAAATTATACAGATCCAATTACGTACTTCAATGTGCGAATTGTAGAAGGCTGGGGCACGTGGCGGCGAACTGCCATATGGAGTTCCGCTGTGCACGTTGTACATTCAGTCACAACAAAGGGGAATGCCCTTTAGGCGTGGATGAAGTCGAGGATAAGTCTCTCCTCAAATGCGTACTATGCGAAGGAAATGGGCACCCCGCAACTTATCGGGGATGTCCAAGATCCAAAGAACTCCAGCAGAGAATGAAGGTGGTAAGGAACACAATGAAGGTAGAAGCCAGGCCAGAGGCCCGTGCTTTGGCTATCACTGTTACGCGGAACATCTCCCACGCCCAAGTGGGGTCAGGCAGTGGATCAGCACAACAGACAGCGCCGAAGATGGCCCCAGTGTCAGTGACCAGGCTACCAGAGGCAGTACCCTCAATAAGGGATGTTATGTCCACCATCTAGTCGATGCAAGCACAAATGCTCACTTTGCAGAAACAAATGGTCGACTTACACACCAGCTTCCTTGCGCAGTCGGCTCGAGTAGATTTCCTCTACTCGCAGCTGCCTGCGAACCAACGCGAGCAGATATAATGGGCTCACGCGAGGCTAGAACACTTAAGATCCTAGCAGTGAATGTAAATTCGCTGATTAGGATCGAACGAAAACTAACGCTTTCCAATTTGCTGCAAACCCATAATCCTGATGTACTGATGGCTAGCGAAACCAAGCTAAACCAGACGCCCAATCTCAGGTATAAAAACTACCACGTTATTAAAAGAGACCGACCCCAATCCACTCGAGGTGGAAGGGTGGCTCTCCTGATTAGAAAAAACATAAATCACATACACAACATAAGTTGTGTATAGCAATGAAGTACGAAGATGTGGTGTGCTGGAGGCAGCCATCGCGCGCATCCCTCTCGAAGGTGGAAAGAGGTTGTTTGTGATTGCTGCCTATGCAGCTGATGCTTAAAACTCTAATTTCCTTTCTGAGCTCGAAGCTCTTTTCACAAGCCTTCGTTTAAGCTTGGAAGAAAACTATTATATTCTAGCCGGAGATTTGAACGCTAAGCACGATGAATGGGGTAACAGTGCCCCAAATGAAAGAGGAAACGCTCTCTTAGGTTGGATGGATCAAAACAATATCGAGTTCAGGCTAGATTTGCTTGCAACCGATAGACCATCTTTTCCCAGAAGCGGGTCTTATCTCGACGTGATGCTTTTGGACAGACGACTAACGGTACTTAACGTGGAAAGACACATAAGAAACTGTTTAACTACGGTCGAATACGATAGTGACCACTGTGGTCTCGTCGCGGTTATACAGCTTCCGAATGAGCTGGAGGAACTGGAGGAATATGTCCAATCGTATCCTTATAAATATAATAAGGCGCGTTGGCCACGTTTCACCAGAGCCCTTGCCAGAGAAATAAGTTCGAGTGCGATCAATCCTCCTACGAACAGAAACCTTACGAACGAAGAGGTTGACGGGTACCTCAGACGAATGGACGACGCCATTAAACGTACACTGGGCGGGACTATCCCAAAAGTGGTACAAACCGACGATGGCGACATCTATCGGAATGCTACCATCGATGCACTTCACGTGCAAAAGAGTAGCCTCCTGTCAAGGTTAAAACTCCTATACAGGCAGTTTCCCGATCCTCAAAATCCGGAGATCCGTTCGCTGAAGTCGCAGATCAAAGTACTCCAGCAGTCGATCCGCCAAAATTACAGTATAGCTGTTAGCTTGCACTGGGGCAATGAGATTCGGGCTTTAAGATCCAATAACCCGAGCATGTTTCCGCAAGTAAATAAAATTTTCCGAAGGAAAGATCATAACGACATTCAAAGCGTTCGACTGGACAGAACAACAGACAACGCAAGCCTACTGACGTCAGTTGGCATCGATCCAGATGAGGCTGTGCTTGACAACAACTTCTTCGTAGTTGAGGATCCCCAGGAAAAGGTCAAAGCAATTGGTGCTGTGTTCCAGAAAGTGTACACGGTCCACGAGTCGCTTCGTCCGAACCACGACCTGGAACACTTAGCCTCGCTTAACCACGTTAATCTACGGAATGATATAAGTCAATGGCGATCCGAGAATCCTGGCTTCATCAGATTCAATGACGATTTACTGGCAAACAATGTCATCGCCGATGACGGAAGTAATTCCATCTTAATTTCGAGAGATAAACTCCAGGGTATCTTCAACTCAGTAAAGAAGAAGAAGTCAGTGGGAATTGATGGAATACCAAACATTGTTCTGCGCCATCTCCCCTATGAGGCGGTGGATGTGTACACAACCTTGTTTAACAATGCGTTGAGTAATGCATATTACCCAGCGCATTGGGAAAAAGCAGTGGTATAACCCATCCCGAAACGGGACAAAGATACCTCCATTCCGACAAATCTTCGGTCGATAAGTCTTCTTCCGTGCATAAGCAAAGTCTTTGAGAAAATAGTCATCAAGGCTCTGAAAGAGTGGGTCGAGCAAAAACAAATTATTCCGGAAAACCAATTCGGCTTTAGGGCGGGGCACGACACAATTCATGCCGCGTCCAAATTGGTTTCCGACATACAATGGAACAGAAACAAGACACAGTGCACAGGTGCCTGCCTGATTGACATGGAAAAGGCGTTCGACACCGTATGGTTAGAAGGACTCTTCCTCAAGTTGGTCAGGCTTGGCATGAACAAAACGTTGCTATATATGATCTATGACATGATAACAGGCAGGAAGTTCGTTGTGAAAAATGGCAACGTAACTTCCTCCACTGTTTTTCACATAAAAAATGGGTTGCAACAAGGGGCGGTTGGTTCGCCGATTCTATTCACGATATTCACTAGTGACCTTATAGGTTCCATGCCAAACTTAATTGCGTTTGCCGATGATCTAATCGCGTACAGATCAGGTGCAAAGATTGAGGTCATAAATGGCCTGCTGCAACGTGATTTCGACTTGATTCAACAATATTGCGACGACTGGAAGTTGAAAATCAACTACCGGAAGTGTGAAACTATTCTTTTCAGAACCCCGTTGTACAGAGCATCAAGGGACACGAAAAGAAATTGGCGAAAGTTCAGCATATTGGACCCACAGGGGCAGCCATTAACTATTAAAAGTGTGGTTAGATATCTTGGCATTTGGTTGGACCAGTTCCTGTATGGTGGTATCCATGCAGCAACAGTTTTGACCAGCGCTAAGAAAGCCTTCGCTATGGCAAGGGAGCTGTTTTACAGCAGCCAACTTGATACCAGAGTGAAGGTGATCTGCTACATGGCCCTAATACGGCCAATTATGGTGTATGGTTGTCCTGTGTGGTTCAACGTGACTCCTTCCCAGATGGAAAAGATGAGGGTGTTCGAGAGACAGTGTCTTCGGGCCTGTCTCTGTTTATATCGTACACCCGAATCCCAGTACAAAAAATTCTATCCCAACGAGGTTTTGTACAATGAGGCAAATCTGATCAGAATAGATAATTTTATTATTAAATTGATTCGTAGTCACATAGCTCGAGCCATGACCTCAACCAACAGTCTGATCTTTGGGGCTTACTACCCTAATGAAATGTACCATGAGAAGATGCGCCTTAACGGCTTTATCCCACCTGAGGCGATCCTCTATTTGAACACGAAAGGCCTGATACAAGATAGGGAAGGCTGCCCTATCATCTTCCATGTCGCACACCGAACAGTGGAAAGGCGACTTCAATACGAGCCGGACGTCGCTCGCAGCCACGAAGGCCTCTTACGGTTCAGTAGAGCGATCTTTGCCCGCGATAGAGCAGTCTCTGACAAAGAACGGCTTTTCTTCTGGTGGCTGCATCAGAATCAGCCTTCGATGCCGTCAACTTCTCACACAGGACCAGGATAGTTGACTCATTAGGGCCAACTTAAATAGTTTAAGGTAGCTATAAGGTAGATTAGGAAAAAAAAATGGGTGCACCACGGAGTATTCGATATATATGTCAAGCATATAAAGAGCATCTACTCCCTGGTAAACGCGTCCGTATTGCTTACAGATATAGTTGTAAGATATTTGTAAATATGTTTAAGTTTGATTTAGGATAAGTAAGTTAAGTTAGCAAGTAAGATAAAAACAATGACTAAGGAACGTCCAAGTTTGTTTTTAATTTTCTTGGGCAACAAAAACAAAACCACTAGACTTAAGATTTAATAAGAATACAAAAGATGTCGAAAGGCAGAAAAATTAACATAGATTAGCTTAGAGTACTTGTTTAGAGTCAGTAAGTTAGATATAAGATTGATATTTCAGATTAAATATTTAAGCTAGTTTTAAGCATTTTGTCTAGCAACTAAGGTAACGAATCCTTAATTGTTGTGCAAAGATTTTTTACTCATATGCAAACTCCACAATTTGTTCCAACTTGTCATTTCGAAGGGGTGGTATGTGTCGAATTTTTTGCAAAATGGTATTAACTATTAACTCTGGGCGTCCAAACAATGTTCGCAATGTAGACATTATTCTTAGCACGTTGGATGGCAGAAAAGGCCTATTTCTGACAACATTAAGAGCCTTACCTTTAAGACACTTCTTGAGGCGTATCAAATTGTCGTCGTTATTAAAACCACATACCTATGTGGTGCTCTTGTATGTGCTAAAGAATAATGCCCACTCATCAGGATCTTTAGTAATGATAGAAAGCTTAGCTTGGAGTGACTTACGAGCTGTTATTTAATGAGGGATCGGGCTCTGTATTTGCTTAGGCGTAGTGTTATTGTTGTTTGATTCATTAAAAAATTGCAGTTTGGAGGGGTGAGATACGAAAAATTTATTTTGTGACAGCCGAATTTTGGAGGAAAGGGGTAGTTGCGTTAAAAAGTCTTGTTGATTACTTGCCTGAGGTGCATTGAAATTCGCAAGTTTGTCTGCATCGTTTTGTTGCCGTCCATGCGTGAACCCTTGTTCGTTTTGTAGCTATTGTCCTACCCGATTATTAGGTTCCTCTTGATCGCCATTCCTTGATGTTTCTTCGTCATCTTCCTCCTGCATGAGAAGTTCGAACTTCTTTTGAAGATACTCTTCATCCCTTTGTTTCTGTAGCTGCCTTCGTTCTTCCAGTAACTTTAGTTCGACATTGGTGCGTTGGTGCTGTGATTTAGTAAGGCTTTGTACTACAGAGGGCGATTTCAATTGATTTCCATCGTTGGGCAGAACCATTGTGGTACATTTTGCGCAACTCCAGCCTTCATTTGAAATGGCTGCGGTTACATTGACGCAGTTAAAGTGAAACCACGCATCACATTGATCGCAAGCCACCTTTTTATCCGTGTCGACGTTATTGCACATGGCGCAGCTTGTGGATTCCAGATCTTTCGATTTTGTACCTTCTTCTGACTTTTTCGACATTTTGTTGGCGAAATTGTCATATAATTTTGTAAAATTTTGTTATTGAACAAATACAAATGAATCCAAATTTTGTGAACAATACTAAAATTTATACAGGTTGGGTTTAATTTGGTTACGTGAGTTAGGATGAGTTAAAATGAGTTACAAAATTAGTGGATTGCCATTCCAGCCTAGTAGGGTCGCGACGGTTCAAACAATTCAAAATGTATCCTTCAGATATCTGTCACTTGCTGTCAGTTGCTGTCGGTTAGTTCGCAGACGTTGCCAACAATTTGTAGATCATTTTTATAACTGATGCTAATAAATATTATGAATGATATTATTTATGTTCTTATTGAAAATGTACTTATAGTTTTATTTTGATTTCGCTAAACATGTTTAATATCTGTTTTTGGGTTAAGTTTCATTATCGATCAGCTCGTGTCTCAAGGAGAAACGTTCGTAAGGTGCACTCATATTTGACGTAGTAGGTTGACTGGAAATTTACTCAAAATGGCTACCCAAATTACAAATTATTCACACATGACTTATGCATTTGTAATGATCGTGAAAACATAGAACTGTACGATTTACAATAAAGTGTATAATGTAATGGTGTTGAGTGCTTTCAAAACATTTAATACTACATAATTTTGACATTTTAAGCCGGATTTTGTACCAAATATAATATGTATTTAAGGGTGGTCCGTCCATATCTAGTTCTATTCAGTAAAAATTCTTATTGTTGTTATTTAGTGTAAAAATGTTATCTTATTTTTTTTTTAAATCCTTTCTCATAAAACAAGATAATATGAGCCTAACTCTCACAAAAATATATACATTAAATTAAACTTTGTAATTCCCTGCTTTCGCATATGATGATATATATGGCTTGAATAATGGTAAACATACATACAATTATAACAGTCATAACTCATTTGAATATCCGATTAAAATTTAATATATATAACAGAACAATCATCCGACTATTTGATAACAGCCGCATGAACACTACGTGAGAGAACTCGTAGGGCCTTACAGACCCTTCCAGACTGTTGCCATTAAGACACTTCCAGGCGATTTCCATTTCAATACTTTTTGGCTGTCGTTTTGTGCTATTCGCAATTTATTTGAAACTATTATGGGCGAATTTGATTTTTGGAAGTAATCAGCTGATCGAAACTTTTAAAAGTGTGCGTGAAATATGGTTTGGATTAAAATAGAATGTGTGGTTTCGTTATAAGATATTAGGATTTTACCAGTTGAAGATGCATGTATACTTATGATGGTTTGTGCAACAAACCACCTAAAGTAGGCAATCGTCTTTAGCCTTCTTAGGCAAAGTAGTATTTTTGGCAACTTGTTGTTTTTGTAGCGTATGTGAATACGTGAGAGCTGTTGGTGGGAGTTGATTGCCTACCCCACCTGAAACAGTGGTGGAATATCTTAGACAGGTAGATATTCAAATAATACGTTAGAAGTTTAAATGTTTGAAACAAAACAAATTACCTAGGTATACAAATTATATTGTAATTGCGCATAGAATTTTATAGATATAAGTAGAATGAATCACGGAATATAGTGCAGTTATCTCTGAATCATACACAGACAGAAGAAAAGAAACTTTACATTTTGTTATTGCAATTTAGTAACATTGACTGTATTATGCATGCGTGTAATATGTATATAATTTGTAGGTACGTTTAAGTGCCCTGCAGCCTAATACGGTTTTCCTATTTATAATTTGACTTATATTTGGATTAGTCAATGTATGAGACACTTAAGAACGATTTCCAAATTGATACTCTTCGTCGGTCGTTTTGTGCTATTCGCCTTTTATTTGAAACTATAATGGGCGAATATTATTTTTTGGAACTAATCAGCTGATCGAAACACACTACTTGTAAAAGTATGCGTGAAATATGACTTCTGAATTAGATAGAATGCGTGTTTCTTTTGGAATCTGTCCAATAATGTACTTGACTGGGATCTATCGAGTGTCTTTCCTTAATGTTTTTTGCTAGACGAACACCGAGCCTAGCTGCTTCCAGCTCCAGTCGCGACTGCTCCAAACGCATTTTCACTTGCATCAAAGAAGACATGTAGCTGGATTGACTCGTGTTGACCAAACGTGATGCCATGAAGATAACATCTTAAAATCTGCACCTAATTTATGTTAATTAGATGACGTACCCACAGCTGCCATTTACGAAAATGTTCATCGGACATGCGGTCCTCCCAACCCACCTTGGCCCTCCAAATTTCTTTCATAAAGATCTTCAGAAAAACCATAAAATGAGCGATGACTCCAAGAGGGTCGTATATCGACATCAGTACACGTAATACTTCTCGCTTTGTTGGTCTGTAGTTTTCCGACAACTGTTCGCTAAGATGTGAGTTTGATGTCAGCGAAAATGTAATTGTATCTGACGATGTGCACCACCATAAACCCAATACCTTTTCTGCATCATTTTGTTGTTTACCAAGTAAATTAAGTCGAGTTCGAAATCGAATGGCGTATTTCGAATCCGCCTCGTTCATGAATATACTTTACGTCTCTAGCCAACAGCTTCCTCTTCACAGTCAATACTTTTTAAAAAATCATCCACATAGTGGTTGTGGATAATGGAGTTAGCGGCCCTTCGGAAATTGGATGCATGGTCTTGAGCGTTTCGATTTTTAACAAATTGAGCGCAACTGGGTGACCACGTTGCTCCAAATGTTAACGCTTCCATCACGTAAGTGTTCGGCTGACTGTTCAATTGTGAACGCCATAGAAAGCGTTGAGAGTGCTGATCACAACTGTTTACGCGCACGTGGTGGAACATTTCTCGAATGTTTTCACATATTGCGATGCGGCGTTCTTGGAAGCAAAATAGTATATCAGTAAGTGGTGCAAGTTTGTCAGGTCCCTTCAGAAGAACAGAATGCAATGATGTACCATTAGCTTTGGCTGCGGCATACCAAACTATTCTTAATTTGCCGGTTTTTATTTTTGTTGGTGACTACAAATATTAGTAAGTACTATTTCCAGGGATATTTTATCAGAAGTCAGCTTGCGGATGTATCCTCTGGCTTGGTAGTCTTCGAACAGTTGCTTCACAGTGCGCGATTGATTTGGATCTCGTTCCAACCTCTTTTTAAGACATTTGTATCTTCGAAGCCCCATTGGAAAACTGTCATTGTGTAGTAGCTCGCCGTTTCTCCTTTCACACTCGCAGATGTGGAAACTGTGAAATTCATGGCTAATGACTGTTGCGCGTCTATTGTAGTTGTACTTTGGGCCATAGACCAACCATCCAAGATGCGTTTTTAGATGCCACTGGAGCTGTCAAATGTCCTTCTCGCAGTTTTAAAGACGTGGCCAATTTAGTGTTGTCGAGTCCGATTAGCAAACGAGGAACTGCTTGGTGGTATGACGAAATCGGTATGCTTCAGAGATGAGGGTGCTGGAGAGCCAGTTCTGTAGCGTTCACACTTTGACTGGGAAGGCTAAAAGATTTCACCATACGTACGTTGGTCATGGTAAACTTTGGATGTGCTTCGTCTACTCCGGAAATGTCCACAGAAACTGTTCTTGATTCACTCTCTTCGCGGTGTGTATCTCCCGTCCATTTCAACAATAGTCGCCTGTTAGTTCTTATTCGTCTGCTAGTGACTCTTCCATCATTGTTAGCGATGATCCATCATCAAGGAAGGCGATTGCTCGCACCATCTTGTTTCGGCTGAAGAGTTCTATTGGAACGTATCTAAACAAAATTTCACTTTTATTGTAGCTATGTTTACTGCAACTTTTATATGTGTAAGGTTTGTTTGAAATTATCTCATTGTGACCGAGGTCAGTGGTATTGTTTTTGGAAGCTTGCTCGAAGATAATATTAAAATTGTGGAGTAGTGAATGGTGTTCCACATCCGTTTATGCAACAAGCCGTGTTGATATTACATTCTGCTCTTCTATGCATTCACATTCGGCATAAGTGGTGTTGCTTTACAGCTTCCCAACGCTTATTTCTACTTAGCTGGATAATTTATACTCATCGACAGATTCGCAGTTGTTTTTGTAAATGGCACATAGCTTCCTTCTGTTGTTGTTTTCGCAGCGAGTTTCTGTGTGTACACGAACATGATGCTTTTCTTAAAAACGTTTGTAGTTCCTGTACTCGCTGAATACTAATGGTGAGTAAGTCACGTCGCTAATTGATTCTGCTACTTCAGATAACCACTCCTCAAACTGAGACAAATTTACAGAAGTAAGACTCTTTTGATGTAGTCAACTCTTGGAGCAACAGCTGGTTATTTAAGTGATCATATGATGCAGACGCCTTAATTGTTGTGCAAAGATTTTTTACTCATATGCAAACTCCAAAATTTTTTCCAACTTGAGTAGGTAGTTTATGAGAGTTCTGGGACACTTTTTCCATACAAAATGAAAACGTGTTTTTTTTATGTGTTTTAGCGTATGTTTTTTTTTTAGTGATAGGTTAGTTTTTTGAAGATAAGGGGGTGTCGTGTGTGTGTGTGTGGGGGGGGCGTCGTTTGTCGTTAGTTGTTGGTGGTGCGTGGTTAGTTGGTTGTTGGTGGCGTGTGTTAGTTGTTAGAGGCGCTTATCAGCGATGGTGTCGGTCATCACTTGTATTTAGTGGGTGTTTGGTAGAGGCGCGCTTATCAGTAATAAGAGAGGCAGCGGAACTAACACACAATGTGGTGTGTGAAAAATTTGTTTTGTCATTTGGTTGTGGTGCGCTTATCAGCAGTAACAGGAAGCAGAAGAATGTTTTTATAGTTTAACAATAAGTAATAATGAGCTGAAGAAATATGTTTCACCACTCTACTATGGGGTGGAAAGTGTATTAATACTGTATTTGACTTTGAGTTGTATTTAGTTGTGAAAAGCCGGTGTCAGTATATTAAAGAGGAGCAGTAGCTGTTTGACGTTAGTTAATAGAGATTAGAAAAAAAATAAAGTTATAAAAAGTGAGTTTCGTCGGTTTATTTACGTTAATCGTTACTTTTCCGTGAGTGAGTGTTCATTATTAAAGAAATGTTTTATTGTAAAGTGTGTGATATGGAGTTTAGTGATGGATCTTCTTAAGAAGAACATTTAAAAGTGCAAAAGTGTAGTAGAAAGAGACAACCTTCTCCAGATTCACAACCATCAACTTCTGCTGCTGGTTTAGTGCGGCAAATTCCAAAGAGGAAATATACAGGATCAACCGTTTATAAACGATGTATGATTTGTGAGGAGGATGTAAATGAAAGTTATTGGAATCAGCACAAAAGAAAAAGTACTCATAAGGAAAAAGCTTAGAGAGTTATTCGAGAAAATGTGTCTTGTATAGAGAATGCTTTTAAAAATAGAATTAAAACATTTTCAATATCTAATCAGTATGAGAGTATATTGAACATAGATGTATTGTTTGAAAAATATATTGATTTGATAATAGAATTGTTAACAAGTGAAGTGATAATTATGAAAGCGTTCAAATTTAACATGGAGTTATTTTGTGATTTTGTAAAACATTTAAAAGATGATGATGATGATAACATGGAGATAAGTACAAAGAGTATGCGGACGGTGATGCGTACAATCTTACGAGTTGCTGAAATATCTGAAGAATTGACTGATATGATTTAAATCATCAAGACGAAGCTGGAGGAGTTCCAAGAAAGGGATAGTGGATGGGCTTTGTTATCATTTTTGAGAATTGAGATAAATATTAATAAATATGAACCACTTCGGGGATCATCTTATTTTCCATTACCAGCAGAGATTCAGTGTAAACACGCTTGTATAAATGTGAAAAACTATGATGAATATTGTTTTAAATGGGCTATCATAGCGGCTCTTGATAGTAAAGTTAAAAAACGCCATGATAGACCATCAGTGTATAAAGTAGATGATATAAAAAGTGAAACTATAAAAGTTAATGATGAAGTGGTTAGTTTTAAGAACATACAATTCCCTCTGAATGTTAAAGATGTTAAAATTTTCGAAGATAACAATCAAAACAAGTAAACAATAAAACATATCATATAATTGGTCAATACTATCATACACGTAAAGAAAAGACAAAACATATTAATTTGCTTTTTTATGACAATTACGATGGGAGTGAAGTGCATTATATGTTCATTAAAAATATATCACGATTATTGAGTACTCAAATCACCCATCGCAATGCAAAAATGTATCTCTGCAACGGTTGTTTACTACGTTTTCCAAAAGAGCTCATCCTACAGAATCACAAAAGCGAATGTGGCAGAAAGGTTGTGATAATGCCAGAAGGAGCTAACAATGTATTGGAGTTTAAAGGTAAACGAAAAAAGTTTCCAGTTCCCTACACTGTGTACGCCGACTTTGAATCCATCCTAATTCCTACGAGTTACTGTATACCGAACCCAGATACATCATCAACAACAAATGTACAACAACATATACCATGTGCTTTTTCATATTATATTAAGTGTTCATTTGATGATGAATTAAATATACATAGATCATTTGTTGGTAAGGATTCATTTTAATAACCATATATATAACAACCAATAATAAAAAAAAACAAATTCTAGGAGAAAATTCACCAGATGTATTTCTTGAGATGCTTGTTCAAGATTTAACATACCTCCATATGGAAGTAATAAAGAAGCCAAAGCAGATGATTCCATTGACGGACCTTGAGGATGACTTTCACCGTACATCACCTATATGCAGTATATGTGAAAAAAGTTTTATATCAACTGATGTAAGAGTAAGAGATCATTGTCACTTTACCGGTAAATATAGGGGACCTGCACATTCACAGTGCAATTTAGATTTTCGCATACCAACATTTTTTCTAATATTTTTACATAATTTTTCCGGTTATGATTGCCATTTATTTGTGAAAAGTTTAAGTAAAATTCAAGGTGATATAAAAATAATTCCCTTAAATAAGGAGAACTACATTTCACTCTCCAAACGGGTTGCAGATAACTTTGAAATGAGATTTTTAGATTCTTTTCGATTTCTTCAGTCTAGCATAAGCAGTTTGAGGAACAATCTAACAGAAGATGATTTCATTATAAACAGAATAGCTTATAAAAATGATGATGACTCATTTAAATTAATGCTTAGGAAAGGTGTATTTCCCTATGATTATCTTGATTCATGGGATCGTTTAGAAGATAGTTTTCTTCCACCAATTTCAAAATTTTACAACAAACTAACGGATGAAGATTGTTCGGAAAACGACTATAAACACGCTGTAAAAGTGTGGGAGCATTTCAATTGTAAAATCTTGAAAGATTACATGCTTCTGTATTTAAAGAGTGATGTTTTGCTGTTGGCTGATGTTTTTGAGAATTGCCGTAAAGTTTGTGTGAAAATATACGATTTAGATCCGTGTCACTACTATACATCACCTGGTTTATCTTGGGATGCAATGATGAAGGTAACAAACATTAAATTGGAGCTTTTAACAGAAATCGATATGTTTAATTTCTTTAAAAAAGGTATCCGCGGTGGTTTATGTCAGTGTAGTAAGAGATATGCAAAGGCTAATAATAAGTATGTTGATAACTATGATAAAACCAAAAAAAGTGAGTTTCTAATGTATTTAGATGCAAATAATTTATATGGTTGGGCAATGTCACAATCGCTTCCCGATGGAAATTTTCAATGGCAAGATCCTGAGCTCTACACAACAGAATATATATTAAATCCAAATGAAAATAGTAATATTGGATATATATTTGAAGTTGATGTAACCTATACAGAGACTCTTCACGATTCTCATAATGATCTTCCGTTTTGTCCAGAAAATAGAACAACACCAACAAGTAAAGTTCCCATGTTAATAGCTAATCTGAATAATAAGAAAAAGTACGTGATTCACCTCAGAAACTTAAAGCAATGCCTTGAGAATGAATTAACCGTTACCAAAGTACATAGGGTTTTATCATTTACTCAATCGAATTGGTTACATAAATATATAGAACTTAACACTGAATACAGGAAAATTGCTAAGAATCAATTTGAGAAGAACTTTTTTCAAATTAATGAATAACAGTGTTTATGGTAAAACTATGGAAAATGTAGAGAGGCGAAGGGATGTGAAGATAGTAACAAATTGGGATGTAAACAAAAACCCTTTCAGTGCAAGGAAGCTTATTGCACATCCTAATTACCATAGTTGTTCTATATTTACTGCGGATATGTGTGCCATTGAAATGATTAAGGGAAAAGTAGAGTATAATACACCGATTTACTTAGGTTTTGTTGTGCTAGAATTATCCAAATGGTTAATGTATGACTTTCATTATAATTATATGCGGAAAAAGTTTGGAGCGTCAGTACAATTACACTATATGGATACGGATTCATTTATTTATTCAATAACGACTGATGATTTTTTTATTCTGATATATATAGTGATGTTATTGATTCTGATAATTCAAGATTTGATACATCAGAATATCCCTTAGATAATTTACACAATTTTCCACAGATGAATGGTAAAGTTCTTGGTAAATTTAAAGATGAAAATAATTCTAAGAAAATGTTGGAATTTGTTGGTTTACGAGCGAAAATGTATTCTTTCAGTGTAGATACTGGTAAAGTTGTAAAAAAAGTAAAGGGAGTGAAAAAAAATGTAACTAAACGCCTGGACATAAAAGACTATCGAAAATGTTTATCTAAGAAAACTGTACTTTACAAATCAATGTATGTATTTAGAAGTAAGTTACATAACATTTATACACAAATTATTAATAAGTTAACATTAAGTTATAATGATACCAAGAGGTATATATGTAATTATGGAATACATACATATGCTTGGGGTCATAATAAAATACCAATAAGCGACGAATGATTCTATCGGTATATATTGAAAATATATATGATGCATAAATCATTTCATGTGTTTTATTTTTTCATTTTACAATTTATTAGAAAACGATTTTTATTTGTTTTTTATTACACAAACAAAAACAGGTTGATCCAAAATAAATGAATAAACAATTTATGGAAAATTTCAACATTTGGATTTCTGATGATGATGATTATGATGAAGGTATGATGTCATACCTCCTACAGGATGTAGGTAACTACAATGATCCCGAGGAGGAGGAGAGAACTCAAAGCAATTCAATCGACGAGTTGTTTTCAACTATAGACTCACCATCATCATCGGAATTTTACATTGAGCCTGGACTCGGTTGTCAACTCGATGAGCTCATCAACATGAAATTTGACTCGGAAGAAGAAGAAGAAGAAGAAGCCTCATCATCATCAATCAAAAAAACGGACTTGTATTGTTACGAAACCATACCAGTAGATAATATCGAAAATCCTGAGGATAAGCCCATCGTTAAAGAGCTGGTGCAAATGAGTCCGTCGATTGAAGAAATTGCCCTGAGTGAAGAGCGAGCCTTTTATCGTTGGATGATGAGAATGAAGCGAACGCTAAAAATAGTTTTCCCTCAAATATTGTGGACTAAGCAGAATACCAACACTTGGCCTAAGAAGGGGTTTTTCCCCATCCTCTTGAAGCAGAAAGAAACTATCCATGAAACAAAATATGGTTATGTATAATTGCATCAAAATAAAACGCATACAATTGAATTTAGATAAACAATAGTTGATGAGTTTTGGTGTTTTTTGGTTTTTCATCGGGAAGTTTTTTTCTTTTATTATTCAGAAATGATATAAAAACAAAGAAATTCAATGAATTACAATTAATAGGTTTCTACCACGCACACAATGAACAGACAAAAGGAATTAAAAGATCTCGAGGTGGGATCATACAAGCCTACTCTAAAGATGTGTCAGTTAACTGAAGGTCTTGCATATGATATTGAAAGTGTTAAAGTTTCACAACAAAGTATGGAAAAGCTGTTGTTTGCAATCTGCAGGATTTTCAGGTAAATAACCAAAAAAAAAACAAAACATAAACATTTTTATTAAGTTTCTTGTTTTTCTAAAGGTATTCCTTCCAGGAAGATTCAACAATATGTCCGATGCAACCATACAAGAAATCAACATGCAGAAAAACATACTAACCAGATTCGAGCCCATTGATAAAAGTTTTCGCGTACGCATTTCGATTAAAGAAGAAGAA
Organism: Eristalinus aeneus; assembly: GCA_955652365.1. NCBI lineage: Eukaryota > Metazoa > Arthropoda > Insecta > Diptera > Syrphidae > Eristalinus > Eristalinus aeneus. The sequence goes on along the minus strand of OY019132.1, from coordinate 12,938,167 downwards.
AAACAATAATATGTAGTACTGTTTTGTGTTTTTTTATTCTATAAAAAACAATAAATATTTTTGTATACAAAAAAATTATATTAATCTTTTAACTTCACCCGTAAGAGGGGTATATTGTAGAAATCGATCATGTATGAGGATGCAAAAGGCTGATGTATTTTCTGGTATATTTTTTCCTGTTTTAAATTCAAGTTTTACATCGATTGGTCCCGTTTTGACTGCCTCATTCTGATGTGTTACGTCAACCACAATGATTGGTGCTATTTTCACAAATTCTTCTCGTGATAACAACGGTTGAGGTTCTCGCATATAGTAGCTCTGTTGAAATTTTGAATACATATCATACAAAATAGCGTATCGAGCACGCTCAAACTTAAGACTAAGATCATCATATGGATATGTGTCAGAGTTAAGGTGTACTTTTACATCTGTCAAATCACAATGGTGGAGACCGGTTGATGTTTGGAAAGCTATTAGTATAAATCGTGGTCTCTCATTCTGAGGAGAAAGTTTCACATTCCAAAAGTGATGCACTCCTTGCGATAGTACATGATTAAAACTACAATCCCAGCTTCGGAATGTAATTGGTAGGGAGTTGCCACTGTTTATTATTTTGAGAATATTCAATTTTGAAAAATCAGCCAGCTGTATGTGTGGTACTTTCCATGTTATGTTCAAAATATATAATTGAATTTTTTCAGTTGAGTCAGTTGAATAGACAGCATTCGTATCGTTTTCTGAACGCATTAATATTAGATCATGTTTAGAATTCAAAATGATTTTGTTAAAGTCTTCGGCAAAACCTAGAACCATTTTAAGTGGTACACAGAAATTGAAATAAACACTTTCGACTTTAGTATCACTATCCTTCGCAAACCATCCGGCATTTTTCAGCATGTTGCTCTCATTATGATTTAAGGAAACAAAATTTTTTCAGCATAGTTGTCGTTCCCACATATCGTGTACGATCTACTTCAGTTCCATTGAGTTCATAACGGATCTCGTCAAACAAGTATGCTATACAGTTGTTTCTCAATTTAATATTCGGTGACTTTGTTCCATTTTCTAGCGTTACGAATCCTTCAATGTAAATGTAGCTCTCAGAAGGAAGTAAATAAAGGTCTTGATTTTGAATAGATATTCTGATTTCATCATTATTTTTAAACGATTGTAAGTATGGTACATAACTGTGAAACCCTTTTTTTATAATGCTCTCATCGCTGATGAGTTTTTGCGAGATGTTTAAAATTTCACTCATGTTGATGTTGTTGTTATTTAATCTGGAATCCTAGTGATTGTAGATATTTTTTATTGTAAACAGACAATTCCTTTTCTTTTTCTGGAATTGTTTTATCCTTTTGTGTTGTCCTTCTTACCCGGTTAGCGGTTAGTCGTGAAGTGAGGGTAGGGTTATTATTTGCAATGTTTTTATTATAAATAATCATGTCTCCTTTGGTCTTAAATGTATTCTAAGAGTAATTGTTTCTCCACGAAAATTTACAAGATTAGCGTTTTGATCAACAACTTCAATTGTAATAGAACCTATCTCCCTGACGATCACCGGTAAATAAATACGATTTCTAGGAATCTCATCTATTTTATGTCCAGGACTAATATTTATTGAAAATTCATGGAGTGTATGAGTTGATGCTTTATTAATATATGATCCACCAACAATATTACATTCTACACGTATCGGATTGATATGTGATATGCGTATAGGTATGTCCGATTCATGAAAATTGTTTCCTCGTAGTACTCTCCTACTAAAACCCAGTACTGAACCAATGCTTCGTTCTCGAGTAAAATCTATATCAGCATCACAGATGATTTCAGTTTTGAGTGTATTATAGTTAGGCTCTATGTTTAGATTCCCATCTGTGTTAATTTGAAGATATTTTTCATGTAAGTAATTAATGATATCTTCGAATTCATATGAACCAACAGGAAGTTCAATGACTTTATCTTTTATGTGAAATAAGTTGTTTTCCAAGTCAATGTTTGGCACAGAATTGTATGTGTGAAAATCAACAAGTGCACACTCATAATCCCTATCCAAATTAATTGGTGGGAAATAATGCGTAGTGATAGTCGACGTCTCCCCCGATAAAGTTAATGTAATTGACATTTCGAGGAGTAATAAACTAATAAAATACAACAGTATGAAAGCAAGTCTTTAAATCGTTTTTTTATTTATTGAAAATATATGTGTATACATGCGTGTGTGTGTGTGTGTATGTTAGTATTACAATATATTATTTTTATTAACCCAAGAGTTGTGTTCGTTTGAAAATCCTAACCATTTCACTAGGACTCTATCACCTCTGGTACGTAGAATTTTCTCAACTAGGTAATTGTTTAGATATTGTGTCTTCATCAGCTCATGTTCATAGAAACCTCCCTTGATAGTGTTTCCCTGATAATCCTCCAAAATATATGTAGTTGGATTTGTGTTTTGAATTGTTTTAATTTTAAATATCTCTGTTGTCCAATTTGGTGTGTAACCCTTCTCAAAAGTGTGCTTGTATTTACTGATTCGCACGTGTTCGTTAATGTGAAATTTAGGTTTTTTATATATTTTCACATTGTTGTAGGTTGAGTCCAAGATGTGTTTCTCATTGGAGGAATTGACATTACTTGGTGCCATCCCAATTGTTCGATGTTTTGTGTTATTGTATTTCTCGATTAGGCTTTTGTATCCGTTTAACCAATTATAGGTTCCATTATAGCTAAATTCCTTCCACATTAAACCCTTTAAGGTTCTGTTGAATCGTTCAACTATTGAAGCCTTCAAGATACTACTTGTTGAATAATGATTAACTGCATACGTGATCATAAGTTTGTGAAATTCTTTGTTGAAGAACTCTTTGCCATCGTCAGTTTGAAGATTTTTTGGTGATCGTTTCCCCCTTAGAAATATGCTTTTCATAGCTTTTGTGACGTCAGAAGCTTTTTTAGTTTTAAGTGGCACAGCCCATGCGAATTTGGAAAAAGTATCGATAACTGTTAAAAGAAAACGGTAACCTTTGTTGAAGCTTGAATAGTTACCCATTTCTACTAAATCTGCTTGCCAAAGATCATCTATACCTTTTGTTATCACTCGTCGTCTCTGGAAATTTCTACGAGCCGCTCTATGAAGTTCATTCACAATACCTCTCTTCTCATCCCAATTACCAGCAGTATTCATGCTTTATATTTTTTTTCAAGCATTTCTATCGATTTCGGTTTGATAAATTGATTAAATATGTAATCTTCTATTCCTTTTAACCTATCCTCAGTATAATTCATTTGTTTTTCTATTGATTTATCAATCTGTTCCTTTTCACTTTGAAGAGTTTCAAGGAATTGTTTTTCAATGTTATTCTTCAGCAATATGTTTTCTCTTTGAGCTTTCAACGTTATCTGTTTCATAATATCTGTAACAAATAACTTTGTAACCGCATCATTATCATCAATAGGTGAACTCAAATTTTTCAATCGTTTACAGTGAAGATTAATATTCTTATCATGGTCCAAAGCAAAGCCTAAGCTTTTTCTCAAACGCTTCTCGTTATAATATGATGTACTACCAAACTTGTCAACACTCATTTTGATAATGATCACGCAAAGTTGAAATCTACGTAATTATATTACCTTCTCTTAGTTCTTCAATGATGGAGACTATTTCATTTTGGTGTCCTGTATGACCAGCTGATAGTGATGAAATTAAAAGACGTAATCTGTCTACCAACTCATTTGGATCATCCCAATATATATAATTAGGTTTTTGACTATGTACTGACATCATTAAGCCAGATCCTTTTTGAACACTTGACGCATTTTTGTCCTTGAATAAGGGTTTTAAAATACGTATATATTTGTAAGCTCTCGTTCCTTTGATTTGTGTATTCTGTTTATAGTTACGCTTATGCGCATTTGTTTGTAATAAAACACTCTTATAGTTTTGCACGTCATTAGTATTATAGTGTTTAGGTTCCTTGTGAAATAATAATTCAAAGAGCCCAGGTGTAACAGACCAACTATTATCATCAATTAAAATTTTATTTTTTTCCAATTTAAATGATGTATTACCCAGTTTCCATTCATCATTCGAATCTCTATGAGGACCGTATAATGTATCAAGATGTTTACTTTGCTCTAATTGTGATAAATTTAAAAGTAATGTTTGATTACTATTTTTTTGTTATCATCTTCATTATCATCATCATCATCCATTTGGGTAAAGAAAGTATTTTCATCATCACTTGTATCAAATGTTTTTTTTTAAAGGAGTACTTGTTTTAATATTTGATGAAGATTCTTGTAAAAATTCAGGTCTCCACTTTATGTTTCCATCATAATCATAATCATCATTTTTCATTTCACTCTTAATCATTTTAGGATATTCGGTTTCAGATTTTACAATAGTATCACCATCATTTTTTTTCTGAGTACTTTGTACTAATTCCTTTAGAGGTTTAGTAATTGGTTTAAAAGTGTTCTCCAAGAGGCATTTATAACATCCTTTAACAATTGTACATTTTTATGCATAATGAATTGATTAAATCCTTGTAAATGTAGTAATTCCAATTATCAGATCAGTTATCAGATCATTTATCAGATCAGTTATCAGATCAGTTATCAGATCAGTTATCAGATCAGTTATAACATTACAGCTTGAAAACAGATTATATACTAAATGGAAAAGTCTGAAGAGTAAACATTTACAATCGAATAAAAATATCAAATCCTTTTCTATAACGTCCACATTCTATAGGATCATCTTTGTTTATAATCAGAAATCCATATTTATCTTTCCAACATTCTCTACACATATTTAAAAAATCACTAAAATTCATATCCGCTCCCACATGATCGTTGTATATATGCTTTATATTTAATTCATCTTGCTTAAACATCACAATCATATTCGCATTATCTCTTATTAAATGTTTCGGAATCCGTGTATATGTTTGACATAAGTAAAATGCATCAATATTTTTATGGCGTCCCATACAAAAATATGATCTCATATTATTTTGCTTCTCACATGCAACATCATCGAAAATGATGATTGAATTAGGCTTGGCTTCAGCTGGTGGTAGAACATTTTCGTTGTCAGAGAATGTGAAATATCCCATACCTTTTATAGGTTTCACTAATTGTTGTAAGTATTTATATTTGGGTTGATATAGTGACTTTGAGTAAATATATATATTTTTAAATTTCACACCATTGGGACTCTCTATTAAACTCAAGATAACATTTGTTTTCCCACAATTCGATGGACCAACAATCAGGGCTCTGATTGTATTCGGTAGAAGAGAACTATGTCTTTTCTCCAATGAAGTATTCGTATCAAAATCAATATTTCGCACAATCAGATTCGTATGCTGTTTCATGAAACGCATTTTGAAAACTGACGTTAAATATATAAAAGTCATGCTGTTTTATTACTTCACGTTCAGTTTGCAAAGTTTGGTTGAAATGGTTGTACTTTACAGAAATTCAATCATTCATAATAGAGACTTTGTTGGAGGAGGAGGACTGATAGATGGTATAATTAATTCTCTTCCAGTAGAGCTTCATCTGCCAGGCTATCAATTTTGCGGACCAGGTAAAAAACTTGAGAAACGCCTAGCTAGAGGTGATGAGGAAATTAATCCATTGGATGCTGCATGTAAACAACACGATATTGCTTACTCTCATTCAAAGTATATAAATAAACGTCACGAAGCAGATCGAATATTAAGTGAAAAAGCCTGGGCAAGAGTTAAATCAAAAGATAGTAGTTTGACTGAGCGGGCAAACGCATGGTTTGTGACGAATGCCATGAAGACAAAAGTGAAATTCGGTATGGGAAATAAAATATTCAAGGCTGTATCAAAAAGAAAATATAAGAAAAAAAATAAATCAACATGTGGAAAAAACATCTTCAATGAGGCTATTAAAAAAACCAAAAAGATTCTCAAGGAAACAATCCAAAAGACATTCAAAACGCTATAAAAATTTCTCGCAAGATAATTGGTGATTTCTTTAGGAGAAACAACAGTGATAAAACAAATGTTCAAATTCCTCGCATAATACCTATACCTAAGGTTGGAGGTTTTCTTCCTCTAATACCAATTTTAACAGCTCTCGGAGCAATCGGAGGCTTAGCAACAGGTGGAAGTGCTATTGCAAGAGCAGTAACTGAAACTAAAGCTGCTAAAGAACAATTGGAAGAGGCGAATCGTCAATATTTATATAAAAAAGGAGAATAACATGTTTTGGATGAAAACAATAAAACCAAAAGATAAATACTGTGTTTGTCAGTCATCGTGGAAATATTTTCGAATAATTAAAGTGGATGTTGCTTCCCCAATATTAACTATTTCTATCACCGTTGACAATAGTTGTGAATCCGAGTTGCTGAGTCTACGCAAAGGAGAATCATTACTTCATTTTTGGCCTTCAATACTTTTTGAATTTAACGTAAATGATCACGCTAAAATAGTAGTAAAAGGTGCCTCAATCACATTATTAGGCGTCTCGTATGAGGGTATTAGGCGTGCAAGCTCAAATCGATTCAATGAACTTTGTATATTTAATGATTTTAATAAAACAGTAGATATTGATGCTGCAGATATAGAACTTTTAGATAAATTAAGTGAAATTGAACAGAATGACAAACATTAATTGCTTGAAGCTCTTGAAGAGTATTCAATAATTCCTAATTGATTACAAGGAGAACATATTGGATGAACATTTAGAAGAAATTCTAGAATGTAATAGCAGACTAAACCAATACAAATGTACACCAAAAAATGGAGAACACTACAGCACATGTATTTGGCTATCAGAAAACTGTCAAGCTGTACCGGACACATGCGCATGTTACATGTTGGAGAAAAGAGTAATGCGGTTAAAAAAAATTATGTCACTCCATGAAAGAATGAATAAAAAGCATTGTTGCAACTAAATTCTATTCAGTTTTATTTCAACCTTTCATCTAAGTAGGACTTCTTCCTCCTCCTTCTCCTCCTCCTTCTGCTCACAATGGAAAAGTACATTTTTTTGCTTTGCAGTTTGGTGGTGGACTGTTTAAAAGCCAGTCCTATACCAATAAACATGTCGACTCTTGGCAACAATAAAAGCAATCTAGAGTTTAGTGTTATTTTACCAAATAATGACACTCTCAAAATTGATTTGTCATTCCAACTGATGAAGATAAGCACATCTTTGGATGTACCTCAAGCGGATACAGCAACTGAGTTAAGAACAACATCATCAACAACAACAACAACAACAAGCAAACCCGTTGATAAATATTTTACCGTTGAAGAGGCCATCGAAGCATTTAGACAAAACTTGATTCTTAAAGAAACGGATATAGCTGGCATCATCGAAAGTGATAATAAATTCTACCGTCACTTTCGATTAGAATATGATAATGTATATCTAACTGTTCGTTGTACGTATGATAGCAATTATAAAAATCGCACGCTGAATATAAAATGCTATGAATATCGTGAATATGAAACCGAGCGAATCATGAGTAATGGTGAAATTGAGCTCTTCACAGCACAAGATACAACATATCGTTCAGATGTGGAGCTAATTAACATCCAAAACCAAGAATGATAGAAATACAGATTACGCATTGCGCATGTCTGTCACCTTCTGTCAATTTTTGATGACGTAGGCGGAGACAACGGATGTTTACTTTTTATATACGGATGCCAGATTTGACTGCGATTTCCGCGCATTTATTTGAAAAAAATTAAAAGAAACACATTTTGAAATTTATAAACAATTAAATAAAGAGTAATTTTTAAAAATGAGGTGTGCTGTGTTTGGCTGCAATGCAAACAACAATAAGGGAAAACCGAATGTACGGTTTTATACGGTACCAAAACACAAGATCCTGCGGAAACAGTGGATTCACTTCTGCAGGAGAAAGGATAATTTCAATCCAAACACAGCCCGGATATGTTCTGCACATTTCACTGCGGATAGTTGTGAAAGAAACTTGCAATTTAAATGGGTAAGATGATTTGTTTATTTACTTACATATTAAGTCACAATTTTATTACAGGCCTTTGCAAAAATAATGGATATAAGTTGAAGGCGGGAACAATTCCAACAATCCAACCAAGAGCAATAGTCGCTCCTTCATCCCGCGACATCAGAATGCAGTCCAAGGCAATACATGAAATGATTGCAGAGCTACTAGCGGAGAAACCAGTGGCATTGACATTTGATTAAACTCTTCGGAATCATTATATTGACCAAGGGTTTAAAATAAATGGAAAGGAAGTAAAAAAAAACAATCCTTACGCTTCTAACGTGCACAGCGTCTGAATGTCAGTCACCCATAAGATATCTGCAGGCCATTTAAACGTTATTGGAACTGAAAGACAGAAAGTTAAAATGGCTACAAAACTTTTTTCTCACATCTCTCTCATTTAGGTGACCAAACAGTTGCTTCGGATGACACGCCTGACTTAGTTTCCGAATGTACTCTTACAAGTAATGTTTTGTCTACATACATATCTTATATAAATTATATAAATATGTTAACATTCTTTTTACTTTAAGGTACGATACTTAAGAGTATAACTATAAATCCTCCGAGCACTGATGTCTACAGCCAGGTGGACAATGAATTGGAATCTTTAGCTCACGATGGGCTTGAAAACTTGGCTGGGTACATTTGCCATAAGTTGGGGGATGAAGTTTCCGACATACGTGTTCTTTAAAATAAGAACACGACTCTTACGTGGGTTTACCATCTCAACGAAGGAGGCCTGGATAAACTTACATCTGCACTAATGATTCATATGAAGCAACTCGAAGAGATTTTCGAACGTGTGAATGGAGATGACCTCTTGATTTCCCCCGAATATCTCAAGACACATTTGGAATTGGCCAAAAATGTGAACTGTGGGGAGAAAATAAAAAAACTTTATTTTAGAGCACGCATGTTTTTTAGGATAAGGAAACTAAACAAAGAAATTACCGAGTTTCAATTCAGAAAAAAAAAGAAAATATAATAAAATTGTCCACTAATACAAAATTTAAATCTAGTCTTTTTTTTTTCAATAACTTGGTTGTTTTTTTCCACTCTGCATGCAAAATGCTTGAATTTATAGCCCTGAAAGTAATTGGATAGTTTAATTAACTCAATTGGACATTCAGTTAAAACTTATTTTATGTTAAAATGTTCTTTAAACGTGAATAATATTAGAAAAAAAATCAACTAATTACTTTTCCTGCTGCAATTTGTATGAAGAGATTAAACAATAACAAAGAGCTGTCAAATCAGAAGTCTCGCGTGACGTAAGCTGCGCAGAACGAAAGAAAATTGAACCCTCTATTGCGCAATCTCTTTTTCTATCATTCTTGATCCAAAACTATATGCAAACCTATAAAATGACGATTTCCTAAGAAAAAAAAATAACCCTCAACATGCTAAACCCAAAGGAATCATGATTAAACATGCATCTGCTCTCTACTCCGCCTGTCTGCGTGTGTGTGTGTCCACCGTTCAATTCCTCCATCAAATTTTTCTGATGATTGGATTTAGTTCTATCTTAATCTTCAATAAAAAAACGATGGATAAAAATTCGAACCCAAACATGAGGGAAACGTGGAGCAAAAAATGGAAGTATTTTGCTGTGAAGAATCCCTTCAACAGTAGCAGCAGCAATGAAAAAAAAGAATGGAAACAACAATCCCCTATAAAAATTTCAAATAAAAAACAAAACGTTTATTTTTTTCTATAATTTTTATTGATAAGAGTGGAAACAACAATCCTTTAAAATAAAAAAAAGTGTTTATTTTTTCTCTAATTTTTATTGTTTTTTTTTTTGTTAAATAAATATCTGAAAAAAATGATGTGTTTAGAAATGTGTTTAAATTCATAAATAAAAAACCAAAATGTATATTCTTTTTTTAATTTTTTTTATTATTATATTTTTATATTTTTATACAAAATCAATTAAATTAAGTCTCTTAAGTCTCTAATGTTATCTTCTAACTTAATATTTAATTCCAACTCCATCGCTATACACTCCATAGTGCATATCGCATTCAGGAGCGTCCTCGTGGTGTGAAGGGTTGCTGAAGTTGACTTCACCTTTGCTGACAGCTCCCTGTTGATTTTCACCAAGTCGGGGTGGTCCCACGAAAGCTCCTCGAAGCTATCCACGTATTTTTCGATGCTAGCGATGATCGAGTTAATCTTCATTCTATAAAAAAAATAAACGTTTGTTAATAATTATTATAAAAAAAACAATTTTATTAAATAATAAAAAAACAACAAAACATATTTTTACTTACTTTTCTTTTATTGAGTAACTTCTTGGAGTTGTACTTTTATTATGATTGGATAGAAGTCGACTCTCTCTATTTATATGAAATCACGACACTCTTTGAACACCACACACACACACACCCATTTTTTTTAGTGAAACGGAAATAATCAAAAACTATATTTCACACGTCACCACACAAAAAATATTCCCACGATACACATTAAATTGAATCCAATGTACCACACTCAAAATTATCTGAATCGTACATGTAACCACAAAAACATGTTCCTTAAAAAATTCTGCTTCCTGTTATTGTTGATAAGCGCACCTCTACCAAACGTCCACTGAATACAAATGATGACCAACACCATCGCCGAAAAACGCCTCTAACTACAAACGCCCTGCCACCAACAACCGCCGACTGTTAGCTCCACTTCCTCTCTTATTACTGATAAGCACGTCTCCACCAAACGCCCACTAAATACAAGTCTGGACCAACACCATCGCTGATAAGCGCCTCTAACTACAAACGCCCCGCCACCAACAACCAACACTAACTAACCTACCACTAAAAAAAAACACACGCTAAAACACATAAAAAAACACGTTTTCATTTTGTATGGAAAAAGTGTCCCAGAACTCTCATAAACTACCTACTAACTTGTCATTTCGAAGGGGTGGAATTTGTCGAATTTTTCGCAAAATGGTGTTAATTATTAATTCTGGGCGTCCAAGCAATGTTCGCAATGTAGACATTATTCTTAGCACGTTGGATGGCAGTAAAAGCCTATTTCTGACAACATTAAGAGCCTTACCTTTAAGACACTTCTCGAGGCGTATCAAATTGTCGTCGTTATTACAACCACATACCACATACACAGTAAAGATAGAAAGCTTAGTTGGGAGTGACTGACGAGCTGTTATTTGTTCGGGGATCGGTTCTGTGTTTCTTGCTTAGGCGTAGCGTTATTGTTGTTTGATTCATTAAAAAATTGCAGTTTGGAGGGGTGGGATACGAAAAATTTATTTTGTGACGGCCGAATTTTGGTGGAAAGGGGTAGTTGCGTTGAAAAGTCTTGTTGATTACTTGCCTGATGTGCGTTGAAATTTGCAAGTTTGCCTACATCGTTTTGTTGCCGTCCATGCGTGAACCCTTGTTCGTTCGCGTTCTTCCAGTAACTTTAGTTCGACCTTGGTGCGTTTTAAACGCTGTGATTTAGTAAGGCTTTGTACTACAGAGGGCGATTTCAATTGATTTCCATTGTTGGGCAGAACCATTGTGGTATATTTTGCGCAACTCCAGCCTTCATTTGAAACGGCTGCGGTTACATTGACGCAGTTAAAGTGAAACCACGCATCACAGTGATCGCAAGCCACCTTTTTATCCGTGTCGATGTTATTGCATAAGGCGCAGCTTGTGGATTCCAGATCTTTCGATTTTGTACCTTCTTCTGACTTTTTCGACATTTTTTTGGCGAAATTGGCATATAATTTTGTAAAATTTTGTTATTGAACAAATACAAATGAATCCAAATTTTGTGAACAAACTCAAACTTTATACAGGTTGAGTTTAATTTAATCACGTCAGTTAGGATGAGTTAAGATGAGTTACAAAATTAGTGGATTGCCATTCCACGCCTACTAGCGTCGCGACGGTTCAAACAATTCAAAAAGTATCCTTCAGATATCTGTCACTTGCTGTCAGTTGCTGTCGGTTAGTTCAGTTCGTTCAGTTCTTCGCAGACGTTGCCAACAATTTGTAGATCATTTTTATAACTGATGCTAATAAATATTATGTATGATATTATTTTTGTTATTATTGAAAATGTACTTATTGTTTTATTTTGATTTCGCTAACCATGTTTAATATCTGTTTTTGGGTTAGGTTTTATTATTTTTATTTATTATAACACCTTTTATATTGAATGGGTGTCATCTGGACAGGAGAGATAGCATTTTTTAGTCATAAGATATATTTATTTTAATTATAATACGTGTAACTCGGAATATCAATGAATAATAAGTCGTTTCCAAATGTGCGACTTTTCAGCACGCGTTACTCTCTTGTTTTTCTACATATATCATAAGTTACTATAAACATAAATGCCATCAAATTGTTCATTTATTAGAATAAAGTCCTATTTAAACTTTCGATTACCACAAACTTGCGGAAACAATTTACAGTAGATTTTCCGGGCTGACGAATTCACGAACAGTGGTCAATTTACAAGTGTTTGACAATAATGCAGGAAAAAATTGATAAATCAGTAGTCAATTTTGGTGACGAAACGTAAAGATGTGTGAGTAATATGAGACAAAGTTCGATGTTACGCAAATAATCTTCAGAAATTGGTGTTTTTTCTATGAAAATACGTATATAACAGTCAAACGACCAATTGACAAAGTGGAAATCAGCTGTTTGATCAGCTGTTCTGTTGACCATCTCCTTCCTTTATTGTGTCTGACGGAAAGTAGGAGAAATCGATCAGCTCGTGTCTCAAGGAGAAACGTTCGTAAGGTGCATTCACATTTGACGTAGTAGGTTGACTGGAAATTTACTCAAAATGGCTACCCAAATTACAAATTATTCACACATGACTAATGCATTTGTAATGATCGTAAAAACATAGAACTGTACGATTTACAATACATTTTAATGGTGTTGAGTGCTTTCAAAACATTTAATACTACATAATTTAAATCCGGTAAGCCGGATTATGTACCAAATATAATATGTATTTAAGGGTTGTCAGTCCATAACTAGTTCTATTCAGTAAAAATAATTATTGTTGTTATTTAGTGTAAAAACATTATCTTATTTTTTTTCTTAAATCCTTTCTCATAAAACAAGATAATATGAGCCTAACTCTCACATATGTAAACTACATAGAAAAATATATTCATTAAACTAAACTTTGTAATTCTCTGCTTTCGCATATGATGATATATATGGCTTGAATAATGGTAAACATACATGCAATGATAACAGTCATAACTCGTTTGAAAATCCGATTAAAATGTAATATATATAACAGAACAATCATCCGACTATTTGATAACAGCCGTATGAAGACTGCGTGAGAGAACTCGGCGGACTTTACAGCTGATCGAGACCCACCACATGTGAAAGTGTGCATGAAATATGGATTGGATTAAGATAGTATGTGTGGTTTTGTTATAGGATATAAGGATTTTTCCAGTTGAAGACGCATGTACACTTATTATGAGCTGTGCCACAAACCACCTAAAGTAGGCAATCGTCTTTAGCCTTCTTAGGCAAAGTAGTATTTTTGGCAACTTGTTGTTTTTGTAGCGTATGTGAATACGTGAGAACTGTTGGAGTCAGCTGATTGCCTTCCCCACCTGAAACAGTGGTGGAATCTTAGATAGGTAGATATTCAAATAATACGTTAGAAGTTTAAATGTCTGAAACAAAACAAATTACCTAGGCTTACAAATTATATTGTAATTGCGCATAGAATTTTATAGATATAAGTAGAATGAATCACGGAATATGGTGCAGTTATCTCTGAATTATACACAGATAGAAGAAAAGAAACTTTACATTTTGTTATTGCAATTTAGTAACATTGACTGTATTATGCATGCGTGTAATATGTATACAATTTGTTGGTACGTTTAAATGCTCTACAGCCTAATACGCTCTTCCTATATATAATTTGACTTATATTTGGATTAGTCAATGTATGAGACACTTACAGACAATTTCCAATTTGATACTCTTCGTCGGTCGTTTTGTGCTATTCGCCATTCATTTGAAACTATAATGGGCGAATATTATTTTTTGGAATTAATCAGCTGATCGAAACACACTACTTGTAAAAGTATGCGCGAAATATGGCTTCTGACTAAGATAGAATGCGTGTTTCTTTTGGAATCTGTCCAATAATGTACATGACTGGGATCTATCGAGTGTCCTTCCTAAATTTTTTTTGCTAGACGAACACCGAGCCTGGCTGCTTCCAGCTCCAGTCGCGGGATGGAAACCAAGTTGAGAGGGGCTACTCTTGTCTTGGCTGCAACGACACGCGTTTCTATAAGGTTAGCTTGACTTACCCTTATGTAGGCGACTGCTCCAAGCGCATTTTCACTTGCATCAACGAAGTCATGTAGCTGGATTGACTCGTGTTGACCAAACGTGATGCCATGAAGATAACATCTTAAAATCTGCACCTAATTTATGTTAATTAGATGACGTACCCACAGCTGCCACTTACGAAGATGTTCATCGGATATGCGGTCCTCCCAACCCACCTTGGCCCTCCAAATTCCTTGCATGAAGATTTTCAGAAAAACCATAAAATGAGCGATGAATCCAAGAGGGTCGTATATCGACATCAGTACACGTAATACTTCTCGCTTTGTTGGTCTGTAGTTTTCCGACAACTGTTCGCGAAGATGTGAGTTTGATGTCAGCGAAAATGTAATTGTTTCTGACGATGTGCACCACCATAAACCCAATACCTTTTCTGCATCATTTTGTTGTTTACCAAGTAAATTAAGTCGCGTTCGAAATCGAATGGCGTATTTCGAATCCGCCTCGTTCATGAATATACTTTACGTCTCTAGCCAACTGCACAGCTTCCTCTTCACAGTCAATACTTTTTAAAAAATCATCCACATAGTGGTTGTGGATAATGGAGTTAGCCGCCCTTCGGAATTTGGATGCATGGTCTTGAGCGTTTCGATTTTTAACAAATTGAGCGCAACTGGGTGACCACGTTGCTCCAAATGTTAACGCTTCCATCACGTAAGTGTTCGGCTGACTGTTCAATTGTGAACGCAATAGAAAGCATTGAGAGTGCTGATCACAACTGTTTACGCGCACGTGGTGGAACATTTCTCGAATGTTTTCACATATTGCGATGCGGCGTTCTTGGAAGCAAAATAGTATATCAGTAAGTGGTGCAAGCTGATCAGGTCCCTTCAAAAGAACGGAATGCAATGATGTACAATTAGCTTTGGCTGCGGCATCCCAAACTATTCTTAATTTGCCGGTTTTTATTTTTGTTGGTGACTACAAATATTAGTAAGTACTACTTCCGGGGATATTTTATCAGAAGTTAGCTTGCGGATGTATCCTCTGTCTTGGTAGACTTTGAACAGTTGCTTCACAGTGCGCGATTGATTTGGATCTCTTTCCAACCTCTTTTTAAGACATTTGTATCTTCGAAGCCCCATTGGAAAACTGTCATTGTGTAGTAGCTCGCCGTTTCTCATTTCACACTCGCAGATGTGGAAACTGTGAAATTCATGGCTAATGACTGCTGCGCGTCTACTGTAGGTGTACTTTGGGCCATAGATCATCCATCGAAGATGCGTTTTAGATGCTACTGGAGCTGTCAAATGTCCTTCTCGCAGTTTTAAAGACGTAGCCAATTTAGTGTTGTCGAGTCCGATTAGCAAACGAGGAACTGCTTGGTGGTATGACGAAATCGGTATGCTTCAGAGATAAAAGTGCTGGAGACCAAGTTCTGTGGCGTTCACACTTTAACTGGGTAGGCTTAAAGATTTCACCATACGTACGTTGGTCATGGTAAACTTTGGATGTGCTTCGTCTACTCCGGAAATGTCCACAGAAACTGTTCTTGATTCACTCTCTTCGCGGTGTGTATCTCCCGTCCATTTCAACAATAGTCGCCTGTTAGTTCTTATTCGTCTGCTAGTGACTCTTCCATCATTGTTAGCGATGATCCATCATCAAGGAAGGCGATTGCTCGCACCATCTTGTTTCGGCTGAAGAGTTCTATTGGAACGTATCTAAACAAAATTTCACTTTCATTGTAGCTATGTTTACTGCAACTTTTATATGTGTAAGGTTTGTTTGAAATTATCTCATTGTGACCGAGGTCAGTGGTATTGTTTTTGGAAGCTTGCTCGAAGATAATATTAAAATTGTGGAGTTTATGCCACAAGCCGTGTTGACATTACATTCTGCTCTTCTATGCATTCACATTCGGCATAAGTGAGGTTGCTTTACAGCTTCCCAACGCTTATTTCTACTTAGCTGGAGAAATATTTTACACTCATCGACAGATTCGCAGTTGTTTTTGTAAATGGCACATAGCTTCCTTCTGTTGTTGTTTTCGCAGCGAGTTTCTGTGTGTACACGAACATGATGCTTTTCTTAAAAACGTTTGTAGTTCCTGTACTCGCTGAATACTAATGGTGAGTAAGTTACGTTAATTGATTCTGCTACTTCAGATAACCACTACTCAAACTGAGACAAATTTACAGAAGTAAGACTCTTTTGATGTACAGCCCACATTACTTTAAAATTTTTTGGCTGCACGTCAGTCAACTCTTGGAGCAACAGCTGGTTATTTAAGTGATCATATGTTCCAGACGCCTTAATTGTTGTGCAAAGATTTTTTACTCATATGCAAACTCCAAAATTTGTTCCAACTTGTCATTTCGAAAGGGTGGAATTTGTCGAATTATTTGCAAAATTGTGTTAATTATTAATTCTGGGCGTCCAAACAATGTTCGCAATGTAGACATTATTCTTAGCACGTTGGGATGGCAGAAAAAGCCAATTTCTGACAACATTAAGAGCCTTGCCTTTAAGACACTTCTTGAGGCGTAGCAAATTGTCGTCGTTATTAAAACCACATACCTATGTGGTGCTCTTGTATGTGCTAAAGAATAATGCCCACAGAAAGCTTAGTTGGGAGTGACTGACGAGCTGTTATTTGTTGGGGAATCGGGTTCTGTATTTCGGCTTAGGCGTAGCGTTATTGTTGCTTGATTCATTAAAAAATTGCAGTTTGGAGGGGTGGGATACGAAAAATTTATTTTGTGACGGCCGAATTTCGGTGGAAAGGGGTAGTTGCGTTGAAAAGTCTTGTTGATTACTTGCCTGAGGTGAATTGAAATTCGCAAGTTTGTCTGCATCGTTTTGTTGCCGTCCATGCGTGAACCCTTGTTCGTTCGCGTTCTTCCAGTAACTTTAGTTCGACTTTGGTGCGTCTTAAACGCTGTAATTCAGTAAGGCTCTGTACTACAGAGGGCGATTTCAATTGATTTCCATCGTTGGGCAGAACCATTGTGGTAAATTTTGCGCAATTCCAGCCTTCATTTGAAATGGCTGCGGTTACATTGACGCAGTTAAAGTGAAACCACGTCATTGCACATGGCGCAACTTATGGATTCAAGGTCTTTCGATTTTGTACCTTCTTCTGAATTTTTCGACATTTGGTTGGCGAAATTGGCATATAATTTTGTAAAATTTTGTTATTAAACAAGTGTAAATGAATCCAAATATTGTGAACAAACTTAAACTTTATACAGGTTGAGTTTAATTTTATCACGTCAGTTAGGATGAGTTAAAATGAGTTACAAAATTAGTGGATTGCCATTCCAGCCTAGTAGGTGTCCCGACGGTTCAAACAATTCAAAAAGTATCCTTCAGGTTTCTGTCACTTGCTGTCAGTTGCTGTCGGTTAGTTCAGTTCTTTCAGTTTTTCGCAGACGTTGCCAACAATTTGTAGATCATTTTTATAACTGATGCTAATAAATATTATGTATGATATTATTTTTGTTATTATTGAAAATGTACTTATTGTTTTATTTTGATTTCGCTAACCATGTTTAATATCTGTTTTTGGGTTAGGTTTTATTATTTTTATTTATTATAACACCTTTTATATTGAATGGGTGTCATCTGGACAGGAGAGATAGCATTTTTTAGTCATAAGATATATTTATTTTAATTATAATACGTGTAACTCGGAATATCAATGAATAATAAGTCGTTTCCAAATGTGCGACTTTTCAGCACGCGTTACTCTCTTGTTTTTCTACATATATCATAAGTTACTATAAACATAAATGCCATCAAATTGTTCATTTATTAGAATAAAGTCCTATTTAAACTTTCGATTACCACAAACTTGCGGAAACAATTTACAGTAGATTTTCCGGGCTGACGAATTCACGAACAGTGGTCAATTTACAAGTGTTTGACAATAATGCAGGAAAAAATTGATAAATCAGTAGTCAATTTTGGTGACGAAACGTAAAGATGTGTGAGTAATATGAGACAAAGTTCGATGTTACGCAAATAATCTTCAGAAATTGGTGTTTTTTCTATGAAAATACGTATATAACAGTCAAACGACCAATTGACAAAGTGGAAATCAGCTGTTTGATCAGCTGTTCTGTTGACCATCTCCTTCCTTTATTGTGTCTGACGGAAAGTAGGAGAAATCGATCAGCTCGTGTCTCAAGGAGAAACGTTCGTAAGGTGCATTCACATTTGACGTAGTAGGTTGACTGGAAATTTACTCAAAATGGCTACCCAAATTACAAATTATTCACACATGACTAATGCATTTGTAATGATCGTAAAAACATAGAACTGTACGATTTACAATACATTTTAATGGTGTTGAGTGTTTTCAAAACACTTAATACTACATAATTTTGACTTCTATGCCGGATTTGTACCAAATATTATATGTACTTAAGGTTTTTGAGTCCATATCCAGTTCTATTCAGTAAAAGTAATTATTGTTGTTTTTCAATGTAAAAATGTTATCTTAAATTTTTTCTCTTAAATCCTTTCTCATAAAATAAGATAATATGACCTTAACTCTCACATATGTAAACTTAATAGAAAAATATATTCATTAAATTAAACTTTGTAATTTCCTGCTTTCGCATATGATGATATACATGTCTTGAATAATGGTAAACATACATGCAATTATAACAGTCATAACTCATTTGAAAATCCGATTAAAACGTAATATATATAACAGAACAATCATCCGACTATTTGATAACAGCCGCATGAAGACTACGTGAGAGAACTCGTAGGGCCTTACATACACTTCCAGACTGTTGCCTTTGGGACACTTCCAGACGATTTCCATTTCGATACTTTTTGGCTGTCGTTTTGTCCTATTCGCAATTTATTTGAAACTATTATGGGCGAATTTGATTTTTTGGAATTAATCAGCTGATCGAAACACACTACCCTTAAATGTATGCGTGAAATAGGGCTTCTGAATAAGATAGTATGCGTGTTTCTTTTGGAAACTGTCCAATAATGTACATGACTGGGATCTATCGAGTGTCCTTCCTACATTTTTTTTTGCTAGACGAACACCTAGCCTAACTGTTTCCAGCTCCAGTCGCGGGATGGAAACCAGGTTGAGAGGGGTTAATCTTGGCTTGGCTGCAACGATATGCGTTTCTATAAGGTTAGCTTGACTTACCCTTATGTAAGCGACAGCTCCAAACGCATTTTCACTTGCATTAACGAAGACATGAAGCTGGATTGACTCGTGTTGACCAAACGTGATGCCATGAAGATAACATCTTAAAATCTGCACCTGATTTATGTTAATTAGATGACGTACCCACAGCTGTGACTTACGACGATGTTCATCGGATATGCGGTCCTCCCAACCCGCCTTGGACCTCCACATTTCTTGCATAAGGATTTTCAGAAAAACCATAAAATGAGCGATGAATCCAAGAGGGTCGTATATCGACATCAGTACATGTAATACTTCTAGCTTTGTTGGTATGTAGTTTTCCGACAACTGTTCGCGAAGATGTGAGTTTGATGTTAGCGAAAATGTAATTGTATCTGACGATGTGCACCACCATAAACCCAATACCTTTTCTGCATCATTTTGTTGTTTACCGAGTAAATTAAGTCGAGTTCGAAATCGAATGGCGTATTTCGAATCACATTCACAACACATTCTAAAAAATCATCCACATAGTGGTTGTGGATAATGGATTTAGCGGCCCATCATTTCACCAACATTTCTCGAATGTTTTCACATATTGCGATGCGGCGTTCTTGGAAGCAAAATAGTATATCAGTAAGTGGTGCAGGCTGGTCAGGTCCCTTCAGAAGAACGGAATGCAATGATGTACCATTAGCTTTGGCTGCGGCATCACAAACTATTCTTAATTTGCCGGTTTTTATTTTTGTTGGTGACTACAAATATTAGTAAGTACTAGTTTCGGGGATATTTTATCAGAAGTCAGCTTGCGGATGTATCCTCTGGCTTGGTAGGATTCGAACAGTTGCTTCACAGTGCGCGATTGATTTGGATCTCGTTCCAACCTCTTTTTAAGACATTGGTATCTTCGAAGCCCCATTGGAAAACTGTCTTTGTGTAGTAGTTCGCCGTTTCTCCTTTCACACTCGCAGATGTGGAAACTGTGAAATTCATGGCTTATGACTGCTGCGCGTCTACTGTAGGTGTATTTTGGGCCATAGGCCATCCATCCAAGATGCGTTTTAAATGCTACTGGACCTGTCAAATGTCCTTCTCGCAGTTTTAAGGACGTGGCCAATTTAGTGTTGTCGAGTCCGATTAGCAAACGAGGAACTGCTTGGTGGTATGACGAAATCGGTATGCTTCGGAGATGAGGGTGCTGGAGAGCAAGTTCTGTGGCGTTCACACTTTGACTGGGAAGGCTTAAAGATTTCACCATACGTAAGTTGGTCATGGTAAACTTTGGATGTGCTTCGTCTACTCCGGAAATGTCCACAGAAACTGTTCTTGATTCACTCTCTTCGCGGTGTGTATCTCCCGTCCATAGTCGCCTGTTAGCCCCTATTCGTCTGATCCATCATCAAAGAAGGCTATTGGAACGTATCGAAACAAAATTTCACTTTCATTGTAGCTATGTTTACTGCAACTTTTATATGTGTAAGTTTTGTTTGAAACTATCTCATTGTGACCGAGGTCAGTAGTATTGTTTTTGGAAGCTTGCTCGAAGATAATATTAAAATTGTGGAGTAGTGAATGGTGTTCCACATCCGTTTATGCCACAAGCCGTGTTGACATTACATTCTGCTCTTCTATGCATTCACATTCGGCATAAGTGGCGTTACCTTACAGCTTCCCAACGCTTATTTCTACTTAGCTGGAGAAATATTTTACACTCATCGACAGATTCGCAGTTGTTTTTGCAAAACGACACATAGCTTCCTTCTGTTGTTGTTTTCGCAGCGAGTTTCTGTGTGTACATGAACATGATGCTTTTCTTAAAAACGTTTGTAGTTCCTGTACTCGCTGAATACTAATGGTGAGTAAGTTACGTCGCTAATTGATTCTGCTACTTCAGATAACCACTACTCAAACTGAGGCAAATTTACAGAAGTAAGACTCTTTTGATGTACAGCCCACATTACTTTAAAATTTTTTGGCTGCACGTCAGTCAACTCTTGGAGCAACAGCTGGTTATTTAAGTGATCATATGTTCCAGACGCCTTAATTGTTGTGCAAAGATTTTCTACTGCATGTGCAAACTCCACAATTTGTTCCAACTTGTCATTTCGAAGGGGTGGTATGTGTCGAATTTTTTGCAAAATGGTGTTAACTATTAACTCTGGGCGTCCAAACAATGTTCGCAATGTAGACATTATTCTTAGCACGTTGGATGGCAGAAAAGACCTATTTCTGACAACATTAAGAGCCTTACCTTTAAGACACTTCATGAGGAGTATCAAATTGTCGTCGTTATTAAAACCACATACCTATGTGGTGCTCTTGTATGTGCTAAAGAATAATGCCCACTCATCAGGATCTTTAGTAAAGATAGAAAGCTTAGATGGGAGTGACTGACGAGCTGTTATTTAATGAGGGATCGGGCTCTGTATTTGCTTAGGCTTAACGTTATTGATGTTTGATTCATTAAAAAATTGCAGTTTGGAGGGGTGAGATACGAAAAATTTATTTTGTGACAGCCGAATTTCTGTGGAAAGGGGTAGTTGCGTTGAAAAGTCTTGTTGATTACTTGCTGAGGTGCGTTGAAATTCGCAAGTTTGTCTGCATCGTTTTGTTGCCGTCCATGCGTGAGCCCTTGGTTCGTTTTGTAGCCATTGTTCTACCCGATTATTAGGTTCCTCTTGATCGCCATCCCTTGATGTTTCTTCGTCATCTTCCTCCTGCATGAAAAGTTCGAACTTCTTTTGAAGATACTCTTCATCCCTTTGTTTCTGTAGCTGCCTTCGTTCTTCCAGTAACTTTAGTTCGACATTGGTGCGTTGGTGCTGTGATTTAGTAAGGCTTTGTACTACAGAGGGCGATTTCAATTGATTTCCATAGTTGGGCAGAACCATTGTGGTACAATTTCCGCAACTCCAGCCTTCATTTGAAACGGCTGCGGTTACATTGACGCAGTTAAAGTGAAACCACGCATCACATTGATCGCAAGCCACCTTATTATCCGTTTCGACGTTATTGCACATGGCGCAGCTTGTGAATTCCAGATCTTTCGATTTTGTACCTTCTTCTGAATTTTTCGACATTTTGTTGTAGAAATTGGAATATAATTTTGTAAAATTTTGTTATTGAAGAAGTGGGCAATTTACGAGTGTTTGACAATAATGCAGGAAAAAATTGACAAATCAGTAGCCAATTTTGGAGAGGAAACGTAAGGATGTGTGAGTAATATGAGACAAAGTTCGATGTTACGCAAATAAATTTCAGAAATTGGTGTTTTTTCTATGAGAACACGTATATAACAGTCAAACGGCCAATTGACAAAGTGGAAATCAGCTGTTTGATCAGCTGTTCTGTTGACCATCTCCTTCCTTTATTGTGTCTGACGGAAAGTAGGAGAAATCGATCAGCTCGTGTCTTAAGGAGAAACTTTCGTAAGGTGCACTCACATTTGACGTTGTAGGTTGACTGGAAATTTACTCAAAATGGCTACCCAAATTACAAATTATTCACACATGACTTATGCATGTGTAATGATCGTGTAAACATAGAACTGTACGATTTACAATACACTTTAATGGTGTTGAGTGCTTTCAAAACATTTAATACTACGTAATTTTGACTTCTATGCCGGAATTTGTACCAAATATTAGATGTTCTTAAGGTTTGTCCGTCCATATCTAGTTCTATTCAGTAAAAATAATTATTGTTGTTTTTCAGTGTAAAAATGTTATCTTAATTTTTTTTCTTAAATCCTTTCTCATAAAACAAGATAATGAGAGCCTAACTCTCACATAAATATATACATCAAATTAAACTTTGTAAATCCCTGCTTTCGCATATGATGAGATATATGGCTTTTATAATGGTAAACATACATACAATTATAACAGTCATAACTCATTTGAAAATCCGTTTAAAATTTAATATATATAACAGAACAATCATCCGACTATTTGATAACAGCCGCATGAAGACTATGGACTATACCTGTGGAACAAAAGTTGAGAACATGTAAGTTTAATTTTGAAGCAGAAAGGTTGCAGTCCATCAGCAATCAACCCGTAGTAACATCTTGGGTGCAAGACAAAATATGCGACAGGCCAAAGTGCACTTCCGCGTTGTATCTTAAAACAGATATAAATGCAAATGAACTCTTGAGAGAGAATAGTTTCATTTATGTCTGTGGGTGGCCCTTCAGAAAGTGTCACGAAAGCCATACGTGTAGTATGCCTTTACCCACATTAGGAACAGCAGATGCTTCGCCTGGCTTAAGTTGCAATCTTATTGCGGTGCCAAGTGATTTTGTGAAATACATTCGAGAACTTGAGCAAAAGTTTTTGAACTCATTCGACAAATGTTATTATGTAAGGGGAGTCGCACAACACCTTCTTACTTTACTGATTACTGAAAAGAAATATACCTGCTGTAAAAATTTGCCACCAGACTTCATCTTAAATTATTTTATTAGAATTCGAATTTATTTTGTCACAAAATTTTGGAACAGGAATTTGAGCGGCCCTTATTTGAAAAATAAGGTACTCCGTGTTAGACATTTGTAAACAAAAGAAATATCCATTACCTGAATTATACTTTCGCACCCTTAATACTTACGCACCCTTACGATTTTACTCCCTGTCAAGATATTTCACCTCAATAACTGATCAGCTGTTTGCAATCAGCTGATCAAGACAGCTCACACGTATTCACAGACAGGGGTCTATAAAAAACGCAGTCAGTTTACATCAAAAGTCGGTAGACGAGGGAGTTGAATATCTCCTTGCTTATCACTGGTTGCCTTTAAGACACTTCCAGGCGATTTCCATTTCGATACTTTTTGGCTGTCGTTTTGCGCTATTCGTAATTTATTTGAAACTATTATGGGCGAATTTGATTTTTGGAAGTAATCAGCTGATCGAAACACACCACATGTGAAAGTGTGCGTGAAATATGGCTTGGATTAAGATAGTATGTGTGGTTTTGTTATAAGTTATAAGGATTTTTCCAGTTGAAGACGCATGTATACTCATGTTGATGTGTGTCACAAACCACCTATAGTAGGCAATCGTCCTTAGCCCTCCTAGGCAAAGTAGTATTTTTGGCAACTTGTTGTTTTTGTAGCGTCTGTGAATACGTGAGAGCTGTTGGAGTCAGTTGATTGCCTTCACCACCTGAAACAGTGGTGGAATATCTTAGATAGGTAGATATTCAAATAATACGTTAGAAGTTTAAATGTTTGAAACAAAACAAATTACCTAGGTTTACAAATTATATTGTAATTGCGCATAGAATTTTATAGATATAAGTAGCATGAATCACGGAATATGGTGCAGTTATCTCTGAATTATACACAGATAGAAGAAAAGAAACTTTACATTTTGTTATTGCAATTTAGTAACATTGACTGTATTATGCATGCGTGTAATATGTATATAATTTGTAGGTACGTTTAAATACACTGCAGCCTAATACGCTTTTCCTATTCATAATTTGACTTATATTTGGATTAGTCAATGTATGAGACACTTACAGACGATTTCCAATTTGATACTTTTCGTCGGTCGTTTTGTGCTATTCGCCATTCATTTGAAACTATAATGGGCGAATTTGATTTTTGGAAGTAATCAGCTGATCGAAACACACTACTTGTAAAAGTATGCGTGAAATATGGCTTCTGAATAAGATAGAATGCGTGTTTCTTTTGGAATCTGTCCAATAATATACATGACTGGGATCTATCGAGTGTCCTTCCTTAATGTTTTTTGCTAGACGAACACCGAGCCTAGCTGCTTACAGCGCCAGTCGCGGGATGGAAACCAAGTTGAGAGGGTTTACTCTTGTCTTGGCTGCAACGACACGCGTTTCTATAAGGTTAGCTTGACTTACCCTTATGTAGGCGACTGCTCCAAGCGCATTTTCACTTGCATCAACGAAGACATGTAGCCGGATTGACTCGTGTTGACCAAACCGGATGCCATGAAGATAACATCTTAAAATCTGCACCTAATTTATGTTTATTAGATGTTGTACCCACAGCTGCCACTTACAAAGATGTTCATCGGATATGCGGTCCTCCCAACCCACCTTGGACCACCAAATTTCTTGCATAAGGATTTTCACAAAAACCATAAAATGAGCGATGAATCCAAGAGGGTCGCATATCGACATCAGTACACGTAATACTTCTAGCTTTGTTGGTATGTAGTTTTCCGACAACTGTTCGCGAAGATGTGAGTTTGATGTTAGCGAAAATGTAATTGTATCTGACGATGTGCACCACCATAAACCCAATACCTTTTCCGCATCATTTTGTTGTTTACCAAGTAAATTAAGTCGAGTTCGAAATCGAATGGCGTATTTCGAATCCGTCTCGTCCATAAATATTCACATTCACAACACATTCTAAAAAAATCATCCACATAGTGGTTGTGGATAACGGAGTTAGCGGAACTTCGGAATTTGCATGCATGGTCTTGAGCGTTTCGATTTTTAACAAATTGAGCACAACTGGGTGACAACGAACAGTTGCTTCGCAGTGCGCGATTGATTTGGATCTCGTTCGAACCTCTTTTTAAGACATTTGTATCTTCGAAGCCCCATTGGAAAACTGTCTTTGTGTAGTAGTTCGCCGTTTCTCCTTTCACACTCGCAGATGTGGAAACTGTGAAATTCATGGCTTATGACTGCTGCGCGTCTACTGTAGGTGTATTTTGGGCCATAGGCCATCCATCCAAGATGCGTTTTAAATGCTACTGGACCTGTCAAATGTCCTTCTCGCAGTTTTAAGGACGTGGCCAATTTAGTGTTGTCGAGTCCGATTAGCAAACGAGGAACTGCTTGGTGGTATGACGAAATCGGTATGCTTCGGAGATGAGGGTGCTGGAGAGCAAGTTCTGTGGCGTTCACACTTTGACTGGGAAGGCTTAAAGATTTCACCATACGTACGTTGGTCATGGTAAACTTTGGATGTGCTTCGTCTACTCCGGAAATGTCCTCCAGAAACTGTTCTTGATTCACTCTCTTCGCGGTGTGTATCTCCCGTCCATAGTCGCTTATTAGCCCTTATTCGTCTGATCCATCATCAAAGAAGGCTATTGGAACGTATCGAAACAAAATTTCACTCTCATTGTAGCTATGTTTACTGCAACTTTTATATGTGTAAGTTTTGTTTGAATTTGTGACCGAGGTCAGTGGTATTGTTTTTGGAAGCTTGCTCGAAGATAATATTAAAATTGTGGAGTAGTGAATGGTGTTCCACATCCGTTTATGCCACAAGCCGTGTTGACATTACATTCTGCTCTTCTATGCATTCACATTCGGCATAAGTGGCGTTGCTTTACAGCTTCCCAACGCTTATTTCTACCTAGCTGGAGAAATATTTTACACTCATCGACAGATTCGCAGTTGTTTTTGCAAAATGACACATAGCTTCCTTCTGTTGTTGTTTTGGAAGCGAGTTTCTGTGTGTACATGAACATGATGCTTTTCTTAAAAACGTGAATACTAATGGTGAGTAAGTTACGTCGCTAATTGATTCTGCTACTTCAGATAACCACTCCTCAAACTGAGACAAATTTACAGAAGTAAGACTCTTTTGATGTACAGCCCATATTACTTAAAAATTTTTTGGCTGCACGTCAGCCAACTCTTGGAGCAACAGCTGGTTATTTAAGTGAAAATATGATCCAAACGCCTTAATTGTTGTGCAAAGATTTTCTACTGCATGTGCAAACTCCACAATTTGTTCCAACTTGTCATTTCGAAGGGGTGGAATTTGTCGAATTTTTTGCAAAATCGTGTTAATTATTAATTCTGGGCGTCCAAACAATGTTCGCAATGTAGACATTATTCTTAGCACGTTGGGATGGCAGAAAAAGCCAATTTCTGACTACATTAAGAACCTTGCCTTTAAGACACTTCTTGAGGCGTATCAAATTGTCGTCGTTATTAAAACCACATACCTATGTGGTGCTCTTGTATGTGCTAAAGAATAATGCTTACAAAGAGCTTAGTTGGGAGTGACTGACGAGCTGTTATTTGTTGGGGGACCGGGTTCTGTATTTCTTGCTTAGGCGTAGCGTTATTGTTGTTTGGTTCATTAAAAAATTGCAGTTTGGAGGGGTGGGATACGAAAAATTTATTTTGTGACGGCCGAATTTCGGTGGAAAGGGGTAGTTGCGTTGAAAAGTCTTGTTGATTACTTGCCTGATGTGCGTTGAAATTTGCAAGTTTGCCTACATCATTTTGGCTGCACGTCAGCCAACTCTTGGAGCAACAGCTGGTTATTTAAGTGAAAATATGATCCAAACGCCTTAATTGTTGTGCAAAGATTTTCTACTGCATGTGCAAACTCCACAATTTGTTCCAACTTGTCATTTCGAAGGGGTGGAATTTGTCGAATTTTTTGCAAAATCGTGTTAATTATTAATTCTGGGCGTCCAAACAATGTTCGCAATGTAGACATTATTCTTAGCACGTTGGGATGGCAGAAAAAGCCAATTTCTGACTACATTAAGAGCCTTGCCTTTAAGACACTTCTTGAGGCGTATCAAATTGTCGTCGTTATTAAAACCACATACCTATGTGGTGCTCTTGTATGTGCTAAAGAATAATGCTTACAAAGAGCTTAGTTGGGAGTGACTGACGAGCTGTTATTTGTTGGGGGACCGGGTTCTGTATTTCTTGCTTAGGCGTAGCGTTATTGTTGTTTGGTTCATTAAAACATTGCAGTTTGGAGGGGTGGGATACGAAAAATTTATTTTGTGACGGCCGAATTTCGGTGGAAAGGGGTAGTTGCGTTGAAAAGTCTTGTTGATTACTTGCCTGATGTGCGTTGAAATTTGCAAGTTTGCCTACATCATTTTGTTGCCGTCCATGCGTGAACCCTTGTTCGTTCGCGTTCTTCCAGTAACTTTAGTTCGACTTTGGTGCGTTTTAAACGCTGTAATTTAGTAAGGCTCTGTATTACAGAGGGCGATTTCAATTGATTTCCATCGTTGGGCAGAACCATTGTGGTACATTTTGCGCAACTCCAGCCTTCATTTGAAATGGCTGCGGTTACATTGACGCAGTTAAAGTGAAACCACGCATCACATTGATCGCAAGCCACCTTTTTATCCGTGTCGACGTCATTGCACATGGCGCAGTTTGAGGATTCCAGATCTTTCGATTTTGTACCTTCTTCTGAATTTTTCGACATTTTGTTGGCGAAATTGGCATATAATTTTGTTAAATTTTGTTACTGAACAAATGCAAATGAATCCAAATTTTGTGAACAAACTTAAACTTTATACAGGTTGAGTTTAATTTGATCACGTCAGTTAGGATGAGTTAAGATGAGTTACAAAATTAGTGGATTGCCATTCCAGCCTAGTAGGCGTCGCGACGGTTCAAACAATTCAAAAAGTTTCCTTCAGATATCTGTCACCAGAGACCAATAGACATTCCACTCCCTCGTCTCCCACCCTTGAATTCATTTTGTAGCGTTTTTTATAACATTTCCCATCCTGAAAAGCTGATTCACAGACATGATTTTTTTTGTTTTTAAATGAGAATACGTGTGAACTGCCTATAGGGTGGATCTCTTCACTCTTCAAACTGTTAAAAGGAGGGAGCATATAAATCAAAAAATTGTAAGAGAGAAGGAATAGTGGTTGACGATAGCTGCGTTCAGAAACGATGTTAGTAAGGCAGAAGTTGCATCACAAAAGCAATAAACTTAAAAATTGTGTGATTATTTCAAACTCAATATAAAGACATAAACTTAGTTGAAACGCAAAATTTTTTGTAATAGTTCTTATGGACAATTGAAAATTACAAAACACTGAATAACTGCATCTGATTTTAAGCACTAAAACTCGTTTTCTGTACATATGTATCAACCTTATAACTATTGTAATATTATGTCTGAAATAATTTTTGTTCTTATCGACTGAAATAATACTCAAAAGGTATCTTGAATTTGTTAATATGTTCTCATTTTGAAGCGACTTAATTGTTTTAAGTATATATAATGTGTTACAATTGTCATAAATCTTCGCTCTGAGTCAAAGATGTTTCGCAAAATATATTCATTTTATTTGTATTGTTGTTATTTTCACTGCACGAAATATGTTTAATATATGTTTTTGTGTTAGGTTTCATTGTTTTTATTGATTACAACATCTTTCATATTCAATGTATGTCATTTGGACAATAAAAATAACATATTGTAAGAATAATATGTAACAGCAAATATATATATTAGTTATAATACGCGTAACTCGGAACATCAATTGATAATAAATCTTTCCCAAATGTGCGACTTTTCAGCACGACTTACTCTCCTGTTTTTCTACATATTTCATAGGTTATTATAAATATAAATGCTATCGGATTATCAATATATTAAAAATAAGTTCTTTTAAAGTTTCGGTTACACTTACTTGCGTAAACAATTTGCAGTTGATTTTCTGAACACGTTTACGAATAGTTGACAATTTACGAGTGTTTGACCAGAGACCAATAGGGAGACAGTCAACTCCCTCATCTCCCGCAAATGAATTGATTTTGATAGCGTTTTTATAACATTTCCTCTCCTGGACAGCTGACGCACTAAAAGGATTTTGTTTGTTTTCAAATGAGAATACGTGTGAACTGTCTATACGGTGGATCTCCTCACTCTGCACACTGTTAGATGGAGAGGGTATATAAATCAAAACGTAAACATGTGTGAGTAAAGTGAAACAATGTTCGATGATACGTAAATAACTTTCAGAATTTGAGGTTATGTCTACTAAAGCACGTAAATAACAGTCAAACGGTCGATTGACAAAGGGGAAATCAGCTGTTTGATCAGCTATTCAGTTGACTATCTCCTTCCTTATTGGTTTCTGTGTTTGACACTATTGATGGCAAAAATTGACAA
Source organism: Eristalinus aeneus (assembly GCA_955652365.1). Classification (NCBI taxonomy): domain Eukaryota; kingdom Metazoa; phylum Arthropoda; class Insecta; order Diptera; family Syrphidae; genus Eristalinus; species Eristalinus aeneus. Next base: position 12,907,766 of record OY019132.1, on the reverse strand, counting down.
ATCAGCCGCCATCTTTTCAATTTTGGAGGGGAAACGTAAACATGTGTGAGTAAAGTGAGACAATGTTCGGTGATACGTAAATAACTTTCTGAATTTGAGGTTATGTCCGGGTTATGTCTACTAGAACACGTAAATAACAGTCAAACGGTCGTGTTCGGTTATGAACGGCAGGAGTGGACAAAAGAAAAATATTGCGACAAAGAAAAACGACTGTATTTCCTCGACGTTATAACTACAGTAGATTTTTATTAGATAAAACCACTATATATATGTCTTTCTTTTTGTTTTCATTTGTTTACATGCATTAGTGTTTGACATTTGTTTGTTTGGGGCATTGTTGCTGGATGTGTTCGTTTTAAATTTGTTGAACTTCTTCGGTAACATGTTGCGATCAGAACATTCTCCCCGCCGGTGAACGAAGTTCTCAATCATCTTCTTCAAATGCTGCTTATCATTTCAGCGGCTGCAGGTTGAATTTACTCTCTAACGATTCTGATGCATATTTCGCCCATCTCATGCAATGGTAAAGAATCATTAGTAAAACGAAACAAACATGCATAAACTGAAACACCAAAACATAAGAAAACGACACATGAGTGATGACGTCTCATTGTTTACATTTGATTCGCACTGATGAACTGGAACGTGAAGTAAGGAATGTGACACACCTCGCTGATGACCTGGAAATCCGTATGAGGTGTGCGGGGTTGTCCATGCTGATGCGCTGATGGACTGGAAATCCGTATGTGGTGCTGGGTTGTATCTGTTCCTTCTTTCTGTTCGTTCCAGTTTCATTGAGTGCAGTGTGTAAAGTGGTGTAAAGTTGCAAAGTAGTGCTTGGTGTGATCGCGTATTTTATCGTGTGCCTCAAATTGGAATTGATAAAGTGAGTAATAATTATAGTATTGCGTGTTATGTTATAATTTTCTTCATTTTATGATTTCTCATTATAGATTTATTCGATTTGTGTAAATTAGTGTAAAGCCAATGATTTCAATTCATTTGGCTTGGTCGAAATGTATGTGTGTGTGTACGCAATTTCGTTTGGGTGAATGATTGTAAAGAGTGTGTGTGCGTGTGTGTATTTGTCTTTAAGAATGGACTGACTTGAGTGCATTGTGTGATAGAGTGAGTGAGTGAGTGCTTAGGAATTGTGGACTGTATGGTTTGGTACGCTAGGGAAAAGTGTGTGCGACTAAGTGTAAGTGTGCGGTATGCAGAGAATGCGGGTTGATGACAAATGTGTCAAATGTTTCGAGTGCGAGTTTGTTTACATCTGTTGATCTTCTGGTGGGCTTTCGCCAACATTTGTTGGCAGTGGGCATAATTCTGCAATAGGTCTTTTAAATTCTCCTTGCTGGGTTTTGAGTATTACCACTCTTGTTAGCTAGTCTGCCCCGGGATGTGTGGCAACTATACGTCCTAGTCTCCATCGTGCTGGGGGCAAACGTTCATCTTTAATTGGAAGTCATCTGGGTCATTCGACAAGGGACACAGAGGCCTAGAATTCAGACACGCTTCTATCTATGATAGATTGGCGATTTCCTCAAACGTGAGTATCCCGTTCCCGACGATTCTTCTGAGGTGGTATTTAACACTCTTGACTCCCGCTTCTCATAGTCCTCTAAAGTGGTGGGAAGCGGGGGGAATGAAATTCCACTTAATACCTTGAGCTGAGGCTTCCTCTGCAATTATGTTCCAGTCACCTGCGCTTGCTTTTAGGAGACGAGTTCTGCTTCTGCACCGACGAAATTCGTACCACAGTCACTATAGATTTGACTACAAATGCCTCTTCTGGAGATGAAGCGTCGAAGTGCGGCTAGAAATGCTTGCGTCCACAAATCGGATACTGCCTCCAGATAGATTGCCTTTGTTGCGAGACAGAAGAAGACGCATATATATCCCTTCAGGCTATTTGCTCCGCGGCCTTTCCAAGTCTTGATTGTAATTGGGCCGGCGTAGTCGATTCCCACATGTGTGAAGGGCTTGGACACTCTGACTCTCGGAGCCGGTAGTTCTCCCATCAATTGCTGAATTGGTTTGTTGCGGTACCGATGACAAACTGTGCAGTTGTGGATATACTTTTTAACTGCACGTTTGACCTGAAGTATCCAGTACCTCGTTCTCAACCAGCATACCATTAGCTGTAACCCGCCGTGCAATGTTTTCTCATGTGCGAGTTTGAGAATCAGTTGCGATACATGATGTCCCGGGTTCAGAATTATGGGGTGTTTTTCATCGTACGGAAGATGTGCGTGTGTGAGCCTTCCGCCGACTCGAAGTATTCCATTACTGTCTTTGAATGGATTGAGAGCACCCATGCCTCTGGCCCTACAGATCTCCTCGGGAAACATTTGTTCTTGAGCGCATCTGCGTGTGTGAGCCTTCCGCCGACTCGAAGTATTCCATTACTGTCTTTGAATGGATTGAGAGCACCCATGCCTCTGGCCCTACAGATCTCCTCGGGAAACATTTGTTCTTGAGCGCATCTAATAAGCGTGTTGTGCGCTTCGGTGGTTTCCTCCGGACATAAGGGGCCAAAGATTCTTGAATCATGGGGCCTCCGAGCGTTCTGGATAAACGGCTTACAGTAACCTATGGTACGTGTAAGACGATTTAAATCCGAGAAGCGTTCAATTGTTGAAACCAAAGAAGACAACTTGACGTGATTGATGGTGATTGCGGTTCTCTCTTCTTCTGTAATGTTGTCATTTGGTTGTTGAGGGGTTTCGAAGTTCTATTTCGTTCGTAGGAGCTCTGGGCCGTACGACCATAAGTTTTCATTGACTAATGATGTAGGTAATGTACCTTTGGAAATTAAATCCGCAGGATTGAGTTTTGTGGAGATGTGTTTCCATATATGGACCATATTCCATATCCATATTCCATATTCCATATATCGCCAACTCGGTTCCTGACGAATGTTTTCCATTGCAAAGCTGGTGCATGGATCCATGCCAGGGTGATCGTAGAATCTGTCCACGCGTGCAGTTGGTCCCCACTAAGTTCAAGGGTGCGAGCCACGTAATTTAATAATTTGGCTAACATTACTGCGCCGCAAAGCTCCAGACGTGGCAAACTTACTGGCTGAACTGGCGCCACTTTCGATTTGCACATTACGAGGTGCATATGCACTGTCCCATCTTCATCCTCAGTCCGAAGAAAGACTGCTGCTCCATATGCCTTTTCGGAAACGTCGCTTACACATCCTTCCTTTTGTCTTCAGCTTCAACGATGGTATCTGCTCCAGACAACAAATCGTCTACGTACATCTCTGAGCGAATCATTTTCGATGACTTTGGGTGTGCTATTTCTTCAGTCCTTGCTACTTCCATTAGCGTTCTAATGGCTAAATACGGTGAACCTTCTAATTGTCGGTTGGATTCTCTCTCACATTTCATCACATTGTGCTGTAACGAAGGGCCTGTCCTCAGATGGTCATTTAACGATGTTCCATCGGATGTCTTGTAGGACGCATCGAAAACCACCCTCAGTTTTGTTGTGGAGCTACTTTCCAGAGTGTCGCACCAACTCTGGTAACATGATGTCCGCTAGCACATCACTGCCTAACAGCAGGTCGATTTTGGCTTGCTTATGAAAGGCTGGATCCGCGAACTTTAGACCAGAAAGGTGACTCCAGTCGTCGACGTAGAGAGTTCGAGCTGGGAGATGGCCAGATAGTGACTTGCATACCAAGGCCTGGATGGTGGTTTCGAAGGTTGTGTTGAGGGAGCCGATGCTGATCTCGACCACCCTTTTGCAAGTACCACTGTTAACCATCCCCAATCCCGAAATTTCGACATTAGTGGATCTTCCCTTTAAGCCGAGGAGTTGAACCGCGGATTCGGTTATAAAGGAAGCCTCGGAACCAGAGTCCACTAAACACGAAGTGGGAGTAGATCTCCTGTTGAGGTTCTTACCTTGACGACTGCTGTGACTAGCAGAACTTGGGTGTTGATGTTGTGTGTTGAGTGATGGTTCCTCACGCCAGAACTGGTTGATCGTTGCTCATCATTGTGTGGATTGAAAGTTGGAGCTTGGGTATTGAATGAGGATATGTGTGTATATGGTTGATGAGGTCGTTGGGTATGTGTTGTAGTGGGGTGTATATAAGATGGTTGACTATTGTTTGAATGATTAAAAGATGGGTTATTGCTTTGTAAGGTGACGTTTATTTGTGAATGGTTATATGGGCTATTGTGTAAGAGTGAATGATGGGGTTGCTTACAATAATAACATCTACTTGTGCTTATACAATTTTGAACATTATGGCTATAAGCGAGGCAATTACTGCAAATGCCGAGTTTGTTTATGATTTCGTATTTGTCAGGAATGCCCATTCTAACAAATTTGTTACATTTTCTTATGGCATGCTGACCCTTATTGCATATTTAACATGTAAATTTATTATTATTATGTTGGGTTGATAGAAACGATGAAGTTTTTGTAACCTTCTTTGAATGATCCGCCGTAGTTTTGTTTTGATAAATTACTGCTTCCAAAGTACGAAACTGCATCTCCAAAAATTGGGTGAATTCCGCGAATGTTGGTAGCTCCTTCGAGTTTTCCTTCACTCCAAGTTTTTCTTCCCATAATTGCTGCGTTTTTGCTGGAAGTTTCTGCACTAGGACGTACACCATCACTGCTGCACCGGAACCTTCAGCCTGCTGAGGCTGTGAACAATTTCACTGGAGGTAACCATCAGCTTCTTGATCGCTTCTGCTCGCTCTTGCGTGATCGTTGGTTGAGTAAAAAGGCATGTCCATGCCTTCGCGTAATTACCGTTTATTATGGGTTAGTAAATGCAGCCTTTGAATTTCAGTTAAAGCCGGATTATGGTGCACCAAGGACACAAAAAAATCATGAAACGACCGCCAGGACTCATACGAACCGGAGAAAAGGGGAACAGGTATGTGCTTTAAGCGAATCTCTGTACTTTGAGTTGCGGTGGCAGATTTGATTTCGTGTTCAGTGTTCTCTGTGTGTTCCCCAGGTCGATTGACAAAGGGGAAATCAACTGTTCAGTTGACCATCTCCTTATTGGTTTCTGTCTGTCAGTTGCTGTCGGTTAGTTCAGTTCGTTCAGTTCTTCGCAGACGTTGCCAACAATTTGTAGATCATTTTTATAACTGATGCTAATAAATATTATGTATGATGTTATTTATGTTCTTATTGAAAATGTACTTATTGTCTTATTTTGATTTCGCTAAACATGTTTAATATCTGTTTTTGGGTTAGGTTTCATTATTTTTATTAATTATAACACCTTTCATATTGAATGGATGTCATTTGGACAGTAAAAATAGCATTTTTTAATCATAAAATATAACACTAAATATTTATTTTAATTATAATACGTGTAACTCGGAATATCAATTAATAATAATGTGCGACTTTTCAGCACGCGTTACTCTCATTTTTTTCTACATATATCATAAGTTACTATAAACATAAATGCCATCAAATTATTAATTTATTAGAATAAAGTCCTATTTAAACTTTCGATTACCACAAACTTGCGGAAACAATTTACAGTAGATTTTCCGGGCTGACGACTTCACGAACAGGGGGCAATTTACGAGTGTTTGACAATAATGCAGGAAAAAATTGACAAATCAGAAGCCAATTTTGGAGAGGAAACGTAAAGATGGGTGAGTAATATGAGACAAAGTTCGATGTTACGCAAATAAATTTCAGAAATTGGTGTTTTTTCTATGAGAACACGTATATAACTGTCAAACGGCCAATTGACAAAGTGGAAATCAGCTGTTTGATCAGCTGTTCTGTTGACCATCTTTTTCCTTTATTGTGTCTAACGGAAAGTAGGGGAAATCGATCAGCTCGTGTCTCAAGGAGAAACGTTCGTAAGGTGCACTCATATTTGACGTAGTAGGTTGACTGGAAATTTGCTCAAAATGGCTACCCAAATTACAAATTATTCACACATGACTTATGAATTTGTAATGATCGTGAAAACATAGAACTGTACGATTTACAATACACCTTAATGGTGTTGAGTGCTTCAAAACACTTACTACTACATAATTTTGACTTCTAAGCCGGATTTTGTACCAAATATAATATGTATTTAAGGGTTGTCCGTCCATATCTAGTTCTATTCAGTAAAAATAATTATTTTTTTTTTTTAGTGTAAAAATGTTATCTTTTTTTTTCTTAAATCCTTTCTCATAAAACAAGGTAATATGCCTATACATGCCTTGAATAATGGTAAACATACATGCAATTATAACAGTCATAACTCATTTGAAACTCCGATTAAAATTTAATATATATAACAGAACAATTACCCGACTATTTGATAACAGCCGCATGAAAACTGCGTGAGAGAACTCGGCGAACCTTACAGACACTTCCAGGATTTTTCCAGTTGAAGACGCATGTATACTTATGATGGACTGTGTCACAAACAACCTAAAGTAGGCAATCGGCTTCAACTCCCTTAGCCAAAGTGGTATTTTTGGCAACTTGTTGTTTTTGTAGCGTATGTGAATACGTGAGAGCTGTTGGAGTCAGTTGATTGCCTTCCCCACCTGAAGCAGTGGTGGAATATCTTAGATAGGTAGATATTCAAATAATGCGTTAGAAGTTTAAATGTTTGAAACAAAACAAATTACCTAGGTTTACAAATTATATTGTAATTGCGCATATAACTTTATAGATTTAAGTAGAATGAATCACGGAATATGGTGCAGTTATTATATAATTCAGAGGAATTATACACAGATAGAAGAAAAGAAACTTTACGTTTTGTTATTGCAATTTAGTAACATTGACTGTATTATGCATGCGTGTAATATGTATACAATTTGTAGGTACGTTTAAATGCCCTGCAGCCTAATACGCTTTTCTTATTTACAATTTGACTTATATTTCGATTAGTCAATGTATGAGACACTTACAGACGATTTCCAATTTGATACTTTTCGTCTGTCGTTTTGTGCTTTTCGCCATTCGTTTGAAACTATAATGGGCGAATATTATTTTTTGGAATTAATCAGCTGATCGAAACACACTACTTGTAAAAGTATGCGTGAAATATGGCTTCTGAATAAGATAGAATGCGTGTTTCTTTTGGAATCTGTCCAATAATGTACATGACTGGGATCTATCGAGTGTCCTCCAGCTAGACGAACACCGAGCCTAGCTGCTTCCAGCTCCAGTCGCGGGATGGAAACCAAGTTGAGAGGGGTTACTCTTGTCTTGGCTGCAACGATACGCGTTTCTATAAGGTTAGCTTGTCTTACCTTTATGTAGGCGACTGCTCCAAACGTGAAAATCCTTATGCTTGACTTACCTTTATGTAGGCGACTGCTCCAAACGCATTTTCACTTGAATCAATGAAGACATGTAGCTGGATTGACTCGTGTTGACCAAACGTGATGCCATGAAGATAACATCTTAAAATCTGCACATCTTAGATGACGTACCCACAGCTGTGACTTACGACGATGTTCATCGGATATGCGGTCCTCCCAACCCGCCTTGGACCTCCACATTTCTTGCATAAGGATTTTCAGAAAAACCATAAAATGAGCAATAAATCCAAGAGGGTCGTTTATCGACATCAGTACACGTAATACTTCTAGTTTTCTTGGTATGTAGTTTTCTGACAACTGTTCGCGAAGATGTGAGTTTGATGTCAGCGAAAATGTAATTGTATCTGACGATGTGCACAACCATAAACCCAGTACCTTTTCCGCATCATTTTGTTGTTTACCAAGTAAATTAAGTCGAGTTCGAAATCGAATGGCGTATTTCGAATCCGCCTCGTCCATGAATATACTTCACGTCCCTAGCCAACTGCACAGCTTCCTCTTCACAGTCAATACTTTCTAAAAAATCATCCACATAGTGGTTGTGGATAATGGAGTTAGCGGCCTTTCGGAATTTGGATGCATGGTCTTGAGCGTTTCGATTTCTAACAAATTGAGCGCAACTGGGTGACCACGTTGCTCCAAATGTTAACGCTTCCATCACGTAAGTGTTCGGCTGACTGTTCAATTGTAAACGCCATAGAAAGCGTTGAGAGTGCTGATCACAACTGTTTACGCACACGTGGTGGAACATTTCTCGAATGTTTTCACATATTGCGATGCGGCGTTCATGGAAGCAAAATAGTATATCAGTAGGTGGTGCAAGCTGGTCAGGTCCCTTCAGAAGAACGGAATGCAATGATGTACCATTAGCTTTGGCTGCGGCATCCCAAACTGTTCTTAATTTGCCGGTTTTTATTTTTGTTGGTGACTACAAATATTAGTAAGTACCACTTCCGGGGACATTTTACTAGAAGTCAGCTGGCGGATGTATCCTCTAGCTTGGTAGGCTTCGAACAGTTGCTTCACAGTGCGCGATTGATTTGGATCTCGTTCCAACCTCTTTTTAAGACATTTGTATCTTCGAAGCCAAATTGGAAAACTGTCATTGTGTAGTAGCTCGCCGTTTCTCCTTTCACACTCGCAGATGTGGAAACTGTGAAATTCATGGCTAATGACTGCTGCGCGTCTACTGTAGGTGTACTTTGGGCCATAGACCATCCATCCAAGATGCGTTTTAGATGCTACTGGACCTGGTGTTATGACGAAATCGGTATGCTTCAGAGATGAGGGTGCTGGAGAGCAAGTTCTATGGCGTTTACACTTTGACTGGGAAGGCTGAAAGATTTCACCATACGTACGTTGGTCATGGTAAACTTTGGATGTGCTTCGTCTACTCCGGAAATGTCCACAGAAACTGTTCTTGATTCACTCTCTTCGCGGTGTTTCAACAATAGTCGCTTGTTAGCCCTTATTCGTCTGCTAGTGACACTTTCATCATTGTTAGCGATGATCCATCATCAAGGAAGGCTATTGGAACGTATCAAAATTTCACTTTCATTGTAGCTATGTTTACTGCAATGTGTAAGTTTTGTTTGAAACTTTCTCATTGTGACCGAGGTCAGTGGTATTGTTTTTGAAAGCTTGCTCGAAGATAATATTAAAATTGTGGAGTTTATGCCACAAGCCGTGTTGACATTACATTCTGCTCTTCTATGCATTCACATTCGGCATAAGTGACGTTGCTTTAAAGCTTCCCAACGCTTATTTCTACTTAGCTGGAGAAATATTTTACACTCATCGACAGATTCGCAGTTGTTTTTGCAAAACGACACATAGCTTCCTTCTGTTGTTGTTTTCGCAGCGAGTTTCTGTGTGTACACGAACATGATGTTTTTCTTAAAAACGTCTGTAGTTCCTGTACTCGCTGAATACTAATGGTGAGTAAGTTACGTCGCTAATCGATTCTGCTACTTCAGATAACCACTCCTCAAACTGAGACAAATTTACAGAAGTAAAACTCTTTTGATGTACAGCCCACATTATTTTAAAATTTGTTGGCTGCACGTCAGTCAACTCTTGGAGCAACAGCTGGTTATTTAAGTGAAAATATGATCCAAACGCCTTAATTGTTGTGCAAAGATTTTTTACTCATATGCAAACTCCACAATTTGTTCCAACTTGTCATTTCGAAGGGGTGGAATTTGTCGAATTTTTTGCAAAATGGTGTTAATTATTAATTCTGGGCGTCCAAACAATGTTCGCAATGTAGACATTATTCTTAGCACGTTGGGATGGCAGAAAAAGCCAATTTCTGACAACATTAAGAGCCTTGCCTTTAAGACACTTCTTGAGGCGTATCAAATTGTCGTCGTTATTAAAACCACATACCTATGTGGTGCTCTTGTATGTGCTAAAGAATAATGCCCACAAAAAGCTTAGTTGGGAGAGACTGACGAGCTGTTATTTGTTGGGGGATCGATAGTTGCGTTGAAAAGTCTTGTTGATTACTTGCCTGAGGTGCGTTGAAATTTGCAAGTTTGTCTACATCGTTTTGTTGCCGTCCATGCGTGAACCCTTTTTCGTTTCTTAGCCATTGTCTCACCCGATTATTAGGTTCCTCATGATCGCCATCCCTTGATGTTTCTTCGTCACCTTCCTCCTGCATGAGAAGTTCGAACTTCTTTTGAAGATACTCTTCATCCCTTTGTTTCTGTAGCTGCCTGCGTTCTTCCAGTAACTTTAGTTTGACCTTGGTGCGTTTTAAACGCTGTGATTTAGTAAGGCTTTGTACTACAGAGGGCGATTTCAATTGATTTCCATCGTTGGGCAGAACCATTGTGGTACATTTTGCGCAACTCCAGCCTTCATTTGAAATGGCTGCGGTTACATTGACGCAGTTAAAGTGAAACCATGCATCACATTGATCGCAAGCCACCTTTTTATCCGTGTTGACGTTATTGCACATGGCGCAGCTTGTCGATTCCAGATATTTCAATTTTGTACCTTCTTCTGAATTTTTCGACATTTTGTTTACGAAAGTGGCATATAATTTTGTAAAATTTTGTTATTGAACAAATACAAATGAATCCAAATTTTGTGAACAAACTTAAACTTTATACAGGTTGAGTTTAACTTGGTTACGTAAGTTAGGATGAGTTAAGATGAGTTACAAAATTAGTGGATTGCCATTCCAGCCTAGTAGGCGTCGCGACGGTTCAAACAATTCAAAATGTATCCTTCAGATAGCTGTCACTTGCTGTCAGTTGCTGTCGGTTAGTTCAGTTCGTTCAGTTCTTCGCAGACGTTGCCAACAATTTGTAGATCATTTTTATAACTGATGCTAATAAATATTATGTATGATATTATTTATGTTCTTATTGAAAATGTACTTATTGTTTTATTTTGATTTCGCTAAACATGTTTTATATCTGTTTTTGGGTTAGGTTTCATTATCGATCAGCTCGTGTCTCAAGGAGAAACGTTCGTAAGGTGCACTCATATTTGACGTAGTAGGTTGACTGGAAATTTACTCAAAATGGCTACCCAAATTACAAATTATTCACACATGACTTATGCATTTGTAATGATCGTGAAAACATAGAACTGTACGATTTACAATACACCTTAATGATGTTGAGTGCTTTCAAAACACTTAATACTACATAATTTTGACTTCTAAGCTGGATTTTGTACAAAATATAATATGTATTTAGGGGTTGTCCGTCCACTCTCACTCTCACATATGTAAACTAAATAGAAAAATATATTCATTAAATTAAACTTTGTAATTCCCTGCTCTCGCATATGATGATATACATGCCTTGAATAATGGTAAACATACATGCAATTATAATGGTCATAACTCATTTGAAAATCCGATTAAAATTTAATATATATATATACAGAACAATCATCCGACTATTTGATAACAGCCGCATGAAGACTGCGTGAGAGAACTCGACGGACCTAACAGACACTTCCAGACTGTTGCCTTTAAGACACTTCCAGACGATTTCCATTTCGATACTTTTTGGCTGTCGTTTTGTGCTATTCGCAATTTATTTGAAACTATTATGGGCAAATTTGATTTTTGGAAGTAATCAGCTGATCGAAACACACTACTTGTAAAAGTTTGCGTGAAATATGGCTTCTGAATAAGATAGAATGCGTGTTTCTTTTGGAATCTGTCCAATAATGTACATGACTGGGATCTATCGAGTGTCCTCCAGCTAGACGAACACCGAGCCTAGCTGCTTCCAGCTCCAGTCGCGGGATGGAAACCAAGTTGAGAGGGGTTACTCTTGTCTTGGCTGCAACGATACGCGTTTCTATAAGGTTAGCTTGACTTACCCTTATGAAGGCGACTGCTCCAAACGCATTTTCTCTTGCATCAACGAAGACATGTAGCTGGATTGACTCGTGTTGACCAAACGTGATGCCATGAAGATAACATCTCAAAATCTGCACCTGATTTATATTAATTAGATGACGTACCCACAGCTGCCACTTACGAAGATGTTCATCGGATATGCGGTCCTCCCAACCCACCTTGGCCCTCCAAATTCCTTGCATGAAGATTTTCAGAAAAACCATAAAATGAGCGATGAATCCAAGAGGGTCGTATATCGACATCAGTACACGTAATACTTCTAGTTTTCTTGGTATGAAGTTTTCCGACAACTGTTCGCGAAGATGTGAGTTTGATGTCAGCGAAAATGTAATTGTATCTGACGATGTGCACGACCATAAACCCAGTACCTTTTCCGCATCATTTCGTTGCTTACCAAGTAAATTAAGTCGAGTTCGAAATCGAATGGCGTATTTCGAATCCGCCTCGTCCATGAATATACTTCACGTCCCTAGCCAACTGCACAGCTTCCTCTTCACAGTCAATACTTTCTAAAAAATCATCCACATAGTGGTTGTGGATAATGGAGTTAGCGGCCCTTCGGAATTTGGATGCATGGTCTTGAGCGTTTCGATTTCTAACAAATTGAGCGCAACTGGGTGACCACGTTGCTCCAAATGTTAACGCTTCCATCACGTAAGTGTTCGGCTGACTGTTCAATTGTAAACGCCATAGAAAGCGTTGAGAGTGCTGATCACAACTGTTTACGCACACGTGGTGGAAAATTTCTCGAATGTTTTCACATATTGCGGCGTTCTTGGAAGCAAAATAGTATATCAGTAAGTGGTGCAAGCTGGTCAGGTCCCTTCAGAAGAACGGAATGCAATGATGTACCATTAGCTTTTCCTGCGGCATCCCAAACTATTCTTAATTTGCCGGTTTTTATTTTTGTTGGTGACTACAAATATTGGGGGGCATGGGCCTATGCACGCGAGGTAACGTCGTTGTTTGCGCTCAACATGGCGAGCTGCCAAGGCAATCCTCGTTAGTGCACAGGTCAAGTTGACATACAGCCTCCAAGTGGCGCCCCCTGGATAGCCATCACAACACCCGTTGTATGGTGAACTAATGTATGCAGCGGCCCCCTCTGCCCGAGGATTTAAATAATGGGCCTGGCCTACCAGTCTGTGGGTTGTGCGTGAGGGTAAATTCCGCACCACGTAAAAATCATATAGTTCAGAGACAACATCATGCCTCGGATAGTGAAGGATAAACTGTTGACGACCCCAGCAAACGTTTTAAGGGCAAAGATTTTCGGTTTTGCACGTGGAATGTGAGGTCCCTTAACAGGCCACGTGCAGCCGAACAACTTGCGGAGGCCCATGACAGCTACAAAGCTGACATAACCGCCATACAGGAAGTGCGATGGGATGGGTCTGGCATAAAAGCGATGAAGAACTGCGATATCTACTACAGCAATTGCTATAGAGAGAGAAGGCAGCGCTTATTCGGATGCGGATTTGTTGTTCGAGGCAGACTTAGGCAAAAAGTCTTGAGCTACGACCCAGTCAGCGAGCGCCTCATGACAATCCGCATCAAGGCTAAATTCGGGAACATCAGCCTAATATGCGCTCACGCCCCGACAGAGGAGAAGGATGACAACATCAAGGATGACTTCTATGATCTCCTAGAAAGAACATACGATCGATGACCCAGCTATGACACCAAAATCGTTCTAGGAGATTTCAACGCTCAGCTGGGAAAGGAGGACATCTTTGCTGGAGTTATCGGTAAACACAGCCTGCACGACAACACATCCGGAAACGGACTCAGGCTGTTGGACTTCGCCTCGGGGCGAAACCTCTCTGTGGCTAGCACGCGGTTCCCACACCTGGACATTCACAAAGGAACCTAGCGATCTCCTGATCAATCAACCGCCAACCAGATTGATCACGTTGCGATCGACGTCAGACACTCCTCCAGTATTCTCGATGTCCGAACCTTCCGAGGTGCAAACATTGACTCGGATCATCACCTTGTTGTAGCCAAGGTAAGAACCCGGATATCGAAAGAGCAACGGAGTCGAGAAAGGCCAAAACGGTTTGACGTAAGCTACAATCGCAGCTGATTGCTGGGAACTTTGCCGACCGAGTCTCCCGGAAACTCGCTCAGAGTTCGACGTTTCCTCCACTAAGCATAGAAGAAGAATGGAAACGTTGTCAAGAAGCCATCAAAGATGCTGCCACTGATGTGCTGGGTTTCACGTCACCACCCAGAAGGAACCCATGGTTTGACGACGAGTGCAGGCAAGCGCACGCAGCTAAACAAGACGCCTATAAGGCGACGCTGCATCGAACAACGCGGGCTGTTCGTGAACTCTACGAACAGAGAAGAAGGGAAGAGCACCGGCTTCTCAGAAGGAAGAAGAAGGAGCATGAGAAGCGCGCGGTCAAGGAAATGGAAAGGTGTTTTTGGCAGAAATGAAGTCCGAAAGTTTAACCGAAAGGTAAAACAGCTATCCGGAGGATACAAGGTTCGGACCAAGGCCTGCCGGGACCAAAATGGACAACTAGTAGTAGAGTCGCAGTCTGTGCTGAGAATCTGGAAGGATCATTTCTGCAGACTCCTAAACGGCGATGACGACCCAAATCCCGCTGTTAGGCAGAATGTTCCACTCAATTTGGACGATGATAGACAAGCATTCCGTCCCCCCGACTTAGACGAGGTGAATATAGCAATATCCAAGCTAAAGTCGAACAAAGCTGCTGGAGCGGACGGACTGTCCGCAGAACTATTTAAAGCAGCTGGAGATGACCTGGTTGGGTGCATGCACCAGCTCATCTGTAAGATATGGTCGGAGGAAAGCATGCCCGATGAGTGGAATCTCAGCGTAGTTTGCCCGGTCCACAAAAAAGGAGACCCCTTTGACTGCGCCAACTACAGAGGGATTAGTCTCCTGAACATCGCATACAAGATCCTCTCTGCCGTATTGTGTGAGCGTCTGAAACCATTTGTCCATGACCTGATAGGTCCCTATCAGTGTGGTTTTAGGCCAGGGAAGTCCACAATAGACCAGATCTTCACATTACGGCAGATCCTGGAAAAGACCCAAGAAATGCAAATTGACACTCACCACCTTTTCGTCGATTTCAAGGCTGCATATGACAGTGTGCATAGAGACGAGCTATACAGTGCCATGTCTAGTTTTGGCATTCCTACCAAACTCGTCAGATTGTGAAGGATGACGATGGAGAACTCTCGCTGCTCCGTCAAGGTCGCTACCGAACTCACCGAGACCTTCAATGTCAAAAAAAAGGTTTTAGACAAGGCGACGCACTGTCATGTGACTTCTTTAACATCATCCTCGAGAAGATCGTGCGTAACTCACAAGTCAACACCAGAGGCACGATCTTCCAGAAGTGAGTTCAATTGCTAGCTTACGCTGATGACATTGACGTGATTGGACGAACACAGCGAGCCGTCAATGAGGCGTTTGCTGGCATTGAAGCGGAAGCGGCTGAAATGGGTCTTGCGGTAAATGAGGGCAAAACGAAGTACATGCTGTCATCAAGGAAGGACACACAACATCGACGTCTCGGACGGCAGAAGAACTTCGAGGTAGTTAAGGACTTCGTCTACCTCGGCTCAGCGGTAAACAGGGACAACAACATCAGTACCGAAATCAAACGCAGACACACTCTTGCCAATCGCTGTTTCTTTGGGCTCAAGAGGCAATTGAGTAATAAAGCCCTCTCTCAAAGGACTAAACTCGCTTTATATAACAGCTTGATCATCCCCGTCCTACTATATGGCGCAGAATCTTGGACGTTAGCAAAGGCGGATGAGGAAGCCCTTAGTCTTTTCGAGAGAAAAGTTTTGCGTGCGATTTTTGGTCCTGTTTGCGTTGATGTCATCTGGAGGAGAAGATTTAATGACGAACTCTATAGGCTATACAGCGACATGCGCCTGGTCAAGCGTCTACGGATACAACGCTTAAGATGGCTAGGCCATGTAGAGCGTATGGACACCACTGCTCCGGCTCAAAAAGTCTTTGAATCCGAGCCATTGGGACAACGCAACAGAGGACGACCTAGACTAAAGTGGCGCACACAAGTGGAGAAGGACCTGAACCAACTTGGAGTGCGCAACTGGAGACAGCTGGCGAAAGATCGTGCTGGCTGGAGAGGCATGTTGGTTGAGGCCCAGGTCCACCCCGGACTGTAACGCCGCAAGAAGAAGAAGAAGACTACAAATATTAGTAAGAACTACTTCCGGGGATATTTTATCAGAAGTCAGCTTGCGGATGTATCCTCTGGCTTGGTAGTCTTCGAACAGTTGCTTCACAGTGCGTGATTGATTTGGATCTCCTTCCAACCTCTTTTTAAGACATTTGTATCTTCGAAGCCCCATTGGAAAACTGTCATTGTGTAGTAGCTCGCCGTTTCTCCTTTCACACTCGCAGATGTGGAAACTGTGAAATTCATGGCTAATGACTGTTGCGCGTCTATTGTAGTTGTACTTTGGGCCATAGACCAACCATCCAAGATGCGTTTTTAGATGCCACTGGAGCTGTCAAATGTCCTTCACGCAGTTTTAAAGACGTGGCCAATTTAGTGTTGTCGAGTCCGATTAGCAAACGAGGAACTGCTTGGTGGTATGACGAAATCGGTATGCTTCAGAGATGAGGGTGCTGGAGAGCAAGTTCTGTGGCGTTCACACTTTGACTGGGAAGGCTTAAAGATTTCACCATACGTACGTTGGTCATGGTAAACTTTGGATGTGCTTCGTCTACTCCGGAAATGTCCACAGAAACTGTTCTTGATTCACTCTCTTCGCGGTTTGTATCTCCCGTCCATAGTCGCCTGTTAGCCCCTATTCGTCTGATCCATCATCAAAGAAGGCTATTGGAACGTATCGAAACAAAATTTCACTTTCATTGTAGCTATGTTTACTGCAACTTTTATATGTGTAAGTTTTTTTGGAAACTATCTCATTGTGACCGAGGTCAGTGGTATTGTTTTTGGAAGCTTGCTCGAAGATAATATTAAAATTGTGGAGTTGTGAATGGTGTTCCACATCCGCTTATGCCACAAGCCGTGTTGACATTACATTCTGCTCTATGCATTCACATTCGGCATAAGTGGCGTTGCTTTAAAGCTTCCCAACGCTTATTTCTACTTAGCTGGAGAAATATTTTACACTCATCGACAGATTCGTAGTTGTTTTTGCAAATGGCACATAGCTTCCTTCTGTTGTTGTTTTCGTAGCGAGTTACTGTGTGTACATGAACATCATGCTTTTCTTAAAAACGTTTGTAGTTCCTGTACTCGCTGAATACTAATGGTGAGTAAGTTACGTCGCTAATCGATTCTGCTACTTCAGATAACCACTCCTCAAACTGAGACAAATTTACAGAAGTAAAACTCTTTTGATGTACAGCCCACATTATTTTAAAATTTGTTGGCTGCACGTCAGTCAACTCTTGGAGCAACAGCTGGTTATTTAAGTGATCATATGATCCAGACGCCTGAATTGTTGTGCAAAGATTTTCTACTGCATATGCAAACTCCACAATTTGTTCCAACTTGTCATTTCGAAGGGGTGGTATGTGTCGAATTTTTTGCAAAACGGGCGTCCAAACAATGTTCGCAATGTAGACATTATTCTTAGCACGTTGGGATGGCAGAAAAAGCCAATTTCTGACAACATTAAGAGCCTTGCCTTTAAGACACTTCTTGAGGCGTATCAAATTGTCGTCGTTATTAAAACCACATACCTATGTGGTGCTCTTGTATGTGCTAAAGAATAATGCCCACAAAAAGCTTAGTTGGGAGAGACTGACGAGCTGTTATTTGTTGGGGGATCGATAGTTGCGTTGAAAAGTCTTGTTGATTACTTGCCTGAGGTGCGTTGAAATTTGCAAGTTTGTCTACATCGTTTTGTTGCCGTCCATGCGTGAACCCTTTTTCGTTTCTTAGCCATTGTCTCACCCGATTATTAGGTTCCTCATGATCGCCATCCCTTGATGTTTCTTCGTCACCTTCCTCCTGCATGAGAAGTTCGAACTTCTTTTGAAGATACTCTTCATCCCTTTGTTTCTGTAGCTGCCTGCGTTCTTCCAGTAACTTTAGTTTGACCTTGGTGCGTTTTAAACGCTGTGATTTAGTAAGGCTTTGTACTACAGAGGGCGATTTCAATTGATTTCCATCGTTGGGCAGAACCATTGTGGTACATTTTGCGCAACTCCAGCCTTCATTTGAAATGGCTGCGGTTACATTGACGCAGTTAAAGTGAAACCATGCATCACATTGATCGCAAGCCACCTTTTTATCCGTGTTGACGTTATTGCACATGGCGCAGCTTGTCGATTCCAGATATTTAAATTTTGTACCTTCTTCTGAATTTTTCGACATTTTGTTTACGAAAGTGGCATATAATTTTGTAAAATTTTGTTATTGAACAAATACAAATGAATCCAAATTTTGTGAACAAACTTAAACTTTATACAGGTTGAGTTTAACTTGGTTACGTAAGTTAGGATGAGTTAAGATGAGTTACAAAATTAGTGGATTGCCATTCCAGCCTAGTAGGCGTCGCGACGGTTCAAACAATTCAAAATGTATCCTTCAGATAGCTGTCACTTGCTGTCAGTTGCTGTCGGTTAGTTCAGTTCGTTCAGTTCTTCGCAGACGTTGCCAACAATTTGTAGATCATTTTTATAACTGATGCTAATAAATATTATGTATGATATTATTTTTGTTATTATTGAAAATGTACTTATTGTTTTATTTTGATTTCGCTTAACATGTTTAATATCTGTTTTTGGGTTAGGTTTCATTATTTTTATTAATTATAACACCTTTCATATTGAATGGATGTTATTTGGACAGCAGAGATAGCATATTTTAGTCACACTAAATATTTATTATAATTATAATACGTGTAACTCGGAATATCAATTAATAATAAGTCTTCTGCAAATGTGCGACTTTTCAGCACGCGTTACTCTCTTGTTTTTCTACATATATCATAAGTTACTATAAACATAAATGCCATCAAATTATTCATTTATTAGAATAAAGTCCTATGTAAACTTTCGATTACCACAAACTTGCGGAAACAATTTATATTAGATTTTCCGGGCTGACGAATTCACGAACAGTGGGCAATTTACGAGTGTTTGACAATAATGCAGGAAAAAATTGACAAATCAGTAGCAGAAACCAATAAGGGAGTAGATGGTCAACTGAACAGCTGATCAAAAAGCTGATTTCACCTTTGTCAATCGACCGTTTGACTGGTATTTACGTATTTTAGTAGACATAACCTCAAATTCTGAAAGTCATTTACGTAACATCGAAAATTGTCTTACTTTACTCACACATGTTTACCTCTCTTCTCTTTCTAACAGTGTGAAGAGTGAGGAGATCCACCGTATAGACAGTTTACACGTATTCTCATTTGAAAACAAACAAAATCCTTTTTGTTCGTCAGCTGTTCAGGAGGGGAAAGGTTATAAAAAACGCTGCCAAAAATAATTCAAAGGTGTGAGACGAGGGAGTTGACGGTCTCCCTTTTGATCACAGATCAGTATCCAATTTTGGAGAGGAAACGTAAAGATGTGTGAGTAATATGAGACAAAGTTCGTTGGTACGCAAATAATTTTCAGAAATTGGTGTTTTTTCTATGAGAACACGTATATAACAGTCAAACGGCCAATTGACAAAGTGGAAATCAGCTGTTTGATCAGCTGTTCTGTTGACCATCTCCTTCCTTTATTGTGTCTGACGGTAAGTAGGGGAAATCGATCAGCTCGTATCTCAAGGAGAAACGTTCGTAAGGTGCACTCTAATTTGACGTAGTAGGTTGACTGGAAATTTGCTCAAAATGGCTACCCAAATTACAAATTATTCACACATGACTTATGCATTTGTAATGATCGTGTAAACATAGAACTGTCTAATTTACAATACACCTTAATGGTGTTGAGTGCTTTCAAAACATTTAATACTACATAATTTTGACTTCTAAGCCGGATTTTGTACCAAATATAATATGTATTTAAGGGTTGTTCGTCCATATCTAGTTCTATTCAGTAAAAATAATTATTTTTTTTTTTAGTGTAAAAATGTTATCTTATTTTTTTTTCTTAAATCCTTTCTCATAAAACAAGATAATATGAGCCTAACTCTTACATATGTAAACTAAATAGAAAAATATATACAATAAAATAAACTTTGTAATTCCCTGCTTTGGCATATGATGATATATTTGGCTTGAATAATGGTAAACATACATACAATTATAACAGTCATAACTCATTTGAAAATCCGATTAAAATTTAATATATACAACAGAACAATCATCCGACTATTTGATAACAGCCGCATGAAGACTGCGTGAGAGAGCTCGGTGGGCCTTACAGACTGTTGCCTTTAAGACACTTCCAGACGATCACCATTTCGATACTTTTTGGCTGTCGTTTTGTGCTATTCGCAATTTATTTGAAACTATTATGGGCGAATTTGATTTTTGGAAGTAATCAGCTGATCGAAACACACCACATGTGAAAGTGTGCGTGAAATATGGCTTGGATTAAGATAGAATGTGTGGTTTCGTTATAAGATATAAGGATTTTTCCAGTTGAAGACGCATGTTTACTTATGATGGACTGTGCCTCAAACCACCTAAAGTAGGCAATCGTCTTTAACCCTCTTAGCCAAAGTGGTATTTTTGGCAACTTGTTGTTTATGTAGCGTATGTGAATACGTGAGAGCTGTTGGAGTCAGTTGATTGCCTTCCCCACCTGAAGCAGTGGTGGAATATCTTAGATAGGTAGATATCCAAATAATACGTTAGAAGTTTAAATGTTTGAAACACAACAAATTACCTAGGTTTACAAATTATATTGTAATTGCGCATATAATTTTATAGATTTAAGTAGAATGAATCACGGAATATGGTGCAGTTATCTCTGAATTATACACAGATAGAAGAAAAGAAACTTTACATTTTGTTATTGCAATTTAGTAACATTGACTGTATTATGCATGCGTGTAATATGTATACAATTTGTAGGTACGTTTAAATGCCCTGCAGCCTAATACGCTTTTCCTATTTACAATTTGACTTATATTTGGATTAGTCAATGTATGAGACACTTACAGACGATTTCCAATTTGATACTTATCGTCGGTCGTTTTGTGCTATTCGCCATTCATTTGAAACTATAATGGGCGAATATTATTTTTTGGAATTAATCAGCTGATCGAAACACACCAATTGGAAAAGTAAGCGTGAAATATGGCTTCTGAATATGATAGAAGGCTTGTTTTCTTCTTGGAAAGGGGTTTTTTTTCCAGACGAAGACACGTGTCTTCTTTAGGTGGGCTGTGGTCTGTTCTTAGTGGTCTCTGATTATTGTCAGAGATAAGGGAATCCAATATCTATTACCTGATTTATACTCTCTCACCCTTAATACTTACGCACCCTTACGATATTTCAAGATATTTCACCTCTATAACTGTTCAGCTGATTGCAATCAACTAATCAAGACAGCTCACACGTATTCACAGACAGTGGTTTATAAAAAACGTTGTCAGTTCACCTCAAAGGGTGGAAGACGAGGGAGTTGAATATCTCCTTGCTTATCTCTGATTATTGTATAAGATTGTGCATTGTCAAATTATTCGCTTGTTTGTTGAGAGATTTATAGTGGTTATGAGTACTTCAACTTTGGATGATTATAAATACTGGGTAGGAATATCTTAATCCATTACACATGTAATATTATCTGAATAGATTTCTTTATTAAAGAGCGCTATAGCCAACAAGAGATTAAACAATATTTACAATGAGTTGTGTGACTTCGAGCGCATGCTTTTTGAAGGTTTGGACGTCCCTAAATTGACTGAATTGCTGGAAACGGTTAATGAAATAAGAGGTCATTATGAGTCTGTTGTGGGAAAAATTGAATGGAGCCAACAGTCTGTTCGAGGAAAACGCAATGAACTGCAGCTACAAATGGATATCCTAAAAAAAACAATAAATCTATTAAATATCGAATCAGTGTGAATAAAATAAATGAACAGAAAATTAGCATTCGTGCTTATGGGCCGGATACTACTAAGGTCGAGTGTCGTGGACTGAAAATTCTTCATCATCTTTTTCCTTGCTCAGGATACTGCATCTCATCTTATCGCTACAGCCGTTTGAGATAGAAACCGAAGTTACCCATCTCGCAATGGCCACTTGAATGTCTTTCATCTTCCCATTTTCTATTCTGTAATGTGAAAGGTTCCATAGGAATATTTTTATTTGCTATGAAGTTGACCAAGTTATAATATTTATTAGTTGAAGAATCTAATTCCTCGTCGGTTCATGGTCATGAGGTAGTAAATGAAACAAGTTTATGTCATTTGTTATCCCGAAGTTTCGACGGGGGATGCCGTCATCTTTAGGGGATCTTTGTGCACGTTAATAAAAATGGGATTGAATAACTTACAATTATGTAATACTTTGGGTTTGGTACACAAATTCGTTGATATATTAACACTTAACATTAAATTAAACTAATAAATTTGAAAGTATACAATTTGAACTAAAAACTATTATTGTACTTAATGTTAGCACTTTGTTGTGCGAAGATAAGTCTTCATTTTTGTAGAAAAATGACATAAATGCTTTCTGTTAAATTTTTTCCTGTTGTTAATGATGTAAAGTGATTCTACCGTATACCTCTTGCTGGTGTGTTTTTCAGTCGGCAGAATTTTTATTGTTAATGTGGAATTTATGGACAGACAATCTACGTCGTAAAAATTGTTTTGTTGTGCCTACATAACATAGATTGCATGTTTCTACGTCATTTCTTTTACAATTGATTTTTACTTTTTTTTTGTCAATTAGGTTTAAGTTTGGTGAAGGGTGGTGTAAGAGTCTGATGTCATCCAAAGGCTAACTTAATGTTGTTGCAATGGTCTGATACGATTTTCTTAAAATTGTCCGACAAAGTTGGTACATAAATTTTGCTTTTGTACAAAGGGTCCGTCATGTTATTCGTCCGTAAAGCAGTTATCTTGTGGAGCCGTATAAGCCATCTGGTAAGTTCGTCAGGGTAGCCATTTCTTGTCAGAATATCTCTCACAATCCTCTTGTTCTTCGGATGCAACTTTTCGTCACTTATTCTAAAAACTTTGATTATTAAATTTACCGCGGTGTTAATCATTATGTGCTTGGCCTGGTTGGACTGGTCAACTAACTGTTGTGTACTTGAAAATTGTTCTCGGTTTGTCATCAAGCAGTCCATCTAATACCAAATCTGCTATGGTTGGCGATAGTGGGTTGCCCATTGGCATGCCATGCACTTGTTTGTATATCTGGTCTTTGTACTGCAGATAGTGGATGACGTGTTAGTTTCCTAAGAGGCCGTATCACTCTTCACGAACATTCCAACAAATTTCGCTATAAACATAGTAAGAAACCGTTGGTCAGGCATAAGCCAGCACACAAGACTCAGCCAAAAGAAATTCATAGAAGTTTTAGAACTCAGTCTAAAAGAGAACAACTACTGCAGTACAAAGAGCAGATAAGTAACACAAAAGTATTACATAATTGTAAGTTATTCAATCCCATTTTTATTAACGTGCATAAAGATCCCCTGAAGGTGACAGCATCCACTGTTGAAACGTCGGGGTAACACAAATGACATAAACTTGTTTCATTTGCTACCTCATGACCAAAAGAGCCGACGAGGAATTAGGTTCCATATTAAATAAACATAAACGGCAAAATAAAGGTTTTGTTACCAAAAATGTTTGACACACAGCAGCAATGTTCCCAGCCAAAATAAGTAGGTTTAAATATATTTTCACAATACCGCAATTGTTCTTATCATAACGGCTACTATTTGCTTATTAACATTGGTAATTGGTCTTTTTAACAATAAATTTTTGCCGATTAATTACACAGTGCAATAATGGAATTTCTTAACTTTCTTAACATTCGACATTGTCATGCATTTGTCTCAGTCGCGGAAAAAAGCACAGTTGAAGTTTGGTACTCTGGAAAATTACATGTACCTTATATTGTTGTTGATTGCCTTTCTTCTGCATCATGCTTGGTAAAGATTAGTTTTCAATTTGAAGTAATGTAAATATAATATTCCCGTGTTATTTAGTTCTGTTTGCAACTGCTTAAATAGCTCCTGGGAAACACAGGATCAGGAAGGACTACTTGTGAAGTATATTAAATTCATGTAAAAGGCCAGCTCATTTGAACATATTTCTCTGGAGATAACTTGGTTAGGGCCAATTTGACCGAAAATATTGGAAAATTGTAAAGAGACGCGTTTAGTTGATTTTGTCATTTTTATCTGAATACCAAAAAGAAAACGCTTTGGTATTGTTTACATCATTAGACATCAAGTGTTCTGTCAGGAACATCTTAATGCCCATTTTGTGTTATAGATATACGACTTTACAGATGATTTCTTAATTGCAAAGGGTGCTGAATTCATTTAGATGCTTCATAAAGTGCTCGACATCTTTAAACCATTAAACGATTTATGTTACCTACAAACTTCCGGAGCGTTTTCAGTTATAACTTCACGTTCGATCATGTACAACTCTTTCTCCATGTTTAGCAATATCAAACGGCGCTCCCAATGCCAAAAAGGCTATTCTCACGACCACCCTAGTGAATACTTTTCTTCCGAGCACAGTCTTTCACGATTATTCGAGTTATGTGTTGGAATATGTTTCCAGTTGCATTTTTCTTCTTATGATTTACACATATATGTACATGCAATCATTTGGTTTTCGATTCGGGTGGAATGTTATCGAAGTTTAAGTTTTGTTTTCAATGATAATATTGTTTTCATTTTACACGCCACACACTTGCAACTGTGATTTAGTTACTGTTAATGAATCATTTGCCCCAGTGATTACTTTTACCATTACTATTAATTTTACTTGACTTCGGTGGTGGTAAAAAAATCACCGCCAACTAACGGTAGAAGTAGGTTATTTTCGGAGGGAGCAGACATTGGAGTGGGTGGTTTCTTTTTGTTAAGTATCAATTTCATTGGAATCATTAGATGGTAACTGTCTTGTAACATCCATGCCATCTTCCCTGATACATTAACTTCACCACGCATTCCATAATTCTGTCTTTCGCTGTAGAGTGCACTCAAAATGCAAAGATGATATCATGACCGAAGTCCAACAAGAAAAGCACCATCTGCAGCAACATCATCGACCAAGCAGCATCGCACCATGAGCAGAAACAACAGCCCATCGGAAAAACACACCATCCCGCTGTCCTCTTCAGCCCCACAAGAATGTGCGTTCTACCCACATCGCAAACGCACCATACGATTTCCACTCCACCCCCCACGAGAATGTGCGTCCCACCTGCACAAGTGCATGCGTTTGAAAATGCACGCATGTATACTAACGCACTGGTAGATGGGACCAACCAGAATTGTGGATCGTGTTAGATCGTTTCAATACTGATGGATGCGGATAGCTGGTGCTTGCGATCGAGAATAGTCATCACTTAGAATTAAGACGCGCACCAACTCACTTGTTAAATCAATTAAATAAAAATTATTGTTGTTTTCTTCGTTTTGAATTCATTGTTTTATTTCCTTCGCTGCAACCAGTTCTAGGTGCCTTTCTCGAAATTGTATTTGTGTTCGTTGTCTTCTTAATCATTCGTATTCAGTCAAATAAACATTAATAAGCATTTTTTGGTCCTTCGAGCCGGATAAAAAATATATATCTGTGAGCCAGTGAATATTCAACAGAAACGTTAAGGTGATTTGAGGTCTGGACAAATAAGTATTTGCAATCTATTAGTAAGTACTAACATGGAATTACTTAAATTAAAACGCGGACATGCTAAAGGATGTCTAACACGGGCAGTAATATTTTTAGAGACCATAAGTGCATCAACTCTAGAGTTACTTGAAATTCGTCTATTAAAATTAAATGTAGCCTGGTCTGAATTCTCGTCTCTTCATGAAAACTCCCTTCAAAACATTACTGAAGAAGATTATAGCGAACTAGAATTAGAGTTCGGTGATTACGAAAATCTGGTTTTTCGTGCTCATTCCGGTATAATGAAGTGTATTCGCGAAAGAAAATCGTCAGAACAAGATAATTCTGCTGTTCAGCAGCTCATGCAAGAACAATCGAAAATTCTTGAAAAAGTTAATGCGTCTACCCATAATAGTGTTACCTCAATAGAGTTGTCCAAACTAATAGTGCCCTCGTTTTCCGGAAACTATAAGGATTGGCCCACTTTCCGCGATACATTTACAGTTGACAACAAGCAAAATTTAACCGGAACTCAAAAATTGCATTACCTAAAATCGTTTCTTCGGGATAAAGCGGCTAATTTTATAAAACATATTCCGGTTACGGATAGCAACTATACTGAGGCATGGGATCGTCTTGAAAGGCGCTACGATCATGTTCACTAAATCGTTCAATCATTTATACAAACATTTTTGTCCTTACCTTCTTGGTCAGTAATGAGCAAACACTTCGTAAAATAACTGTTGGAGCGGATGAAGTAGTGAGGGGGCTTCATGCATTAGACGCGAATAATCGCGACCCATGGTTAATTTCCTTGCTTCTAAACAAGCTTGACGCTGATACGCGACAAGTTAGTTAGTTAGTTATACTTTATTTATAAAAAATTCATATACATTAATACAATTATTTAAATTAACAAAATGTATAATATGGTATGGCCTATGGCCGTCTACCAGAAGGACTTTATAATAACTTTAAGTTTAATTGACGTTGACAAATAGGTATATTAGATTTAAAAGTCACCTTCGACTATTCGGGATCTATAACTCAATGCTAATTTCGAGTATTTATATAAGTTTTCCCAGCCGAGACTTCCATTCAAAATACATAGCGCTTCGTTTAAATCGAGGATGGGTTAACTGAAAAATATCACACGAAACTCTTTTAGAATCGGGCATCTAGCAATGAAATGGAAAACGTCTTCTCTTTCCTTGAGATTGCATATATCACACAGTATAGGTAGCTCAGGGCGGTGCGGAATGTAGTTGAGATTTATAATTTCACCCCTTAGTTTAAATATAATACTTATCATTGAGAGTGGTAATTTATTTAGGAAACAAGAATTATCTTGCAAGTTATAGTTGAGCCGGCTATAAATCGACCTATACTGGGAAGATTGGGCTTCTGTAACATAACATCTATGAGCCAGAAAGCTTGCAGCTTCCAATATCCTACGAAACCAATTTCTTAGAACGGCAGGTCTAATGTCCGTTTGAATTTGGAACCTTTCCCCACACTCGGTCGCTATTTCCTCCCATCTTTTCACGAGGCTGCTTCTTAAGGTGATCATTATTTTGTGTACAAGATGGGGCAATCCTCCTTCATCCATTTCTAAGACTTTCAATATGTAGTTGAAGTGCATGTTTAATGTATTTATGTATAACGGTAACATAGTAGTTTCCAGATAAACCATATAGTTCGGTGTACTGACCGGCAGCCGAAAAATTCGTTTGAGGAAGTACCTTGAAAACTGTTCCATGGCATCGAACTTTCAACACCCCCACACTTGGACACCATAGAAAATAATGGGGGAAGAAGTAGTACGAAATATCTGGATCTTTGCGCTATGCTCCACAAACCTGTTTTCCATGTAACGGCCCCAGACTGATGATAAAGCTCTCTTCGCCCCAGCCAATTTTGTCAGAAAATGCTTTTTAAGGTTAAGGTTAGAACAGATCACGATGCCGAGGTACTTATACTCTCGAACAATTTCCAAATTTTGGCCTTTATAATTCCACTTTTCCTTCCTCGCATATCTACCACCTCCTTCCCTGAAGATCATCATTTTTGATTTTTTAAGATTCACCGTAAGATTCCAACGTTCATAGTAGCGTTGTAGTCGGTTGATCATCAGTTGCATTCCCTCTACCGTATGCGCAAGAAGAACGATGTCATCGGCAAAGATGATACCTGGTATCCGCAAACCACCGAACTCGATTCCTCCACCAACTTCCTCCAAAATGTCATTTATAAGCAAAATTAAAAGCAAAGTACACGCATCCTTGCCTTACTCCCATTTGCGTTTCAAAATCGCTCGACATATATTTGCCATCAAAAACATAGGCTCTCATACATTGCTTTCAGTAGATTCACAACTTTAGTTGAAACTCCCAAGATATACAATTTGTAGAATAATGCATTACGATCAATCGAGTCGACAGCAGCTGAAAATCTACAAAAAATGCATATAGTTTCTTCTTTTTGCATATAAAGCTATCGGCAATGTGGAATAAGGTGAATATCTGGTCAGCAGTAGAGTGGTTTTTTCTAAAACCAGCTTGGTACACGCTGAGTATGCTTTTATTGTTTACCCATTCTGTAATTCGTTTAAAAATCAATGAGCTGAATAACTTCACTGAAGAATTCAAAAAAGAGATGCCCCGGTAATAAAATAACGATAGATAATTGATTTTTTAAAACAGGTTGGTATATCTGCATTTTCGAATGTTTTATTAAATTCTTTGGTTAATAACAGCAGGAACTCTAAGGTACGGTTAATATAGAACTCTGAAGGAATCCTGTCATCTCCTGGTGCCTTTCCGGTTTTTGTACCCTCTAATGCTATCCGCACTTCCTCAACTAAAAACGGCGAATCAAGGAGCTCGTCTGTAAAGAGTGGTGCCGCATATAGCAGCCTTTTAAAGTGCTCCTGTAGCTCAGATGCCTGCAGTGAATAACCAATCATATTTGGCCTTCCGTTAATTGCTTTGGCCGCTTTCTAGAACTATGCAGAGGACATCGCCGAGTTTAAGCGGTCTATACACTGTTTGCTTGCGTTTGGCAAGGCAGATCTGCTTAAAATCTTTGCTGGCTGCTGCAAACATGATTTTATGGACAGTATTTTCTCAAAAGTTTTAGAAAAGTAAATGCTTTTTTTTCTTGTTTTAAAGCATTCCCAGTCAAACTATTTCTGCTTGAATTGCTTATTCCGTTTGTTGATTACTGGGATGGCCGCTTTCATTATCTCAGTTAGTATGGACATGTTAAGGTCGTCGTGCTGCATGCTCTGTTTCCTAATTTCCTCATTTAATTTATTTATTTATTTATTATGATATTAATGTACAATTAAAATTGTAATTAATATGAACTATAGGGGCCAAATAGTTACGATGACTTACGGCCCTCGAAAAACTTACGTCTATATTGTAATGCTAATTTTTCCTAGGATACTTTTTAAAGTATTAATATTTGATTGGTTTGGCTTCTTGATGAGATATAGTATGTCTACGTTGTGGTTGAGGTTGTTTTGCGGCGTTACAGGTTGCGTTGATAAAAAACATTGACTTAGGAGGTGGGTGATGGTTACTGGTCTACGGCAGGTGAGGCAGTTTGGAGGAGACTCCCTTTTGAGCAGGTGCTGGTGAGTGAATGCGGTGTGTCCAAGACGGAGCCGGATATACATCCTTATATCCGATTTAGGTATATCGATTGGGAATTTCGGCTGAGTTTTATTGGGGTTAATTATTTGGTAGTGATGTTTATAATTCTCCCACTCGCGTAATATTTGTTGTTGGCACTTTTGATTTATGTATCTCTTTAGATCGCATTGAGAGAAGGTGTCATAGGAAAGGATGGGTGCCTTAAGTGCGCCATTCGCAGCAGCATCTGCATATTCATTGCCCACAATTCCAACATGGCCTGGTGTCCATAGCAGCTTTAACTTCGTTTGTGATTTGATGAGGATATCACGGATTTTGGATGGGGTTGTAGAGTCGTTTTGTGGATTTGCTACGTCTTTTATAACAGACAGGCTGTCGGAGCAAATAATCCACTTACCTCTTGTTTGGGAATATTTTTTAGCGGCGTGGAGTATAGCTACTGCTTCTGCGGTGTATATGGAGGCGATGTTCGGTAGGATGCCTAGCGAAATGATCGAGCCTTCTTGATTAACAACTGCATAGGCTATGTTGTCGTCTGTTTCGGAGCCGTCTGTATATATAAAGCTCCAACCCGAACGTTTAAACTTTTCGTGGATCGCATTGAATCGAGCTGTGTATACAGTATTGCTAGTTATATCTTTACGTAGATCGTGCAGGTCCAGAAGTACGGATTCCTTGTGGAGTAACCATGGCTGATATGTGGGCGTAAACTTGGTGGCTCTCTTGCGAGGTAGGTCTATTTGTTGCCCCCAATGTAGGATGCGGTGGATTGCGGAGGGGATCCTTCGATTATGTCTGTGGGTAATGGCCTTAGCTGTATCTTGGTCAATTATCGATCCCGTTTGGAAGTGGAGTTTTGCATTGAGTCGTACAATGGATACAAAATATCTTTCTTCTATAGAAGGAAGTCCGGCTTCAGCGAGAGTGTTCCTGACTGGAGTGGTTGGAAATGCTCCAATGCTGGCTCTGGCTGCTTGGTGGTAAGTAGGTGCAACTAAACAAGCTTGACGCTGATACGCGACAAGTTAGTTAGTTAGTTATACTTTATTTATAAAAAATTCATATACATTAATACAATTATTTAAATTAACAAAATGTATAATATGGTATGGCCTATGGCCGTCTACCAGAAGGACTTTATAATAACTTTAAGTTTAATTGACGTTGACAAATAGGTATATTAGATTTAAAAGTCACCTTCGACTATTCGGGATCTATAACTCAATGCTAATTTCGAGTATTTATATAAGTTTTCCCAGCCGAGACTTCCATTCAAAATACATAGCGCTTCGTTTAAATCGAGGATGGGTTAACTGAAAAATATCACACGAAACTCTTTTAGAATCGGGCATCTAGCAATGAAATGGAAAACGTCTTCTCTTTCCTTGAGATTGCATATATCACACAGTATAGGTAGCTCAGGGCGGTGCGGAATGTAGTTGAGATTTATAATTTCACCCCTTAGTTTAAATATAATACTTATCATTGAGAGTGGTAATTTATTTAGTAAATAAGAATTATCTTGCAAGTTATAGTTGAGCCGGCTATAAATCGACCTATACTGGGAAGATTGGGCTTCTGTAACATAACATCTATGAGCCAGAAAGCTTGCAGCTTCCAATATCCTACGAAACCAATTTCTTAGAACGGCAGGTCTAATGTCCGTTTGAATTTGGAACCTTTCCCCACACTCGGTCGCTATTTCCTCCCATCTTTTCACGAGGCTGCTTCTTAAGGTGATCATTATTTTGTGTACAAGATGGGGCAATCCTCCTTCATCCATTTCTAAGACTTTCAATATGTAGTTGAAGTGCATGTTTAATGTATTTATGTATAACGGTAACATAGTAGTTTCCAGATAAACCATATAGTTCGGTGTACTGACCGGCAGCCGAAAAATTCGTTTGAGGAAGTACCTTGAAAACTGTTCCATGGCATCGAACTTTCAACACCCCCACACTTGGACACCATAGAAAATAATGGGGGAAGAAGTAGTACGAAATATCTGGATCTTTGCGCTATGCTCCACAAACCTGTTTTCCATGTAACGGCCCCAGACTGATGATAAAGCTCTCTTCGCCCCAGCCAATTTTGTCAGAAAATGCTTTTTAAGGTTAAGGTTAGAACAGATCACGATGCCGAGGTACTTATACTCTCGAACAATTTCCAAATTTTGGCCTTTATAATTCCACTTTTCCTTCCTCGCATATCTACCACCTCCTTCCCTGAAGATCATCATTTTTGATTTTTTAAGATTCACCGTAAGATTCTAACGTTCATAGTAGCGTTGTAGTCGGTTGATCATCAGTTGCATTCCCTCTACCGTATGCGCAAGAAGAACGATGTCATCGGCAAAGATGATACCTGGTATCCGCAAACCACCGAACTCGATTCCTCCACCAACTTCCTCCAAAATGTCATTTATAAGCAAAATTAAAAGCAAAGTACACGCATCCTTGCCTTACTCCCATTTGCGTTTCAAAATCGCTCGACATATATTTGCCATCAAAAACATAGGCTCTCATACATTGCTTTCAGTAGATTCACAACTTTAGTTGAAACTCCCAAGATATACAATTTGTAGAATAATGCATTACGATCAATCGAGTCGACAGCAGCTGAAAATCTACAAAAAATGCATATAGTTTCTTCTTTTTGCATATAAAGCTATCGGCAATGTGGAATAAGGTGAATATCTGGTCAGCAGTAGAGTGGTTTTTTCTAAAACCAGCTTGGTACACGCTGAGTATGCTTTTATTGTTTACCCATTCTGTAATTCGTTTAAAAATCAATGAGCTGAATAACTTCACTGAAGAATTCAAAAAAGAGATGCCCCGGTAATAAAATAACGATAGATAATTGATTTTTTAAAACAGGTTGGTATATCTGCATTTTCGAATGTTTTATTAAATTCTTTGGTTAATAACAGCAGGAACTCTAAGGTACGGTTAATATAGAACTCTGAAGGAATCCTGTCATCTCCTGGTGCCTTTCCGGTTTTTGTACCCTCTAATGCTATCCGCACTTCCTCAACTAAAAACGGCGAATCAAGGAGCTCGTCTGTAAAGAGTGGTGCCGCATATAGCAGCCTTTTAAAGTGCTCCTGTAGCTCAGATGCCTGCAGTGAATAACCAATCATATTTGGCCTTCCGTTAATTGCTTTGGCCGCTTTCTAGAACTATGCAGAGGACATCGCCGAGTTTAAGCGGTCTATACACTGTTTGCTTGCGTTTGGCAAGGCAGATCTGCTTAAAATCTTTGCTGGCTGCTGCAAACATGATTTTATGGACAGGCGTGTTGTATTTTCTCAAAAGTTTTAGAAAAGTAAATGCTTTTTTTTCTTGTTTTAAAGCATTCCCAGTCAAACTATTTCTGCTTGAATTGCTTATTCCGTTTGTTGATTACTGGGATGGCCGCTTTCATTATCTCAGTTAGTATGGACATGTTAAGGTCGTCGTGCTGCATGCTCTGTTTCCTAATTTCCTCATTTAATTTATTTATTTATTTATTATGATATTAATGTACAATTAAAATTGTAATTAATATGAACTATAGGGGCCAAATAGTTACGATGACTTACGGCCCTCGAAAAACTTACGTCTATATTGTAATGCTAATTTTTCCTAGGATACTTTTTAAAGTATTAATATTTGTTTGTTTTGGCTTCTTGATGAGATATAGTATGTCTACGTTGTGGTTGAGGTTGTTTTGCGGCGTTACAGGTTGCGTTGATAAAAAACATTGACTTAGGAGGTGGGTGATGGTTACTGGTCTACGGCAGGTGAGGCAGTTTGGAGGAGACTCCCTTTTGAGCAGGTGCTGGTGAGTGAATGCGGTGTGTCCAAGACGGAGCCGGATATACATCCTTATATCCGATTTAGGTATATCGATTGGGAATTTCGGCTGAGTTTTATTGGGGTTAATTATTTGGTAGTGATGTTTATAATTCTCCCACTCGCGTAATATTTGTTGTTGGCACTTTTGATTTATGTATCTCTTTAGATCGCATTGAGAGAAGGTGTCATAGGAAAGGATGGGTGCCTTAAGTGCGCCATTCGCAGCAGCATCTGCATATTCATTGCCCACAATTCCAACATGGCCTGGTGTCCATAGCAGCTTTAACTTCGTTTGTGATTTGATGAGGATATCACGGATTTTGGATGGGGTTGTAGAGTCGTTTTGTGGATTTGCTACGTCTTTTATAACAGACAGGCTGTCGGAGCAAATAATCCACTTACCTCTTGTTTGGGAATATTTTTTAGCGGCGTGGAGTATAGCTACTGCTTCTGTGGTGTATATGGAGGCGATGTTCGGTAGGATGCCTAGCGAAATGATCGAGCCTTCTTGATTAACAACTGCATAGGCTATGTTGTCGTCTGTTTCGGAGCCGTCTGTATATATAAAGCTCCAACCCGAACGTTTAAACTTTTCGTGGATCGCATTGAATCGAGCTGTGTATACAGTATTGCTAGTTATATCTTTACGTAGATCGTGCAGGTCCAGAAGTACGGATTCCTTGTGGAGTAACCATGGCTGATATGTGGGCGTAAACTTGGTGGCTCTCTTGCGAGGTAGGTCTATTTGTTGCCCCCAATGTAGGATGCGGTGGATTGCGGAGGGGATCCTTCGATTATGTCTGTGGGTAATGGCCTTAGCTGTATCTTGGTCAATTATCGATCCCGTTTGGAAGTGGAGTTTTGCATTGAGTCGTACAATGGATACAAAATATCTTTCTTCTATAGAAGGAAGTCCGGCTTCAGCGAGAGTGTTCCTGACTGGAGTGGTTGGAAATGCTCCAATGCTGGCTCTGGCTGCTTGGTGGTAAGTAGGTGCAACTAAACAAGCTTGACGCTGATACGCGACAAGTTAGTTAGTTAGTTATACTTTATTTATAAAAAATTCATATACATTAATACAATTATTTAAATTAACAAAATGTATAATATGGTATGGCCTATGGCCGTCTACCAGAAGGACTTTATAATAACTTTAAGTTTAATTGACGTTGACAAATAGGTATATTAGATTTAAAAGTCACCTTCGACTATTCGGGATCTATAACTCAATGCTAATTTCGAGTATTTATATAAGTTTTCCCAGCCGAGACTTCCATTCAAAATACATAGCGCTTCGTTTAAATCGAGGATGGGTTAACTGAAAAATATCACACGAAACTCTTTTAGAATCGGGCATCTAGCAATGAAATGGAAAACGTCTTCTCTTTCCTTGAGATTGCATATATCACACAGTATAGGTAGCTCAGGGCGGTGCGGAATGTAGTTGAGATTTATAATTTCACCCCTTAGTTTAAATATAATACTTATCATTGAGAGTGGTAATTTATTTAGTAAATAAGAATTATCTTGCAAGTTATAGTTGAGCCGGCTATAAATCGACCTATACTGGGAAGATTGGGCTTCTGTAACATAACATCTATGAGCCAGAAAGCTTGCAGCTTCCAATATCCTACGAAACCAATTTCTTAGAACGGCAGGTCTAATGTCCGTTTGAATTTGGAACCTTTCCCCACACTCGGTCGCTATTTCCTCCCATCTTTTCACGAGGCTGCTTCTTAAGGTGATCATTATTTTGTGTACAAGATGGGGCAATCCTCCTTCATCCATTTCTAAGACTTTCAATATGTAGTTGAAGTGCATGTTTAATGTATTTATGTATAACGGTAACATAGTAGTTTCCAGATAAACTATATAGTTCGGTGTACTGACCGGCAGCCGAAAAATTCGTTTGAGGAAGTACCTTGAAAACTGTTCCATGGCATCGAACTTTCAACACCCCCACACTTGGACACCATAGAAAATAATGGGGGAAGAAGTAGTACGAAATATCTGGATCTTTGCGCTATGCTCCACAAACCTGTTTTCCATGTAACGGCCCCAGACTGATGATAAAGCTCTCTTCGCCCCAGCCAATTTTGTCAGAAAATGCTTTTTAAGGTTAAGGTTAGAACAGATCACGATGCCGAGGTACTTATACTCTCGAACAATTTCCAAATTTTGGCCTTTATAATTCCACTTTTCCTTCCTCGCATATCTACCACCTCCTTCCCTGAAGATCATCATTTTTGATTTTTTAAGATTCACCGTAAGATTCCAACGTTCATAGTAGCGTTGTAGTCGGTTGATCATCAGTTGCATTCCCTCTACCGTATGCGCAAGAAGAACGATGTCATCGGCAAAGATGATACCTGGTATCCGCAAACCACCGAACTCGATTCCTCCACCAACTTCCTCCAAAATGTCATTTATAAGCAAAATTAAAAGCAAAGTACACGCATCCTTGCCTTACTCC
This sequence comes from Eristalinus aeneus, assembly GCA_955652365.1. Taxonomy (NCBI): domain Eukaryota; kingdom Metazoa; phylum Arthropoda; class Insecta; order Diptera; family Syrphidae; genus Eristalinus; species Eristalinus aeneus. Next base: position 12,872,296 of record OY019132.1, on the reverse strand, counting down.
CATTTGCGTTTCAAAATCGCTCGACATATATTTGCCATCAAAAACATAGGCTCTCATACATTGCTTTCAGTAGATTCACAACTTTAGTTGAAACTCCCAAGATATACAATTTGTAGAATAATGCATTACGATCAATCGAGTCGACAGCAGCTGAAAATCTACAAAAAATGCATATAGTTTCTTCTTTTTGCATATAAAGCTATCGGCAATGTGGAATAAGGTGAATATCTGGTCAGCAGTAGAGTGGTTTTTTCTAAAACCAGCTTGGTACACGCTGAGTATGCTTTTATTGTTTACCCATTCTGTAATTCGTTTAAAAATCAATGAGCTGAATAACTTCACTGAAGAATTCAAAAAAGAGATGCCCCGGTAATAAAATAACGATAGATAATTGATTTTTTAAAACAGGTTGGTATATCTGCATTTTCGAATGTTTTATTAAATTCTTTGGTTAATAACAGCAGGAACTCTGAGGTACGGTTAATATAGAACTCTGAAGGAATCCTGTCATCTCCTGGTGCCTTTCCGGTTTTTGTACCCTCTAATGCTATCCGCACTTCCTCAACTAAAAACGGCGAATCAAGGAGCTCGTCTGTAAAGAGTGGTGCCGCATATAGCAGCCTTTTAAAGTGCTCCTGTAGCTCAGATGCCTGCAGTGAATAACCAATCATATTTGGCCTTCCGTTAATTGCTTTGGCCGCTTTCTAGAACTATGCAGAGGACATCGCCGAGTTTAAGCGGTCTATACACTGTTTGCTTGCGTTTGGCAAGGCAGATCTGCTTAAAATCTTTGCTGGCTGCTGCAAACATGATTTTATGGACAGGCGTGTTGTATTTTCTCAAAAGTTTTAGAAAAGTAAATGCTTTTTTTTCTTGTTTTAAAGCATTCCCAGTCAAACTATTTCTGCTTGAATTGCTTATTCCGTTTGTTGATTACTGGGATGGCCGCTTTCATTATCTCAGTTAGTATGGACATGTTAAGGTCGTCGTGCTGCATGCTCTGTTTCCTAATTTCCTCATTTAATTTATTTATTTATTTATTATGATATTAATGTACAATTAAAATTGTAATTAATATGAACTATAGGGGCCAAATAGTTACGATGACTTACGGCCCTCGAAAAACTTACGTCTATATTGTAATGCTAATTTTTCCTAGGATACTTTTTAAAGTATTAATATTTGATTGGTTTGGCTTCTTGATGAGATATAGTATGTCTACGTTGTGGTTGAGGTTGTTTTGCGGCGTTACAGGTTGCGTTGATAAAAAACATTGACTTAGGAGATGGGTGATGGTTACTGGTCTACGGCAGGTGAGGCAGTTTGGAGGAGACTCCCTTTTGAGCAGGTGCTGGTGAGTGAATGCGGTGTGTCCAAGACGGAGCCGGATATACATCCTTATATCCGATTTAGGTATATCGATTGGGAATTTCGGCTGAGTTTTATTGGGGTTAATTATTTGGTAGTGATGTTTATAATTCTCCCACTCGCGTAATATTTGTTGTTGGCACTTTTGATTTATGTATCTCTTTAGATCGCATTGAGAGAAGGTGTCATAGGAAAGGATGGGTGCCTTAAGTGCGCCATTCGCAGCAGCATCTGCATATTCATTGCCCACAATTCCAACATGGCCTGGTGTCCATAGCAGCTTTAACTTCGTTTGTGATTTGATGAGGATATCACGGATTTTGGATGGGGTTGTAGAATCGTTTTGTGGATTTGCTACGTCTTTTATAACAGACAGGCTGTCGGAGCAAATAATCCACTTACCTCTTGTTTGGGAATATTTTTTAGCGGCGTGGAGTATAGCTACTGCTTCTGCGGTGTATATGGAGGCGATGTTCGGTAGGATGCCTAGCGAAATGATCGAGCCTTCTTGATTAACAACTGCATAGGCTATGTTGTCGTCTGTGTCGGAGCCGTCTGTATATATAAAGCTCCAACCCGAACGTTTAAGCTTTTCGTGGATCGCATTGAATCGAGCTGTGTATACAGTATTGCTAGTTATATCTTTACGTAGATCGTGCAGGTCCAGAAGTACGGATTCCTTGTGGAGTAACCATGGCTGATATGTGGGCGTAAACTTGGTGGCTCTCTTGCGAGGTAGGTCTATTTGTTGCCCCCAATGTAGGATGCGGTGGATTGCGGAGGGGATCCTTCGATTATGTCTGTGGGTAATGGCCTTAGCTGTATCTTGGTCAATTATCGATCCCGTTTGGAAGTGGAGTTTTGCATTGAGTCGTACAATGGATACAAAATATCTTTCTTCTATAGAAGGAAGTCCGGCTTCAGCGAGAGTGTTCCTGACTGGAGTGGTTGGAAATGCTCCAATGCTGGCTCTGGCTGCTTGGTGGTAAGTAGGTGCAACTAAACAAGCTTGACGCTGATACGCGACAAGTTAGTTAGTTAGTTATACTTTATTTATAAAAAATTCATATACATTAATACAATTATTTAAATTAACAAAATGTATAATATGGTATGGCCTATGGCCGTCTACCAGAAGGACTTTATAATAACTTTAAGTTTAATTGACGTTGACAAATAGGTATATTAGATTTAAAAGTCACCTTCGACTATTTGGGATCTATAACTCAATGCTAATTTCGAGTATTTATATAAGTTTTCCCAGCCGAGACTTCCATTCAAAATACATAGCGCTTCGTTTAAATCGAGGATGGGTTAACTGAAAAATATCACACGAAACTCTTTTAGAATCGGGCATCTAGCAATGAAATGGAAAACGTCTTCTCTTTCCTTGAGATTGCATATATCACACAGTATAGGTAGCTCAGGGCGGTGCGGAATGTAGTTGAGATTTATAATTTCACCCCTTAGTTTAAATATAATACTTATCATTGAGAGTGGTAATTTATTTAGTAAATAAGAATTATCTTGCAAGTTATAGTTGAGCCGGCTATAAATCGACCTATACTGGGAAGATTGGGCTTCTGTAACATAACATCTATGAGCCAGAAAGCTTGCAGCTTCCAATATCCTACGAAACCAATTTCTTAGAACGGCAGGTCTAATGTCCGTTTGAATTTGGAACCTTTCCCCACACTCGGTCGCTATTTCCTCCCATCTTTTCACGAGGCTGCTTCTTAAGGTGATCATTATTTTGTGTACAAGATGGGGCAATCCTCCTTCATCCATTTCTAAGACTTTCAATATGTAGTTGAAGTGCATGTTTAATGTATTTATGTATAACGGTAACATAGTAGTTTCCAGATAAACTATATAGTTCGGTGTACTGACCGGCAGCCGAAAAATTCGTTTGAGGAAGTACCTTGAAAACTGTTCCATGGCATCGAACTTTCAACACCCCCACACTTGGACACCATAGAAAATAATGGGGGAAGAAGTAGTACGAAATATCTGGATCTTTGCGCTATGCTCCACAAACCTGTTTTCCATGTAACGGCCCCAGACTGATGATAAAGCTCTCTTCGCCCCAGCCAATTTTGTCAGAAAATGCTTTTTAAGGTTAAGGTTAGAACAGATCACGATGCCGAGGTACTTATACTCTCGAACAATTTCCAAATTTTGGCCTTTATAATTCCACTTTTCCTTCCTCGCATATCTACCACCTCCTTCCCTGAAGATCATCATTTTTGATTTTTTAAGATTCACCGTAAGATTCCAACGTTCATAGTAGCGTTGTAGTCGGTTGATCATCAGTTGCATTCCCTCTACCGTATGCGCAAGAAGAACGATGTCATCGGCAAAGATGATACCTGGTATCCGCAAACCACCGAACTCGATTCCTCCACCAACTTCCTCCAAAATGTCATTTATAAGCAAAATTAAAAGCAAAGTACACGCATCCTTGCCTTACTCCCATTTGCGTTTCAAAATCGCTCGACATATATTTGCCATCAAAAACATAGGCTCTCATACATTGCTTTCAGTAGATTCACAACTTTAGTTGAAACTCCCAAGATATACAATTTGTAGAATAATGCATTACGATCAATCGAGTCGACAGCAGCTGAAAATCTACAAAAAATGCATATAGTTTCTTCTTTTTGCATATAAAGCTATCGGCAATGTGGAATAAGGTGAATATCTGGTCAGCAGTAGAGTGGTTTTTTCTAAAACCAGCTTGGTACACGCTGAGTATGCTTTTATTGTTTACCCATTCTGTAATTCGTTTAAAAATCAATGAGCTGAATAACTTCACTGAAGAATTCAAAAAAGAGATGCCCCGGTAATAAAATAACGATAGATAATTGATTTTTTAAAACAGGTTGGTATATCTGCATTTTCGAATGTTTTATTAAATTCTTTGGTTAATAACAGCAGGAACTCTGAGGTACGGTTAATATAGAACTCTGAAGGAATCCTGTCATCTCCTGGTGCCTTTCCGGTTTTTGTACCCTCTAATGCTATCCGCACTTCCTCAACTAAAAACGGCGAATCAAGGAGCTCGTCTGTAAAGAGTGGTGCCGCATATAGCAGCCTTTTAAAGTGCTCCTGTAGCTCAGATGCCTGCAGTGAATAACCAATCATATTTGGCCTTCCGTTAATTGCTTTGGCCGCTTTCTAGAACTATGCAGAGGACATCGCCGAGTTTAAGCGGTCTATACACTGTTTGCTTGCGTTTGGCAAGGCAGATCTGCTTAAAATCTTTGCTGGCTGCTGCAAACATGATTTTATGGACAGTATTTTCTCAAAAGTTTTAGAAAAGTAAATGCTTTTTTTTCTTGTTTTAAAGCATTCCCAGTCAAACTATTTCTGCTTGAATTGCTTATTCCGTTTGTTGATTACTGGGATGGCCGCTTTCATTATCTCAGTTAGTATGGACATGTTAAGGTCGTCGTGCTGCATGCTCTGTTTCCTAATTTCCTCATTTAATTTATTTATTTATTTATTATGATATTAATGTACAATTAAAATTGTAATTAATATGAACTATAGGGGCCAAATAGTTACGATGACTTACGGCCCTCGAAAAACTTACGTCTATATTGTAATGCTAATTTTTCCTAGGATACTTTTTAAAGTATTAATATTTGATTGGTTTGGCTTCTTGATGAGATATAGTATGTCTACGTTGTGGTTGAGGTTGTTTTGCGGCGTTACAGGTTGCGTTGATAAAAAACATTGACTTAGGAGGTGGGTGATGGTTACTGGTCTACGGCAGGTGAGGCAGTTTGGAGGAGACTCCCTTTTGAGCAGGTGCTGGTGAGTGAATGCGGTGTGTCCAAGACGGAGCCGGATATACATCCTTATATCCGATTTAGGTATATCGATTGGGAATTTCGGCTGAGTTTTATTGGGGTTAATTATTTGGTAGTGATGTTTATAATTCTCCCACTCGCGTAATATTTGTTGTTGGCACTTTTGATTTATGTATCTCTTTAGATCGCATTGAGAGAAGGTGTCATAGGAAAGGATGGGTGCCTTAAGTGCGCCATTCGCAGCAGCATCTGCATATTCATTGCCCACAATTCCAACATGGCCTGGTGTCCATAGCAGCTTTAACTTCGTTTGTGATTTGATGAGGATATCACGGATTTTGGATGGGGTTGTAGAGTCGTTTTGTGGATTTGCTACGTCTTTTATAACAGACAGGCTGTCGGAGCAAATAATCCACTTACCTCTTGTTTGGGAATATTTTTTAGCGGCGTGGAGTATAGCTACTGCTTCTGCGGTGTATATGGAGGCGATGTTCGGTAGGATGCCTAGCGAAATGATCGAGCCTTCTTGATTAACAACTGCATAGGCTATGTTGTCGTCTGTTTCGGAGCCGTCTGTATATATAAAGCTCCAACCCGAACGTTTAAACTTTTCGTGGATCGCATTGAATCGAGCTGTGTATACAGTATTGCTAGTTATATCTTTACGTAGATCGTGCAGGTCCAGAAGTACGGATTCCTTGTGGAGTAACCATGGCTGATATGTGGGCGTAAACTTGGTGGCTCTCTTGCGAGGTAGGTCTATTTGTTGCCCCCAATGTAGGATGCGGTGGATTGCGGAGGGGATCCTTCGATTATGTCTGTGGGTAATGGCCTTAGCTGTATCTTGGTCAATTATCGATCCCGTTTGGAAGTGGAGTTTTGCATTGAGTCGTACAATGGATACAAAATATCTTTCTTCTATAGAAGGAAGTCCGGCTTCAGCGAGAGTGTTCCTGACTGGAGTGGTTGGAAATGCTCCAATGCTGGCTCTGGCTGCTTGGTGGTAAGTAGGTGCAACTATGTTTCTTGTAGACTTAGGACAGGAGCCGTATATAGCCAAACCGTAATCCAATTTACTAAGAACTAACATCCTTGAAATATTGCAAAGTGAATTTACATTTATATTACTTTTCCTTGAGGCTAGATATTTAATTATATTGAGTCTTACAGCTAAAGATTGCTTAAGATTAATACAGTGGGGTTTCCAATTATACCTATTATTAATTAGCAAACCTAGGACGTTAAGGTTAGACACTGTTTCAATCTTAATATTGTTGAAAACTAATTCTACACTATTACATTTTACTTTCCTACATATGTGAATTAATTTACATTTTTCTAAAGATAATTTAGATCCAGAAGTGTTTGACCATTCACAAATTTCTTTCAGTAATTCCAAGAGTAAATTTTTGGTTTTATTTAAATCATTGTATTTACATATTATGTAGGCGTCATCGGCATAGATACAATGATCTAAATCTTTATAATTTGTTATGATTTCGCTGAGTTGGTTAAAAGCTATTGAAAAACAAATTACCGATAAAGGAGACCCTTGCGGGATTCCATTACTCAGCGGCATTAATTTAGAAAACATATTTCGGATTTTAACGAAGCATTTTCTGTTAGTTAGAAAGGACTTAAAGTATCCGAACATTTTTGGGCCGATTCCCCAATCCCTAAGCTTGTTGAGTATAAGGTGGATGCCTACCCGATCGAAGGCTTTCTCAAAATCTAAAGCTAGTATAGTGATGTGGTTGCGGGCGGAGAGCGCTTTGGTAATAGCGAAGTCCAAATGAAGGAGCGCATCAATGCATCCTCTTTTAGGTTTAAAACCGACTTGGTTAGGTGTTAGTACCTTTTTGTGTTCTGCAAACCACATGAACCTAAAAAAAATAATTAACAGGGAAGTAGTGAAATTGGGCGATAGCTGTTTACGCTAGAGGGGTCTTTCTTAGGTTTGAGTATAGGTATTATGGTAGCTATCTTCCAGCTTTGTGGAATAGTGCCTTTGCCGAAGATGTTGTTATAAAGCGCCAGGAGTCTTGCTTTGGATGATTGAGGAAGGCTTTTAATCATAGGGTAAGAAATTCTATCCCTTCCAGGTGTTTTTCCTACTAATTTGGACAGACACCTCTCTAATTCAAGCGGGGTAAAGTCTGATTCTATGCGAAGTATGGCAGAGTTTCTGGCTGCTTGGGGGACTATGTTAAGACTTTCCAGTTCCAGCCTGTTAAAAGGTGGGGAGAAGTTGGAGTTATCGGAATTGGTAGACAACGTTTCGGCAAAGAAGTTACAAATATCATTGAGGTTATATACTGGATCTTTTGGTGTGTTGATTGAAGCAATGGATTTACGTGTTGGATTGCCTGTCAGAGTCTTGATTTTTTGCCAAACTAAGCCTGGTGTTGAGCTTGGATTAATGTTGCCTGTGAATTCTTGGAAGCTCTTTAATTTGCTGATTTTTAGCAATCTTCTAAAAACAGCATTAGCTTTTTTATAGGCTAGTAAATTGACTTGAGTAGGATATTTCCTGAATACCCTCCAAGTTTTTAGTTTTACAGTTCTAAGTCGAGCCAAATCAGGATTCCACCAGGGCACAGATCGTTTGTGAGGTATAAGCGAAGTTTGAGGTATGGCCACATTAGCTGCACTACGAATGGCTTTGAGTATAATTGCAGCTTCTCTATTTACACATTGGATGGGAGATGGTGTCTTAGAAAGATTAGCCTTCAGTATGTTTTGGAAAAGTTTCCAATTAGCTAGCTCAGTTTTAAATCTAGGTAAGTGATTATTAACATCCCGAATGTTGCATAACCACAGTGAGATGGAAATAGGAAAGTGGTCGCTGTTGTGCAAGTCCTCAGCAATACTCAAAGTTATTTTTGGGAGCAGAATTGGTGAACAGCAAGAAACGTCTACGTGAGTAAGCGTGCTAAGAGTAGAGAAGTGAGTAGGGGAACCATCGTTTAGAATGGCTAAGTCAGACTTGATGATGAAGTTTTCGATAATCAAACCCCTTGAGTTGTTCTTAGGTGAGCCCCAAAGCACACTCCAGGCGTTTAAATCGCCCGTGAGAATATATGGAGGTTGCACTTGCCGAATAATGTTTTCCAAATCTGTGGAATCGAAAGTTTGTCCAGGTGGGATGTATACACAGAGAACAGTAACTTTAAGACTCATATTAACCTGTACTGCAGTCGATAAGATGTTTGACACAATTGGCTTGTGAGTGTGAGGAATATGATCTTTTATCAGTATACCGATACCGTGCACTGAGTTTAGGTTGTCAGGTGAGTTAGAAAAGTAGCCAATGTATGATTTTGGTAACTTTGGGACTTTATTATATGCCAGATGAGATTCTTGTAAAGAGATGATATCGTATTTGCGATCTTTCATTATAAGATTAAGTTCGTCATAATTGTTCATGTAGCCGTTAAGGTTCCATTGCAAAATGTTAAGAGATTGGAATGTATTCTGTTGACGGGTATGTTGGTGTATATCTGTTAGTCGATGATTGATCCCGCGGGAGGGAGTGGGTTGCCGACCACATGCAGTGGATGGCGACCCGTCCCCTACCGCGATTGCAACCATCGACGGTGGGGTAGCAGATGTTATGTTTTTATATGTGTTCATTTGTATTAAGAGAGTTGATTAAGCTGTCGCTTGAGTAGTTTGTGGGATTATTAAGAGAGTGTGTTTTTGGAAGAGAAGAGTTAATGTGTGTTGTAGGTTGGTTCGGAGTTAGTAAGGTGGGATCACTATTAAGAGTGTTTGTTTTGGTTAATCGTGAGAGAACTTTCTGTTTGTAGGAGGAGAGTGTTGGTTGATCAGTTGAAACGCTTGGGTTGTGTGATGCAACTGCAGTGAGTGGCAGAGGTGAAGAGGGCTTAGGAGATCGGTTGATCACGTGAGTGAACGGTGCTGATTGTAATGCAGTGGTGTTAGACTGAGGGGTGGGATCTGTGGAAGAGGAATTTTGAGTTTGGAGAGTGTTGTTAATTAGCGTTTTTTTGATGCGCTCAGAAAGAGAAAAAGTATTGGAGGAGTGTTGTTTGTTAAGATCACTGTATGTGCTTCTAGCTGCACTCATGCTACATTTGTCTCTGATTTTTATTGCTAAAATCTCTTTGTTTTGTAAGAATTTAGGACAGTCTTTAGAAGCAGAAGAATGAGCATCAAAACAGTTAGCGCACATCAACCTTGTGCAGGGCTCGGGGTCATGAGGAGGTAGATTGCAATTGACGCAGACTTTGCTTCTGGTGCACCTCTTCAATGTATGGCCCAGGAGTTGACAGTTTCGGCATCTCATAGGAGGAAGGATATATTGTCTTACCTTCGCTTTGTACCAACCAATTTCAACGGTTTGAGGCAGGTGATAGAGATCGAAAGTGAATACCATAAGTCCCGTAGGTTCGGTTGTATCATTGATTTTTTTTGAGAATTTGTACACTTCGGAAACGCCTTGCGATCTCATTTCTGCAATAATTTCCGATTCTTGCACATTTTTTAGCTAAGGTGCGTACACTACACCCTTGGAGGAGTTAAGTTGCTTATGGAGGCTAGCAGTGACTGGTATCTGACCAGCTAAGACACTTGTTTTTAGGAACTTATCAGCAATAATTTGGCTCTTCGCTAAGAGAAGAATACTGCCGTCTTTCAATATGGAGATGTTGTCGTACTCCGTGCTGATGGCATCAATAGATTTCCTTAAGACAAAAATACTTACGGACGAAATAGGTTTGTCCTCGGATTTGGCTGTTATTAAGACAAATTTGGGGTTTTTAGTCTTACGGATGGTAGGTAACTCCGGGAACTCAAACGGAGATGTATTCCGTTTATTTTTTTTGGCTTTGCGTTGTTCAGTAGACATATCTGATAATATGTCAAACTGATTACCGGATTTATTACGCGGCCCCGGTGGGCCCATAATGAGTCTAATCAGCAAACAAGTGAGAAAGTATTAATCACTTTATGAAAAGAAGAATGAGAAGTAATTTAATTTGACAATAACCGACAAGAGTTTAGGCGGGAAGATGTCACAAAAGAGAAAGGCGTCGAACGGCAGTAGAAGTGAACGAGATGTTTACGCTACGAGAGCCAGACGATGACTGTCCTCATTTAATTTATTTTGGTAAGCCCTTAAAAAATGCGAGCTTTTATTCCAATGTAGCCTTGGTAATAGTTCTAGTGTTCTTGAACAGGCTATTTGCTCTATTGTTCCAAATTTGCACGAAATTTCTAATGGCATATGATCAGATTAAATGTGCTAACCTACTTTGAAATTCGACAACAGGGCATTCTATCTTCCAGCTACCAATCCGTAGTCAATGACGGAACACGCTGTTTCTATGATAAATGTAAATACACCCTTAGAATCACCTTCGTAGCTTCCATTCAAAAATCTAGCATCAATGAGTCCGCAAAATCCAATATTTTCGCTCTTTTACCATCGCAAACATCATCCATACGCGACAATGCTGGGCTGAACTCTTCGGGTCTCGTGATGATTGTAAATTTAATGAACTTTTAGACTTTCTGCAGTTAAGATGTGATGCACTTGAATCCTGTCAATCGATTTGTTGAGTTATTCCTTCGCGTGGTAAATCACAAACTCAGGCTCGTACTCACTTTGCTGAACCCTCTCAACTACACAATCGTCCTCACAATGCGCTAAATGTAAAAGTAATCACCTGTTACCTCAATGTGAAAAATTCCTGTCTCTATGTTTTTATTGTCTTCGCGCAAGACTTTCTTCAAACAAATGCCGGTCATCATTCCGGTGTCATTCATTAGTTCATTTGAATTCAATGAATGTGTCTGAGTCACTTAGTGGCAAGCCATCTACGTCCCAGAACATACATCCTGTTTCGAGGATGCCCTCCTCGATCGCTGTCTCTCCACCTGTAACACATCATTCGTCGCTCGATGTTGGCCTAAAAGGGGACGCAACCCTACCCACTGTGTTGGCGCAGGTAAAGGACAAATTCGGTAATAATCTCAACTGTCGTGTCTTAATCGATTCGGGATCTCAAATATCGTTTGTGGTAGAATCGTTTGCTCAACGCTTAGGACTTCCACGTAAACACGCAAGAATTCCTGTGTATGGATTATCATCCACTGAAGCTGGTCAAACTCGAGGTTGTATATTGGTAAAATTGCGGTCGCATTTCGATGAATCATGTATCACAGTGGATGCGTATGTCCTTCCAAAATTAACATCAAACTTCCCGTCGCAGTCGTTCGATTCGTCATCTTGGTCTCACATTGAGAATTTAGCATTGGCAGACCCGACCTTTAATAAACCCGGCCCAATTGATATGCTTCTTGGGGCTGATAAGCTATGGTCCATCATGAGAGGAGGCCAGGTTCATGGTGCCAATGGCCTCCCAATCGCTCAGAGTACATATTTTGGTTGGATTATTGCGGGAGGGTTATTGCAGATCGAAACACAAGAATCGCAGCAAGTTTCATCGCTCCATTCCATGTATGACGTTGTAATATCAGGAAGTAATATCAGTGAAGGAGGAACTTCTAGCAAATGACGAAGCCAAACAACATTTTAGCAAAATACATTCCCGGTTTCCCGATGGAAGGTATGTTGTTAAACTTCCCTTCAAAACTACTTCCCCGTTATTTGGAAACACGCTGCAATTGGCTATGAATCGCTTGCCCTCGATGGAACGTCGGTTTACGAAGATGCAAACCTGCACAAAATGTATGTAAGTTTCATGCAGGAATATATAGCTCTGGGTTATATGGTTCGAGTGCCTCCGGATTCATTAGAATCTGGAAAAGTATTCTATCTACCCCACCACGCTGTAGTTAAGCCTAACAGCACAACAACCATGGTATTCGACGGATCAGCCAAAGATTCTTTGGGAACTTCCCTTAATAGCCAATTGTTGATAGGCCCACTTCAGCGTGACTTATTTGGCGTATGTCTTCGATTTAGGCAACATAAATACGTTTTGACTGCAGACAGCGTTAAAATGTTCCGACAAATTTGGGTTGCTGATGAAGATACTGAATTTCAAAAAATAGTGTGGCGCGAAAAATCCTCTGATGAAATCAATCATTTTCGGTTACTGACGGTTACTTACGGAACCGCATCCGCTCCGTTTTTATCAGTTCGGGTACTTAAACAACTCGCGATGGACTATAAGAAACAACGGCAGCAAACGTGTTGCTAAATGATGTGTACGTTGATGATATTATGACAGGCGCGGATTCACCGGAGAGTCTTACTAAGTTACAATTAGATTTGGTTTCATTGTTATCAACTGCTGGAATGAAACTTCGGAAATGTACATCAAACTGCTGGCCATTACTTGCTCGATTACGCCCTGAGGAGTGTGAATTTTCCTGGTTTGATACTGAACGTTCAAGTTCAATTGTGAAGGTACTAGGGTTGCACTGGAACCCGAAAAATGATTCACACTCATTTCGCGTGAACAATACTCAATTGTCTAAAAATCCAACAAGGCGTTCTTTGTTGTCAGAAATATCTCGCATCTTTGATCCGTTAGGGTTTTTATCACCATATGTTGTACTCTTTAAGGTGTTGTTTCAAGACCTATGGTCATCGCAGCTGAAACTTGGCTGGGATGATCCACTTCCATTTTATTTGGCTGACAAGTGGCGGCTTTACCAACAGGAGCTGCACCATCTTGAAGAAATTATTGTTCCACGGCATATATTTAATGCATCAGATGCCATCGAATTGCATGGGTTTTGTGATGCATCGATGTCGGCTTATTCTGCGATTATCTACGCTCGTTGTCCGATCGCCTTAAATCAGTTCCAAGTCATCATTGTTGCTGCTAAGACTAAGGTGGCTCCTGTAAAGCCCATGTCGATCCCACGCTTAGAACTCTACGGAGCTCTGCTTCTATGCAGATTAATATCGCGAATCAAATCGTGCGGCAGCCATTCTTGAAAGGATTCCCCGGTATGTTTGGCAGTATATCGCATCAGAATCTTACCCAGCAGACTGTGCGTCACGAGGGCTGCTGCCATCCTTTCTACGCAATCATTCTCTCTGGTGGACAGGACCTCCATGGCTGTCATTGTCACAAGAACATTGGCCAAGAACAAAGTTCTCAGTGTCACAACGAGATGAAGTGTGGGCTCGAGAGGAGGAACACTTAGCAGCAAAGCAGACATTACACACAATTCAAGAATCAAACGTTATTCAATTACTCATCGTGAAGGTGTCGTCGTAGAATCGGTTACGTCACGTTGTCGCATATTGTATTCGATACGCAACCAACTGTCGGTCGACCCGTGTTGAAAGAGAAGTGCGTGGATTAACTGTCTCTGAACTTCATATTGCTGAACTCTGCATCCTAAAAACTGTGCAACATGATTTCTTTGCTAGTGACATTGAAGGCTTGCGTCGTAGTCGTGGTCTCAGTCAAAAATCACATCTCCCAAAATTGACCCCATTTATTGATGATGAGGGGTTAATTCGTGTCGGTGGTCGTATTAAACATGCAAATGTGTCATTCAACCTAAAACATCCAATAATATTGCCTAGTAATCACCTTTCTCTTTTTGGATATTGGGTAGCAGAAATCTAGTCAGAAAGGTCGTACACCAATGCAAACCGTGTTTCCTTCAGAGAAGGCAAACAACAACTCAACTTATGAGAGATTTGCCAGCCCAATGAGTGAATCAAAGCAGACCATTTTCAATCGTAGGTTGTGATTATGCTGGACCCATCTCTATTAAGTTTTCTCGTGGACGGAATCCAAGAGTATCAAAGACTTATTTCGCTCTTTTCGTATGCATGTCTACTAAGACGATCCACTTGGAGTTAGTGAGCGACTTGACGACTGATGCTTTCCTTGCTGCCCTGAGAAGATTTGTAGCTCGACGGGGTTGCTGTTGTAAGATTTACAGCGACAATGGAACCAACTTTAAAGGAGAACGTCGTGTACTCAACGAGATGCAACGAATGGTAATATCTGAAGCATTTAATGAAGTTATTGCTTCATCGTTGGCTAACGATGGGATATCGTGGCAGTTCATCCCTCCATCTGCTCCTCACTTATGCAGCTTGTGGGAAGCCGGAGTAAAATCAGTAAAACTTCACCTTCGGAGGGTTGTTGGTAATGCACTCCTCACATTCGAGGAATTGTATACAGTCCTTACACAAATCGAGGCTATACTCAACTCTCGTCCTCTATTTGCTATATCAGATGATGATTTTTACGCTTTAACTCCAGGCCATTTTCAATAGGTGAACCCTACACAGCTGTTCCAGACCCTTGCACTCAGGGCGCATCAACCAGTTGCCTCTGACAATAGAAACATTTTCAGATAGTCAGATAGTGCAGGGATTCTGGAGACGATGGCATGCTGAATACATCACCAGCCTTCAAGAACGACCAAAATGGAGACAAGCGTTAACTAACATCAAGCTTGGTGACTTAGTAATAATCAAGGGGCCTAATTTGCCTACCGCAAAGTGGGTCTTAGGGAGAGTTGACAAGGTCCATCCCGGAGACGACAATAGAGTTCGGGTGGTGACAGTCAAAACAGCACATGGTCATTTTGTTCGGCCTGTAACCAAATTGACAGTGTTACCAGTCTCCTGAAAAATATATGCAAGGGGGGTGGGGCGGTATGTCTTGTAACATCCATGCCATCTTCCCTGATACATTAACTTCCATAATTCTGTGCCTCGCTGTAGAGTGCATTCAAAATGCGAAGATGACATCGCACCATCATGACCGAAGTCCAACAAGAAAAGCACCATCTGCAGCAACATCATCGACCAAGCACCATCGCACCATGAGCAGAAACAACAGCCCATCGGAAAAACACGCCATCCCGCTGTCCTCTTCAGCCCCACAAGAATGTGCGTTCTACCCACATCGCAAACGCACCATACGATTTCCACTCCACCCCCCACGAGAATGTGCGTCCCACCTGCACAAGTGCATGCGTTTGAAAATGCACGCATGTATACTAACGCACTGGTAGATGGGACCAACCAGAATTGTGGATCGTGTTAGATCGTTTCAATACTGATGGATGCGGATAGCTGGTGCTTGCGATCGCGAATAGTCATCACTTAGAATTGAGACGCGCACCAACTCACTTGTTAAATCAATTAAATAAAAATTATTGTTGTTTTCTTCGTTTTGAATTTATTGTTCTATTTCCTTCGCTGCAACCAGTTCTAGGTGCCTTTCTCGAAATTGAATTTGTGTTCGTTGTCTTTTAATCATTCGTATTCAGTCAAATAAACATTAATAAACAATAACTTTTGAGAAGTAATTTGGTCTTGAGTTTTTCTCACATTTTTAAAGTTGACACTTAATTTTGTGAGGTTTGTTAATGGTTGCTGACCTTCATTCAAGGTACCCATTCGAAATTCTCTCTCTACCTAATCCTACTCACATTCCATCGGCCAGAAATAAGTACCCATCAACTTTATTTCTCACGAACATTCCCGAACTTTTTACATCACCAATTACATTTAATGAATTAAGTTCCGACCATCTGCCTGTTAAGTGTAGTGTAATAATGTCTCCAGCTAAATGTTCTAACCAAATATATAATTTGCCAATATATAAAATGCCAACTGGAATCTATTTAGAAGGCTCACTAATGCAAAACTAGAAAATGTCATCGTTTCTAACACAAGCACATCTCATATCGATCAGAAGACAGTCAGTACCAAAGAAAACAGTAGTTAGGCATTCGAGCAAGATACTTCCACCTTTCATTCTCGATATGATAACTCTGAGAAATACTTGTAGGTCCAGATGGAGACGGACAAGAAATGTGTTCTATCTAGATGAGTTAAAGAATATGAATGCTCTTGTTAAATTTGTTATTGCTAACTTCAGAAATCAATCTTGGAATGAAAGGTTACAGGGACTAGATAAAGGTAGTAAACCCTTCTGGAATATAATAAAAGTTATAAAGAAAAAGAAAATATTTATTCCTCCCCTTAAAACAAACAACTCTGTGCTGTTATCTTGTTCTGAAAAAGCAAATGCGCTAGCAAATTCCTTCTTTAATAACCATTCGACTGCCAGCACTGGAATCACCGATACTAATATTGAATCTTCCGTTCGACAATCAATAAACCTAATAGATTCATACTCCTTGTTTGAAAATTTTCACTCAACTTCTCTTGGCGAACTGAAGGACATTATTTGCAGGTTGGAAACAAGGAAATCAACTGGACCTGACATGATAAAAAATATATGGCGGAAATATTCAACAACTGCTTTAGGCTGGGATACTTCCCAAGCAATGGAAAGTTGCCACGATTATACCTATTCCGAAACCTGGCAAAGCTCCCAATTTGCCATCTAGCTATAGACCGATTAGCCTACTTAGTTCTCTTAGCAAGTGCTTTGAAAAAATTATTAAGAAAAGACTTGTCTCTTTTATAGACAGTAATGCGATCTTACCCACTCAACAATTTGGATTCAGATCATTTCATAGCACAACACATCAAGTACATCGTATCGCAAATGATATAAAAAAAGGCTTCGCAGTGGGAAAAAGCACTGGAATGGTTATCATAGACATTGAAAAAGCATTCGATACTGTTTGGCACGAAGGTCTAATACACAAGTTAGTACATTTCAAATTTCCATTATATCTAGTCAAAACCATACAATCATTCCTCAAGTCCCGAAGCTTTAAGGTATTTATTAATCAAAGCTTCTCTGAAAGTCAGCAGATCAAAGCTGGTGTTCCACAAGGGTCCGTAACTGCACCAATCTTATTTAATATATATACCTCTGATTTTCCTAACTTGAGAAACTGTAATACTGCCCTATTTGCTGACGATACCTGCATTTATTCTTCCGATTCAATTGGTTTCAATATTGAAACTAATCTTCAATCGGGATTAAATGAAATTTTAGTGTATTGTGGCAATTGGAAAATTAATATTAATGCTTCAAAGACTCAAGCTATCATTTTTACTCGCAAAAGAAAAGCTTGCTTACTTCCAAGCAACAACCTCTCTCTTAACGGTTCTCAAATTGAATGGAAATCAAACGCAAAATATCTTGGAATATATTTAGATAATAAACTAACATTCAGTCTCCATGTCCAGGAATTAATAAAAATTAAAATCCTCTACCCATTCATATCTAGGAAGTTAAGACTAAATGACAAGAATAAACTCTTAATTTTTAAATCAATTTTTCAATCCATAATATTTTATGGCTCCCCGATCTGGAGTAATTGCGCGAACTGTCATTTACGTAAACTACGAATTGCCCAAAATAAATTACTTAAAATGATCCTAAATCTACCTTGGTTTTTTCTACAAAGGAACTTCACAAAATGGCCAATCAGTTCTATTGATTGCAACAAGAGCTGAACGACTTTATCATCGTTATATAAACTCTTGCCTATCATCAGATAATGAATTGATTTTAAACTTGGCTTCATAACAAATTCCTCAATTTAATCATTACATGACAATTAATTGTTTATTTACTTAATATTATAACTATTGATTGATATATTTATTTTATTAATTTTGTTTATTTGTTTATTTACCTATTTATTCACCTATTTATTTATCTATTTATTTATTTATTTATTTACTTGTTAACGTATTTATTTCTTTATTATTTTCATATTTATTTATTTATTTATTTATTTTCTTATTTACTTAACTATTTATTTATTTATTTATTAACTAATTTATTTATTATTTATTTATTTATTTATTTATTTATTTATTTATTTATTTATTTATTTATTTAATTGTTTATTTATTTATTTATTTACTTAATTATTTATATTTTTACTTATTTATTTATCTATTTAATTCATTGATTGTTTCCCGTTTATTTATTATGTTGGAAACATATTCATGTCACAATTTCTTTCTTCCCCGAACCAAGTATATATTCTGTATTAGTGCTACCTAATTTTATATGATTTTATCTTTTTACTTTTCTATTTAATGAAGGTTTTTAGTGGCTTTTCCTTCAAAACATCATACAAATATTAAACATGTAAACACTTAACAACTTGTATTATTTTGTAGATGTAAGATTAAAACAAAATCAAATCTCTGTAGTCATATCGTGTAAATAACTATTCTAAAGTAGATGCCACAATAAAATATATATATAAAAAAAAAACAGGCGTCGCAGAGTGTGACATCACTAAGCCCAAGCCGACTCAGGTGCATAGCGAAGGTAAAGTGTCCCGTTAGTACGACGACAAGTCGTCTGAACTCGTTTCTTTTTAGAGACAGCAGAAAAAACGCGGACTTCTTGCAGACGTTTGGGAGCATACTCTTGGTCACCCTGCATCCTGGAGAGTCACGCCATCTCTGGCTGTGCTGTAGAGAGACCCAACCATCAACGGAGGTTGGGTCCCTGACCCGAGACGCGAGTAAGAACAAGGTGGGTTCGGGCTCTAAGAATGCCTCTGCTGAACCTAGCCTAGCTAGTTCATCGGCAGTTTCATTTCCCAAGATCCCGTTATGACAAGGGATCCAGACAAGTCTTAGCGAATTCAGCCTGCCGACCAAATTAAGGGAAGACTTGCATTCTTGAACTATCTTGGAAGTGGTTAAAGAGTTGAGTAAGGCCTTGAGCACAGCTTGACCGTCGCTGCAGACGCAGATACTTCTTCCCTTCCACCTATTCTTCACAATATAGTTGGTGGCCATTAGGATCGCGAAGGCTTCCGCCTGGAAGACTGATGCGAAATTACCTAAGGAGGCGTGAAGTCTGATGTTGTCGTTTTCCACTAAGGCCCCCAGTTCCAGAACCCTCCGTTGTATTGGAGCCGTCCATGAATCAGTTTCTGGCCACAGCCAGTCCAGGACACGGGAAAGTCGACTTTGTATAAGCGTCGCAACTGTATTATTGGCGACCTCGAATCAGACGGCATGTGGATGAGAGTAGTATCATAGGAGATGCGGTGTGCGAGGTCATCAAAGCTCCAGTTCGAATGGAACCCAAGACCATTCCTTTTTAATCGAGAGATGGCCTTGAGTGTACATCCCATGATGTGAAGATCAAGGGGGAGGGAGATTAATCAGAGCATCAAGAGCAGAGCCAGGTGTGCTGGGGAAAGCCCCTGTGCAGCCGAGACAAACTATTCTTTGAAACTTGGTGAAAGCGGCAGTCACGTATTTGCGCGAAAGCTTGTTCCACCAAACGACTGATGCATAAGAGAGAAGTAATCTTATCATTGCCGTATAGATCCAAAGGGATCTTCTGGGTGATAGACCCCAAGTTTTACCAAAAACTCCCTTGCATTGCCAGAAGACTGACAGCGCCTTGGAGGTTTTTGTCTCAATGTATCTTTTCCAAAGAAGTTTACTGTCCAGGATAGTACTTAGATATTTGGCTTCATTGGAAAGTTGGATATTGACGCCTGTTAGTTCCAGTCAAACCAGTCATATTCCTCCTTCTCGTAAAGAGAACAACCTCAGTTTTAAGAGGGTTGACTGAAAGCCCATTCCTAGTACACCAGCTATCGATCATGTCAAGAACCGCCTGTCCGCGTGCACTGACGGCCGCAAGGCATGATCCGGTAACCAGTACGACTACATCATCTGCATAAGCCTGGGCGTAGGTGATAGAACTATTCAAAACGGAAAGGAAAGAATCGACCAGCATACACCATAGGAGAGGAGACAGGACCTCGCCTTGGGGGCAGCCCCTGTTAACCTCCGACATAACAAACTTGTCACACTCCGCCTCCGCGATTATAATCCTGTTCATTAGCATTGCTCTTATCCACAACACCAATGATTCCTCTACGCCGTGATTCCTGGTCACATTACACATGCCATCGAAAGTCGCATTTTCGAAGGCGCCCTCTATGCCGATGAAAATGCCCAGTGCGTAGTCTTTCCTGTCAAGTGCACTCTCAATTCTACCGACGAAATTTTGAAGTGCAGTCTCGCAAGATTTTCCGCGCTGGTAGGCATGTTGCATCTGGGATAGAGGGCGTGATCGCAAAGCGTTTTTGGGCAGGTTCAGTTCGACCAGCCTCTCCAAGCTTTTTAGCATGAAGGAGGTGAGACTGATAGGCCTGAAGTTTTTGGCGAGTGAGTAGTCTAAAAGCTACCCTCACTGTACGCCAGGTACTTGGAATGTATGCCAGCTGGCAGTGAAAATTCTTTTCAAAGCCGGCAGCATAGGGTCTATTTCTGTTGGAAGAAGTGCTGCATATATTCTTTTTGTTTTAATCGATACAGGTCCCAGTCCTCTTTTCGATTGGTCTTGAGTGACCTATCCAGAAGTTTTCTGGTTTCCTTGCGCTTTCTCTGCAACCTCAAACTTACGCCTTGTTCTGAGTTTTGGGAGAGGCACAGTGCGATTTGTTAACTCTTCGCTAAACTTTGGCCAGTTTGTTCTCCTGTTTTCTACACATTTTGACCACCTTTTTGGCAATTTGCGAGTACCACGCCAATAAAATTATTCGACTTTTAAAGCAAACCAATCAGACACCCAATTTTCGACCTCCTCGTAGGATTCAAAGTGCTGCTCAGCCAATGCGTGTCCCATCAATGAATACAAATGGTAGTCAGAAGGAGCCAAGTCTGGTGAATACGGCGAGTGGGGTAGCTGTTCCCAGCCAAGTGTTTTAATTGTATCCTGAACCGGTTTTGCTTTGTGTGCAGGTGCATTGTCATGGAGCAAAATTACCTTGCCGTATCTTCTGGCCCATTCTGGTCGTTTCTCGATCAATGCATGATTCAAATTGATCATTTGTTGTCGGTAGCGATCAGTATTAACGGTTTCACCAGGATTTAAGAGCTCGTGGTACAGCACACCTTTCTGCTCCCACCAAACACACATCATTGTCTTCTTGCAGAACCGATCTGGTTTTCAAGTCGATGTTGATGGTTGTCCCAGATTAACCCATGATTTTTTCCGGTTAGGATTCTTAAAATAAGTCCATTTTTCATCGCCAGTTACAATCCGATGCAAAACCGATTTTCTTTCATGTCTTTGAAGCAAAACACTTGTGAAGTGTTTTTTCGGTTTTCCATCTGTCTTTCATTCAATTCATGTGGCACCCATTTTCCACCCAACATCTACTTCAATACGCTCTGGAGATTGTGGCGAACGAGAAAATCCAAGGAGATGCAGCGAAATGCATCAAACAACTGACTGGAGTTAACATCGAATGGGAGTATATAAAGGAGAAGCTGAGACAACACTTCAAACCTTCGAAAACGTACTCTGAAGTGTATAATTATTGCAGAAATATTAAGGTTAGTAACCTAAGAGAATTATTTAAAATTTTTAAGGATGCTAGTTTTACTATTAGTGAAATATTTGATTTTGACATAGATAAGCATAGTATGTATAGATGAGACGGAGTAGATTCTGATTTAAAAGAACTACTCCTAGAAAAAATAGATTATTGCGTAAGAGTTCACTTAGACATGAACAGTAATTTAATAGATATATACAATAAATATTCCAAATTAAAATTACTAGATTAAAATAGAACTATTGATATACAGATGGAAAATGGAAATTTAACTCCAATTACGCGACTAACTCACAAGATCAATCACCCCATAGAAACAACAATCCTATATATAAACCTAATAAAAAATATCAACATCCAAATCAAAACCTTAATAAGAAAAATGTATTATAATCCAAATGGACCAAATTCAACTTCTGGCTATGTTAACACAAATTTTCAGAACCAGCCTCAAAACAGAAACTACCGGTAGTTAAGCTGACAATAGGTGACCAGATAATTAGATGTTTAATTGACACTGGGTCATCAACCAGCCTAATAAAACCAAATATCTTAACCAATCACAAAAAAGATATTCTTACTAAACCTGAACGGTATTTGACATTGAGCGCTTTTGGTGAAATAACAATGAAAACGATATCTCCTGCACCTAACGAATTTTGCTCACAGAAAGAAATAACTTGGAATATTTCTGATTTTATTAGTAGGAATAATGACGCTATTATAGGGCTTAATATGCTAATCCCTTTTAAATTAAACGTACGCTTAGTAGAGGTTACATTGAAGTCGATGAACAAAAAATATATTTAAGCTCCAGCTGCCCCTTTGATTTATATAAAATTTACTCTTTGGAACCTACCAAAACACAGTTTCTCGACTACATTAACCTCGATGACTTAAGCGGGAAAACAAAATGGTTATCACAGATATTCTAAAAAAATATAAGAATATATTTTACAAGGAAGGGGATACTCTAACATTCACCCATGAAATAATGCATGAAATTATTACTGATAACAACAAACCAATTTTTTCCAAAATATATCGTTACCCCAAAGTACACGAGGAAGAAATCGAGAGGCAAATAAACGATGCGCTTGAGCAGGGAATTGTGACCGAAAGCAATTCTCCATACAATAGCCCTCTTTGGGTCGTGCCAAAGAAAAAAGGCAGAAGTGGTAACCCGAAATGGCGTATCGTAATTGACTACTGACATCTAAATGAGGTGACTATCAGTGATAAGTTTACAATACCCAATATTGATACAATATTGGATAAATTGGGAAAGTCACAGCACTTTACTACATTGGATTGAGCGAAAGGTTTCCATCAAATCTTAGTTAAAACCGATGATAGGAAAAAGACAGCGTTCTCAACACCTTTTGGCCACTTTGAAGAATTGAAGAAAAGCAAAAATTGTATATTCAATTACTTTGAACAAATTATTGAAATCGACAGTGAGACGGTGATAGCAAAAAACATGAATAAGACACCATTTCACAGTACTTGTGATGAAAGAAACTTTACACTAACCGGAAATCCATTGATTTCCTTTAATAATTGCTCCATGTAAATTAAAACCACCACTTTTTCGAATAAAATATCGGAATACAAAGACACCTCTTTCATACCTAAGACATATAATACATTTCAAACTATAAATGTGATTACTCTTGCAGATATTATTTTGAAACAAGAGGAAAACATCAGAGCCATTGACGAGTTAAAGTTCCATAAAACTATACATTACAGTTTCCTAAGTAGTATGTTTATTGTTTTTGCTATAATTAATGTGTTACTAATAATTGGGTATATGAAAAAGACAAAAAAAGTATATGTCCTAAACCAAAATATTGTCAATACAATTAAAAATGTTGATGAAATTCCTAATATTGTTGAATTGAAAGAAAAATATGGTTTGAATGATTGTTAACTTAGTTAAGCAAGAAAAATATTGAGATTCAGGAGTATCTCAAGCTAGGGGGGAGGTGTTATGTTAGCACACTTACCCCAAGACAAGGAAGATGCGAAGTCAGCATTAATGGGCAATTGACTTCGTTTAATGCAGCGACGAGTGTCATGAACTTCATTGTGCAAATGCAGCAATGAGCGTCATGAACTTCGTTTGCTGATACTATAACGAAGTCAAGAAACTTATTGAACTGACTCGGTAAATATGTAAGTAGAATTAAGGAGGTCATAGATATTATTGCAGGGTAGGTTAAGAATATTTTTGATTAATAAAATTAGTCTGAAGACCACACTCAAACGTGTTTTACCAAAATACTTAACTCGCACGAAGCACTTCCAAGCAAGTGGTCTCCTTTTTTTTTTTGGAAAAACTGGACATGTCACAACCGTACCACTAGAACAACGCCGAACAGTCAATTCTGAGTGGTACACAACCATTTGTTTGCGAGTTGTCTTCCAAGAAATCAGGAAAACCAACCGCCGAAGACGGATCACTCTTTACCACTACAATGCGAGCTCTCGCACATCGGCTCAAACAACTGCATTTTTAAGCACTCAAAACATCGTCCTAACGTACGTAAAAAATAAAATGAGAGGTCAACGTTTTTAGACACCTGAAGAAGCGGTTGATGCGTTCAGAATGCATGTTTGGAGATACCTCAATCAGAGTGGCAAAAGTGCTTCGACAATCGGTTCAAATTAATAAATATTAATAAAGAATATTTTGAAAAACAATAAAGCTATTTTCGAAGTAACGAATTTCTCTTTCGAATCTACTAAAAAAATTAAAATGAGGACCGACCACTGGTCCTATTAAAAAACCGGGAGTAATTTTTTCAAGTTATTTATTCTGCGGTTACAATCAGAATCCTGTTTGTTACAATCATAATGAACCAAGGAACTTCGGTTCGGAAACCTGATTGCTACTTCAGCACGCCGTGCGTTCCCATGCTTTTGCCCGTCTCAAATCGCCAGGTGGGAACGCTCGACGCTCGTGTGCAACGTATGCATTTCCGTTTCACCCAACTCGGCGCTCGTGTGCAGCGTGTGCATCTTTTTGGTTTGGGTGAATGCCTGACCGTGATAACTGCCGCCCTCTCAAATATCTGCGTCCCGCAGATCCATCGTTGAACGCGGACAACAACCTTGATTTCCGCTGGTGTTGTTTGAAATTGGGGTAGGTCTGGGAACTGGAACTGGTCTTCGTCGAAAAGATACACGTATTTCTGGGATGTTCACTTTTCCGTAGATTTTTCTCCAAATTACGAAGACTATGGCCGCTATTGCCAGAACTATTATAATTTCGATCGATATAGATGAATTCAGACCCTTATGGAGATTGTTAATTAGTTCAATGTTCCTTGCGCTAAGCCGATATACAAGCTCCAGATTAGTAATCGTTCCCTTGCTGCTGATGTTAGATAGTACGGGGGGTAGTGGCTGTGGAAAAGAAACGGTTCCGCCCTGGTATGTCTTATCTCTGATCCGAACTGTGTCCTTGGTCATCTGTATTAAATAAGTACCTTCTAAAGGAATAGATAAATTTGTATTTAGTATGGTTCCATTAAAGTTCGATAGGAAGATCGTATTTTCGCAAATCAGCTCCACTATTTCGCCGGAATTTGTTAAAAAATCACAGGAAGCGTTTCCACCTTTAAGTATCCTTGGTATACAAGAATCTTCCCCTAATATTTTGAGGTCTTCCTCGCGGCATACTGAAATGTTACCGATACTGAGACAATGTCCGTTCAGTCCGTATGTCTCGTCATGGTTTAAGAGAAGTTTGGAAAAATCCAACCTAACCTGCCTTGAGTCTCTAATCGCTGCCAGTGCCGTTACAACATGGTACATTTTCGGGTCGATTTTGGGAAGAGATAGTATGTAAAGCATCAGTGTTCCATTACTGTATACCGAAGGTTGACCATACTCTACGGCTTCTATCACATTTTGGTAGGGCAATGTCTCTAGTTCGTTGATGATAGTGTTGATTTCTTCTGGGCTTAACAGATTGCTGTTAACGATTCCAGTCTTAGCCATTTGGCAGGCCCTTACCAGTTCGCTAACTGTTTCTTTTAGAATGAGCACCTTATTTAGTAAGTCCTGTTTAACCCTGACCTCTTCCCCTTTTTGAATGAAATTGTCATAGCTGTCTATAATTCTATTTAATTTGTCCGATATCTCTGCAGTCTTGTCAAGGAATTGTCTATTTAGCAAGTATTGTCCATTGTTGTTTTCTTCTATGTCAGCTTGTCTTTCTAATAGTTTGTCCCAGTCCGTAGCGTCCGTCAGTTCCAATCCAGTCAATTCAGTTCATTAGTTCGTTTAAGCGAGTCTTAATTTGTCCCATATGGGAAGTTATGATAGACCTATCGTTTTCGTTCTCGATATACTTGACCATCAATTGCTACGTGTTTCGAACTAAGTTGTTATATCCTGCTAGGTCAATTACGTGCACTATTTTAAAATAACCATTCGTTACCCATGCGTTTCCTTCTTTCAGCGTAACCACCGGCGAGTTGTAGGCAAATATATGCAAGATCCGCATAGGATTGAAGTAGGAGACTAGTCTGTAATATAATCATATTCATTTATTAAAATATTATAATTAAAGTTACCTAGTTTATAATATATATAATATATATATATCCATTTGTGTCATACTTCCAGTACAATTTTTTGCTTTTTCACAACGTTCTTAAAACACTCCATGAGTTGCTCTCCATTAAATTTTCGGGGTAGTTACCGTGGATTGGAAAGTCCGTATTATTCCGTTTTGGACGCAAGGGATACAAGCGACCTACTAGGGTACGTGAGCCCACACCACCACAATTGCGATTAAGCAATATTTAAAGTAAACCGGCCCCTTGTTTCGTGAGAGGCAACCCAGGGTGCAAATATATGTATATATCATGTCTCAAAATAGTATGCACATATTTTTTTATATATAGGGTGTACATTTGCTTCTTTAATCGAAGCCATTTACCCTCTCTTTTTTGTTTTGTTTTTTTTTATTGTGTAATATTTGTGCTTTTTATATGAGCTTTGTGGATTCTTCTTCCACTTGATGTCGTAATTGTTACTTTATTGCTTTTTTCTACAATTTCCCTTTTATACAGGGGCTTGTTCTTGCTTTTGATGCCCTTACAGGCTACATATACGACATCGCCTTTTCTATACTCTTTGGGGACCACTCTCTTTAAGTTTCTTCTAGCATTTCTGGAAGCCATGTTCTTCTTAATAATTCCTCTAAGATCATTATTAATTTTTGAACGTATGTTCAAAAGATTTTGATAGTTAATTCTTTGTGATCTATTGAAGAATATATCAGATGGCTTTTTATTTGTTACTGAGTGAACTGTATTGTTATATCGCTCAACGGCCACATCTACGAGTTCCTTAACACTTAGATCTCTATATTCCTCTCTGAGGCATCTATATATCTCCAAGATGGTGGAGTGAACCCGCTCTATTTGGCCATTGACTTCGCTTCTATGTGAGGGAGTACGCTAAAGGTTTATTCCGAGGTTCCTAATCATATTAAGGACAATAGGACTAAGTAATCCTTTTTCGTTATCCGCCACCAGAGTGAGGGGAGCTGTAAAAAAATTAACTATCTTAATAATCTTTGACCTTATGCTGAGAGCTGTCATGTCCTTAAGATGGAAAAATTTGGAAAATTTTGAGAATTTATCTACGACCATCATGAACTTTTCGTTCTGGATTTCCATTATATCAATGTGAATGATTTCACATGGATACTTTGGGATAGGTGTTGGTTGTACTTCAGGATTACTAGGGTGTCTGTCGTATTTATTTCGATTGCAGACATCGCATGACGTCGTATATTTCTTAATGCTCGCCATCATTTGCGGGAAGTAATATTTTTCCAAAATCTGCTCTTTGTTTTCTTTTGGAGCCCGATGCGCTCTTCTGTGTTCTCTTTCGATTATGGAAAACCTACGCTCCTCATTGGCGACATCCTCAACTAACCTTTGTGTAACCCTTAACTTGTATTTTCCGAAATGTTCGAGATAAATCTTCTGCAACATCGAAAGATATTCTTCAGAAATTTTTACGCCATTTATCACATTTGGATTAAGGTTTTCTCTCAGTGCATCCGCAAGCTTGTTCACACCAGGGTGTGGTTCCTCATGAGAATGTAAATCAATACCAGTTTTAAAGACTAACTGATTCTTGAAAACATTCAGTGGGGCTTCCACGTGTGGTATTAAGTCCCAGCTATCCTCGTTAGCACTATGCATAGTGCACGAGTCTGAGCTTTCGAGCGATAATTCCCGCATCCCTTCATCTGCACTAGAAGTCAGTAATTTGTCAGTCATGTCATTTTGTCCTTCACCTGCAGTTTCGGTACTATGTGTTTCGGAGCTCACCGTGTGAGAAGAGGGAGCTGTTTCGGTGCTCGAGTCTGAGAGATGATTAACTTCTGTTCTTAATCGCGAGAGAGCATCAGCCACGTAGTTATATTTACCCGGTGTGTAAATCAACTCGAAATTGTACTCCTCTATTCTCGATTTCCAACGTTTAAGTTTGGCGTTGTGGTTTCTGTTGCTTAGAGTGTAAGTCAGGGGCTGATGGTCAGTGAAGATCCTGATAGTTCCTGAGGTTATCTAGTGCCCAAACTATCGCTCGGAGTTCCTTCTCATTCGTTGCATATCCCTCTTCCGTCTTGCTTAGGGAGCGGGATATGAACGAAATAGGTTTGTCTTTACCGGGTTCTCCTTGCGACAGAACAGCACCAATTGCGTAGTCAGAGGCGTCTGTTAGATTAAAAGGTTTGTTAAAATCGGAGAAGGCCAAAACTTTAGCAGATGTCAAAAGCTGTTTCAGTTTTTTAAAGGCATTTAATCCATCCTCGTCAAGACGAATGTTAACCTTTTTCGATTGGTTTGCTCTTACTTGTGAGAGCTCTCCGCGAGTCATGTTTGTAAGTTTTAATTTTTTTTTTTTAAATTTTTTTGCTGGTAACCGGACCGAAAAGATCTTCGTACTCCCTACATAAAGATTGAAACTGCGATTTAATATTTTCAGGGATATTTTTATTTTTTATGGACAAGTTATTTACAACATCAGATATTTTATACCTTAAGGGAATTTTTATTTTTTTCCTAATTATCAATTCATCTTTTTCTCTATCTATGATTGCCCCCAGGGTCTTTAAGGTGTCGTCGCCGATTATACCATCAAACGAATCCAAACTAGGGAGGACGAAGAATGTTATGTCCGTGTAGCATCCGACTGAGGCAAAGAATTTGCCACAGACTTTGCTTTTGATTAATATCTTCCCTCCAGGGCTACTAATATAAAAGGGTTTTCGTAAAGGAACAGTTACAGGTGCTAAGTTTGTTCTGATGAAATTCTTGTTGGCACCCGTATCAACAAGGAATTGCAATGTTTTTCCGTACTCTATGTATGGTACGCTGGAAATGAGACTCCTGTCATAAAATTCTCTTCTGGAGCCGTTGAAGAAGAAGAATTTGAAAAGGATGCCTCTTCTACATCCTCACTTCCTCCTGCCACAACGCGGTTTATTCTTTGCTGTTTCCTTTGATAATTATCAGAAGCAGCTTCACGTTTGAAGGGGTTACTCGGCCGGTTCATATAATTTACATTTCTTGTTTGATCCGAGCCTAACTCCATTTTGATTGGAAGCTTCGGCCCCACAGGAGGCTGGTACTGCTTGAAGTTGTAGCTGTGGTTATTCTGCCACGGTCTTGATTGTGCAGAACCACCTCTAAAGAACCTATTTGGATTTCGATTTGGCAACGGAGGTTTCTTTTCTGTGTCAAAATTATATGAAACGGGTGCGGAAATTATACGAATATGCACCGAACTATTCCGCCAGTTTATATTCTGCATGTCGAGGCATGCAGTATATGCTTCTGGTAATGATCTTGGCTTTTGGATCATCAGGAGCCGGGACAAATCTCCGCTTAACCCCCTGATGAAGACGTCGAGGGCCCTGTCGCGATACGCGCCTTTTTCCGAAGAATAACTTTCGGTTCTGATTTTATTTATTATCATGGAAAACTGGTGGTTCACATTGGCGTAAGAGTCGTAAATTTTAGAGCCACCCTGTTTCAGCTGGTTAAGCTGATGTTCTAGGGTGCGGATGTCTCTTTTGTCCGCGTAGTGCAAGGATAGTACTCTCTTGATTTCAGTCCAATCATTGTCAAAAATGTTGTACGATATTAGAGTGGAGTCCGCCTTTCCACGGATCTTCTGCCTGATGTGTTGCAGAATTGCCCTAAAGAGTGGCTTGGTGCGGACTATTTCGTAATCCTTTAGCACTGTCTCTACACAGTGGACCCACGAAACATATTCAACAGGGTTTCCGTCGAATACCCGTATCTCCTTGACAGGGTCGGGCAGTTTCGATATCTCTAACAGTTCTGCCTCGGTGCTAGGCCCCCGTAAAGGCTCGATAGCTGGAGATTCAGAACCACTACAATCCCTAGTCCTGTTTCCTTCCACTGCCCGAAACCTATCTTCAATCGATCCTAACAGCTCCAATACGGCTTGTATATTATAGTTGGAGCGCGTCTGTTCGATTTGTTTAATGCGACATTCCATACCTCTTAATTGGTCGATAACGGAATTCACTGCTCCAGTCAATTGCGTCACTGACACTTTTAACTCCTCCATACTAGTTTGGTAAGAGTGGAACCCGAGTATAGCACCTTGTACAATTGTTTTGTTTTTTATACTTCGAGCTTGTATTGCTCTCTTCGTTCAATTATTCTTATAAATACTTATTAATCAATTAGCTTAACTAGTTATATACTATATTTACACTATTTTATCTCTCAACAATTTGTTTGAATCAAATATTCCAAGTACAATATTATTATATAAGTTTCCAATTCGGTTTAAAAAGATGTTAAATTCTTCTTACAGTATCAGTGTTATCCAGCTCATTATCTGTAGTTAGCTCTCCGTGTTTAAGGGGGTGTTGATGGTTGGCTGATGGCAGCTGTTAACTGAAAGGTTGAGGATAACTCGACGTTTCCTCTGGTCCTTAACAAATTTTTCAGTTCGAAAGAGTTTTTATACTGCACCACTCTTTTATGGATTCAATTTTGTGGATTCACTGTGAGAATTTTTTATTTCACTTAGACATTTGTTAATATTTTCATCTCTGTGTATTGCATTTTTTGTAGATTCACTTGTGAGAATTCTTTTTTTTTTTTTACTTAAACAATTGCGAATATTTTCATCTTCTGTGGACTGCACTTTTTGTGAATTACACTAAACACTCCCTGTGTTTGATTTTTAGCTCTGAGGATTAATAGTTTTGGACAGGGTCCCTGCTCGGGCGCCAGTAACGAATTTCTCTTTCGAATCTACTAAAAAAATTAAACTGAGGACCGACCACTGGTCCTATTAAAAAACCGGGAGTAATTTTTTCAAGTTATTTATTCTGCGGTTATAATCAGAATGCTGTTTGTTACAATCATAATTAACCAAGGAACTTCGATTCGGAAATCTGATTAATACTTCAGCGCGCCGTGCGTTCCCATGCTTTTGCCCGTCTCAAATCGCCAGGTGGGAACGCTCGACGCTCGTGTGCAACGTATGCATTTCCGTTTCACGCAACTCGGCGCTCGTGTGCAGCGTGTGCATCTTTTTGGTTTGGGTGAATGCCTGACCGTGATAACTTCGATGATTAATATTTGTTTTTGTTCTCTAATCCCGAAATATGAACGGCAACCCTCATAATTCAAAAGGTATTTTCAATTTGTAAAAATGCTTTCATTTGTTCAACTTAATTGTTTTAAGTATTGTCATACATCTTTGTTCTAACTTTAATTAGACAAAAATGTCTCACACAAAATGTTCGTTTTATTTTTATTGTTTTTATTTTGATTGCACGAAACACGGTTTCGTGTGCGGTTTCATCTATATATATAAAAATCAATGTTTGTTTGTTTGTTTGTTTTTTATAGACCTTAACTGGTAAGAGATAGAGCATCGATGTCTTTGGCAACTTTGTTCAGAATTCTGTCAAAAGGATTTTGGTACCAACTTTTGTTTGGGGGGATAGCTCCCCATAGAGATGAAGTTGGGGCCTATGTTCAAAGCTCGGCTGATCCTTTCGAGTGATATATCAATCAAAAGGTCTTTGAAAGTAAGATTGAGCTTTCTTTCGCAGTTTTTCGGTGGAGAGTACCGTTAGAATGATATGAAGCTTTAAAAAGTTTGACCGCCTCTAATTTCCACACAGTTGTGCCTACAAATGTGGAAAAATCATGGAAAATCCGTCTCAATGAATACTTTCACCTAAAATTAGTTCAAGCATTCAGGCTTAGACACTTTGGGAGTTATTGGTCAAAATCTTTAAAATATCGATATGCAAATTTTGGAAAATTAAAAACGTAGTATTGAAGATCTGGGTCAATGCGCTAAGGGAACAAATTATCCAACCATCGTTTCGAATAATAAATTGGAGATATCGCAGGTTAAATGCTTTTTGTTTCCCATATGTTTTTCTCGCTGTAACCAGTGAATCGACAAGAGCCCCAGTGGAGTCACGCCCATTGTACACTTCAACCCCTAAATACATACACAACGTACACTAAAAGAAGTGATCGTGTGTTGTTATGGGAAGTATATATGCTTACGCCTGCGTAGATGCGTGTATGCCCGTGCATAGATTTACCGCTGGTCCAAATCTGAATTTGGATTTGTACATTCAAATACATATGTATACGGTATTTGAATGTACATTACAGTGTATGGATAAATTGGGAAAGGCATAGTACTTTACTACATTGGATTAAGCGAAAGGTTTGAATCAAATCTTAGTTAAACCGGATGATAGGAAAAAACATCGTTCTCAACACCTTTTAGCCACTTTGAATATGTAAGAATGTTATTTGGATTAAAAAATGCGCCTTCAACATTTCAAAGACTTATGAACGCAATCGAAACCTATACAGGAATTGAAGAAAATTAAAAACTGTATATTCAACAAATCTTGTCCATCTAAAAAAAATGCCTTTGAACAAATTATTGAAATCGACAGTACGACGGTGATAGCAAAAAACATGAATAAGACACCATTTCACAGAACTTATGATGAAAGAAACTTTACACTAACCGGAAATCACATGATTTCCTTTAACAATTGCTCCATATAATTTAAAACCACCACTTTTTCTAATAAAATATCGGAATACAAAGACACCTCGTTCATACCCATGCGATTACTCTTGAAGATATTATTTTGAAACAAGAGGAAAACATCAAAGCCATTGACGAGTTAAGGTTCCATAAAGCTATACATTACAGTTTCTTAAGTAGTATGTTTATTGTTTTTGCTATAATTAATGTGTTACTAATAATTGGGTATATGAAAAACACAAACAAAAGTAAATGTCCCAAAACAAAATATTGTCAATACAATTAAATATGTTGATGAAATTCCTAATATTGTTAAATTGAAAGAAAAACATGGTTTGAATGATTGTTAACTTAGTTAAGCAAGAAAAATATTGAGAATCAGGAGTATCTAAAGCTAGGAGGGAGAGGTGTTATGTTAACACACTTACCCCAAAACACGGAAGATGCGAAGTCAGCATTAATGGGCAATTGAATTCGTTTAATGCAGCGACGAGTGTCATGAACTTCATTGTGCAAATGCAGCAATGAGCGTCATGAATTTCGTTTTGCTGATACGATAACGGTTAAAAATATTTTCGATTAATAAAATTAGTCTGAAGACCACACTCTAACGTGTTTTACTAAAATACTTAACTCGCACGAAGCACTTCCAAGCAAGTGGTCTCCTGTTTTTTCGGAAAGTCAATTCTGAGTGGTACACAACCATTTGTTTGCGAGTTGTCTTCCAAGAAATCAGGAAAACCAACCGCCGAAGACGGATCAGTCTTTACCACTACAATGCGAGCTCTCACACATCGGCTTAAACAGCTGCATTTTTGAGCACTCAAAACATCGATTTGATCCGCCGTGTAGTCCTAACTTGGCACCGAATGACTTCTTTCTATTACCGCACGTAAAAAATAAAATGAGAGGACAACGTTTTTAGACACCTGAAGAAGCGGTTGATGCGTTCAGAATGCATGTTTGGAGATACCTCAATCAGAGTGGCAAAAGTGCTTCGACAATTGGTTCAAACGCATGCACAAGTGTATAGATATTAATAAGGAATATTTTGAAAAACAATAAAGCTATTTTCTATGATTAATATTTGTTTTTGTTCTCTAATCCCGAAATATAAACGGCAACCCTCATAATTCAAAAGGTATTTTCAATTTGTAAAAATGCTCTCTTTGTTCAACTTAATTGTTTTAAGTATATTTAATGTATTACAATTGTCATACATCTTTGTTCTAACTTTAATTAGACAAAAATGTCTCACAAAAAATGTTCGTTTTATTTTTATTGTTTTTATTTTGATTGCACGAAACACGGTTTCGTGTGCGGTGATGTCTTTGGCAACTTAGTTCAGAATTGTATCAAAAGGGTTTTGGTACCAACTTTTGTTTGGGGGGATAGCTCCCCATAGAGATGAAGTTAGGGCCTATGTTCAAAGCTCAACTGATCCTTTCGGGTGATATATCAATCAAAGGGTCTTTGCAAATAAGATTGAGCTTTCTTTTGCAGTTTTTCGGTGGAGAGTACCGTTAGAGAGATATGAAGCTTTAAAAAGTTTGACCGCCTCTAATTTCTACACAGTTGTGCCTACAAATGTGGAAAAATCATGGAAAATCCGTCCCAATGAATACTTTTTACTAAAATTAGTTCAAGCATTCAAGGCTTAGAGACTTTGGGAGTTATTGGTCAAAATCTTTAAAACATCAATATGCAAATTTTGGAAAATTAAAACCGCAGTATTGAAGATCTGGATCAACGCGCTAAGGGAACATAATTATCCAACCATCGTTTCGAATAATAAATTGGAGATATCGCGGGTTAAATGCTTTTTGTTTTCCATATAATTTTCTCGCTGTAACCAGTGAATCGACACGAGCCCCAATGGAGTCACGCACACTTCACTTCAACCCCTAAATACATACACAACGTTTCATCTATATATATAAAAATCAATGTTTGTTTGTTTGTTTGTTTTTTATAGACTCTTAACTGGTAAGAGATAGAGCATTGATGTCTTTGGCAACTTAGTTCAGAATTGTATCAAAAGGGTTTTGGTTAGGGCCTATGTTCTAAATACATACACAACGTACACTAAAAGAAGTGATCGTGTGTTGTTTTGGGAAGTATATATGCTTACGCGTGCGTAGATTCGTGTATGCCCGTGCATAGATTTACCGCTGGTCCAAATCTGAATTTGGATTTGTACATTCAAATACATATGTATACGGTATTTGAATGTTGTTACAGTGTAATTATTTCGTATCACGTTTGAATGTTAATACCGAATGTTAAACTACTCCAACAATAGCAAATCAATGTCAATATACAATGGCGTACAAAAAATCATTAGAAGCGCTCATTGCACACTAAAGGACTTAAGAGGAAACGAATGTTAGGTGCGCTAATTTTATAGTTTCGGGTTTTTGAACAAACATTTTCCGTTACTCCGCGTTCAAATCTGGCTGACGAACTGAATGCATATTCAAAATTATCCGTTTTATGGCGACATGTGCAGAAACTATAATTATAAACCCAAATTGCAACTTGACCGATCCGCTAAACGTTTTGCAAAACAATAATTGGATGATGGAAATGGTAAATTGACTGTTGATAAGGTCACACAATGTGTCTTATTGCCACCAGACTTCTGTATATTCGCATCTTGAATTCACTTGACTTACCTGGCATGCCTCCGCACGTTTTAACATTGAAAATAAACGTTTATTTAAGAAGAGGTTACATTGAAGTCGATGAACAAAAAATATATTTTAGCTCCAGCTGCCCCTTTGACCTATATAAAATTTGCTCTTTGGAACCTACCAAAACACAGTTTCTCGACTACATTAACCTCCATCACTTAAACGGAAAAGAAAAAATGGTTATCACAGATATTCTAAAAAAATATAAGAATATATTTTACAAGGAAGGGGATACTCTAACATTCAACCATGAAATAATGCATGAAATTATTACTGATAACAACAAAGTATATCGTTACCCCAAAGTACACGAGGAAGAAATCGAAAGGCAAATAAACGAAACGCTTGAGCAGGGAATTGTGACCGAAAGCAATTCTCTATACAATAGCCCTCTTTGGGTCGTGCCAAAGAAAAAAGGCAGAAGTGGTAACCCGAAATGACGTATCGTAATTGACTACCGACATCTAAATGAGGTGACTATCAGTGATAAGTTTCCAATACCCAATAGTGATACAATATTGGATAAATTGGGAAAGTCATAGTACTTTACTACATTAGATTAAGCGAAAGGTTTCCATCAAATCTTAGTGAAACCCGATGATAGGAAAAAGACAGCGTTCTCAACACCTTTTGGCCACTTTGAATATGTAAGAATGTTATTTGGATTAAAAAATGCGCCTTCAACATTTCAAAGACTTATGAACGCAATCGAAACCTATACAGGAATTGAAGAAAAGTAAAAACTGTATATTCAACAAATCCTGTCCATCTAAAAAAAATGCATTTGAACAAATTATTGAAATCGACAGTACGACGGTGATAGCAAAAAACATGAATAAGACACCATTTCACAGTACTTGTGATGAAAGAAACTTTACACTAACCGGAAATCACTTGATTTCCTTTAATAATTCTTCTTCTTGTGGCGCTACAGTCCGGGGTGGACCTGGGCCTCAACCAACATGCCTCTTCAGCCAGCACGATCTTTCGCCAGCTGTCTGCAGTTGCGCACTCCGAGTTGGTTGAGGTCCTTCTCCACTTGTGGGCGCCACTTTAGTCTAGGTCTCCTCCAGATGCCATCAACGCAAACAGGACCAAAAATCGCACGCAAAACTTTTCTCTCGAAAAGACTAAGGGCTTCCTCATCCGCCTTTGCTACCGTCCAAGATTCTGCGCCATATAGTAGGACGGGGATGATCAAGCTGTTATATAAAGCGAGCTTAGTCCTTCGAGAGAGGGCTTTATTACTCAATTGCCTCTTGAACCCAAAGAAACAGCGATTGGCACGAGTGATTCTGCGTTTGATTTCGGTACTGATGTTGTTGTCCCTGTTTACCGCGGAGCCGAGGTAGATGAAGTCCTTAACTACCTCGAAGTTTCTGCTGCCTAGTGTGACGCTCCGTCCGAGACGTCGATGTTGTGTGTCCTCGGTGAGTTCGGTACCGACCTTGACGGAGCAGCGAGAGTTCTCCATCGTCATCCTACACAATCTGACGAGTTTGGTAGGAATGCCAAAACTAGACATGGCACTATATAGCTCGTCTCTATGCACACTGACATATGCAGCCTTGAAATCGACGAATAGGTAGTGAGTGTCAATTTGCATTTCTTGGGTCTTTTCCAGGATCTGCCGTAATGTGAAGATCTGGTCTATTGTGGACTTCCCTGGCCTGAAACCTCACTGATATGGACCTATCAGGTCATGGACAAATGGTTTCAGACGCACACACAATACGGCAGAGAGGATCTTGTATGCGATGTTCAAGAGACTAATCCCTCTGTAGTTGGTGCAGTCAAAGGGGTCTCCTTTCTTGTGGACCGGGCAAACGCCGCTGAGATTCCACTCATTGGGCATGCTTTCCTCCGACCATATCTTATAGATGAGCTGGTGCATGCGCCCAACCAGGTCATTTCCAGCTGCTTTAAATAGTTCTGCGGACAGTCCGTCCGCTCCAGCCGCTTTGTTCAACTTTAGCTTGGATATTGCTATCTTCACTTCGTCTAAGTCGGGGGGACGGAATGCTTGTCTATCATCGTCCAAATTGAGTGGAACATTCTGCCTAACAGCGGGATTTGGGTCGTCATCGCCGTTTAGGATTCTGCAGAAATGATCCTTCCAGATTCTCAGCACAGACTGCGACTCTACTACTAGTTGTCCATTTTGGTCCCGGCAGGCCTTGGTCCGAACCTTGTATCCTCCGGATA
This sequence comes from Eristalinus aeneus, assembly GCA_955652365.1. Classification (NCBI taxonomy): domain Eukaryota; kingdom Metazoa; phylum Arthropoda; class Insecta; order Diptera; family Syrphidae; genus Eristalinus; species Eristalinus aeneus. Next base: position 12,834,867 of record OY019132.1, on the reverse strand, counting down.
GCTGTTTTACCTTTCGGTAAAACTTTCGGACTTCATTCCTGCCAAAGCACCTTTCCATTTCCTCGACCGCGCGCTTCTCATGCTCCTTCTTCTTCCTTCTGAGAAGCCGGTGCTCTTCCCTTCTTCTCTGTTCGTAGAGTTCACGAACAGCTCGCGTTGTTCGATGCAGCGTCGCTTTATAGGCGTCTTGTTTAGCTGCGTGCGCTTGCCTGCACTCGTCGTCAAACCATGGGTTCCTTCTGGGTGGTGACGTGAAACCCAGCACATCAGTGGCAGCATCTTTGATGGCTTCTTGACAACGTTTCCATTCTTCTTCTAGGCTTAGTGCAGGAAGCGTCGAACTCTGGGCGAGTTTCCGGGAGACTCGGTCGGCAAAGTTTCCAGCAATCAGCTACGATTGTAGCTTTTCGACGTCAAACCGTTTTGGCCTTTCTCGACTCCGTTGCTCTCTCGATATCCGCGTTCTTACCTTGGCTACAACAAGGTGATGATCCGAGTCAATGTTTGCACCTCGGAAGGTTCGGACATCGAGAATACTGGAGGAGTGTCTGACGTCGACCGCAACGTGATCAATCTGGTTGACGGTTGATTGATCAGGAGATCGCCAGGTTCCTTTGTTAATGTTCAGGTGTGGGAACCGCGTGCTAGCCACAGAGAGGTTTCGCCCCGAGGCGAAGTCCAACAGCCTGAGTCCGTTTCCGGATGTGTTGTCGTGCAGGCTGTGTTTACCGATGACTCCAGCAAAGATGTCCTCCTTTCCCAGCTGAGCGTTGAATATAATTGCTCCATATAAATTAAAACCACCACTTTTTCTAATAAAATATCGGAATACAAAGACACCTCGTTCATACTCATGCGATTACTCTTGAAGATATTATTTTGAAACAAGAGGAAAACATCAAAGCCATTGACGAGTTAAAGTTCCATAAAACTATATATTACAATTTCCTAAGTAGTATGTTTATTGTTTTTGCTTTAATTAATGTGTTACTTATAATTGGGTATATGAAAAACACAAACAAAAGTAAATGTCCTAAACTAAAATATACAAATACAATTAAAAATGTTGACGAAATTCCTAATGTTGTTAAATTGAAAGAAAAATATGGTTTTAATGATTGTTAACTTAGTTAGAAAAATATTGACATTCAGGAGTATCTGAAGCTAGGGGGGAGAGGTGTTATGTTAGCACACTTACCCCAAAACACGGAAGATGCGAAGTTAGCATTAATGGGCAATTGACTTCGTTTAATGCAGCGACGAGTGTCATGAACTTCATTGTGCAAATGCAGCAATGAGCATCATGAACTTCGTTTTGCTGATACGATAACGGTTAAGAATATTTTCGATTAATAAAATTAGTCTGAAGACCACATTCTAACATATTTTACTAAAATACTTAACTCGCACGAAGCACTTCCAAGCAAGTGGTCTAATGTTTTTTCGGAAAAAGTGGACATGTCGCAACCGTACCACTAGAACAACGCAGAACAGTTAATTCTGAGTGGTACACAACCATTTGTTTGCGAGTTGTCTTCCAAGAAATCAGGAAAACCAACCGCCGAAGACGGATCACTCTTTACCACTACAATGCGAGCTCTCACACATCGGCTCAAACAGCTGCATTTTTGTGCACTCAAAACATCGATTTGATCCGCCGTATAGTCCTAACTTGGTACCGAATGACTTCTTTCTATTACCGCACGTAAAAAATAAAATGATAAAATTAGGTGCGCTAATTTTATAGTTTCGGGTTTTTGAACAAACATTTTCCGTTATTCCGCGTTCAACGCTGGTTGACGAACTGGATGCATATTTAAAATTATCCGTTTTATGGCGACATGTGCAGAAACTATAATTATAAACCCAAATTGCAACTTGACGGATCCGCTAAACGTTTTGCAAAACAATAATTGGATGATGGAAATGGTAAATTGACTGTCGATAAGGTCACACAATGTGTCTTATTGCCACCAGACTTCTGCATATTCGCATCAAATGCAGACGAGCCAATACATAATACATGGCTCAGTGAACGTGCTATATTGGCAGCCAACAACAACGATGTCAACTCAATTAATTTCATCATTCAAGGTGAAATACCTGGAGAAGCGAAAATATATAAATCCATTAATACTGTGATGAACCAAGACGAAGTTGTCAACTATCCAACTGAGTTCTTGAATTCACTTGACTTACCTGGCATGCCTCCGCACGTTTTAACATTGAAAATAAACGTTTATTTAAGAAGAGGTTACATTAAAGTCGATGAACAAAAAATATATTTTAGCTCCAGCTGCCCCTTTGACCTATATAAAATTTGCTCTTTGGAACCTACAAAAACACAGTTTCTCGACTACATTTACCTCGATCACTTAAACGGAGAAGAAAAAATGGTTATCACAGATATTCTAAAAAAATATAAGAATATATTTTACAAGGAAGGGGATACTCTAACATTCACCCATGAAATAATGCATGAAATTATTACTGATAACAACAAAATATATCGTTACCCCAAAGTACACGAGGAAGAAATCGAGAGGCAAATAAACGAAACGCTTGAGCAGGGAATTGTGACCGAAAGCAATTCTCCATACAATAGGCAGAAGTGGTAACCCGAAATGGCGTATCGTAATTGACTACCGACATCTAAATGAGGTGACTATCAGTGATAAGTTTCCAATACCCAATAGTGATACAATATTGGATAAATTGGGAAAGTCATAGTACTTTACTACATTGGATTAAGCGAAAGGTTTCCATCAAATCTTAGTGAAACCCGATGATAGGAAAAAGACAGCGTTCCCAACACCTTTTGGCCACTTTGAATATGTAAGAATGTTATTTGGATTAAAAAATGCGCCTTCAACATTTCAAAGACTTATGAACGCAATCGAAACCTATACAGGAATTGAAGAAAAGTAAAAACTGTATATTCAACAAATCCTGTCCATCTAAAAAAAATGCATTTGAACAAATTATTGAAATCGACAGTACGACGGTGATAGCAAAAAACATGAATAAGACACCATTTCACAGTACTTGTGATGAAAGAAACTTTACACTAACCGGAAATCGCTTGATTTCCTTTAATAATTCTTCTTCTTGTGGCCCTACAGTCCGGGGTGGACCTGGGCCTCAACCAACATGCCTCTTCAGCCAGCACGATCTTTCGCCAGCTGTCTCCAGTTGCGCACTCCAAGTTGGTTGAGGTCCTTCTCCACTTGTGGACGCCACTTTAGTCTAGGTCTCCTCCAGATGCCATCAACGCAAACAGGACCAAAAATCGCACGCAAAACTTTTCTCTCGAAAAGACTAAGGGCTTCCTCATCCGCCTTTGCTACCGTCCAAGATTCTGCACCATATAGTAGGACGGGGATGATCAAGCTGTTATATAAAGCGAGCTTAGTCCTTCGAGAGAGGGCTTTATTACTCAATTGCCTCTTGAACCCAAAGCGATTGGCACGAGTGATTCTGCGTTTGATTTCGGTACTGATGTTGTTGTCCCTGTTTACCGCGGAGCCGAGGTAGATGAAGTCCTTAACTACCTCGAAGTTTCTGCTGCCTAGTGTAACGCTCCGTCCGAGACGTCGATGTTGTGTGTCCTCAGTGAGTTCGGTACCGACCTTGACGGAGCAGCGAGAGTTCTCCATCGTCATCCTACACAATCTGACGAGTTTGGTAGGAATGCCAAAACTAGACATGGCACTATATAGCTCGTCTCTATGCACACTGACATATGCAGCCTTGAAATCGACGAATAGGTAGTGAGTGTCAATTTGCATTTCTTGGGTCTTTTCCAGGATCTGCCGTAATGTGAAGATCTGGTCTATTGTGGACTTCCCTGGCCTGAAACCTCACTGATAGGGACCTATCAGGTCATGGACAAATGGTTTCAGACGCTCACACAATACGGCAGAGAGGATCTTGTATGCGATGTTCAAGAGACTAATCCCTCTGTAGTTGGCGCAGTCAAAGGGGTCTCCTTTCTTGTGGACCGGGCAAACGACGCTGAGATTCCACTCATTGGGCATGCTTTCCTCCGACCATATCTTATAGATGAGCTGGTGCATGCGCCCAACCAGGTCATTTCCAGCTACTTTAAATAGTTCTGCGGACAGTCCGTCCGCTCCAGCCGCTTTGTTCAACTTTAGCTTGGATATTGCTATATTCACCTCGTCTAAGTCGGGGGAACGGAATGCTTGTCTATCATCGTCCAAATTGAGTGGAACATTCTGCCTAACAGCGGGATTTGGGTCGTCATCGCCGTTTAGGAGTCGGCAGAAATGATCCTTCCAGATTCTCAGCAGAGACTGCGACTCTACTACTAGTTGTCCATTTTGGTCCCGGCAGACCTTGGTCTGAACCTTGTATCCTCCGGATAGCTGTTTTACCTTTCGGTAAAACTTTCGGACTTCATTCCTGCCAAAAACACCTTTCCATTTCCTTGACCGCGCGCTTCTCATGCTCCTTCTTCTTCCTTCTGAGAAGCCGGTGCTCTTCCCTTCTTCTCTGTTCGTAGAGTTCACGAACAGCCCGCGTTGTTCGATGCAGCGTCGCCTTATAGGCGTCTTGTTTAGCTGCGTGCGCTTGCCTGCACTCGTCGTCAAACCATGGGTTCCTTCTGGGTGGTGACGTGAAACCCAGCACATCAGTGGCAGCATCTTTGATGGCTTCTTGACAACGTTTCCATTCTTCTTCTATGCTTAGTGGAGGAAACGTCGAACTCTGAGCGAGTTTCCGGGAGACTCGGTCGGCAAAGTTCCCAGCAATCAGCTGCGATTGTAGCTTTTCGACGTCAAACCGTTTTGGCCTTTCTCGACTCCGTTGCTCTCTCGATATCCGGGTTCTTACCTTGGCTACAACAAGGTGATGATCCGAGTCAATGTTTGCACCTCGGAAGGTTCGGACATCGAGAATACTGGAGGAGTGTCTGACGTCGATCGCAACGTGATCAATCTGGTTGATGGTTGATTGATCAGGAGATCGCCAGGTTTCTTTGTGAATGTCCAGGTGTGGGAACCGCGTGCTAGCCACAGAGAGGTTTCGCCCCGAGGCGAAGTCCAACAGCCTGAGTCCGTTTCCGGATGTGTTGTCGTGCAGGCTGTGTTTACCGATGACTCCAGCAAAGATGTCCTCCTTTCCCAGCTGAGCATTGAAATCTCCTAGAACGATCTTGGTGTCATAGCTGGGGCATCGATCGTATGCTCTTTCTAGGAGATCATAGAAGTCATCCTTGATGTTGTAATCCTTCTCCTCTGTCGGGGCGTGAGCGCATATTAGGCTGATGTTCCCGAATTTAGCCTTGATGCGGATTGTCATGAGGCGTTCGCTGACTGGGTCGTTACTCAAGGCTTTTTGCCTAAGTCTGCCACGAACAACAAATCCGCATCCAAATAAGCGCTGCCTTCTCTCTCTATAGCAATTGCTGTAGTAGATATCGCAGTTCTTCATCGCTTTTATGCCAGGCCCATCCCATCGCACTTCCTGGATGGCGGTTATGTCAGCTTTGTAGCTGTCAAGGGCCTCCGCAAGTTGTTCGGCTGCACGTGGCCTGTTAAGGGACCTCACATTCCACGTGCAAAACCGAAAATCGTTGTCCTTTAAACGTTTGCTGGGGTCGTCAACAGTTAATCCGTCCTTATCCGAGGCATATCGGTTTTTCTGAACTATTTTATTTTTACGTGGTAAGGAAGTTACCCTCACGCACAGCCCACAGACTGGTAGGCCAGGCCCATTATTTAAATCCTCGGGCAGAGGGGGTCGCTGCATACATTAGTTCACCATACAACGGGTGTTGTGATGGCTATCCAGGGGGCGCCACGTGGAGGCTGTATGACAACTTGACCTGTGCACTAACGAGGATTGCCTTGGCAGCTCGCCATGTTGAGCACAATCAACGACGGTACCTCGCGTGCATAGGCCCACGCCCCCCCCCCCCATTGTTTGCGAGTTGTCTTCCAAGAAATCAGGAAAACCAACCGCCGAAGACAAATCACTCTTTACCACTACAATGCGAGCTCTCACACATCGGCTCAAACAGCTGCATTTTTGAGCACCCAAAACATCGATTTGATCCGCCGTGTAGTCCTAACTTGGCACCGAATGACTTATTTCTATTACCGCACGTAAAAAATAAAATGAGAGGTCAACGTTTTTAGACACCTGAAGAAGCGGTTGATGAGTTCAGAATGCATGTTTGGAAATACCTCAATCAGAGTGGCAAAAGTGCTTCGACAATTGGTTCAAACGCATGCACAAGTGTATAGATATTAATAAGGAATATTTTGAAAAACAATAAAGCTATTTTCGATGATTAATATTTGTTTTTGTTCTCTAATCCCGAAATATAAACGGCAACCCTCATAATTTAAAAGGTATTTTCAATTTGTAAAAATGGTATCATTTGTTCAACTTAATTGTTTTAAGTATATTTAATGTATTACAATTGTCATACATCTTTGTTCTTACTTTAATTAGACAAAAATGTCTCACAAAAAATGTTCGTTTTTTTTTATTGTTTTTATTTTGATTGCACGAAACACTGTTTCGTGTGCGGTTTCATCTATATATATAAAAATCAATGTTTGTTTGTCTGCTTGTCCTTTATAGACTCTTAACTGGTAAGAGTTAGAGCATCGATGTCTTTGGCGACTTTGTTCAGAATTCTGTCAAAAGGGTTTTGGTATCAACTTTTGTTTGGGGGGATAGCTCCCCATAGAGCTGAAGTTGGGGCCTATGTTCAAAGCTCGGCTGATCCTTTCGAGTGATATATCAATCAAAAGGTCTTTGAAAATAAGATTGAGCTTTCTTTCGCAGTTTTTCGGTGGAGAGTACCGTTAGAATGATATGAAGCTTTAAAAAGTTTGACCGCCTCTAATTTCCACACAGTTGTGCCTACGAATGTGGAAAAATCATGGAAAGTCCGTCTCAATGAATACTTTCATCTAAAATTAGTTCAAGCATTCAGGCTTAGACACTTTGGGAGTTATTGGTCAAAATCTTTAAAAAATCAATATGCAAATTTTGGAAAATTAAAAACGCAGTATTGAAGATCTGGGTCAACGCGCTAAGGGAACATAATTATCCAACCATCGTTTCGAATAATAAATTGGAGATATCGCGGGTTAAATGCTTTTTGTTTTCCATATATTTTTCTCGCTGTAACCAGTGAATCGACACGAGCCCCAGTGGAGTCACGCACATTGTACAATTCAACCCCTAAATACATACACAACGTACACTAAAAGAAGTGATCGTGTGTTGTTTTGGGAAGTATATATGCTTACGCGTGCGTAGATGCGTGTATGCCCGTGCATAGATTTACCGCTAGTCCAAATCTGAATTTGGATTTGTACATTCAAATAAATATGTATACGGTATTTGAATGTACATTACAGTGTAATTATTTCGTATCACGTTTGAATGTTAATACCGAATGTTAAACTACTCCAACAATAGCAAATCAATGTCAATATACAATGGCGTACAAAAAATCATTGGAAAAGCTCATTGCACACTAAAGGACTTAAGAGGAAACGAATGTTAGGTGCGCTAATTTTATAGTTTCGGGTTTTTGAACAAACATTTTCCGTTATTCCGCGTTCAACGCTGGTTGACGAACTGAATGCATATTTAAAATTATCCGTTTTATGGCGACATGTGCAGAAACTATAATTATAAACCCAAATTGCAACTTGACGGATCCGCTAAACGTTTTGCAAAACAATAATTGGATGATGGAAATGGTAAATTGATTGTCGATAAGGTCACACAATGTGTCTTATTGCCACCAGACTTCTGCATATTCGCATCAAATGCAGACGAGCCAATACATTGGAATACATGGCTCAGTGAACGTGCTATATTGGCAGCCAAAAACAACGATGTCAACTCAATTAATTTCATCATTCAAGGTGAAATACCTGGAGAAGCGAAAACATATAAATCCATTAATACTGTGATGAACCAAGACGAAGTTGTCAACTATCCAACTGAGTTCTTGAATTCACTTGACTTACCTGGCATGCCTCCGCACGTTTTAACATTGAAAATAAACGTTTATTTAAGAAGAGGTTACATTGAAGTCGATGAACAAAAAATATATTTTAGCTCCAGCTGCCCCTTTGACCTATATAAAATTTGCTCTTTGGAACCTACAAAAACACAGTTTCTCGACTACATTTACCTCGATCACTTAAACGGAGAAGAAAAAATGGTTATCACAGATATTCTAAAAAAATATAAGAATATATTTTACAAGGAAGGGGATACTCTAACATTCACCCATGAAATAATGCATGAAATTATTACTGATAACAACAAAATATATCGTTACCCCAAAGTACACGAGGAAGAAATCGAGAGGCAAATAAACGAAACGCTTGAGCAGGGAATTGTGACCGAAAGCAATTCTCCATACAATAGGCAGAAGTGGTAACCCGAAATGGCGTATCGTAATTGACTACCGACATCTAAATGAGGTGACTATCAGTGATAAGTTTCCAATACCCAATAGTGATACAATATTGGATAAATTGGGAAAGTCATAGTACTTTACTACATTGGATTAAGCGAAAGGTTTCCATCAAATCTTAGTGAAACCCGATGATAGGAAAAAGACAGCGTTCCCAACACCTTTTGGCCACTTTGAATATGTAAGAATGTTATTTGGATTAAAAAATGCGCCTTCAACATTTCAAAGACTTATGAACGCAATCGAAACCTATACAGGAATTGAAGAAAAGTAAAAACTGTATATTCAACAAATCCTGTCCATCTAAAAAAAATGCATTTGAACAAATTATTGAAATCGACAGTACGACGGTGATAGCAAAAAACATGAATAAGACACCATTTCACAGTACTTGTGATGAAAGAAACTTTACACTAACCGGAAATCACTTGATTTCCTTTAATAATTCTTCTTCTTGTGGCGCTACAGTCCGGGGTGGACCTGGGCCTCAACCAACATGCCTCTTCAGCCAGCACGATCTTTCGCCAGCTGTCTGCAGTTGCGCACTCCGAGTTGGTTGAGGTCCTTCTCCACTTGTGGGCGCCACTTTAGTCTAGGTCTCCTCCAGATGCCATCAACGCAAACAGGACCAAAAATCGCACGCAAAACTTTTCTCTCGAAAAGACTAAGGGCTTCCTCATCCGCCTTTGCTACCGTCCAAGATTCTGCGCCATATAGTAGGACGGGGATGATCAAGCTGTTATATAAAGCGAGCTTAGTCCTTCGAGAGAGGGCTTTATTACTCAATTGCCTCTTGAACCCAAAGAAACAGCGATTGGCACGAGTGATTCTGCGTTTGATTTCGGTACTGATGTTGTTGTCCCTGTTTACCGCGGAGCCGAGGTAGATGAAGTCCTTAACTACCTCGAAGTTTCTGCTGCCTAGTGTGACGCTCCGTCCGAGACGTCGATGTTGTGTGTCCTCGGTGAGTTCGGTACCGACCTTGACGGAGCAGCGAGAGTTCTCCATCGTCATCCTACACAATCTGACGAGTTTGGTAGGAATGCCAAAACTAGACATGGCACTATATAGCTCGTCTCTATGCACACTGACATATGCAGCCTTGAAATCGACGAATAGGTAGTGAGTGTCAATTTGCATTTCTTGGGTCTTTTCCAGGATCTGCCGTAATGTGAAGATCTGGTCTATTGTGGACTTCCCTGGCCTGAAACCTCACTGATAGGGACCTATCAGGTCATGGACAAATGGTTTCAGACGCTCACACAATACGGCAGAGAGGATCTTGTATGCGATGTTCAAGAGACTAATTCCTCTGTAGTTGGTGCAGTCAAAGGGGTCTCCTTTCTTGTGGACCGGGCAAACGACGCTGAGATTCCACTCATTGGGCATGCTTTCCTCCGACCATATCTTATAGATGAGCTGGTGCATGCGCCCAACCAGGTCATTTCCAGCTGCTTTAAATAGTTCTGCGGACAGTCCGTCCGCTCCAGCCGCTTTGTTCAACTTTAGCTTGGATATTGCTATCTTCACCTCGTCTAAGTCGGGGGAACGGAATGCTTGTCTATCATCGTCCAAATTGAGTGGAACATTCTGCCTAACAGCGGGATTTGGGTCGTCATTGCCGTTTAGGAGTCGGCAGAAATGATCCTTCCAGATTCTCAGCAGAGACTGCGACTCTACTACTAGTTGTCCATTTTGGTCCCGGCAGGCCTTGGTCCGAACCTTGTATCCTCCGGATAGCTGTTTTACCTTTCGGTAAAACTTTCGGACTTCATTCCTGCCAAAAACACCTTTCCATTTCCTTGACCGCGCGCTTCTCATGCTCCTTCTTCTTCCTTCTGAGAAGCCGGTGCTCTTCCCTTCTTCTCTGTTCGTAGAGTTCACGAACAGCCCGCGTTGTTCGATGCAGCGTCGCCTTATAGGCGTCTTGTTTAGCTGCGTGCGCTTGCCTGCACTCGTCGTCAAACCATGGGTTCCTTCTGGGTGGTGACGTGAAACCCAGCACATCAGTGGCAGCATCTTTGATGGCTTCTTGACAACGTTTCCATTCTTCTTCTATGCTTAGTGGAGGAAACGTCGAACTCTGAGCGAGTTTCCGGGAGACTCGGTCGGCAAAGTTCCCAGCAATCAGCTGCGATTGTAGCTTTTCGACGTCAAACCGTTTTGGCCTTTCTCGACTTCGTTGCTCTCTCGATATCCGGGTTCTTACCTTGGCTACAACAAGGTGATGATCCGAGTCAATGTTTGCACCTCGGAAGGTTCGGACATCGAGAATACTGGAGGAGTGTCTGACGTCGATCGCAACGTGATCAATCTGGTTGATGGTTGATTGATCAGGAGATCGCCAGGTTCCTTTGTGAATGTCCAGGTGTGGGAACCGCGTGCTAGCCACAGAGAGGTTTCGCCCCGAGGCGAAGTCCAACAGCCTGAGTCCGTTTCCGGATGTGTTGTCGTGCAGGCTGTGTTTACCGATGACTCCAGCAAAGATGTCCTCCTTTCCCAGCTGAGCATTGAAATCTCCTAGAACGATCTTGGTGTCATAGCTGGGGCATCGATCGTATGTTCTTTCTAGGAGATCATAGAAGTCATCCTTGATGTTGTAATCCTTCTCCTCTGTCGGGGCGTGAGCGCATATTAGGCTGATGTTCCCGAATTTAGCCTTGATGCGGATTGTCATGAGGCGTTCGCTGACTGGGTCGTAGCTCAAGGCTTTTTGCCTAAGTCTGCCACGAACAACAAATCCGCATCCAAATAAGCGCTGCCTTCTCTCTCTATAGCAATTGCTGTAGTAGATATCGCAGTTCTTCATCGCTTTTATGCCAGGCCCATCCCATCGCACTTCCTGGATGGCGGTTATGTCAGCTTTGTAGCTGTCAAGGGCCTCCGCAAGTTGTTCGGCTGCACGTGGCCTGTTAAGGGACCTCACATTCCACGTGCAAAACCGAAAATCGTTGTCCTTTAAACGTTTGCTGGGGTCGTCAACAGTTAATCCGTCCTTATCCGAGGCATATCGGTTTTTCTGAACTATTTTATTTTTACGTGGTAAGGAAGTTACCCTCACGCACAACCCACAGACTGGTAGGCCAGGCCCATTATTTAAATCCTCGGGCAGAGGGGGTCGCTGCATACATTAGTTCACCATACAACGGGTGTTGTGATGGCTATCCAGGGGGCGCCACGTGAAGGCTGTATGACAACTTGACCAGTGCACTAACGAGGATTGCCTTGGCAGCTCGCCATGTTGAGCACAATCAACGACGTTACCTCGCGTGCATAGGCCCATGCCCCCCCCCTCCCCCATTGTTTGCGAGTTGTCTTCCAAGAAATCAGGAAAACCAACCGCCGAAGACAGATCACTCTTTACCACTACAATGCGAGCTCTCACACATCGGCTCAAACAGCTGCATTTTTGAGCACCCAAAACATCGATTTGATCCGCCGTGTAGTCCTAACTTGGCACCGAATGACTTATTTCTATTACCGCACGTAAAAAATAAAATGAGAGGTCAACGTTTTTAGACACCTGAAGAAGCGGTTGATGAGTTCAGAATGCATGTTTGGAGATACCTCAATCAGAGTGGCAAAAGTGCTTCGACAATTGGTTCAAACGCATGCACAAGTGTATAGATATTAATAAGGAATATTTTGAAAAACAATAAAGCTATTTTCGATGATTAATATTTGTTTTTGTTCTCTAATCCCGAAATATAAACGGCAACCCTCATAATTCAAAAGGTATTTTCAATTTGTAAAAATGGTCTCATTTGTTCAACTTAATTGTTTTAAGTATATTTAATGTATTACAATTGTCATACATCTTTGTTCTTACTTTAATTAGACAAAAATGTCTCACAAAAAATGTTCGTTTTTTTTTATTGTTTTTATATTGATTGCACGAAACACTGTTTCGTGTGCGGTTTCATCTATATATATAAAAATCAATGTTTGTTTGTCTGCTTGTCCTTTATAGACTCTTAACTGATAAGAGTTAGAGCATCGATGTCTTTGGCGACTTTGTTCAGAATTCTGTCAAAAGGGTTTTGGTATCAACTTTTGTTTGGGGGGATAGCTCCCCATAGAGCTGAAGTTGGGGCCTATGTTCAAAGCTCGGCTGATCCTTTCGAGTGATATATCAATCAAAAGGTCTTTGAAAATAAGATTGAGCTTTCTTTCGCAGTTTTTCGGTGGAATGAGAAGAATGATATGAAGCTTTAAAAAGTTTGACCGCCTCTAATTTCCACACAGTTGTGCCTACGAATGTGGAAAAATCATGGAAAGTCCGTCTCAATGAATACTTTCACCTAAAATTAGTTCAAGCATTCAGGCTTAGACACTTTGGGAGTTATTGGTCAAAATCTTTAAAAAATCAATATGCAAATTTTGGAAAATTAAAAACGCAGTATTGAAGATCTGGGTCAACGCGCTAAGGGAACATAATTATCCAACCATCGTTTCGAATAATAAATTGGAGATATCGCGGGTTAAATGCTTTTTGTTTTCCATATATTTTTCTCGCTGTAACCAGTGAATCGACACGAGCCCCAGTGGAGTCACGCACATTGTACAATTCAACCCCTAAATACATACACAACGTACACTAAAAGAAGTGATCGTGTGTTGTTTTGGGAAGTATATATGCTTACGCGTGCGTAGATGCGTGTATGTCTGTGCATAGATTTACCGCTGGTCCAAATCTGAATTTTGATTTGTACATTCAAATAAATATGTATACGGTATTTGAATGTACATTACAGTGTAATTATTTCGTATCACGTTTGAATGTTAATACCGAATGTTAAACTACTCCAACAATAGCAAATCAATGTCAATATACAATGGCGTACAAAAAATCATTGGAAAAGCTCATTGCACACTAAAGGACTTAAGAGGAAACGAATGTTAGGTGCGCTAATTTTATAGTTTCGGGTTTTTGAACAAACATTTTCCGTTATTCCGCGTTCAACGCTGGTTGCCGAACTGAATGCATATTTAAAATTACCCGTTTTATGGCGACATGTGCAGAAACTATAATTATAAACCCAAATTGCAACTTGACGGATCCGCTAAACGTTTTGCAAAACAATAATTGGATGATGGAAATGGTAAATTGACTGTCGATAAGATCACACAATGTGTCTTATTGCCACCAGTGTGACGCTCCGTCCGAGACGTCGATGTTGTGTGTCCTCGGTGAGTTCGGTACCGACCTTGACGGAGCAGCGAGAGTTCTCCATCGTCATCCTACACAATCTGACGAGTTTGGTAGGAATGCCAAAACTAGACATGGCACTATATAGCTCGTCTCTATGCACACTGACATATGCAGCCTTGAAATCGACGAATAGGTAGTGAGTGTCAATTTGCATTTCTTGGGTCTTTTCCAGGATCTGCCGTAATGTGAAGATCTGGTCTATTGTGGACTTCCCTGGGCTGAAACCTCACTGATAGGGACCTATCAGGTCATGGACAAATGGTTTCAGACGCTCACACAATACGGCAGAGAGGATCTTGTATGCGATGTTCAAGAGACTAATTCCTCTGTAGTTGGTGCAGTCAAAGGGGTCTCCTTTCTTGTGGACCGGGCAAACGACGCTGAGATTCCACTCATTGGGCATGCTTTCCTCCGACCATATCTTATAGATGAGCTGGTGCATGCGCCCAACCAGGTCATTTCCAGCTGCTTTAAATAGTTCTGCGGACAGTCCGTCCGCTCCAGCCGCTTTGTTCAACTTTAGCTTGGATATTGCTATCTTCACCTCGTCTAAGTCGGGGGAACGGAATGCTTGTCTATCATCGTCCAAATTGAGTGGAACATTCTGCCTAACAGCGGGATTTGGGTCGTCATTGCCGTTTAGGAGTCGGCAGAAATGATCCTTCCAGATTCTCAGCAGAGACTGCGACTCTACTACTAGTTGTCCATTTTGGTCCCGGCAGGCCTTGGTCCGAACCTTGTATCCTCCGGATAGCTGTTTTACCTTTCGGTAAAACTTTCGGACTTCATTCCTGCCAAAAACACCTTTCCATTTCCTTGACCGCGCGCTTCTCATGCTCCTTCTTCTTCCTTCTGAGAAGCCGGTGCTCTTCCCTTCTTCTCTGTTCGTAGAGTTCACGAACAGCCCGCGTTGTTCGATGCAGCGTCGCCTTATAGGCGTCTTGTTTAGCTGCGTGCGCTTGCCTGCACTCGTCGTCAAACCATGGGTTCCTTCTGGGTGGTGACGTGAAACCCAGCACATCAGTGGCAGCATCTTTGATGGCTTCTTGACAACGTTTCCATTCTTCTTCTATGCTTAGTGGAGGAAACGTCGAACTCTGAGCGAGTTTCCGGGAGACTCGGTCGGCAAAGTTCCCAGCAATCAGCTGCGATTGTAGCTTTTCGACGTCAAACCGTTTTGGCCTTTCTCGACTTCGTTGCTCTCTCGATATCCGGGTTCTTACCTTGGCTACAACAAGGTGATGATCCGAGTCAATGTTTGCACCTCGGAAGGTTCGGACATCGAGAATACTGGAGGAGTGTCTGACGTCGATCGCAACGTGATCAATCTGGTTGATGGTTGATTGATCAGGAGATCGCCAGGTTCCTTTGTGAATGTCCAGGTGTGGGAACCGCGTGCTAGCCACAGAGAGGTTTCGCCCCGAAGCGAAGTCCAACAGCCTGAGTCCGTTTCCGGATGTGTTGTCGTGCAGGCTGTGTTTACCGATGACTCCAGCAAAGATGTCCTCCTTTCCCAGCTGAGCATTGAAATCTCCTAGAACGATCTTGGTGTCATAGCTGGGGCATCGATCGTATGTTCTTTCTAGGAGATCATAGAAGTCATCCTTGATGTTGTAATCCTTCTCCTCTGTCGGGGCGTGAGCGCATATTAGGCTGATGTTCCCGAATTTAGCCTTGATGCGGATTGTCATGAGGCGTTCGCTGACTGGGTCGTAGCTCAAGGCTTTTTGCCTAAGTCTGCCACGAACAACAAATCCGCATCCAAATAAGCGCTGCCTTCTCTCTCTATAGCAATTGCTGTAGTAGATATCGCAGTTCTTCATCGCTTTTATGCCAGGCCCATCCCATCGCACTTCCTGGATGGCGGTTATGTCAGCTTTGTAGCTGTCAAGGGCCTCCGCAAGTTGTTCGGCTGCACGTGGCCTGTTAAGGGACCTCACATTCCACGTGCAAAACCGAAAATCTTTGTCCTTTAAACGTTTGCTGGGGTCGTCAACAGTTAATCCGTCCTTATCCGAGGCATATCGGTTTTTCTGAACTATTTTATTTTTACGTGGTAAGGAAGTTACCCTCACGCACAACCCACAGACTGGTAGGCCAGGCCCATTATTTAAATCCTCGGGCAGAGGGGGTCGCTGCATACATTAGTTCACCATACAACGGGTGTTGTGATGGCTATCCAGGGGGCGCCACGTGAAGGCTGTACGACAACTTGACCTGTGCACTAACGAGGATTGCCTTGGCAGCTCGCCATGTTGAGCACAATCAACGACGTTACCTCGCGTGCATAGGCCCATGCCCCCCCCCCCATTGTTTGCGAGTTGTCTTCCAAGAAATCAGGAAAACCAACCGCCGAAGACAGATCACTCTTTACCACTACAATGCGAGCTCTCACACATCGGCTCAAACAGCTGCATTTTTGAGCACCCAAAACATCGATTTGATCCGCCGTGTAGTCCTAACTTGGCACCGAATGACTTATTTCTATTACCGCACGTAAAAAATAAAATGAGAGGTCAACGTTTTTAGACACCTGAAGAAGCGGTTGATGAGTTCAGAATGCATGTTTGGAGATACCTCAATCAGAGTGGCAAAAGTGCTTCGACAATTGGTTCAAACGCATGCACAAGTGTATAGATATTAATAAGGAATATTTTGAAAAACAATAAAGCTATTTTCGATGATTAATATTTGTTTTTGTTCTCTAATCCCGAAATATAAACGGCAACCCTCATAATTCAAAAGGTATTTGCAATTTGTAAAAATGGTCTCATTTGTTCAACTTAATTGTTTTAAGTATATTTAATGTATTACAATTGTCATACATCTTTGTTCTTACTTTAATTAGACAAAAATGTCTCACAAAAAATGTTCGTTTTTTTTATTGTTTTTATTTTGATTGCACGAAACACTGTTTCGTGTGCGGTTTCATCTATATATATAAAAATCAATGTTTGTTTGTTTGCTTGTCCTTTATAGACTCTTAACTGGTAAGAGTTAGAGAATCGATGTCTTTGGCGACTTTGTTCAGAATTCTGTCAAAAGGGTTTTGGTATCAACTTTTGTTTGGGGGGATAGCTCCCCATAGAGCTGAAGTTGGGGCCTATGTTCAAAGCTCGGCTGATCCTTTCGAGTGATATATCAATCAAAAGGTCTTTGAAAATAAGATTGAGCTTTCTTTCGCAGTTTTTCGGTGGAGAGTACCGTTAGAATGATATGAAGCTTTAAAAAGTTTGACCGCCTCTAATTTCCACACAGTTGTGCCTACGAATGTGGAAAAATCATGGAAAGTCCGTCTCAATGAATACTTTCACCTAAAATTAGTTCAAGCATTCAGGCTTAGACACTTTGGGAGTTATTGGTCAAAATCTTTAAAAAATCAATATGCAAATTTTGGAAAATTAAAAACGCAGTATTGAAGATCTGGGTCAACGCGCTAAGGGAACATAATTATCCAACCATCGTTTCGAATAATAAATTGGAGATATCGCGGGTTAAATGCTTTTTGTTTTCCATATATTTTTCTCGCTGTAACCAGTGAATCGACACGAGCCCCAGTGGAGTCACGCACATTGTACAATTCAACCCCTAAATACATACACAACGTACACTAAAAGAAGTGATCGTGTGTTGTTTTGGGAAGTATATATGCTTACGCGTGCGTAGATGCGTGTATGCCCGTGCATAGATTTACCGCTGGTCCAAATCTGAATTTGGATTTGTACATTCAAATAAATATGTATACGGTATTTGAATGTACATTACAGTGTAATTATTTCGTATCACGTTTGAATGTTAATACCGAATGTTAAACTACTCCAACAATAGCAAATCAATGTCAATATACAATGGCGTACAAAAAATCATTGGAAAAGCTCATTGCACACTAAAGGACTTAAGAGGAAACGAATGTTAGGTGCGCTAATTTTATAGTTTGGGGTTTTTGAACAAACATTTTCCGTTATTCCGCGTTCAACGCTGGTTGACGAACTGAATGCATATTTAAAATTATCCGTTTTATGGCGACATGTGCAGAAACTATAATTATAAACCCAAATTGCAACTTGACGGATCCGCTAAACGTTTTGCAAAACAATAATTGGATGATGGAAATGGTAAATTGACTGTCGATAAGGTCACACAATGTGTCTTATTGCCACCAGACTTCTGCATATTCGCATCAAGTGCAGACGAGCCAATACATAATACATGGCTCAGTGAACGTGCTATATTGGCAGCCAAAAACAACGATGTCAACTCAATTAATTTCATCATTCAAGGTGAAATACCTGGAGAAGCGAAAACATATAAATCCATTAATACTGTGATGAACCAAGACGAAGTTGTCAACTATCCAACTGAGTTCTTGAATTCACTTGACTTACCTGGCATGCCTCCGCACGTTTTAACATTGAAAATAAACGTTTATTTAAGAAGAGGTTACATTGAAGTCGATGAACAAAAAATATATTTTAGCTCCAGCTGCCCCTTTGACCTATATAAAATTTGCTCTTTGGAACCTACAAAAACACAGTTTCTCGACTACATTTACCTCGATCACTTAAACGGAGAAGAAAAAATGGTTATCACAGATATTCTAAAAAAATATAAGAATATATTTTACAAGGAAGGGGATACTCTAACATTCACCCATGAAATAATGCATGAAATTATTACTGATAACAACAAAATATATCGTTACCCCAAAGTACACGAGGAAGAAATCGATAGGCAAATAAACGAAACGCTTGAGCAGGGAATTGTGACCGAAAGCAATTCTCCATACAATAGGCAGAAGTGGTAACCCGAAATGGCGTATCGTAATTGACTACCGACATCTAAATGAGGTGACTATCAGTGATAAGTTTCCAATACCCAATAGTGATACAATATTGGATAAATTGGGAAAGTCATAGTACTTTACTACATTGGATTAAGCGAAAGGTTTCCATCAAATCTTAGTGAAACCCGATGATAGGAAAAAGACAGCGTTCCCAACACCTTTTGGCCACTTTGAATATGTAAGAATGTTATTTGGATTAAAAAATGCGCCTTCAACATTTCAAAGACTTATGAACGCAATCGAAACCTATACAGGAATTGAAGAAAATTAAAAACTGTATATTCAACAAATCTTGTCCATCTAAAAAAAATGCCTTTGAACAAATTATTGAAATCGACAGTACGACGGTGATAGCAAAAAACATGAATAAGACACCATTTCACAGAACTTATGATGAAAGAAACTTCACACTAACCGGAAATCACATGATTTCCTTTAACAATTGCTCCATATAATTTAAAACCACCACTTTTTCTAATAAAATATCGGAATACAAAGACACCTCGTTCATACCCATGCGATTACTCTTGAAGATATTATTTTGAAACAAGAGGAAAACATCAAAGCCATTGACGAGTTAAAGTTCCATAAAGCTATACATTACAGTTTCCTAAGTAGTATGTGTATTGTTTTTGCTATAATTAATGTGTTACTAATAATTGGGTATATGAAAAACACAAACAAAAGTAAATGTCCTAAACCAAAATATTGTCAATACAATTAAATATGTTGATGAAATTCCTAATATTGTTAAATTGAAAGAAAAACATGGTTTGAATGATTGTTAACTTAGTTAAGCAAGAAAAATATTGAGAATCAGGAGTATCTAAAGCTAGGAGGGAGAGGTGTTATGTTAACACACTTACCCCAAAACACGGAAGATGCGAAGTCAGCATTAATGGGCAATTGAATTCGTTTAATGCAGCGACGAGTGTCATGAACTTCATTGTGCAAATGCAGCAATGAGCGTCATGAATTTCGTTTTGCTGATACGATAACGGTTAAAAATATTTTCGATTAATAAAATTAGTCTGAAGACCACACTCTAACGTGTTTTACTAAAATACTTAACTCGCACGAAGCACTTCCAAGCAAGTGGTCTCCTGTTTTTTCGGAAAGTCAATTCTGAGTGGTACACAACCATTTGTTTGCGAGTTGTCTTCCAAGAAATCAGGAAAACCAACCGCCGAAGACAGATCACTCTTTACCACTACAATGCGAGCTCTCACACATCGGCTCAAACAGCTGCATTTTTGAGCACCCAAAACATCGATTTGATCCGCCGTGTAGTCCTAACTTGGCACCGAATGACTTATTTCTATTACCGCACGTAAAAAATAAAATGAGAGGTCAACGTTTTTAGGACACCTGAAGAAGCGGTTGATGAGTTCAGAATGCATGTTTGGAAGTACCTCAATCAGAGTGGCAAAAGTGCTTCGACAATTGGTTCAAACGCATGCACAAGTGTATAGATATTAATAAGGAATATTTTTAAAAAACAATAAAGCTATTTTCGATGATTAATATTGGTTTTTGTTCTCTAATCCCGAAATATAAACGGCAACCCTCATAATTCAAAAGGTATTTTCAATTTGTAAAAATGGTCTCATTTGTTCAACTTAATTGTTTTAAGTATATTTAATGTATTACAATTGCCATACATCTTTGTTCTTACTTTAATTAGACAAAAATGTCTCACAAAAAATGTTCGTTTTTTTTTTTATTGTTTTTATTTTGATTGCACGAAACACTGTTTCGTGTGCGGTTTCATCTATATATATAAAAATCAATGTTTGTTTGTTTGCTTGTCCTTTATAGACTCTTAACTGGTAAGAGTTAGAGCATCGATGTCTTTGGCGACTTTGTTCAGAATTCTGTCAAAAGGGTTTTGGTATCAACTTTTGTTTGGGGGGATAGCTCCCCATAGAGCTGAAGTTGGGGCCTATGTTCAAAGCTCGGCTGATCCTTTCGAGTGATATATCAATCAAAAGGTCTTTGAAAATAAGATTGAGCTTTCTTTCGCAGTTTTTCGGTGGAGAGTACCGTTAGAATGATATGAAGCTTTAAAAAGTTTGACCGCCTCTAATTTCCACACAGTTGTGCCTACGAATGTGGAAAAATCATGGAAAGTCCGTCTCAATGAATACTTTCACCTAAAATTAGTTCAAGCATTCAGGCTTAGACACTTTGGGAGTTATTGGTCAAAATCTTTAAAAAATCTATATGCAAATTTTGGAAAATTAAAAACGCAGTATTGAAGATCTGGGTCAACGCGCTAAGGGAACATAATTATCCAACCATCGTTTCGAATAATAAATTGGAGATATCGCGGGTTAAATGCTTTTTATTTTCCATATATTTTTCTCGCTGTAACCAGTGAATCGACACGAGCCCCAGTGGAGTCACGCACATTGTACAATTCAACCCCTAAATACATAAACAACGTACACTAAAAGAAGTGATCGTGTGTTGTTTTGGGAAGTATATATGCTTACGCGTGAGTAGATGCGTGTATGCCCGTGCATAGATTTACCGCTGGTCCAAATCTGAATTTGGATTTGTACATTCAAATAAATATGTATACGGTATTTGAATGTACATTACAGTGTAATTATTTCGTATCACGTTTGAATGTTAATACCGAATGTTAAACTACTCCAACAATAGCAAATCAATGTCAATATACAATGGCGTACAAAAAAACATTGGAAGAGCTCAGTGCACACTAAAGGACTTAAGAGGAAACGAATGTTAGGTGCGCTAATTTTATAGTTTCGGGTTTTTGAACAAACATTTTCCGTTATTCCGCGTTCAACGCTGGTTGACGAACTGAATGCATATTTAAAATTATCCGTTTTATGGCGACATGTGCAGAAACTATAATTATAAAACCAAATTGCAACTTGACGGATCCGCTAAACGTTTTGCAAAACAATAATTGGATGATGGAAATGGTAAATTGATTGTCGATAAGGTCACCAGACTTCTGCATATTCGCATCAAATGCAGACGAGCCAATATATAATACATGGCTAAGTGAACGTGCTATATTAGCAGCCAAAAACAACGATGTCAACTCAATTAATTTCATCATTCAAGGTGAAATACCTGGAGAAGCGAAAACATATAAATCCATTAATACTGTGATGAACCAAGACGAAGTTGTCAACTATCCAACTGAGTTCTTGAATTCACTTGACTTACCTGGCATGCCTCCGCACGTTTTAACATTGAAAATAAACGTTTATTTAAGTAGAGGTTACATTGAAGTCGATGAACAAAAAATATATTTTAGCTCCAGCTGCCCCTTTGACCTATATAAAATTTGCTCTTTGGAACCTACCAAAACCCAGTTTCTCGACTACATTAACCTCCATCACTTAAACGGAGAAGAAGAAATGGTCATCACAGATATTCTAAAAAATATAAGAATATATTTTACAAGGAAGGGGATACTCTAACATTCACCAGTGAAATAATGCATGAACTAATTACTGATAACAACAAACCAATTTTTTCCAAAATATATCGTTACTCCAAAGTACACGAGGAAGAAATCGAGAGGAAAATAAACGAAACGCTTGAGCAGGGAATTGTGACCGAAAGCAATTCTCTATACAATAGCCCTCTTTGGGTCGTGCCAAAGAAAAAAGGTAGAAGTGGTAACCCGAAATGGCGTATCGTAATTGACTTCTGACATCTAAATGAGGTGACTATCAGTGATAAGTTTCCAATACCCAATATTGATACAATATTGTATAAATTGGGAAAGTCATAGTACTTTACTACATTGGATTAGGCGAAAGGTTTCCATCAAATCTTAGTTAAACGCGATGATAGGAAAAAGACAGCGTTCTCAACACCTTTTGGCCACTTTGAATATGTAAGAATGTTATTTGGATTAAAAAATGCGCCTTCAACATTTCAAAGACTTATGAACGCAATCGAAACCTATACAGGAATTGAAGAAAAGTAAAAATTGTATATTCAACAAATCTTGTCCATCTTAAAAAAAATGCCTTTGAACAAATTATTTAAATCGACAGTACGACGGTGATAGCAAAAAACATGAATAAGACACCATTTCAGAGTACTTGTGATAAAAGAAACTTTACACTAACCGGAAATCGCTTGATTTCCTTTAATAATTGCTCCATATAAATTAAAACCACCACTTTTTCTAATAAAATATCGGAATACAAAGACACCTCTTTCATACCTATGCGATTGCTCTTGAAGATATTATTTTGAAACAAGAGGAAAACATCAAAGCCATTGACGAGTTAAAGTTCCATAAAGCTATACATTACAGTTTCCTAAGTAGTATGTGTATTGTTTTTGCTATAATTAATGTGTTACTAATAATTGGGTATATGAAAAACACAAACAAAAGTAAATGTCCTAAACCAAAATATTGTCAATACAATTAAATATGTTGATGAAATTCCTAATATTGTTAAATTGAAAGAAAAACATGGTTTGAATGATTGTTAACTTAGTTAAGCAAGAAAAATATTGAGAATCAGGAGTATCTAAAGCTAGGAGGGAGAGGTGTTATGTTAACACACTTACCCCAAAACACGGAAGATGCGAAGTCAGCATTAATGGGCAATTGAATTCGTTTAATGCAGCGACGAGTGTCATGAACTTCATTGTGCAAATGCAGCAATGAGCGTCATGAATTTCGTTTTGCTGATACGATAACGGTTAAAAATATTTTCGATTAATAAAATTAGTCTGAAGACCACACTCTAACGTGTTTTACTAAAATACTTAACTCGCACGAAGCACTTCCAAGCAAGTGGTCTCCTGTTTTTTCGGAAAGTCAATTCTGAGTGGTACACAACCATTTGTTTGCGAGTTGTCTTCCAAGAAATCAGGAAAACCAACCGCCGAAGACAGATCACTCTTTGCCACTACAATGCGAGCTCTCACACATCGGCTCAAAAAGCTGCATTTTTGAGCACTCAAAACATCGATTTGATCCGCCGTGTAGTCCTAACTTGGCACCGAATGACTTCTTTCTATTACCGCACGTAAAAAAAAAATGAGAGGTCAACGTTTTTAGACACCTGAAGAAGCGGTTGATGAGTTCAGAATGCATGTTTGGAGATACCTCAATCAGAGTGGCAAAAGTGCTTCGACAATTGGTTCAAACGCATGCACAAGTGTATAGATATTAATAAGGAATATTTTGAAAAACAATAAAGCTATTTACGATGATTAATATTTGTTTTTGTTCTCTAATATATATAAACGGCAACCCTCATAATTCAAAAGGTAATTTCAATTTGTAAAAATGGTCTCATTTGTTCAACTTAATTGTTTTAAGTATATTTAATGTATTACAATTGTCATACATCTTTGTTCTTACTTTAATTAGACAAAAATGTCTCACAAAAAATGTTCTTTTTTTTATTGTTTTTATTTTGATTGCACTAAACACGGTTTCGTGTGCGGTTTCATCTATATATATAAAAATCAATGTTTGTTTGTTTGCTTGTCCTTTATAGACTCTTAACTGGTAAGAGTTAGAGCATCGATGTCTTTGGCGACTTTGTTCAGAATTCTGTCAAAAGGGTTTTGGTATCAACTTTTGTTTGGGGGGATAGCTCCCCATAGAGCTGAAGTTGGGGCCTATGTTCAAAGCTCGGCTGATCCTTTCGAGTGATATATCAATCAAAAGGTCTTTGAAAATAAGATTGAGCTTTCTTTCGCAGTTTTTCGGTGGAGAGTACCGTTAGAATGATATGAAGCTTTAAAAAGTTTGACCGCCTCTAATTTCCACACAGTTGTGCCTACGAATGTGGAAAAATCATGGAAAGTCCGTCTCAATGAATACTTTCATCTAAAATTAGTTCAAGCATTCAGGCTTAGACACTTTGGGAGTTATTGGTCAAAATCTTTAAAAAATCAATATGCAAATTTTGGAAAATTAAAAACGCAGTATTGAAGATCTGGGTCAACGCGCTAAGGGAACATAATTATCCAACCATCGTTTCGAATAATAAATTGGAGATATCGCGGGTTAAATGCTTTTTGTTTCCCATATATTTTTCTCGCTGTAACCAGTGAATCGACACGAGCCCCAGTGGAGTCACGCACATTGTACAATTCAACCCCTAAATACATACACAACGTACACTAAAAGAAGTGATCGTGTGTGCGTAGATGCGTGTATGCCCGTGCATAGATTTACCGCTGGTCCAAATCTGAATTTGGATTTGTACATTCAAATAAATATGTATACGGTATTTGAATGTACATTACAGTGTAATTATTTCGTATCACGTTTGAATGTTAATACCGAATGTTAAACTACTCCAACAATAGCAAATCAATGTCAATATACAATGGCGTACAAAAAATCATTGGAAGAACTCATTGCACACTAAAGGACTTAAGAGGAAACGAATGTTAGGTGCGCTAATTTTATAGTTTCGGGTTTTTGAACAATCATTTTCCGTTATTCCGCGTTCAACGCTGGTTGACGAACTGAATGCATATTTAAAATTACCCGTTTTATGGCGACATGCGCAGAAACTATAATTATAAACCCAAATTGCAACTTGACGGATCCGCTAAACGTTTTGCAAAACAATAATTGGATGATGGAAATGGTAAATTGACTGTCGATAAGGTCACACAATGTATCTTGTTGCCACCAGACTTCTGCATATTCGCATCAAATGCAGACGGGCTAAGTGAATGTGCTATATTAGCAGCCAAAAACAACGATGTCAACTCAATTAATTTCATCATTCAAGGTGAAATACCTGGAGAAGCGAAAACATATAAATCCATTAATACTGTGATGAACCAAGACGAAGTTGTCAACTATCCAACTGAGTTCTTGAATTCACTTGACTTACCTGGCATGCCTCCGCACGTTTTAACATTGAAAATAAACGTTTATTTAAGTAGAGGTTACATTGAAGTTGATGAACAAAAAATATATTTTAGCTCCAGCTGCCCCTTTGACCTATATAAAATTTGCTCTTTGGAACCTACCAAAACACAGTTTCTCGACTACATTAACCTCCATCACTTAAACGGAGAAGAAAAAATGGTTATCACAGATATTCTAAAAAATATAAGAATATATTTTACAAGGAAGGGGATACTCTAACATTCACCAGTGAAATAATGCATGAAATTATTACTGATAACAACAAACCAATTTTTTCCAAAATATATCGTTACAATATTGGATAAATTGGGAAAGTCATAGTACTTTACTACATTGGATTAGGCGAAAGGTTTCCATCAAATCTTAGTTAAACCCGATGATAGGAAAAAGACAGCGTTCTCAACACCTTTTGGCCACTTTGAATATGTAAGAATGTTATTTGGATTAAAAAATGCGCCTTCAACATTTCAAAGACTTATGAACGCAATCGAAACCTATACAGGAATTGAAGAAAAGTAAAAATTGTATATTCAACAAATCTTGTCCATCTAAAAAAAATGCCTTTGAACAAATTATTGAAATGGACAGTACGACGGTGATAGCAAAAAACATGAATAAAACACCATTTCACAGTACTTGTGATAAAAGAAACTTTACACTAACCGGAAATCACTTGATTTCCTTTAATAATTGCTCCATGTAAATTAAAACCACCACTTTTTCTAATAAAATATCGGAATACAAAGACACCTCTTTCATACCTCTTGAAGATATTATTTTGAAACAAGAGGAAAACATCAAAGCCATTGACGAGTTAAAGCTCCATAAAGCTATACACATTGTTTTTGCTATAATTAATGTGTTACTAATAATTGGGTATATGAAAAACACAAACAACACATTGTTTTTGCTATAATTAATGTGTTACTAATAATTGGGTATATGAAAAACACAAACAAAAGTAAATGTCCTAAACCAAAATATTGTCAATACAATTAAATATGTTGATGAAATTCCTAATATTGTTAAATTGAAAGAAAAACATGGTTTGAATGATTGTTAACTTAGTTAAGCAAGAAAAATATTGAGATTCAGGAGTATCTGAAGCTAGGAGTGAGAGGTGTTATGTTAACACAATAATAATAATAATTGTTGGCGCTACAGTCCAAAGGTGGACCTGGACCTAGCTTGCTCATCAACTACTCGTGTTGTGCGCGCTACTGTTCTCTCACGAGTAGAAGGGACCTACAGTTTTTTGCCGACTCCGAACGGCGAGATTTGAGAAGCTTTCTTAGACAGTTATTACTCTTTGAGTGTTGTCAGCAGCTCGAAAGAGGTGGTGCCGTGAAATATTAGAAAAATTGGTGTTGAACTGGGAGTCGAACCTAGACCCTTCGGCGTGTGAGCGTCGCACTCTACCCACTACGCCACGGCGACCACGTTATGTTAACACACTTACCCCAAAACACGGAAGATGCGAAGTCAGCATTAATGGGCAATTGAATTCGTTTAATGCAGCGACGAGTGTCATGAACTTCATTGTGCAAATGCAGCAATGAGCGTCATGAATTTCGTTTTGCTGATACGATAACGGTTAAAAATATTTTCGATTAATAAAATTAGTCTGAAGACCACACTCTAACGTGTTTTACTAAAATACTTAACTCGCACGAAGCACTTCCAAGCAAGTGGTCTCCTGTTTTTTCGGAAAGTCAATTCTGAGTGGTACACAACCATTTGTTTGCGAGTTGTCTTCCAAGAAATCAGGAAAACCAACCGCCGAAGACAGATCACTCTTTACCACTACAATGCGAGCTCTCACACATCGGCTCAAAAAGCTGCATTTATGAGCACTCAAAACATCGATTTGATCCGCCGTGTAGTCCTAACTTGGCACCGAATGACTTCTTTCTATTACCGCACGTAAAAAATAAAATGAGAGGTCAACGTTTTTAGACACCTGAAGAAGCGGTTGATGAGTTCAGAATGCATGTTTGGAGATACCTCAATCAGAGTGGCAAAAGTGCTTCGACAATTGGTTCAAACGCATGCATAAGTGTATAGATATTAATAAGGAATATTTTGAAAAACAATAAAGCTATTTACGATGATTAATATTTGTTTTTGTTCTCTAATATATATAAACGGCAACCCTCATAATTCAAAAGGTATTTTCAATTTGTAAAAATGGTCTCATTTGTTCAACTTAATTGTTTTAAGTATATTTAATGTATTACAATTGTCATACATCTTTGTTCTTACTTTAATTAGACAAAAATGTCTCACAAAATATGTTCTTTTTTTTATTGTTTTTATTTTGATTGCACTAAACACGGTTTCGTGTGCGGTTTCACCTATATATATAAAAATCAATGTTTGTTTGTTTGCTTGTCCTTTATAGACTCTTAACTGGTAAGAGTTAGAGCATCGATGTCTTTGGCGACATTGTTCAGAATTCTGTCAAAAGGGTTTTGGTATCAACTTTTGTTTGGGGGGATAGCTCCCCATAGAGCTGAAGTTGGGGCCTATGTTCAAAGCTCGGCTGATCCTTTCGAGTGATATATCAATCAAAAGGTCTTTGAAAATAAGATTGAGCTTTCTTTCGCAGTTTTTCGGTGGAGAGTACCGTTAGAATGATATGAAGCTTTAAAAAGTTTGACCGCCTCTAATTTCCACACAGTTGTGCCTACGAATGTGGAAAAATCATGGAAAGTCCGTCTCAATGAATACTTTCATCTAAAATTAGTTCAAGCATTCAGGCTTAGACACTTTGGGAGTTATTGGTCAAAATCTTTAAAAAATCAATATGCAAATTTTGGAAAATTAAAAACGCAGTATTGAAGATCTGGGTCAACGCGCTAAGGGAACATAATTATCCAACCATCGTTTCGAATAATAAATTGGAGATATCGCGGGTTAAATGCTTTTTGTTTTCCATATATTTTTCTCGCTGTAACCAGTGAATCGACACGAGCCCCAGTGGAGTCACGCACATTGTACAATTCAACCCCTAAATACATACACAACGTACACTAAAAGAAGTGATCGTGTGTTGTTTTGGGAAGTATATATGCTTACGCGTGCGTAGATGCGTGTATGCCCGTGCATAGATTTACCGCTGGTCCAAATCTGAATTTGGATTTGTACATTCAAATAAATATGTATACGGTATTTGAATGTACATTACAGTGTAATTATTTCGTATCACGTTTGAATGTTAATACCGAATGTTAAACTACTCCAACAATAGCAAATCAATGTCAATATACAATGGCGTACAAAAAAACATTGGAAGAGCTCAGTGCACACTAAAGGACTTAAGAGGTAACGAATGTTAGGTGCGCTAATTTTATAGTTTTGGGTTTTTGAACAAACATTTTCCGTTATTCCGCGTTCAACGCTGGTTGACGAACTGAATGCATATTTAAAATTATCCGTTTTATGGCGACATGTGCAGAAACTATAATTATAAACCCAAATTGCAACTTGACGGATCCGCTAAACGTTTTGCAAAACAATAATTGGATGATGGAAATGGTAAATTGACTGTCGATAAGGTCACACAATGTATCTTGTTGCCACCAGACTTCTGCATATTCGCATCAAATGCAGACGAGCCAATATATAATACATGGCTAAGTGAACGTGCTATATTAGCAGCCAAAAACAACGATGTCAACTCAATTAATTTCATCATTCAAGGTGAAATACCTGGAGAAGCGAAAACATATAAATCCATTAATACTGTGATGAACCAAGACGAAGTTGTCAAGTATCCAACTGAGTTCTTGAATTCACTTGACTTACTTGGCATGCCTCCGCACATTTTAACATTGAAAATAAACGTTTATTTAGGTAGAGGTCACATTGAAGTCGATGAACAAAAAATATATTTTAGCTCCAGCTGCCCCTTTGACCTATATAAAATTTGCTCTTTGGAACCTACCAAAACACAGTTTCTCGACTACATTAACCTCCATCAATTAAACGGAGAAGAAGAAATGGTTACCACAGATATTCTAAAAAATATAAGAATATATTTTACAAGGAAGCCCTCTTTGGGTCGTGCCAAAGAAAACAGGTAGAAGTGGTAACCCGAAATGGCGTATCGTAATTGACTTCTGACATCTAAATGAGGTGACTATCAGTGATAAGTTTCCAATATTGATACAATATTGGATAAACTGGGAAAGTCATAGTACTTTACTACATTGGATTAGGCGAAAGGTTTCCATCAAATCTTAGTTAAACCCGATGATAGGAAAAAGACAGCGTTCTCAACACCTTTTGGCCACTTTGAATATGTAAGAATGTTATTTGGATTAAAAAATGCGCCTTCAACATTTCAAAGACTTATGAACGCAATCGAAACCTATACAGGAATTGAAGAAAAGTAAAAATTGTATATTCAACAAATCTTGTCCATCTAAAAAAAATGCCTTTGAACAAATTATTTAAATCGACAGTACGACGGTGATAGCAAAAAACATGAATAA
Source organism: Eristalinus aeneus (assembly GCA_955652365.1). Taxonomy (NCBI): domain Eukaryota; kingdom Metazoa; phylum Arthropoda; class Insecta; order Diptera; family Syrphidae; genus Eristalinus; species Eristalinus aeneus. The sequence continues at coordinate 12,804,927 of OY019132.1, read as the reverse complement.
GACACCATTTCACAGTACTTGTGATAAAAGAAACTTTACACTAACCGGAAATCGATTGATTTCTTTTAATAATTGCTCCATATACATTAAAACCAACACTTTTTCTAATAAAATATCGGAATACAAAGACACCTCTTTCATACCTATGCGATTGCTCTTGAAGATATTATTTTGAAACAAGAGGAAAACATCAAAGCCATTGACGAGTTAAAGTTCCATAAAGCTATACATTACAGTTTCCTAAGTAGTATGTTTATTGTTTTTGCTATAATTAATGTGTTACTAATAATTGGATATATGAAAAACACAAACAAAAGTAAATGTCCTAAACCAAAATATTGTCAATACAATTAAATATGTTGATGAAATTCCTAATATTGTTAAATTGAAAGAAAAACATGGTTTGAATGATTGTTAACTTAGTTAAGCAAGAAAAATATTGAGATTCAGGAGTATCTGAAGCTAGGAGTGAGAGGTGTTATGTTAACACACTTACCCCAAAACACGGAAGATGCGAAGTCAGCATTAATGGGCAATTGAATTCGTTTAATGCAGCGACGAGTGTCCTGAACTTCATTGTGCAAATGCAGCAATGAGCGTCATGAGTTTCGTTTTGCTGATACGATAACGGTTAAAAATATTTTCGATTAATAAAATTAGTCTGAAGACCATACTCTAACGTGTTTTACTAAAATACTTAACTCGCACGAAGCACTTCCAAGCAAGTGGTCTCCTGTTTTTTCGGAAAGTCAATTCTGAGTGGTACACAACCATTTGTTTGCGAGTTGTCTTCCAAGAAATCAGGAAAACCAACCGCCGAAGACAGATCACTCTTTACCACTACAATGCGAGCTCTCACACATCGGCTCAAAAAGCTGCATTTTTGAGCACTCAAAACATCGATTTGATCCGCCGTGTAGTCCTAACTTGGCACCGAATGACTTCTTTCTATTACCGCACGTAAAAAATAAAATGAGAGGTCAACGTTTTTAGACACCTGAAGAAGCGGTTGATGAGTTCAGAATGCATGTTTGGAGATACCTCAATCAGAGTGGCAAAAGTGCTTCGACAATTGGTTCAAACGCATGCACAAGTGTATAGATATTAATAAGGAATATTTTGAAAAACAATAAAGCTATTTACGATGATTAATATTTGTTTTTGTTCTCTAATATATATAAACGGCAACCCTCATAATTCAAAAGGTATTTTCAATTTGTAAAAATGGTCTCATTTGTTCAACTTAATTGTTTTAAGTATATTTAATGTATTACAATTGTCATACATCTTTGTTCTTACTTTAATTAGACAAAAATGTCTCACAAAAAATGTTTTTTTTATTGTTTTTATTTTGATTGCACTAAACACGGTTTCGTGTGCGGTTTCATCTATATATATAAAAATCAATGTTTGTTTGTTTGCTTGTCCTTTATAGACTCTTAACTGGTAAGAGTTAGAGCATCGATGTCTTTGGCGACTTTGTTCAGAATTCTGTCAAAAGGGTTTTGGTATCAACTTTTGTTTGGGGGGATAGCTTCCCATAGAGCTGAAGTTGGGGCCTATGTTCAAAGCTCGGCTGATCCTTTCGAGTGATATATCAATCAAAAGGTCTTTGAAAATAAGATTGAGCTTTCTTTCGCAGTTTTTCGGTGGAGAGTACCGTTAGAATGATATGAAGCTTTAAAAAGTTTGACCGCCTCTAATTTCCACACAGTTGTGCCTACGAATGTGGAAAAATCGTGGAAAGTCCGTCTCAATGAATACTTTCACCTAAAATTAGTTCAAGCATTCAGGCTTAGACACTTTGGGAGTTATTGGTCAAAATCTTTAAAAAATCAATATGCAAATTTTGGAAAATTAAAAACGCAGTATTGAAGATCTGGGTCAACGCGTTAAGGGAACATAATTATCCAACCATCGTTTCGAATAATAAATTGGAGATATCGCGGGTTAAATGCTTTTTGTTTTCCATATATTTTTCTCGCTGTAACCAGTGAATCGACACGAGCCCCAGTGGAGTCACGCACATTGTACAATTCAACCCCTAAATACATACACAACGTACACTAAAAGAAGTGATCGTGTGTGCGTAGATGCGTGTATGCCCGTGCATAGATTTACCGCTGGTCCAAATCTGAATTTGGATTTGTACATTCAAATAAATATGTATACGGTATTTGAATGTACATTACAGTGTAATTATTTCGTATCACGTTTGAATGTTAATACCGAATGTTAAACTACTCCAACAATAGCAAATCAATGTCAATATACAATGGCGTACAAAAAAACATTGGAAGAGCTCAGTGCACACTAAAGGACTTAAGAGGAAACGAATGTTAGGTGCGCTAATTTTATAGTTTCGGGTTTTTGAACAAATATTTTCCGTTATTCCGCGTTCAACGCTGGTTGACGAACTGAATGCATATTTAAAATTATCCGTTTTATGGCGACATGCGCAGAAACTATAATTATAAACCCAAATTGCAACTTGACGGATCCGCTAAACGTTTTGCAAAACAATAATTGGATGATGGAAATGGTAAATTGACTGTCGATAAGGTCACACAATGTATCTTGTTGCCACCAGACTTCTGCATATTCGCATCAAATGCAGACGAGCCAATATATAATACATGGCTAAGTGAACGTGCTATATTAGCAGCCAAAAACAACGATGTCAACTCAATTAATTTCATCATTCAAGGTGAAATACCTGGAGAAGCGAAAACATATAAATCCATTAATACTGTGATGAACCAAGACGAAGTTGTCAACTATCCAACTGAGTTCTTGAATTCACTCGACTTACCTGGCATGCCTCCGCACGTTTTAACATTGAAAATAAACGTTTATTTAAGTAGAGGTTACATTGAAGTTGATGAACAAAAAATATATTTTAGCTCCAGCTGCCCCTTTGACCTATATAAAATTTGCTCTTTGGAACCTACCAAAACACAGTTTCTCGACTACATTAACCTCGATCACTTAAACGGAGAAGAAAAAATGGTTATCACAGATATTCTAAAAAATATAAGAATATATTTTACAAGGAAGGGGATACTCTAACATTCACCCATGAAATAATGCATGAAATTATTACTGATAACAACAAACCAATTTTTTCCAAAATATATCGTTACTCCAAAGTACACGAGGAAGAAATCGAGAGGAAAATAAACGAAACGCTTGAGCAGGGAATTGTGACCGAAAGCAATTCTCCGTACAATAGCCCTCTTTGGGTCGTGCCAAAGAAAAAAGGTAGAAGTGGTAACCCGAAATGGCGTATCGTAATTGACTTCTGACATCTAAATGAGGTGACTATCAGTGATAAGTTTCCAATATTGAGACAATATTGGATAAATTGGGAAAGTCGTAGTACTTTACTACATTGGATTAGGCGAAAGGTTTCCATCAAATCTTAGTTAAACCCGATGATAGGAAAAAGACAGCGTTCTCAACACCTTTTGGCCACTTTGAATATGTGAGAATGTTATTTTGATTAAAAAATGCGCCTTCAACATTTCAAAGACTTATGAACGCAATCGAAACCTATACAGGAATTGAAGAAAAGTAAAAATTGTATATTCAACTAATCTTGTCCATCTAAAAAAAATGCCTTTGAACAAATTATTGAAATGGACAGTACGACCGTGATAGCAAAAAACATGAATAAAACACCATTTCACAGTACTTGTGATAAAAGAAACTTTACACTAACCGGAAATCACTTGATTTCCTTTAATAATTGCTCCATGTAAATTAAAACCAACACTTTTTCTAATAAAATATCGGAATACAAAGACACCTCTTTCATACCTATGCGATTACTCTTGAAGATATTATTTTGAAACAAGAGGAAAACATCAAAGCCATTGACGAGTTGAAGTTCCATAAAGCTATACATTACAGTTTCCTAAGTAGTATGTTTATTGTTTTTGCTATAATTAATGTGTTACTAATAATTGGGTATATGAAAAACACAAACAAAAGTAAATGTCCTAAACCAAAATATTGTCAATACAATTAAATATGTTGATGAAATTCCTAATATTGTTAAATTGAAAGAAAAACATGGTTTGAATGATTGTTAACTTAGTTAAGCAAGAAAAATATTGAGATTCAGGAGTATCTGAAGCTAGGAGTGAGAGGTGTTATGTTAACACACTTACCCTAAAACACGGAAGATGCGAAGTCAGCATTAATGGGCAATTGAATTCGTTTAATGCAGCGACGAGTGTCATGAACTTCATTGTGCAAATGCAGCAATGAGCGTTATGAATTTCGTTTTGCTGATACGATAACGGTTAAAAATATTTTCGATTAATAAAATTAGTCTGAAGACCACACTCTAACGTGTTTTACTAAAATACTTAACTCGCACGAAGCACTTCCAAGCAAGTGGTCTCCTGTTTTTTCGGAAAGTCAATTCTGAGTGGTACACAACCATTTGTTTGCGAGTTGTCTTCCAAGAAATCAGGAAAACCAACCGCCGAAGACAGATCACTCTTTACCACTACAATGCGAGCTCTCACACATCGGCTCAAAAAGCTGCATTTATGAGCACTCAAAACATCGATTTGATCCGCCGTGTAGTCCTAACTTGGCACCGAATGACTTCTTTCTATTACCGCACGTAAAAAATAAAATGAGAGGTCAACGTTTTTAGACACCTGAAGAAGCGGTTGATGAGTTCAGAATGCATGTTTGGAGATACCTCAATCAGAGTGGCAAAAGTGCTTCGACAATTGGTTCAAACGCATGCACAAGTGTATAGATATTAATAAGGAATATTTTGAAAAACAATAAAGCTATTTACGATGATTAATATTTGTTTTTGTTCTCTAATATATAAATTAAACTATTATATATTATATTTTATAAAAAAATATTTTATTACCAACTGGCAGCGGTTCTGCCTCTTAATAATTACTGTACATTTGATTTTTCTTACACTACCTTAAATACCTAATAATCGCTGCACTGCAATTCGGCAACTTGACGTGAGCTGCAGGTTGATCGTGGGAACGCTGCTGATGTTGCAAATTGATGACCGGGTGTTCGGGTTACCGAACTGCTGACGCGATGTCTCCAATGGGGTGTCTGCCGGCTTCACACGCTCGTAGTGTTATATTGTTTTGTATTAACTCCTCCGCCCTTAAGAGTAAACGTCCTCGTTTGCTTAGAAAAATGGAATCTGGCTTATGCGGGAAGTTGCTGCCTTTGGAAGAGGTGATGGTAAAGATGACGGTGAGGTTGTTGTTGTAGGTTTGGCCTGTAAGTCTTCACTGATGGTGTTGGGCGTTGTCTTGGTTTTTGCTACTGTTCTTCTGAAGACTGCGACTATGATGAACATGAATGCGAACAGTAGTAAACAGACTCCGATGCTCATTACAGTTCTATTCTTCGCCTTTGTTCTCAGGAGTTGAATGTACTGGGTGTTGTTTATATGCAGTTCTTTTATAAGTTCCAATGATAGCCTTTCCTCTTCTTCGTGGTACGTTGACGTTTGTTGCAGGATTGCTGGTAGAGGGCTTAGATGCGTTGACTCGAAAGACTTAAATGTTCTTTTCCCGATTTGTATACTGCTGTTGTAGTATCTGATCAGGAACGTGCCATTGAGTGCGACCAGTTCATCGTCGATTATTACTTCTCCGTCATATTGATTCAGGAAGATGAGATCTGAAGATATTTCTTCGAGATCCGGTATGTGTTGGCCGTTGATTGCAGTGCAGTTCGCTGTTTTGCTACTTAATAAATTTGGAATGCAGCTGGAGTTACTTAAATTTACTAAACTTTTATTGTCACAAATTGAAAACTTATTAACTGTTTTACAATCCAGGCTTATACCATATATTTCATTTTTGCATTTAAGGACTTCCTTGAATTCAATTTTAATTATTTTGTTTTTTTCCTTTACTGGTTTCAAATTTAATTTGTTACATATTTCCTCATTAACGGTGGGTAAACTTACAATGTATAAAAATATAAGATTATTAAAAGCAATCTTTATTTCGGCGAAGTCCATTGCCTCTTCAATGTCTTTAAATAATACGTTTTTATTATTAATTATTCTTTCAATGACATTTATTTCATTTTTTGATAGAATATAGGAGTTTATAATATTTGCTTTTGCCCAATGTAAGGCGTACATAATGTTTTTTATTTCATCTTTAAGTATATCTAATCTATATTTGATATTGAAAATAGCTTCTTCTGTGACATTAATATTTTCCTTTGCGATTTTACTTATACTATTGGTTTTATTTATTATGTCCTCAATTTTATTGATTAACAGATTATTTATAACAGTTTGTTTATTATTGTTTTCAAGAGCATTGTTTGTCTTTTCTTTGATTATCTCAAAATCATGGCTGTCGGGAGTGCCTGCTATAAATTTCCAAGCGCTTCCAAGGAAGTCAAGCGATCTTTTGGTTTTATGCTGATTGGGGATTAAACGTGAAAGGAGGGATTTCGTAGATGAAATTTGTTGGGTTAGAAGGTAAAAACTGGGATGGGTAGTTTTAAGGTTTTCTCTCATGTACACTTCTATGTTACTTAAAGCTTGTGAATATATAGATATTTCTATTTCATGTATCAATTTGTACGTTCCCGTTTGTAATCTAGCTTGTCCGGTGTTAATGGTCACTAGTCGTGCGTTCGTGTAGTCAAGTATTTGTTTGTCGTTTAAACAGTCAGTAAGTAACAGTCTGGAAAGAAAATGAAGATTAGGATTTTATAAAAGATTTGTGAACTACCTTGCCCGATTGAGTGAGGACGGTAGTTTTCTTATTTTCTTTAACAGTTTCTTTGGAATATCTTGGAGATAGTTTTGAACCAACTCTCTTGTTTTTTCTGACATAAATTGTTTCTCCTGGTGCATAGTCTTTTACGGGATGCTTTTCTTTATTGTGATAGGTCAAATCATATTGTTGTTTTTCCTCTAATTTAGACTTTACTTCCGAACGAATTTGTTCAACCTTGGGGGGGGTCTATGTTTCTACTAAAAAATACGTCTACTGGTTTCTTGCGTGTTACAGAATGAATAGTGAAATTATAGGCATTAACTGCCGTTTCGAGTAATTCCGTAAAGGATCTATGTATCTGTTCATTCCTAATGCAACGCATAAGTTCGGCGAGAGTCGAATGAAATCGTTCAACTTGACCGTTCGACGTGCTGGTATATGGGGGTGTTGTAAATATTTCCATGCCAAATTCATTCTTAAGCATGAATGTGATTGGTGAAGAATTAAAAGACTTCTCGTTATCGAACACTATAGTCTTTGGTATTCCATAGGCAAATATAAGTTCTCTGAGAGGTTGTCTTATGTCCTCAATAGCTTTAGACTGTATTTTCTTAACTTGCGCATATTTGGAGAATTTATCAAGTGATGTCAATACTAAATTGCCCTCGGTTGAAAAGATATCCACATGAATAATTTGTCCAGGATAAGTCGGTATCGGAGTTGCTTGAATCTCAATTTTGTCGGGGTGGCGGTCATATTTGTTTTCTTTGCAAATAGAGCAAAGTTTGATTGTTCTTCTTATTTTACGCGACATTCCGGGAAAATAATATCTTTCGAGAATCTGTTGTTTATTTTCTCGTTCATTTCTGTGGGCACGTTGGTGGGTGTTAATGATAATTTCTTCCTGTTTGGTTTCGTTATTTACGTCTTGTACAATTGTTTGAGAGAATCTTACACGATAATTCGCAAAATGTTCTCTGTAAACTTCTTGAATCATTCCCTGAGTTCGTTCGTCCGTCTTTATACAGTTTGTGACCGTTGGATTTAGTCTGGTTTTAAGAATTTCAATAAGTTTATCAGTAGTGTAACATTGTTCTGTTATAATATGCCTATGATATGTGGGAAAAACTATTCGAAACTCGTAATTACTTACACTACCAGTATTGAGGAATAATTGGTTCTTAAAAACGTTGATAGGTGATTCAACGCTGAATATAAGACCATGTGATGAACTTTCATCACTATGCAGTGTTGGAGTAAGGGAATTTACTTCGGATCGGATGGGAGGTCTGGAAAGGGCGTCTGCAACCACGTTTGTTTTGCCGGGTTTGTATTTTAATTCGTAGTTGTATTCCTCCAAAATGGCTTTCCATCTTTTCAGTTTGGAGTTATTGTTTTTATTGCTTAGGGAATAGGTGAGTGGTTGGTGATCAGTATGGATTATAACTTTTGCTGTTCCGTAGAGATAATTCCTGAAGTTGTTAAGTGCCCAGATTATAGCTAGCATTTCTTTTTCATTAGCTGCGTAGCTTTCTTCCGTTTTGCTTAACGTTCTGGATATGAACATAATGGGCTTATCTCCTTGGGACAATACGGCTCCAAGGGCATAGTTGGAAGCATCAGTTACTAGATCAAAATGTTTTGTAAAATCTGGATAAGCGAGTACGACCTCTTCAGATGTTAAGGTGTTTTTGATTTTTTTAAAGGCAGTTCTGGCAGATTCGTCGAGATGAATACGTTTTTTGCTTGACATATTTTTGGACAATCGTCCATCCTCCCCCCTTAAGAGGGCTGTTAGGGGTTTCGCTAGCTTGGCGTAGTCTCTAATGAAGCGGCGATAATACCCTGACAGGCCAAGAAAAGAGCGAAGTTCTTTCAGGGTAGTTGGATATGGAAAGTCTTGGATTGCTTTGACTTTTACTGGATTGGTTTTAATGCCGTTAGGCGAAATAACAAAACCTAGGAATTCTACTTCCTGTTTGTAGAATTCACACTTATCCAGTTGTACCTTCATATTTGCATCGTGTAATGTTTGAAAAACTTTACGAATATTTTCTTCATGTGTGGCTTCGTCTTTGCTGTAAATGACTATGTCATCTACGTACACATCACATATTTTACCAATGTGGTCACGAAGAATGTCGTCCAGTGCTCTTTGAAATATGGCCGGTGCATTTTTGTAACCGAATGGAAGCCTTAGGAATTCGAATTTTCCATTATTGATTGAAAAGGCTGTCTTTTCGATATCAGATTCTTTTAAGGGGATCTGATGAAACCCACCTTTCAAGTCTATAACGGAAAAATATTTGTTATCACCTAGATGCGCAAGAATTTCATTAATTTGAGGGATTGGATATCGATCTGGGATAGTTATACTGTTCAACTTCCTATAGTCTATTACAAGCCGATATTTTTTCTTGCCAGAAGCGTCGAGTTTTTTTGGGACTATCCATACAGGTGAATTGTATGGGGACCGTGAAGGTCTAATTATTCCATCATTGAGAAGCTGCTTTATCTGTTCCTCGACCTCGCTTTTAAGGGACATGGGATATGGGTAAAATTTGGAGTATACAGGGGAATCAGATGTTGTTCTGATTTCGCCTTTCACCTTTGTTGTGTAAGTTAGTTTTTCCTCTGGTTCTTCAAAAAGTCTTGGAAAATCGTGTAGGATTTTTTTAATAGAAGTTTTTTGTTCGGGGACATATGATCGTTTCGGATATTTATGGTATTGACAGATTGTGAAGCCATCTGTTTAATGCGTACTTTTAATTGATTATTAACAAGCATATAGTTATCTTTGGTGTGAATGACAGCCGAGAGATTCTTCAAGCTATCATTTCCAAGGATCGCGTGAAAAGATTTTAATTTTGGCATGAGGAAGAATTTATGTTTTATGTTTTCAAGACCAAACAGACTTATAAACGTATGGTGAGTAACTTGAACGTTACTACCAATTGAATTGCAATAAAACGGTTTCTCGTTTGGTAGTGGTTTATTTATCAAAAATGGCTGTATATAATTTTAATTGGATCCAGTGTCAATTAAGATTTTTAGAACAGCACCGTTCTTCGTTGCCCATTCAAAATACGGCAGCGAAGAGTCGCTTAATCTAAAAAATGTATGTCACTTAGTTCCGTGACATTATTTGAGTTAGTACATTCCGGTTGCGTCATCTCGATGTATTCCTGTAAGGTTTCTCCATAATCCTCATTTCTGGCTTGCGCTTCCTCATATTGGTTCAGTTCCTCATCTTCCGTCATAGCTCCAAGATGAAAGTTCCTCTGCATTTTGGCGGGATGAACCTGATGTGATTGAGGAGCTGATGGCCGTTTCGGTGCCGGAGGCCAATTCTCCATCCGCGGTCTATTCATGTAATTGACCTTGTTCGAACGGATTGTTTCTGCATCCATAGGCTCTGGTGGTGGTTGCCTTGGGGTGGCAAAGAATTGTGGGCGTTGCTGTTGATACCGTTGTTGCTGGTATTGATGTTGTGGGTATTGTTGTGTTGCAAACTGTCTCTGAGGCCTCGGAGGCGGAATGGGCCTTACGTTGTATTGGGGTGTCATCTGCTGTCTGTGTGGTCGTACAGGATGTGCTAATTCCGGATAAAATGGTTGATGATTTTGGACTGGAATTCGTCTTGCCGGAATCGGTGGTGGCTCAGGATGGTTTATCCTCCTATTGTGACTGCTAGCGATGGCGTATTGCGAGCGGTAATTCTGGTTTTCTAACCTCAAACACAAGTGCAATGCTTGGGGTAGATCTACCGGTTCTCGAATACCCAAGAGTCTAGGAAGATCACCTTTTAGACCCCGTATAAAGGTGTCAAGTGCCTTATCTCTATAAGTTTGCATGAGCAAATTTAAGGATTCGGCGCTGACATCCATGCATGCAATTTTGTTCAGAATTAGTGAAAGGTGCGAGTATACCGACTGATAGAATTCCTGGATGGATGCATTACCCTGTACTAACGCCGTCATTTGGTACTCCAGAGTACCCAAATCACGTTTGTCCGCGTAGTGCAGAGTTAAACATCGGGATATGCAGCTCCAGTCCAATGGAGTATTGTAAGACTCCAAGACATGGTCTGCATTTCCAGTTATTTTATTTCTAATGGTATTTAATATTCCAAAATATTTCGCTGATCCCTTGAGGGGGTCATACATTTTAAGGATACGTTCTACGCTTTTTCGCCATGAGCTGAATTCGGCTGGTTTCCCAGAGAATTCGCGTAGGCTACGCACTACGTCCGGTATTCTATCAAGACCATCAATATTCTGATCTGATGAAATGGTTTGATCAATTCCCGTGAATTGATCCGCGTACGGATTTAAAATTGAATTTATTAAAGCACGGCCGTCAGTGTATAGGGCTTCACGTATCATTGAAGTAATGAGAGATTGGAGTGGGGGATTCATAACAGGATCATTGATTCCTCTAGAAGAGGTAGAGGGTTGATTCGCTTGACCAGCTTGCGCTGCTTGTGCGGCTTGAGCAGCGGCAGCGGCTGCTTGATCTAGCACGGATGGTCTTACTATATTTTCATTCATGTTGTAATAGGCTTAAGATGAGATAATCAAGGAATGATACAATATGAATGTATGCTTTTACTATAATCAAGTAATATTACACTTTGAATAATGAAAAGTTAAATATTGAATAGGTTCAAGATGAGATATTTAAGGAATGACACAATATGAATATATGTTTTTAAGTTAATCAGGGGATATTACAATTTGAATAATGGAGAGTTAAATATTGAAATAATAAAAATAATCTTAATACATATAATAATTCTTACAGCATAATGAGGAGTCGCATTCTCCTAGGTGTTGGCGGCTAGCGTCTGCTTCCCGTTTGCTGCACTGTCTGTGGCTACTAGGGGGCCCTTTGGTTTCCACACCTTCTTTCTTGCTTCTTCTCTATCGTTTTAATTTTTTTACTTCGTATTCTTTTGTTTTATTCTTGGAGCTCTTTTATTTTCCTTTAACTTCTAAAATCACTTTCGTTTCCGTTTTATTTTATTTACTTAGATTATTTTATTTTCTTTTAACTTTCGATTTTTTTTTTCACTTTCTTTTACCTTTTTTTTACTTTGTTTCACTTTTTCTAAATTCGTTTATCCTTTTATTTTATATTCTTACCAACTATTGACACTACTTGAGAGTATTTTGTTACATCAACACTTCTTGAGATGACACTACTTGAGGGTCTTTTCTCAATGGGTTCTGGGACATAGACAATTCGATTATTTCTGCACTACTTAAGGGCTTAATCGGTTCGAGACCACGGATAAAAATTGCATTACTTTAGGGCTTTGTCCGCGTCGAACTCGCGAATGAAAACTGCACTACTTTAGGGCTTCTAGTTTCACACGCGATGTCTATGTCCCTGCTCGGGCGCCAATTAAACTATTATATTTTATATTTTATAAAAAAATATTTTATTACCAACTGGCAGCGGTTCTGCCTCTTAATAATTACTGTACATTTGATTTTTCTTACACTACCTTAAATACCTAATAATTGCTGGCACTGCAATTCGGCAACTTGACGTGAGCTGCAGGTTGATCGTGGGAACGCTGCTGATGTTGCAAATTGATGACCGGGTGTTCGGGTTACCGAACTGCTGACGCGATGTCTCCAATGGGGTGTCTGCCGGCTTCACACGCTCGTAGTGTTATATTGTTTTGTATTAACTTATATAAACGGCAACCCTCATAATTCAAAAGGTATTTTCAATTTGTAAAAATGGTCTCATTTGTTCAACTTAATTGTTTTAAGTATATTTAATGTATTACAATTGTCATACATCTTTGTTCTTACTTTAATTAGACAAAAATGTCTCACAAAAAATGTTCTTTTTTTATTGTTTTTATTTTGATTGCACTAAACACGGTTTCGTGTGCGGTTTCATCTATATATATAAAAATCAATGTTTGTTTGTTTGCTTGTCCTTTATAGACTCTTAACTGGTAAGAGTTAGAGCATCGATGTCTTTGGCGACTTTGTTCAGAATTCTGTCAAAAGGGTTTTGGTATCAACTTTTGTTTGGGGGGATAGCTCCCCATAGAGCTGAAGTTGGGGCCTATGTTCAAAGCTCGGCTGATCCTTTCGAGTGATATATCAATCAAAAGGTCTTTGAAAATAAGATTGAGCTTTCTTTCGCAGTTTTTCGGTGGAGAGTACCGTTAGAATGATATGAAGCTTTAAAAAGTTTGACCGCCTCTAATTTCCACACAGTTGTGCCTACGAATGTGGAAAAATCATGGAAAGTCCCGTCTCAATGAATACTTTCACCTAAAATTAGTTCAAGCATTCAGGCTTAGACACTTTGGGAGTTATTGGTCAAAATCTTTAAAAAATCAATATGCAAATTTTGGAAAATTAAAAACGCAGTATTGAAGATATGGGTCAACGCGCTAAAGGAACATAATTATCCAACCATCGTTTCGAATAATAAATTGGAGATATCGCGGGTTAAATGCTTTTTGTTTTCCATATATTTTTCTCGCTGTAACCAGTGAATCGACACGAGCCCCAGTGGAGTCACGCACATTGTACAATTCAACCCCTAAATACATACACAACGTACACTAAAAGAAGTGATCGTGTGTTGTTTTGGGAAGTATATATGCTTACGCGTGCGTAGATGCGTGTATGCCCGTGCATAGATTTACCGCTGGTCCAAATCTGAATTTGGATTTGTACATTCAAATAAATATGTATACGGTATTTGAATGTACATTACAGTGTAATTATTTCGTATCACGTTTGAATGTTAATCCTGAATGTTAAACTACTCCAACAATAGCAAATCAATGTCAATATACAATGGCGTACAAAAAAACATTGGAAGAGCTCAGTGCACACTAAAGGACTTAAGAGGAAACGAATGTTAGGTGCGCTAATTTTATAGTTTCGGGTTTTTGAACAAACATTTTCCGTTATTCCGCGTTCAACGCTGGTTGACGAACTGAATGCATATTTAAAATTATCCGTTTTATGGCGACATGTGCAGAAACTATAATTATAAACCCAAATTGCAACTTGACGGATCCGCTAAACGTTTTGCAAAACAATAATTGGATGATGGAAATGGTAAATTGACTGTCGATAAGGTCACACAATGTATCTTGTTGCCGCCAGACTTCTGCATATTCGCATCAAATGCAGACGAGCCAATATATAATACATGGCTAAGTGAACGTGCTATATTAGCAGCCAAAAACAACGATGTCAACTCAATTAATTTCATCATTCAAGGTGAAATACCTGGAGAAGCGAAAACATATAAATCCATTAATACTGTGATGAACCAAGACGAAGTTGTCAACTATCCAACTGAGTTCTTGAATTCACTTGACTTACCTGGCATGTCTCCGCACGTTTTAACATTGAAAATAAACGTTTATTTAAGTAGAGGTTACATTGAAGTCGATGAACAAAAAATATATTTTAGCTCCAGCTGCCCCTTTGACCTATATAAAATTTGCTCTTTGGAACCTACCAAAACACAGTTTCTCGACTACATTAACCTCCATCACTTAAACGGAGAAGAAGAAATGGTTACCACAGATATTCTAAAAAATATAAGAATATATTTTACAAGGAAGGGGATACTCTAACATTCACCAGTGAAATAATGCATGAACTAGTTACTGATAACAACAAACCAATTTTTTCCAAAATATATCGTTACTCCAAAGTACACGAGGAAGAAATCGAGAGGAAAATAAACGAAACGCTTGAGCAGGGAATTGTGACCGAAAGCAATTCTCCATACAATAGCCCTCTTTGGGTCGTGCCAAAGAAAAAAGGTAGAAGTGGTAACCCGAAATGGCGTATCGTAATTGACTTCTGACATATAAATGAGGTGACTATCAGTGATAAGTTTCCAATACCCAATATTGATACAATATTGTATAAATTGGGAAAGTCATAGTACTTTACTACATTGGATTAGGCGAAAGGTTTCCATCAAATCTTAGTTAAACGCGATGATAGGAAAAAGACAGCGTTCTCAACACCTTTTGGCCACTTTGAATATGTAAGAATGTTATTTGGATTAAAAAATGCGCCTTCAACATTTCAAAGACTTATGAACGCAATCGAAACCTATACAGGAATTGAAGAAAAGTAAAAATTGTATATTCAACAAATCTTGTCCATCTAAAAAAAATGCCTTTGAACAAATTATTTAAATCGACAGTACGACGGTGATAGCAAAAAACATGAATAAGACACCATTTCACAGTACTTGTGATAAAAGAAACTTTACACTAACCGGAAATCGATTGATTTCCTTTAATAATTGCTCCATATAAATTAAAACCACCACTTTTTCTAATAAAATATCGGAATACAAAGACACCTCTTTCATACCTATGCGATTGCTCTTGAAGATATTATTTTGAAACAAGAGGAAAACATCAAAGCCATTGACGAGTTAAAGTTCCATAAAGCTATACATTACAGTTTCCTAAGTAGTATGTTTATTGTTTTTGCTATAATTAATGTGTTACTAATAATTGGGTATATGAAAAACACAAACAAAAGTAAATGTCCTAAACCAAAATATTGTCAATACAATTAAATATGTTGATGAAATTCCTAATATTGTTAAATTGAAAGAAAAACATGGTTTGAATGATTGTTAACTTAGTTAAGCAAGAAAAATATTGAGATTCAGGAGTATCTGAAGCTAGGAGTGAGAGGTGTTATGTTAACACACTTACCCCAAAACACGGAAGATGCGAAGTCAGCATTAATGGGCAATTGAATTCGTTTAATGCAGCGACGAGTGTCCTGAACTTCATTGTGCAAATGCAGCAATGAGCGTCATGAGTTTCGTTTTGCTGATACGATAACGGTTAAAAATATTTTCGATTAATAAAATTAGTCTGAAGACCATACTCTAACGTGTTTTACTAAAATACTTAACTCGCACGAAGCACTTCCAAGCAAGTGGTCTCCTGTTTTTTCGGAAAGTCAATTCTGAGTGGTACACAACCATTTGTTTGCGAGTTGTCTTCCAAGAAATCAGGAAAACCAACCGCCGAAGACAGATCACTCTTTACCACTACAATGCGAGCTCTCACACATCGGCTCAAAAAGCTGCATTTTTGAGCACTCAAAACATCGATTTGATCCGCCGTGTAGTCCTAACTTGGCACCGAATGACTTCTTTCTATTACCGCACGTAAAAAATAAAATGAGAGGTCAACGTTTTTAGACACCTGAAGAAGCGGTTGATGAGTTCAGAATGCATGTTTGGAGATACCTCAATCAGAGTGGCAAAAGTGCTTCGACAATTGGTTCAAACGCATGCACAAGTGTATAGATATTAATAAGGAATATTTTGAAAAACAATAAAGCTATTTACGATGATTAATATTTGTTTTTGTTCTCTAATATATATAAACGGCAACCCTCATAATTCAAAAGGTATTTTCAATTTGTAAAAATGGTCTCATTTGTTCAACTTAATTGTTTTAAGTATATTTAATGTATTACAATTGTCATACATCTTTGTTCTTACTTTAATTAGACAAAAATGTCTCACAAAAAATGTTTTTTTTATTGTTTTTATTTTGATTGCACTAAACACGGTTTCGTGTGCGGTTTCATCTATATATATAAAAATCAATGTTTGTTTGTTTGCTTGTCCTTTATAGACTCTTAACTGGTAAGAGTTAGAGCATCGATGTCTTTGGCGACTTTGTTCAGAACTCTGTCAAAAGGGTTTTGGTATCAACTTTTGTTTGGGGGGATAGCTCCCCATAGAGCTGAAGTTGGGGCCTATGTTCAAAGCTCGGCTGATCCTTTCGAGTGATATATCAATCAAAAGGTCTTTGAAAATAAGATTGAGCTTTCTTTCGCAGTTTTTCGGTGGAGAGTACCGTTAGAATGATATGAAGCTTTAAAAAGTTTGACCGCCTCTAATTTCCACACAGTTGTGCCTACGAATGTGGAAAAATCATGGAAAGTCCGTCTCAATGAATACTTTCATCTAAAATTAGTTCAAGCATTCAGGCTTAGACACTTTGGGAGTTATTGGTCAAAATCTTTAAAAAATCAATATGCAAATTTTGGAAAATTAAAAACGCAGTATTGAAGATCTGGGTCAACGCGTTAAGGGAACATAATTATCCAACCATCGTTTCGAATAATAAATTGGAGATATCGCGGGTTAAATGCTTTTTGTTTTCCATATATTTTTCTCGCTGTAACCAGTGAATCGACACGAGCCCCAGTGGAGTCACGCACATTGTACAATTCAACCCCTAAATACATACACAACGTACACTAAAAGAAGTGATCGTGTGTTGTTTTGGGAAGTATATATGCTTACGCGTGCGTAGATGCGTGTATGCCCGTGCATAGATTTACCGCTGGTCCAAATCTGAATTTGGATTTGTACATTCAAATAAATATGTATACGGTATTTGAATGTACATTACAGTGTAATTATTTCGTATCACGTTTGAATGTTAATACCGAATGTTAAACTACTCCAACAATAGCAAATCAATGTCAATATACAATGGCGTACAAAAAATCATTGGAAGAGCTCATTGCACACTAAAGGACTTAAGAGGAAACGAATGTTAGGTGCGCTAATTTTATAGTTTCGGGTTTTTGAACAAACATTTTCCGTTATTCCGCGTTCAACGCTGGTTGACGAACTGAATGCATATTTAAAATTATCCGTTTTATGGCGACATGCGCAGAAACTATAATTATAAACCCAAATTGCAACTTGACGGATCCGCTAAACGTTTTGCAAAACAATAATTGGATGATGGAAATGGTAAATTGACTGTCGATAAGGTCACACAATGTATCTTGTTGCCACCAGACTTCTGCATATTCGCACCAAATGCAGACGAGCCAATGTATAATACATGGCTAAGTGAACGTGCTATATTAGCAGCCAAAAACAACGATGTCAACTTAATTAATTTCATCATTCAAGGTGAAATACCTGGAGAAGCGAAAACATATAAATCCATTAATACTGTGATGAACCAAGACGAAGTTGTCAACTATCCATCTGAGTTCTTGAATTCACTTGACTTACCTGGCATGCCTCCGCACGTTTTAACATTGAAAATAAACGTTTATTTAAGTAAAGGTTACATTGAAGTCGATGAACAAAAAATATATTTTAGCTCCAGCTGCCCCTTTGACCTATATAAAATTTGCTCTTTGGAACCTACCAAAACACAGTTTCTCGACTACATTAACCTCCATCACTTAAACGGAGAAGAAAAAATGGTTATCACAGATATTCTAAAAAATATAAGAATATATTTTACAAGGAAGGGGATACTCTAACATTCACCAGTGAAATAATGCATGAAATTATTACTGATAACAACAAACCAATTTTTTCCAAAATATATCGTTACTCCAAAGTACACGAGGAAGAAATCGAGAGGAAAATAAACGAAACGCTTGAGCAGGGAATTGTGACCGAAAGCAATTCTCCATACAATAGCCCTCTTTGGGTCGTGCCAAAGAAAAAAGGTAGAAGTGGTAACCCGAAATGGCGTATCGTAATTGACTTCTGACATCTAAATGAGGTGACTATCAGTGATAAGTTTCCAATATTGATACAATATTGGATAAATTGGGAAAGTCATAGTACTTTACTACATTGGATTAGGCGAAAGGTTTCCATCAAATCTTAGTTAAACCCGATGATAGGAAAAAGACAGCGTTCTCAACACCTTTTGGCCACTTTGAATATGTAAGAATGTTATTTGGATTAAAAAATGCGCCTTCAACATTTTAAAGACTTATGAACGCAATCGAAACCTATACAGGAATTGAAGAAAAGTAAAAATTGTATATTCAACAAATCTTGTCCATCTAAAAAAAATGCCTTTGAACAAATTATTGAAATGGACAGTACGACGGTGATAGCAAAAAACATGAATAAAACACCATTTCACAGTACTTGTGATAAAAGAAACTTTACACTAACCGGAAATCACTTGATTTCCTTTAATAATTGCTCCATGTAAATTAAAACCACCACTTTTTCTAATAAAATATCGGAATACAAAGACACCTCTTTCATACCTATGCGATTACTCTTGAAGATATTATTTTGAAACAAGAGGAAAACATCAAAGCCATTGACGAATTAAAGTTCCATAAAGCTATACATTACAGTTTCCTAAGTAGTATGTTTATTGTTTTTGCTATAATTAATGTGTTACTAATAATTGGGTATATGAAAAACACAAACAAAAGTAATTTCATCATTCAAGGTGAAATACCTGGAGAAGCGAAAACATATAAATCCATTAATACTGTGATGAACCAAGACGAAGTTGTCAACTATCCATCTGAGTTCTTGAATTCACTTGACTTACCTGGCATGCCTCCGCACGTTTTAACATTGAAAATAAACGTTTATTTAAGTAAAGGTTACATTGAAGTCGATGAACAAAAAATATATTTTAGCTCCAGCTGCCCCTTTGACCTATATAAAATTTGCTCTTTGGAACCTACCAAAACACAGTTTCTCGACTACATTAACCTCCATCACTTAAACGGAGAAGAAAAAATGGTTATCACAGATATTCTAAAAAATATAAGAATATATTTTACAAGGAAGGGGATACTCTAACATTCACCAGTGAAATAATGCATGAAATTATTACTGATAACAACAAACCAATTTTTTCCAAAATATATCGTTACTCCAAAGTACACGAGGAAGAAATCGAGAGGAAAATAAACGAAACGCTTGAGCAGGGAATTGTGACCGAAAGCAATTCTCCATACAATAGCCCTCTTTGGGTCGTGCCAAAGAAAAAAGGTAGAAGTGGTAACCCGAAATGGCGTATCGTAATTGACTTCTGACATCTAAATGAGGTGACTATCAGTGATAAGTTTCCAATATTGATACAATATTGGATAAATTGGGAAAGTCATAGTACTTTACTACATTGGATTAGGCGAAAGGTTTCCATCAAATCTTAGTTAAACCCGATGATAGGAAAAAGACAGCGTTCTCAACACCTTTTGGCCACTTTGAATATGTAAGAATGTTATTTGGATTAAAAAATGCGCCTTCAACATTTTAAAGACTTATGAACGCAATCGAAACCTATACAGGAATTGAAGAAAAGTAAAAATTGTATATTCAACAAATCTTGTCCATCTAAAAAAAATGCCTTTGAACAAATTATTGAAATGGACAGTACGACGGTGATAGCAAAAAACATGAATAAAACACCATTTCACAGTACTTGTGATAAAAGAAACTTTACACTAACCGGAAATCACTTGATTTCCTTTAATAATTGCTCCATGTAAATTAAAACCACCACTTTTTCTAATAAAATATCGGAATACAAAGACACCTCTTTCATACCTATGCGATTACTCTTGAAGATATTATTTTGAAACAAGAGGAAAACATCAAAGCCATTGACGAATTAAAGTTCCATAAAGCTATACATTACAGTTTCCTAAGTAGTATGTTTATTGTTTTTGCTATAATTAATGTGTTACTAATAATTGGGTATATGAAAAACACAAACAAAAGTAAATGTCCTAAACCAAAATATTGTCAATACAATTAAATATGTTGATGAAATTCCTAATATTGTTAAATTGAAAGAAAAACATGGTTTGAATGATTGTTAACTTAGTTAAGCAAGAAAAATATTGAGATTCAGGAGTATCTGAAGCTAGGAGTGAGAGGTGTTATGTTAACACACTTACCCCAAAACACGGAAGATGCGAAGTCAGCATTAATGGGCAATTGAATTCGTTTAATGCAGCGACGAGTGTCATGAACTTCATTGTGCAAATGCAGCAATGAGCGTTATGAATTTCGTTTTGCTGATACGATAACGGTTAAAAATATTTTCGATTAATAAAATTAGTCTGAAGACCACACTCTAACGTGTTTTACTAAAATACTTAACTCGCACGAAGCACTTCCAAGCAAGTGGTCTCCTGTTTTTTCGGAAAGTCAATTCTGAGTGGTACACAACCATTTGTTTGCGAGTTGTCTTCCAAGAAATCAGGAAAACCAACCGCCGAAGACAGATCGCTCTTTACCACTACAATGCGAGCTCTCACACATCGGCTCAAACAGCTGCATTTTTGAGCACTCAAAACATCGTTTTGATCCGCCGTGTAGTCCTAACTTGGCACCGAATGACTTCTTTCTATTACCGCACGTAAAAAATAAAATGAGAGGTCAACGTTTTTAGACACCTGAAGAAGCGGTTGATGAGTTCAGGATGCATGTTTGGATATACCTCAATCAGAGTGGCAAAAGTGCTTCGACAATTGGTTCAAACGCATGCACAAGTGTATAGATATTAATAAGGAATATTTTGAAAAACAATAAAGCTATTTACGATGATTAATATTTGTTTTTGTTCTCTAATATATATAAACGGCAACCCTCATAATTCAAAAGGTATTTTCAATTTGTAAAAATGGTCTCATTTGTTCAACTTAATTGTTTTAAGTATATTTAATGTATTACAATTGTCATACATCTTTGTTCTTACTTTAATTAGACAAAAATGTCTCACAAAAAATGTTCTTTTTTTTATTGTTTTTATTTTGATTGCACTAAACACGGTTTCGTGTGCGGTTTCATCTATATATATAAAAATCAATGTTTGTTTGTTTGCTTGTCCTTTATAGACTCTTAACTGGTAAGAGTTAGAGCATCGATGTCTTTGGCGACTTTGTTCAGAATTCTGTCAAAAGGGTTTTGGTATCAACTTTTGTTTGGGGGGATAGCTCCCCATAGAGCTGAAGTTGGGGCCTATGTTCAAAGCTCGGCTGATCCTTTCGAGTGATATATCAATCAAAAGGTCTTTGAAAATAAGATTGAGCTTTCTTTCGCAGTTTTTCGGTGGAGAGTACCGTTAGAATGATATGAAGCTTTAAAAAGTTTGACCGCCTCTAATTTCCACACAGTTGTGCCTACGAATGTGGAAAAATCGTGGAAAGTCCGTCTCAATGAATACTTTCACCTAAAATTAGTTCAAGCATTCAGGCTTAGACACTTTGGGAGTTATTGGTCAAAATCTTTAAAAAATCAATATGCAAATTTTGGAAAATTAAAAACGCAGTATTGAAGATCTGGGTCAACGCGTTAAGGGAACATAATTATCCAACCATCGTTTCGAATAATAAATTGGAGATATCGCGGGTTAAATGCTTTTTGTTTTCCATATATTTTTCTCGCTGTAACCAGTGAATCGACACGAGCCCCAGTGGAGTCACGCACATTGTACAATTCAACCCCTAAATACATACACAACGTACACTAAAAGAAGTGATCGTGTGTGCGTAGATGCGTGTATGCCCGTGCATAGATTTACCGCTGGTCCAAATCTGAATTTGGATTTGTACATTCAAATAAATATGTATACGGTATTTGAATGTACATTACAGTGTAATTATTTCGTATCACGTTTGAATGTTAATACCGAATGTTAAACTACTCCAACAATAGCAAATCAATGTCAATATACAATGGCGTACAAAAAAACATTGGAAGAGCTCAGTGCACACTAAAGGACTTAAGAGGAAACGAATGTTAGGTGCGCTAATTTTATAGTTTCGGGTTTTTGAACAAACATTTTCCGTTATTCCGCGTTCAACGCTGGTTGACGAACTGAATGCATATTTAAAATTATCCGTTTTATGGCGACATGCGCAGAAACTATAATTATAAACCCAAATTGCAACTTGACGGATCCGCTAAACGTTTTGCAAAACAATAATTGGATGATGGAAATGGTAAATTGACTGTCGATAAGGTCACACAATGTATCTTGTTGCCACCAGACTTCTGCATATTCGCATCAAATGCAGACGAGCCAATATATAATACATGGCTAAGTGAACGTGCTATATTAGCAGCCAAAAACAACGATGTCAACTCAATTAATTTCATCATTCAAGGTGAAATACCTGGAGAAGCGAAAACATATAAATCCATTAATACTGTGATGAACCAAGACGAAGTTGTCAACTATCCAACTGAGTTCTTGAATTCACTCGACTTACCTGGCATGCCTCCGCACGTTTTAACATTGAAAATAAACGTTTATTTAAGTAGAGGTTACATTGAAGTTGATGAACAAAAAATATATTTTAGCTCCAGCTGCCCCTTTGACCTATATAAAATTTGCTCTTTGGAACCTACCAAAACACAGTTTCTCGACTACATTAACCTCGATCACTTAAACGGAGAAGAAAAAATGGTTATCACAGATATTCTAAAAAATATAAGAATATATTTTACAAGGAAGGGGATACTCTAACATTCACCCATGAAATAATGCATGAAATTATTACTGATAACAACAAACCAATTTTTTCCAAAATATATCGTTACTCCAAAGTACACGAGGAAGAAATCGAGAGGAAAATAAACGAAACGCTTGAGCAGGGAATTGTGACCGAAAGCAATTCTCCGTACAATAGCCCTCTTTGGGTCGTGCCAAAGATAAAAGGTAGAAGTGGTAACCCGAAATGGCGTATCGTAATTGACTTCTGACATCTAAATGAGGTGACTATCAGTGATAAGTTTCCAATATTGATACAATATTGGATAAATTGGGAAAGTCGTAGTACTTTACTACATTGGATTAGGCGAAAGGTTTCCATCAAATCTTAGTTAAACCCGATGATAGGAAAAAGACAGCGTTCTCAACACCTTTTGGCCACTTTGAATATGTGAGAATGTTATTTTGATTAAAAAATGCGCCTTCAACATTTCAAAGACTTATGAACGCAATCGAAACCTATACAGGAATTGAAGAAAAGTAAAAATTGTATATTCAACTAATCTTGTCCATCTAAAAAAAATGCATTTGAACAAATTATTGAAATGGACAGTACGACCGTGATAGCAAAAAACATGAATAAAACACCATTTCACAGTACTTGTGATAAAAGAAACTTTACACTAACCGGAAATCACTTGATTTCCTTTAATAATTGCTCCATGTAAATTAAAACCAACACTTTTTCTAATAAAATATCGGAATACAAAGACACCTCTTTCATACCTATGCGATTACTCTTGAAGATATTATTTTGAAACAAGAGGAAAACATCAAAGCCATTGACGAGTTGAAGTTCCATAAAGCTATACATTACAGTTTCCTAAGTAGTATGTTTATTGTTTTTGCTATAATTAATGTGTTACTAATAATTGGGTATATGAAAAACACAAACAAAAGTAAATGTCCTAAACCAAAATATTGTCAATACAATTAAATATGTTGATGAAATTCCTAATATTGTTAAATTGAAAGAAAAACATGGTTTGAATGATTGTTAACTTAGTTAAGCAAGAAAAATATTGAGATTCAGGAGTATCTGAAGCTAGGAGTGAGAGGTGTTATGTTAACACACTTACCCTAAAACACGGAAGATGCGAAGTCAGCATTAATGGGCAATTGAATTCGTTTAATGCAGCGACGAGTGTCATGAACTTCATTGTGCAAATGCAGCAATGAGCGTTATGAATTTCGTTTTGCTGATACGATAACGGTTAAAAATATTTTCGATTAATAAAATTAGTCTGAAGACCACACTCTAACGTGTTTTACTAAAATACTTAACTCGCACGAAGCACTTCCAAGCAAGTGGTCTCCTGTTTTTTCGGAAAGTCAATTCTGAGTGGTACACAACCATTTGTTTGCGAGTTGTCTTCCAAGAAATCAGGAAAACCAACCGCCGAAGACAGATCACTCTTTACCACTACAATGCGAGCTCTCACACATCGGCTCAAAAAGCTGCATTTATGAGCACTCAAAACATCGATTTGATCCGCCGTGTAGTCCTAACTTGGCACCGAATGACTTCTTTCTATTACCGCACGTAAAAAATAAAATGAGAGGTCAACGTTTTTAGACACCTGAAGAAGCGGTTGATGAGTTCAGAATGCATGTTTGGAGATACCTCAATCAGAGTGGCAAAAGTGCTTCGACAATTGGTTCAAACGCATGCACAAGTGTATAGATATTAATAAGGAATATTTTGAAAAACAATAAAGCTATTTACGATGATTAATATTTGTTTTTGTTCTCTAATATATAAATTAAACTATTATATTTTATATTTTATAAAAAAATATTTTATTACCAACTGGCAGCGGTTCTGCCTCTTAATAATTACTGTACATTTGATTTTTCTTACACTACCTTAAATACCTAATAATCGCTGCACTGCAATTCGGCAACTTGACGTGAGCTGCAGGTTGATCGTGGGAACGCTGCTGATGTTGCAAATTGATGACCGGGTGTTCGGGTTACCGAACTGCTGACGCGATGTCTCCAATGGGGTGTCTGCCGGCTTCACACGCTCGTAGTGTTATATTGTTTTGTATTAACTCCTCCGCCCTTAAGAGTAAACGTCCTCGTTTGCTTAGAAAAATGGAATCTGGCTTATGCGGGAAGTTGCTGCCTTTGGAAGAGGTGATGGTAAAGATGACGGTGAGGTTGTTGTTGTAGGTTTGGCCTGTAAGTCTTCACTGATGGTGTTGGGCGTTGTCTTGGTTTTTGCTACTGTTCTTCTGAAGACTGCGACTATGATGAACATGAATGCGAACAGTAGTAAACAGACTCCGATGCTCATTACAGTTCTATTCTTCGCCTTTGTTCTCAGGAGTTGAATGTACTGGGTGTTGTTTATATGCAGTTCTTTTATAAGTTCCAATGATAGCCTTTCCTCTTCTTCGTGGTACGTTGACGTTTGTTGCAGGATTGCTGGTAGAGGGCTTAGATGCGTTGACTCGAAAGACTTAAATGTTCTTTTCCCGATTTGTATACTGCTGTTGTAGTATCTGATCAGGAACGTGCCATTGAGTGCGACCAGTTCATCGTCGATTATTACTTCTCCGTCATATTGATTCAGGAAGATGAGATCTGAAGATATTTCTTCGAGATCCGGTATGTGTTGGCCGTTGATTGCAGTGCAGTTCGCTGTTTTGCTACTTAATAAATTTGGAATGCAGCTGGAGTTACTTAAATTTACTAAACTTTTATTGTCACAAATTGAAAACTTATTAACTGTTTTACAATCCAGGCTTATACCATATATTTCATTTTTGCATTTAAGGACTTCCTTGAATTCAATTTTAATTATTTTGTTTTTTTCCTTTACTGGTTTCAAATTTAATTTGTTACATATTTCCTCATTAACGGTGGGTAAACTTACAATGTATAAAAATATAAGATTATTAAAAGCAATCTTTATTTCGGCGAAGTCCATTGCCTCTTCAATGTCTTTAAATAATACGTTTTTATTATTAATTATTCTTTCAATGACATTTATTTCATTTTTTGATAGAATATAGGAGTTTATAATATTTGCCTTTGCCCAATGTAAGGCGTACATAATGTTTTTTATTTCATCTTTAAGTATATCTAATCTATATTTGATATTGAAAATAACTTCTTCTGTGACATTAATATTTTCCTTTGCGATTTTACTTATACTATTGGTTTTATTTATTATGTCCTCAATTTTATTGATTAACAGATTATTTATAACAGTTTGTTTATTATTGTTTTCAAGAGCATTGTTTGTCTTTTCTTTGATTATCTCAAAATCATGGCTGTCGGGAGTGCCTGCTATAAATTTCCAAGCGCTTCCAAGGAAGTCAAGCGATCTTTTGGTTTTATGCTGATTGGGGATTAAACGTGAAAGGAGGGATTTCGTAGATGAAATTTGTTGGGTTAGAAGGTAAAAACTGGGATGGGTAGTTTTAAGGTTTTCTCTCATGTACACTTCTATGTTACTTAAAGCTTGTGAATATATAGATATTTCTATTTCATGTATCAATTTGTACGTTCCCGTTTGTAATCTAGCTTGTCCGGTGTTAATGGTCACTAGTCGTGCGTTCGTGTAGTCAAGTATTTGTTTGTCGTTTAAACAGTCAGTAAGTAACAGTCTGGAAAGAAAATGAAGATTAGGATTTTATAAGGGATTTGTGAACTACCTTGCCCGATTGAGTGAGGACGGTAGTTTTCTTATTTTCTTTAACAGTTTCTTTGGAATATCTTGGAGATAGTTTTGAACCAACTCTCTTGTTTTTTCTGACATAAATTGTTTCTCCTGGTGCATAGTCTTTTACGGGATGCTTTTCTTTATTGTGATAGGTCAAATCATATTGTTGTTTTTCCTCTAATTTAGACTTTACTTCCGAACGAATTTGTTCAACCTTGGGGGGGGTCTATGTTTCTACTAAAAAATACGTCTACTGGTTTCTTGCGTGTTACAGAATGAATAGTGAAATTATAGGCATTAACTGCCGTTTCGAGTAATTCCGTAAAGGATCTATGTATCTGTTCATTCCTAATGCAACGCATAAGTTCGGCGAGAGTCGAATGAAATCGTTCAACTTGACCGTTCGACGTGCTGGTATATGGGGGTGT
This sequence comes from Eristalinus aeneus, assembly GCA_955652365.1. Taxonomy (NCBI): domain Eukaryota; kingdom Metazoa; phylum Arthropoda; class Insecta; order Diptera; family Syrphidae; genus Eristalinus; species Eristalinus aeneus. The sequence goes on along the minus strand of OY019132.1, from coordinate 12,777,735 downwards.
TGTAAATATTTCCATGCCAAATTCATTCTTAAGCATGAATGTGATTGGTGAAGAATTAAAAGACTTCTCGTTATCGAACACTATAGTCTTTGGTATTCCATAGGCAAATATAAGTTCTCTGAGAGGTTGTCTTATGTCCTCAATAGCTTTAGACTGTATTTTCTTAACTTGCGCATATTTGGAGAATTTATCAAGTGATGTCAATACTAAATTGCCCTCGGTTGAAAAGATATCCACATGAATAATTTGTCCAGGATAAGTCGGTATCGGAGTTGCTTGAATCTCAATTTTGTCGGGGTGGCGGTCATATTTGTTTTCTTTGCAAATAGAGCAAAGTTTGATTGTTCTTCTTATTTTACGCGACATTCCGGGAAAATAATATCTTTCGAGAATCTGTTGTTTATTTTCTCGTTCATTTCTGTGGGCACGTTGGTGGGTGTTAATGATAATTTCTTCCTGTTTGGTTTCGTTATTTACGTCTTGTACAATTGTTTGAGAGAATCTTACACGATAATTCGCAAAATGTTCTCTGTAAACTTCTTGAATCATTCCCTGAGTTCGTTCGTCCGTCTTTATACAGTTTGTGACCGTTGGATTTAGTCTGGTTTTAAGAATTTCAATAAGTTTATCAGTAGTGTAACATTGTTCTGTTATAATATGCCTATGATATGTGGGAAAAACTATTCGAAACTCGTAATTACTTACACTACCAGTATTGAGGAATAATTGGTTCTTAAAAACGTTGATAGGTGATTCAACGCTGAATATAAGACCATGTGATGAACTTTCATCACTATGCAGTGTTGGAGTAAGGGAATTTACTTCGGATCGGATGGGAGGTCTGGAAAGGGCGTCTGCAACCACGTTTGTTTTGCCGGGTTTGTATTTTAATTCGTAGTTGTATTCCTCCAAAATGGCTTTCCATCTTTTCAGTTTGGAGTTATTGTTTTTATTGCTTAGGGAATAGGTGAGTGGTTGGTGATCAGTATGGATTATAACTTTTGCTGTTCCGTAGAGATAATTCCTGAAGTTGTTAAGTGCCCAGATTATAGCTAGCATTTCTTTTTCATTAGCTGCGTAGCTTTCTTCCGTTTTGCTTAACGTTCTGGATATGAACATAATGGGCTTATCTCCTTGGGACAATACGGCTCCAAGGGCATAGTTGGAAGCATCAGTTACTAGATCAAAATGTTTTGTAAAATCTGGATAAGCGAGTACGACCTCTTCAGATGTTAAGGTGTTTTTGATTTTTTTAAAGGCAGTTCTGGCAGATTCGTCGAGATGAATACGTTTTTTGCTTGACATATTTTTGGACAATCGTCCATCCTCCCCCCTTAAGAGGGCTGTTAGGGGTTTCGCTAGCTTGGCGTAGTCTCTAATGAAGCGGCGATAATACCCTGACAGGCCAAGAAAAGAGCGAAGTTCTTTCAGGGTAGTTGGATATGGAAAGTCTTGGATTGCTTTGACTTTTACTGGATTGGTTTTAATGCCGTTAGGCGAAATAACAAAACCTAGGAATTCTACTTCCTGTTTGTAGAATTCACACTTATCCAGTTGTACCTTCATATTTGCATCGTGTAATGTTTGAAAAACTTTACGAATATTTTCTTCATGTGTGGCTTCGTCTTTGCTGTAAATGACTATGTCATCTACGTACACATCACATATTTTACCAATGTGGTCACGAAGAATGTCGTCCAGTGCTCTTTGAAATATGGCCGGTGCATTTTTGTAACCGAATGGAAGCCTTAGGAATTCGAATTTTCCATTATTGATTGAAAAGGCTGTCTTTTCGATATCAGATTCTTTTAAGGGGATCTGATGAAACCCACCTTTCAAGTCTATAACGGAAAAATATTTGTTATCACCTAGATGCGCAAGAATTTCATTAATTTGAGGGATTGGATATCGATCTGGGATAGTTATACTGTTCAACTTCCTATAGTCTATTACAAGCCGATATTTTTTCTTGCCAGAAGCGTCGAGTTTTTTTGGGACTATCCATACAGGTGAATTGTATGGGGACCGTGAAGGTCTAATTATTCCATCATTGAGAAGCTGCTTTATCTGTTCCTCGACCTCGCTTTTAAGGGACATGGGATATGGGTAAAATTTGGAGTATACAGGGGAATCAGATGTTGTTCTGATTTCGCCTTTCACCTTTGTTGTGTAAGTTAGTTTTTCCTCTGGTTCTTCAAAAAGTCTTGGAAAATCGTGTAGGATTTTTTTAATAGAAGTTTTTTGTTCGGGGACATATGATCGTTTCGGATATTTATGGTATTGACAGATTGTGAAGCCATCTGTTTAATGCGTACTTTTAATTGATTATTAACAAGCATATAGTTATCTTTGGTGTGAATGACAGCCGAGAGATTCTTCAAGCTATCATTTCCAAGGATCGCGTGAAAAGATTTTAATTTTGGCATGAGGAAGAATTTATGTTTTATGTTTTCAAGACCAAACAGACTTATAAACGTATGGTGAGTAACTTGAACGTTACTACCAATTGAATTGCAATAAAACGGTTTCTCGTTTGGTAGTGGTTTATTTATCAAAAATGGCTGTATATAATTTTAATTGGATCCAGTGTCAATTAAGATTTTTAGAACAGCACCGTTCTTCGTTGCCCATTCAAAATACGGCAGCGAAGAGTCGCTTAATCTAAAAAATGTATGTCACTTAGTTCCGTGACATTATTTGAGTTAGTACATTCCGGTTGCGTCATCTCGATGTATTCCTGTAAGGTTTCTCCATAATCCTCATTTCTGGCTTGCGCTTCCTCATATTGGTTCAGTTCCTCATCTTCCGTCATAGCTCCAAGATGAAAGTTCCTCTGCATTTTGGCGGGATGAACCTGATGTGATTGAGGAGCTGATGGCCGTTTCGGTGCCGGAGGCCAATTCTCCATCCGCGGTCTATTCATGTAATTGACCTTGTTCGAACGGATTGTTTCTGCATCCATAGGCTCTGGTGGTGGTTGCCTTGGGGTGGCAAAGAATTGTGGGCGTTGCTGTTGATACCGTTGTTGCTGGTATTGATGTTGTGGGTATTGTTGTGTTGCAAACTGTCTCTGAGGCCTCGGAGGCGGAATGGGCCTTACGTTGTATTGGGGTGTCATCTGCTGTCTGTGTGGTCGTACAGGATGTGCTAATTCCGGATAAAATGGTTGATGATTTTGGACTGGAATTCGTCTTGCCGGAATCGGTGGTGGCTCAGGATGGTTTATCCTCCTATTGTGACTGCTAGCGATGGCGTATTGCGAGCGGTAATTCTGGTTTTCTAACCTCAAACACAAGTGCAATGCTTGGGGTAGATCTACCGGTTCTCGAATACCCAAGAGTCTAGGAAGATCACCTTTTAGACCCCGTATAAAGGTGTCAAGTGCCTTATCTCTATAAGTTTGCATGAGCAAATTTAAGGATTCGGCGCTGACATCCATGCATGCAATTTTGTTCAGAATTAGTGAAAGGTGCGAGTATACCGACTGATAGAATTCCTGGATGGATGCATTACCCTGTACTAACGCCGTCATTTGGTACTCCAGAGTACCCAAATCACGTTTGTCCGCGTAGTGCAGAGTTAAACATCGGGATATGCAGCTCCAGTCCAATGGAGTATTGTAAGACTCCAAGACATGGTCTGCATTTCCAGTTATTTTATTTCTAATGGTATTTAATATTCCAAAATATTTCGCTGATCCCTTGAGGGGGTCATACATTTTAAGGATACGTTCTACGCTTTTTCGCCATGAGCTGAATTCGGCTGGTTTCCCAGAGAATTCGCGTAGGCTACGCACTACGTCCGGTATTCTATCAAGACCATCAATATTCTGATCTGATGAAATGGTTTGATCAATTCCCGTGAATTGATCCGCGTACGGATTTAAAATTGAATTTATTAAAGCACGGCCGTCAGTGTATAGGGCTTCACGTATCATTGAAGTAATGAGAGATTGGAGTGGGGGATTCATAACAGGATCATTGATTCCTCTAGAAGAGGTAGAGGGTTGATTCGCTTGACCAGCTTGCGCTGCTTGTGCGGCTTGAGCAGCGGCAGCGGCTGCTTGATCTAGCACGGATGGTCTTACTATATTTTCATTCATGTTGTAATAGGCTTAAGATGAGATAATCAAGGAATGATACAATATGAATGTATGCTTTTACTATAATCAAGTAATATTACACTTTGAATAATGAAAAGTTAAATATTGAATAGGTTCAAGATGAAATATTTAAGGAATGACACAATATGAATATATGTTTTTAAGTTAATCAGGGGATATTACAATTTGAATAATGGAGAGTTAAATATTGAAATAATAAAAATAATCTTAATACATATAATAATTCTTACAGCATAATGAGGAGTCGCATTCTCCTAGGTGTTGGCGGCTAGCGTCTGCTTCCCGTTTGCTGCACTGTCTGTGGCTACTAGGGGGCCCTTTGGTTTCCACACCTTCTTTCTTGCTTCTTCTCTATCGTTTTAATTTTTTTACTTCGTATTCTTTTGTTTTATTCTTGGAGCTCTTTTATTTTCCTTTAACTTCTAAAATCACTTTCGTTTCCGTTTTATTTTATTTACTTAGATTATTTTATTTTCTTTTAACTTTCGATTTTTTTTTTCACTTTCTTTTACCTTTTTTTTACTTTGTTTCACTTTTTCTAAATTCGTTTATCCTTTTATTTTATATTCTTACCAACTATTGACACTACTTGAGAGTATTTTGTTACATCAACACTTCTTGAGATGACACTACTTGAGGGTCTTTTCTCAATGGGTTCTGGGACATAGACAATTCGATTATTTCTGCACTACTTAAGGGCTTAATCGGTTCGAGACCACGGATAAAAATTGCATTACTTTAGGGCTTTGTCCGCGTCGAACTCGCGAATGAAAACTGCACTACTTTAGGGCTTCTAGTTTCACACGCGATGTCTATGTCCCTGCTCGGGCGCCAATTAAACTATTATATTTTATATTTTATAAAAAAATATTTTATTACCAACTGGCAGCGGTTCTGCCTCTTAATAATTACTGTACATTTGATTTTTCTTACACTACCTTAAATACCTAATAATTGCTGGCACTGCAATTCGGCAACTTGACGTGAGCTGCAGGTTGATCGTGGGAACGCTGCTGATGTTGCAAATTGATGACCGGGTGTTCGGGTTACCGAACTGCTGACGCGATGTCTCCAATGGGGTGTCTGCCGGCTTCACACGCTCGTAGTGTTATATTGTTTTGTATTAACTTATATAAACGGCAACCCTCATAATTCAAAAGGTATTTTCAATTTGTAAAAATGGTCTCATTTGTTCAACTTAATTGTTTTAAGTATATTTAATGTATTACAATTGTCATACATCTTTGTTCTTACTTTAATTAGACAAAAATGTCTCACAAAAAATGTTCTTTTTTTATTGTTTTTATTTTGATTGCACTAAACACGGTTTCGTGTGCGGTTTCATCTATATATATAAAAATCAATGTTTGTTTGTTTGCTTGTCCTTTATAGACTCTTAACTGGTAAGAGTTAGAGCATCGATGTCTTTGGCGACTTTGTTCAGAATTCTGTCAAAAGGGTTTTGGTATCAACTTTTGTTTGGGGGGATAGCTCCCCATAGAGCTGAAGTTGGGGCCTATGTTCAAAGCTCGGCTGATCCTTTCGAGTGATATATCAATCAAAAGGTCTTTGAAAATAAGATTGAGCTTTCTTTCGCAGTTTTTCGGTGGAGAGTACCGTTAGAATGATATGAAGCTTTAAAAAGTTTGACCGCCTCTAATTTCCACACAGTTGTGCCTACGAATGTGGAAAAATCATGGAAAGTCCCGTCTCAATGAATACTTTCACCTAAAATTAGTTCAAGCATTCAGGCTTAGACACTTTGGGAGTTATTGGTCAAAATCTTTAAAAAATCAATATGCAAATTTTGGAAAATTAAAAACGCAGTATTGAAGATATGGGTCAACGCGCTAAGGGAACATAATTATCCAACCATCGTTTCGAATAATAAATTGGAGATATCGCGGGTTAAATGCTTTTTGTTTTCCATATATTTTTCTCGCTGTAACCAGTGAATCGACACGAGCCCCAGTGGAGTCACGCACATTGTACAATTCAACCCCTAAATACATACACAACGTACACTAAAAGAAGTGATCGTGTGTTGTTTTGGGAAGTATATATGCTTACGCGTGCGTAGATGCGTGTATGCCCGTGCATAGATTTACCGCTGGTCCAAATCTGAATTTGGATTTGTACATTCAAATAAATATGTATACGGTATTTGAATGTACATTACAGTGTAATTATTTCGTATCACGTTTGAATGTTAATCCTGAATGTTAAACTACTCCAACAATAGCAAATCAATGTCAATATACAATGGCGTACAAAAAAACATTGGAAGAGCTCAGTGCACACTAAAGGACTTAAGAGGAAACGAATGTTAGGTGCGCTAATTTTATAGTTTCGGGTTTTTGAACAAACATTTTCCGTTATTCCGCGTTCAACGCTGGTTGACGAACTGAATGCATATTTAAAATTATCCGTTTTATGGCGACATGTGCAGAAACTATAATTATAAACCCAAATTGCAACTTGACGGATCCGCTAAACGTTTTGCAAAACAATAATTGGATGATGGAAATGGTAAATTGACTGTCGATAAGGTCACACAATGTATCTTGTTGCCGCCAGACTTCTGCATATTCGCATCAAATGCAGACGAGCCAATATATAATACATGGCTAAGTGAACGTGCTATATTAGCAGCCAAAAACAACGATGTCAACTCAATTAATTTCATCATTCAAGGTGAAATACCTGGAGAAGCGAAAACATATAAATCCATTAATACTGTGATGAACCAAGACGAAGTTGTCAACTATCCAACTGAGTTCTTGAATTCACTTGACTTACCTGGCATGTCTCCGCACGTTTTAACATTGAAAATAAACGTTTATTTAAGTAGAGGTTACATTGAAGTCGATGAACAAAAAATATATTTTAGCTCCAGCTGCCCCTTTGACCTATATAAAATTTGCTCTTTGGAACCTACCAAAACACAGTTTCTCGACTACATTAACCTCCATCACTTAAACGGAGAAGAAGAAATGGTTACCACAGATATTCTAAAAAATATAAGAATATATTTTACAAGGAAGGGGATACTCTAACATTCACCAGTGAAATAATGCATGAACTAGTTACTGATAACAACAAACCAATTTTTTCCAAAATATATCGTTACTCCAAAGTACACGAGGAAGAAATCGAGAGGAAAATAAACGAAACGCTTGAGCAGGGAATTGTGACCGAAAGCAATTCTCCATACAATAGCCCTCTTTGGGTCGTGCCAAAGAAAAAAGGTAGAAGTGGTAACCCGAAATGGCGTATCGTAATTGACTTCTGACATATAAATGAGGTGACTATCAGTGATAAGTTTCCAATACCCAATATTGATACAATATTGTATAAATTGGGAAAGTCATAGTACTTTACTACATTGGATTAGGCGAAAGGTTTCCATCAAATCTTAGTTAAACGCGATGATAGGAAAAAGACAGCGTTCTCAACACCTTTTGGCCACTTTGAATATGTAAGAATGTTATTTGGATTAAAAAATGCGCCTTCAACATTTCAAAGACTTATGAACGCAATCGAAACCTATACAGGAATTGAAGAAAAGTAAAAATTGTATATTCAACAAATCTTGTCCATCTAAAAAAAATGCCTTTGAACAAATTATTTAAATCGACAGTACGACGGTGATAGCAAAAAACATGAATAAGACACCATTTCACAGTACTTGTGATAAAAGAAACTTTACACTAACCGGAAATCGATTGATTTCCTTTAATAATTGCTCCATATAAATTAAAACCACCACTTTTTCTAATAAAATATCGGAATACAAAGACACCTCTTTCATACCTATGCGATTGCTCTTGAAGATATTATTTTGAAACAAGAGGAAAACATCAAAGCCATTGACGAGTTAAAGTTCCATAAAGCTATACATTACAGTTTCCTAAGTAGTATGTTTATTGTTTTTGCTATAATTAATGTGTTACTAATAATTGGGTATATGAAAAACACAAACAAAAGTAAATGTCCTAAACCAAAATATTGTCAATACAATTAAATATTTTGATGAAATTCCTAATATTGTTAAATTGAAAGAAAAATATGGTTTGAATGATTGTTAACTTAATTATGCAAGAAAAATATTGAGATTCAGGAGTATCTAAAGCTAGGAGGGAGAGGTGTTATGTTAACACACTTACCCCAAAACACGGAAGATGCGAAGTCAGCATTAATGGGCAATTGAATTCGTTTAATGCAGCGACGAGTGTCATGAACTTCATTGTGCAAATGCAGCAATGAGCGTCATGAATTTCGTTTTGCTGATACGATAACGGTTAAAAATATTTTCGATTAATAAAATTAGTCTGAAGACCACACTCTAACGTGTTTTACTAAAATACTTAACTCGCACGAAGCACTTCCAAGCAAGTGGTCTCCTGTTTTTTCGGAAAGTCAATTCTGAGTGGTACACAACCATTTGTTTGCGAGTTGTCTTCCAAGAAATCAGGAAAACCAACCGCCGAAGACAGATCACTCTTTACCACTACAATGCGAGCTCTCACACATCGGCTCAAAAAGCTGCATTTATGAGCACTAAAAACATCGATTTGATCCGCCGTGTAGTCCTAACTTGGCACCGAATGACTTCTTTCTATTACCGCACGTGAAAAATAAAATGAGAGGTCAACGTTTTTAGACACCTGAAGAAGCGGTTGATGAGTTCAGAATGCATGTTTGGAGATACCTCAATCAGAGTGGCAAAAGTGCTTCGACAATTGGTTCAAACGCATGCACAAGTGTATAGATATTAATAAGGAATATTTTGAAAAACAATAAAGCTATTTACGATGATTAATATTTGTTTTTGTTCTCTAATATATATAAACGGCAACCCTCATAATTCAAAAGGTATTTTCAATTTGTAAAAATGGTCTCATTTGTTCAACTTAATTGTTTTAAGTATATTTAATGTATTACAATTGTCATACATCTTTGTTCTTACTTTAATTAGACAAAAATGTCTCACAAAAAATGTACTTTTTTTTATTGTTTTTATTTTGATTGCACTAAACACGGTTTCGTGTGCGGTTTCATCTATATATATAAAAATCAATGTTTGTTTGTTTGCTTGTCCTTTATAGACTCTTAACTGGTAAGAGATAGAGCATCGATGTCTTTGGCGACTTTGTTCAGAATTCTGTCAAAAGGGTTTTGGTATCAACTTTTGTTTGGGGGGATAGCTCCCCATAGAGCTGAAGTTGGGGCCTATGTTCAAAGCTCGGCTGATCCTTTCGAGTGATATATCAATCAAAAGGTCTTTGAAAATAAGATTGAGCTTTCTTTCGCAGTTTTTCGGTGGAGAGTACCGTTAGAATGATATGAAGCTTTAAAAAGTTTGACCGCCTCTAATTTCCACACAGTTGTGCCTACGAATGTGGAAAAATCATGGAAAGCCCGTCTCAATGAATACTTTCACCTAAAATTAGTTCAAGCATTCAGGCTTAGACACTTTGGGAGTTATTGGTCAAAATCTTTAAAAAATCAATATGCAAATTTTGGAAAATTAAAAACTCAGTATTGAAGATATGGGTCAACGCGCTAAGGGAACATAATTATCCAACCATCGTTTCGAATAATAAATTGGAGATATCGCGGGTTAAATGCTTTTTGTTTCCCATATATTTTTCTCGCTGTAACCAGTGAATCGACACGAGCCCCAGTGGAGTCACGCACATTGTACAATTCAACCCCTAAATACATACACAACGTACACTAAAAGAAGTGATCGTGTGTGCGTAGATGCGTGTATGCCCGTGCATAGATTTACCGCTGGTCCAAATCTGAATTTGGATTTGTACATTCAAATAAATATGTATACGGTATTTGAATGTACATTACAGTGTAATTATTTCGTATCACGTTTGAATGTTAATACCGAATGTTAAACTACTCCAACAATAGCAAATTAATGTCAATATACAATGGCGTACAAAAAATCATTGGAAGAGCTCATTGCACACTAAAGGACTTAAGAGGAAACGAATGTTAGGTGCGCTAATTTTATAGTTTCGGGTTTTTGAACAAACATTTTCCGTTATTCCGCGTTCAACGCTGGTTGACGAACTGAATGCATATTTAAAATTATCCGTTTTATGGCGACATGCGCAGAAACTATAATTATAAACCCAAATTGCAACTTGACGGATCCGCTAAACGTTTTGCAAAACAATAATTGGATGATGGAAATGGTAAATTGACTGTCGATAAGGTCACACAATGTATCTTGTTGCCACCAGACTTCTGCATATTCGCATCAAATGCAGACGAGCCAATATATAATACATGGCTAAGTGAATGTGCTATATTAGCAGCCAAAAACAACGATGTCAACTCAATTAATTTCATCATTCAAGGTGAAATACCTGGAGAATCGAAAACATATAAATCCATTAATACTGTGATGAACCAAGACGAAGTTGTCAACTATCCAACTGAGTTCTTGAATTCACTCGACTTACCTGGCATGCCTCCGCACGTTTTAACATTGAAAATAAACGTTTATTTAAGTAGAGGTTACATTGAAGTTGATGAACAAAAAATATATTTTAGCTCCAGCTGCCCCTTTGACCTATATAAAATTTGCTCTTTGGAACCTACCAAAACACAGTTTCTCGACTACATTAACCTCCATCACTTAAACGGAGAAGAAAAAATGGTTATCACAGATATTCTAAAAAATATAAGAATATATTTTACAAGGAAGGGGATACTCTAACATTCACCAGTGAAATAATGCATGAACTAATTACTGATAACAACAAACCAATTTTTTCCAAAATATATCGTTACTCCAAAGTACACGAGGAAGAAATCGAGAGGAAAATAAACGAAACGCTTGAGCAGGGAATTGTGACCGAAAGCAATTCTCCATACAATAGCCCTCTTTGGGTCGTGCCAAAGAAAAAAGGTAGAAGTGGTAACCCGAAATGGCGTATCGTAATTGACTTCTGACATCTAAATGAGGTGACTATCAGTGATAAGTTTCCAATATTGATACAATATTGGATAAATTGGGAAAGTCATAGTACTTTACTACATTGGATTAGGCGAAAGGTTTCCATCAAATCTTAGTTAAACCCGATGATAGGAAAAAGACAGCGTTCTCAACACCTTTTGGCCACTTTGAATGTGTAAGAATGTTATTTGGATTAAAAAATGCGCCTTCAACATTTCAAAGACTTATGAACGCAATCGAAACCTATACAGGAATTGAAGAAAAGTAAAAATTGTATATTCAACAAATCTTGTCCATCTAAAAAAAATGCCTTTGAACAAATTATTGAAATGGACAGTACGACGGTGATAGCAAAAAACATGAATAAAACACCATTTCACAGTACTTGTGATAAAAGAAACTTTACACTAACCGGAAATCACTTGATTTCCTTTAATAATTGCTCCATGTAAATTAAAACCACCACTTTTTCTAATAAAATATCGGAATACAAAGACACCTCTTTCATACCTATGCGATTACTCTTGAAGATATTATTTTGAAACAAGAGGAAAACATCAAAGCCATTGACGAGTTAAAGTTCCATAAAGCTATACATTACAGTTTCCTAAGTAGTATGTTTATTGTTTTTGCTATAATTAATGTGTTACTAATAATTGGGTATATGAAAAACACAAACAAAAGTAAATGTCCTAAACCAAAATATTGTCAATACAATTAAATATGTTGATGAAATTCCTAATATTGTTAAATTGAAAGAAAAACATGGTTTGAATGATTGTTAACTTAGTTAAGCAAGAAAAATATCGAGATTCAGGAGTATCTGAAGCTAGGAGTGAGAGGTGTTATGTTAACACACTTACCCCAAAACACGGAAGATGCAAAGTCAGCATTAATGGGCAATTGAATTCGTTTAATGCAGCGACGAGTGTCATGAATTTCATTGTGCAAATGCAGCAATGAGCGTCATGAACTTCGTTTTACTGATACGATAACGGTTAAAATATTTTCGATTAATAAAATTAGTCTGAAGACCACACTCTAACGTGTTTTACTAAAATACTTAACTCGCACGAAGCACTTCCAAGCAAGTGGTCTGCTGTTTTTTCGGAAAGTCAATTTTGAGTGGTACACAACCATTTGTTTGCGAGTTGTCTTCCAAGAAATCAGGAAAACCAACCGCCGAAGACAGATCACTCTTTACCACTACAATGCGAGCTCTCACACATCGGCTCAAACAGCTGCATTTTTGAGCACTCAAAACATCGATTTGATCCGCCGTGTAGTCCTAACTTGGCACCGAATGACTTCTTTCTATTACCGCACGTAAAAAATAAAATGAGAGGTCAACGTTTTTAGACACCTGAAGAAGCGGTTGATGAGTTCAGAATGCATGTTTGGAGATACCTCAATCAGAGTGGCAAAAGTGCTTCGACAATTGGTTCAAACGCATGCACAAGTGTATAGATATTAATAAGGAATATTTTGAAAAACAATAAAGCTATTTTCGATGATTAATATTTGTTTTTGTTCTCTAATCCCGAAATATAAACGGCAACCCTCATAATTCAAAAGGTATTTTCAATTTGTAAAAATGGTCTCATTTGTTCAACTTAATTGTTTTAAGTATATTTAATGTATTACAATTGTCATACATCTTTGTTCTTACTTTAATTAGACAAAAATGTCTCACAAAAAATGTTCTTTTTTTTATTGTTTTTATTTTGATTGCACTAAACACGGTTTCGTGTGCGGTTTCATCTATATATATAAAAATCAATGTTTGTTTGCTTGTCCTTTATAGACTCTTAACTGGTAAGAGTTAGAGCATCGATGTCTTTGGCGACTTTGTTCAGAATTCTGTCAAAAGGGTTTTGGTATCAACTTTTGTTTGGGGGGATAGCTTCCCATAGAGCTGAAGTTGGGGCCTATGTTCAAAGCTCGGCTGATCCTTTCGAGTGATATATCAATCAAAAGGTCTTTGAAAATAAGATTGAGCTTTCATTCGCAGTTTTTCGGTGGAGAGTACCGTTAGAATGATATGAAGCTTTGACCGCCTCTAATTTCCGCACAGTTGTGCCTACGAATGTGGAAAAATCATGGAAAATCCGTCTCAATGAATACTTTCACCTAAAGTTAGTTCAAGCATTCAGGCTTAGACACTTTGGGAGTTATTGGTCAAAATCTTTAAAAAATCAATATGCAAATTTTGGAAAATTAAAAACGCAGTATTGAAGATATGGGTCAACGCGCTAAGGGAACATAATTATCCAACCATCGTTTCGAATAATAAATTGGAGATATCGCGGGTTAAATGCTTTTTGTTTCCCATATATTTTTCTCGCTGTAACCAGTGAATCGACACGAGCCCCAGTGGAGTCACGCACATTGTACAATTCAACCCCTAAATACATACACAACGTACACTAAAAGAAGTGATCGTGTGTGCGTAGATGCGTGTATGCCCGTGCATAGATTTACCGCTGGTCCAAATCTGAATTTGGATTTGTACATTCAAATAAATATGTATACGGTATTTGAATGTACATTACAGTGTAATTATTTCGTATCACGTTTGAATGTTAATACCGAATGTTAAACTACTCCAACAATAGCAAATCAATGTCAATATACAATGGCGTACAAAAAATCATTGGAAGAGCTCATTGCACACTAAAGGACTTAAGAGGAAACGAATGTTACGTGCGCTAATTTTATAGTTTCGGGTTTTTGAACAAACATTTTCCGTTATTCCGCGTTCAACGCTGGTTGACGAACTGAATGCATATTTAAAATTACCCGTTTTATGGCGACATGCGCAGAAACTATAATTATAAACCCAAATTGCAACTTGACGGATCCGCTAAACGTTTTGCAAAACAATAATTGGATGATGAAAATGGTAAATTGACTGTCGATAAGGTCACACAATGTATCTTGTTGCCACCAGACTTCTGCATATTCGCATCAAATGCAGACGAGCCAATATATAATACATGGCTAAGTGAACGTGCTATATTAGCAGCCAAAAACAACGATGTCAACTCAATTAATTTCATCATTCAAGGTGAAATACCTGGAGAAGCGAAAACATATAAATCCATTAATACTGTGATGAACCAAGACGAAGTTGTCAACTATCCATCTGAGTTCTTGAATTCACTTGACTTACCTGGCATGCCTCCGCACGTTTTAACATTGAAAATTGGCGAGCCTATCATTTTACTTCGAAACATTAATCCACCACGGCTTTGCAACGGCACTAGGCTTTCAGTAAAAATAAATGATGGCGAATATCATCGAAGCTACTATATTGAATGGAAAATTCTAAGGAGAAGATGTCCTATTGTCTCGCATTCCAATGATCCCAACTGATTTACCATTCCAATTTAAACGTTTGCAGTTTCCAGTGCGACTCGCTTATGCCATTACCATCAACAGGGCACAAGGACAATCCTTACAAGTGTGTGGCCTGAATTCAGAAATTCCGTGCTTCTCTCATGGACAACTGTATGTGTCCTGTTCACGCGTCGGAAAGCCTTCTAATTTATTTGTTTATGCCCCAGATAAAAAACAAAAAATAGCAGCACTTCAAATAAAAAACAAAATAAAAATAAAAATCTCCTTTTTAGTATATGTATAAACATTAACTTTTTTTTTAAATTTGATTTATTTTATGCGTAGCAAAGCGCGCCGGGTATAGCTAGTTATTTATATTGGTTACACCTTTCATATTGAATGGATGTCAACTGATAATAAGTCTTTTACAAATGTGCGACTTTTCATAACGCGCTACTTTCTTGTTTTTCTACATATTTCATAAGTTACTGTAAATATAAATGCTATCAAATTATCCATTCATTAGAAATGAAACCTATTTAAAGTTTCGATTACACTAACTTGGGCAAACAAGTTGCAGTAGAGTTTGCGAACATGTTGAGTTGAATGTACACAATTGCTGACGAATTCACGAACAGTGGGCAATATACGAGTGTTTGACATCTTGCCAATTTTGGTGTGGAAACGTAAAGATGTGTGAGTAAAATGAGACAATGTTCGATGTTACGTAAATAACTTTCAGAAATTGTTTTTTTTTTTTTCTACAAGAACACGTAAATAACAGCCAAACGGTCGAACGTCAAAGGGAAAATCAGCTGGTCACTTGACCATCTCCTTCCTTAATGGTTTCTGCTCAAGAGAGAGTAAAATATTTCCTCTTCCATCGAGATGCTACTGAAGAAAATCTGTAGGCAGTAGATGACTGTCAAAGTGAAAATAACGAAACTTCTGACATTTTATATATAGCTGCTTACATTACGCAGAAATAAATCTACAAGTGGATTAATAGTTTCATTTTTCGATTTAATTAATTTTAATAGAACAACACATATCCCGTGCTTCGAAACTGCCCGGTCCGAAAAAAAACTTTGTGGTATAGTTAATTCTTCTTCTTCTTCTTGTGGCGCTACAGTCCGGGATGGACCTGGGCCTCAACCAACATGCCTCTCCAGCCAGCACGATCTTTCGCCAGCTGTCTCCAGTTGCGCACTCCAAGTTGGTTGAGGTCCTTCTCCACTTGTGTGCGCCACTTCAGTCTAGGTCGTCCTCTGTTGCGTTGTCCCAATGGCTCGGATTCAAAGACTTTTCGGGCCGGAGCAGTGGTGTCCATACGCTCTGCATGGCCTAGCCATCTTAAGCGTTGTATCCGTAGACGCTTAACCAGGCGCATGTCGCTGTACAGCCTATAGAGTTCGTCATTAAATCTTCTCCTCCAGATGCCATCAACGCAAACAGGACCAAAAATCGCACGCAAAACTTTTCTCTCGAAAAGACTAAGGGCTTCCTCATCCGCATTTGCTAACGTCCAAGATTCTGCGCCATATAGTAGGACGGGGATGATCAAGCTGTTATATAAAGCTAGTTTAGTCCTTCTAGAGAGGGCTTTATTACTCAATTGCCTCTTGAGCCCAAAGAAACAGCGGTTGGCAAGAGTGATTCTGCGTTTGATTTCGGTACTGATGTTGTCCCTATTTACCGCGGAGCCGAGGTAGACGAAGTCCTTAACTACCTCGAAGTTTCTGCAGCCTAGTGTGACGCTCCGTCCGAGACGTCGATGTTGTGTGTCCTTCCTTGATGACAGCATGTACTTCGTTTTGCCCTCATTTACCGCAAGACCCATTTTAGCCCGCTTCCGCTTCAATGCCAGCAAACGCCTCATTGACGGCTCTCTGTGTTCGTCCAATCACGTCAATGTCATCAGCGTAAGCTAACAGTTGAACTGACTTCTGGAAGATCGTGCCTCTGGCGTTGACTTGTGAGTTATGCACGATCTTCTCGAGGATGATGTTAAAGAAGTCACATGACAGTGCGTCGCCTTGTCTAAAACCTTTTTTGACATTGAAGGTCTCGGTGAGTTCGGTACCGACCTTGACGGAGCAGCGAGAGTTCTCCATCGTCATCCTACACAATCTGACGAGTTTGGTAGGAATGCCAAAACTAGACATGGCACTGTATAGCTCGTCTCTTTGCACACTGTCATATGCAGCCTTGAAATCGACGAATAGGTGGTGAGTGTCAATTTGCATTTCTTGGGTCTTTTCCAGGATCTGCCGTAATGTGAAAATCTGGTCTATTGTGGACTTCCCTGGTCTGAAACCGCACTGATAGGGACCTATCAGGTCATGGACAAATGGTTTCAGACGCTCACACAATACGGCAGAGAGGATCTTGTATGCGATGTTCAGGAGACTAATCCCTCTGTAGTTGGCGCAGTCAAAGGGGTCTCCTTTCTTGTGGACCGGGCAAACGACGCTGAGATTCCACTCATCGGGCATGCTTTCCTCCGACCATATCTTACAGATGAGCTGGTGCATGCGCCCAGCCAGGTCATCTCCAGCTGCTTTAAATAGTTCTGCGGACAGTCCGTCCGCTCCAGCAGCTTTGTTCAACTTTAGCTTGGATATTGCTATCCTCACCTCGTCTAAGTCGGGGGGACGGAATGCTTGTCTATCATCGTCCAAATTGAGTGGAACATTCTGCCTAACAGCGGGATTTGGGTCGTCATCGCCGTTTAGGAGTCTGCAGAAATGATCCTTCCAGATTCTCAGCACAGACTGCGACTCTACTACTAGTTGTCCATTTTGGTCCCGGCAGGCTTTGGTCCGAACCTTGTATCCTCCGGATAGCTGTTTTACCTTTCGGTAAAACTTTCGGACTTCATTCCTGCCAAAGCACCTTTCCATTTCTTCGACCGAGCACTTCTCATGCTCCTTCTTCTTCCTTCTGAGAAGCCGGTGCTCTTCCTTTCTTCTCTGTTCGTAGAGTTCACGAACAGCTCGCGGTGTTCGATGCAGCGTCGCTTTATAGGCGTCTTGTTTAGCTGCGTGCGCTTGCCTGCACTCATCGTCAAACCATGGGTTCCTTCTGGGTGGTGACGTGAAACCCAGCACATCAGTGGCAGCATCTTTGATGGCTTCTTGACAGCGTTTCCATTCTTCTTCTATGCTTAGTGCAGGAAGCGTCGAGCTCTGGGCGAGTTTCCGGGAGACTCGGTCGGCAAAGTTCCCAGCAATCAGCTGCGATTGTAGCTTTTCGAAGTCAAACCGTTTTGGCCTTTCTCGACTCCGTTGCTCTCTCGATATCCGGGTTCTTACCTTGGCTACAACAAGGTGATGATCCGAGTCAATGTTTGCACCTCGGAAGGTTCGGACATCGAGAATACTGGAGGAGTGTCTGACGTCGATCGCAACGTGATCAATCTGGTTGGCGGTTGATTGATCAAGAGATCGCCAGGTTCCTTTGTGAATGTTCAGGTGTGGGAACCGCGTGCTAGCCACAGAGAGGTTTCGCCCCGAGGCGAAGTCCAAAAGCCTGAGTCCGTTTCCGGATGTGTTGTTGTGCAGGCTGTGTTTACCGATGACTCCAGCAAAGATGTCCTCCTTTCCCAACTGAGCGTTGAAATCTCCTAGAACGATCTTGGCGTCATAGCTGGGGCATCGATCGTATGTTCTTTCTAGGAGATCATAGAAGTCATCCTTGATGTTGTAATCCTTCTCCTCTGTGAGCGCATATAAGGCTGATGTTCCCGAATTTAGCCTTGATGCGGATTGTCATGAGGCGTTCGCTGACTGGGTCGTAGCTCAAGACTTTTTGCCTAAGTCTGCCTCGAACAACAAATCCGCATCCGAATAAACGCTGCCTTCTCTCTCTATAGCAATTGCTGAAGTAGATATCGCAGTTCTTCATCGCTTTTATGCCAGGCCCATCCCATCGCACTTCCTGGATGGCGGTTAAGTCAGCTTTGTAGCTGTCAAGGGCCTCCGCAAGTTGTTCGGCTGCACGTGGCCTGTTAAGGGACCTCACATTCCACGTGCAAAACCGAAAATCTTTGTCCTTAAAACGTTTGCTGGGGTCGTCAACAGTTGATCCGTCCTTATCCAAGGCATGTTGTTGTCTCTGAACTTCCATTTTTTACGTGGTGAGGAAGTTACCCTCACGCACAACCCACGGACTGGTAGGCCAGGCCCATTATTTAAATCCTCGGGCAGAGGGGGTCGCTGCATACATTAGTTCACCATACAACGGTCGTTGTGATGGCTATCCAGGGGGCGCCACGTGGAAGCTGTATGTCAACTTGACCTGTGCACTAACGAGGATTGCCTTGGCAGCTCGCCATGTTGAGCGCAATCAACGACGTTACCTCGCGTGCATAGGCCCATGCCCCCCGGTATAGTTAATACCTCATAAGAAATTAAATACTTTGTAAATGTTCTCTAATTAAATCTCAACAAACTACTTCTACCACATAAATGTTCTATTCGTGTACAACTATTTTCTCCTACCTGTTACAATTGACAAAATCTTTTAAATTTTAAAGAACACTGCTGTAACTGAACAAGATTTGAGCATTTTTCTAGCAACAAAACTAGTCAAACAAGTCTGAAATGTTTTATGAAATGTCAGTGAAACAACCTGTGCAACATGTTAGCTGGAAAAGGCATTTGGAATTACCACAGTAAATATAGTTCCAGGACCTATATAGTTCCAGGACCGATATAGTTCCAGGACCGATATAGTTCCAGGAACGATGTAGTTCCGGAACTACTCAACATTGGATAATGTCCATGGAACTATGCGCTAATAGTTCCATCAGCAAGTTCAGTTTCAAATATGTATCAGTCTCCAGAACAATAACTTAAGGGAATATGTTCAAAGAAGATACCAATAGGGAGACAGTCAAATCCCTAGTCTTACGCCCTTGAATTCATTTTGACAGCGTTTTCTATAGCATATCCCCTCCTGAATAGCTGATTCACAGCCAAGATTTTTTTTGTTTTTAAATGAGAATACGTGTAAGCTGCCTGTACGGTGGATCTCCTCACTCCTTAAAGTGTTAGAAGGAAGGTTCATATGCATCAGACAATTAGAGGAGAGAAGGAATAGTTTTTTCCACGACAAAGTAATGGTTGCCGATAGTCGCGTTCAAAAATTATGTTTGTAAGGCTGTAGTTGCATCAGAAAAGCAATATTCTTAAAACTTTATGATTAATTCAGGAACGAAATGAAGACACAAGCTTAGTTTAAACGCAATAATCTACTAAATAGTATTTATGAACTAATAAATATTACAAAACGCTCAATAACATTTTCTGGTTTTTAATTCTAAAACTCGTTTTCTATAAATGTGTATCATTTTTATAACTGTTATTAATAAATATTATGTCTGATATTATATTTGTCCTTATTGAAATAGTACTTATTGTAATTATGTATTTATTTTTAATATCTGTTTTTGGGTTAGGTTTCATTACTTTAATTGATTATAGCACCTTTCATATTGAACGGATGTTATTCGAACAATAAAAATAACAATTTTTAATCATAACATATAACACGAAATATTTATTTTAATTATTATACGCGTAACTCGGAATATCAATTAATAATAAGTCTTTTCCAAATGTGCGACTTTTCAGCACGCGTTACTCTCTAGTTTTTCTACATATTTCAAGTTTTTACATTAAATATAAATGCTACAAAACATAAACATTAATGCTATCAAATTATCCATTTATTAGAAATAAATTCTATTTAAACTTTCGATTACACTAACTTGCGGAAACAATTTGCAGTCGAATTTCCGAACGCGTTGGGTTGAATATACACAAAAAAGCTGACGAATCCACGAACAGCGGGCAATTTACGAGTGTTTGACACTATTGAGGGCAAAAATTGATGAATTAGCCACCATCATGCGAATTTCGGAGGGGAAACGTAAAGATGTGTGAGTAAAATGCGACAATGTTCGATGTTACGTAAATAACAGAAATTGGGGTTTTTTCTTTAATAATACGTATATAACAGGCATTGACAAAAGGGAAATCAGCTATTCACTTGACCATCTCCTTCCTTAATGGTTTCTGGTGCAAAGTATTAGCAAGACATATCTTCATCTCTCTTCTGTTCACACTATAAAAAACTGTGTTTGACAAAAGGGCGATTGTGTACATCATACAAAGAAGTCAAAGAAATAAACAAGAATAAAATGGAGAGCCATACGTGTGTGTGAAATATATTTTTTAGTGTGCGTGATTTTTTATTTCACACATTCACAATGTATCTGTCGTGTTTGAACTTCCGAACATGTCGGAACTATCGGACATGTTTAACCGTAGATCTAAGTTGGGGTCGTTTTCGACCAATTTTTTTTCGAACTTGAATATTTTCTGTACTAATATTAATAGTAGTCTGTGCTTTCATGATTGCTTTGCCTGATCATGCATAAAGCGAAATTGGGATATTTCAGTTTCCCTACAGTAAGTTGGCTGCACTTTATTTTGAATTTGGGTTTTTTTGGGAGGTTTGGTCGTTTTCGACCCGTTTTTATTTTGATACATTCGTGCGAGGAGACTCGTGGCAAACAGAAGTAAAGTCATCATTTAATTTATTTCGAAGTGAACTTTTTTGGAAAATGTCCAGTGAAGAAGATTTCTCGTCCGGTAGTGATGAAGAGTTTGTACGAGAAGTCGAAAATGGTGTTAGTGATATGTGTGATTCAAGTGATTCAGAATGTGAGAATGAAGATGATGCAGCTGATCCACTTTTCGTATCTAAAAACAGAACGATTTGGAGTTCAATACCTTTGAATCCTGGTAAATCATTGTCCAATGCACATGTTCTTGTTTTTTAATAGGTGAAATTTGTGATTTTAGTCACTCGGGCCCGGCTCGAAAATATTATTACAATAAGGCCAGGTGTTACTCGTTTTGCTATTGCTCGTGTTGATGTTTTGGTAGATTCGTTTTTATTGTTTTTTCCAACTCATATCGAGAAAATAATAATCGAAAAAACTAACAGTTTTGGTCGCACAACATTTGGCGACAAACATAAGGAAATGGACAAAAGTATGTTGCATGCATATTTTGGCGTCTTAATTCTTG
The DNA here is from genome assembly GCA_955652365.1 of Eristalinus aeneus. NCBI lineage: Eukaryota > Metazoa > Arthropoda > Insecta > Diptera > Syrphidae > Eristalinus > Eristalinus aeneus. Next base: position 12,756,191 of record OY019132.1, on the reverse strand, counting down.
CAGGTGAGTGAGTTCCTTCAGTTATTTTTTGTTTGCTTTGAATAGAAGTTGTTTCCCTCAGGTCAAAACCCGAACGAAGTGAAGATTTGTTTGACGTAAATTTTGGCCCACCAATTTTTCGTGCAATCATGTCTAAGGAAACTTTCCAATATATAACGAAAGTCCTGCATTTCGACGACCCTACCAACCGAAAACAAAATAAACTATTAGTCAAGGATACATTTACTCCAATTCGTAACTTATGGGACAAATGGGTTGAATTACTTCCTCTGTTTTTTAACCCATCGTCTTGTGTCACGGTTGACGAGCAATTGCTCGGGTTCCATGGCCGCTGATCATTCAGGCAATATATGCTAAGTAAACCAGAAAAATACGGTTTGAAGATTTGGGTCTGTACTTGTGCCGAAACTTCATATTTTTGGAAGATTCAGCCGTATTTAGGCAAAGAAAAGAAACCAAGGTGAACGTGTGGTCTTCGATTTAGTTGAAGGGTTGAAAGGTCACAACATCACCATGGATAACTTTTTTTTCTCATACGAATTGGGACAAACATTACTGGAAAAGAATTTGACTATGGCACAATGCATAATACACCTGATATTGGGCCTGAACCGAAGAAGATGCCTGTGATCAACAAGTATTATAACAAATCGAAAGGCGGTGTCGACAATGCTGATAAAATGCTTTTAGGATTTAGTTCAAAGCGAAAAACAAATCGTTGGCCAATGTGCGTTCTTGCTAACATTATCGATAATTCTGCATTGAATGCTTTTATCGTACATATGCAAATATATCCAGGCTACCTAACATCCAGAGGCAAACAAGGTCGCAAAAAGTTGCTCCATGATCTTGGTGTCGAATTGACAAAAGATTACATGCTTGGTAGATCAAGAACATCTTGAGAACCATGGTCCCTTTCACTTCAGTCAACGCTATCTGACTTATCCACATCGAATATGAGCGACAATGGACCGCCTACGACTTGTTCCACCAAAACCAAAATAGCGTGGCAGATGTATCATTTGCTTGGCAAAAAACTCCATCACTAAGGAGAACAAATCGGAGTTCGTCTGTTGCGGAACATATGTATCAAGTGTTTGGAATAATTTAATTCAATAATTGTTTGCATGCGTTTCCTATATAATATTTAATTAATTCTAAACAAAACAATTTTTTCTTTAAAAACGTTAATTTTTGTATGCAAGTTCTTGAAAAATATATGAGGGTCGAAAACGACCCACCAACGTCATATTAGTCGATTTTTTTTAACGTAGGTCTACGGTTAATTGGAATATGTGGAACGACTGGAACTAGTTCCGGCGGTGGAACTAGGTCCAGGAACTATGTAGAACTACACAACCCTAGTTTGGGGTCCATCTTTCCAGCCCGAAAAGTCTTCGTATCAAAGCTAATGGGTCAACGCAGCAGAGGGCAGCCTAGGCTAAGATGGCGCACATAAGTTAAAAAGGACCTCAACCAACTTGGAGTTCGCTATTGGAGGCAGCTAGCGAATGATCGTGATGACTGGAGAGGCATGTTGGTTGAGGCCCAGGTCCACCCCGTACTGTAGGGCCACAAGAAAAAGAAGAAGAGAAGAACAATTACTTTGTCATCTAATTCTAATGGATTCAAAGTATCTCTTAAGCGTCTCCTCTTGCGAGCTATTTCTAGGAGGTTGCTAGAAACTTCATCCTCTAAAACCTCCAACCATAACGCAATCGAATTCACTTCCAATTTATTTTATGTATAATAAACAATTGTTCACTTTATTCACTTTATTGAAAAATTTTTTAACCGAAATTTTTTAACCGAAAAAATGGAGTTTTGGCTGTTTAGTTAGTTTATAATGCATTTTTATTTCTCTTAAATCAGTTTCTTACATGCTAGACAAATACTCAAAACTAGCTTACCAAAGTAATCTACTGATCTTAATTCTAACATAATGACTCTTCAAGAGTACTCTAAGTTTATCTAGGCTTTCCGCTTTATGCATTTCGGCTTCTTATATTTTTCAATTCAGTGCTTGAATCTATAAAAATTTGTTTACAACTTCCTCCTTCCCAAATGCAAGAAAATTATAAAAACTCGCACATCCTTACTGTGTACCCTAACTGCAGTAACTAAAAACTGATTTTAAACTTATAACTATATACAACGAAATGAACCCACAATTTAACCCTACTTTACTATTTATATAAATTCAAATTTCACCCTTCTTTTTTTTTGCTCTTCATTGAATGCTTCATAAAAAGTTGTACAGTAATCGGATTTAATTCAACTATGCGCCGTTTTGTAAGATAATCTATTTCCATCTATACGGCAATTTCATAATACCCTCCTCGTAGAAGCCCCCCTTCTTATTTGCGAAGAACTCGGAAGCCACTTTTCACAAGCCTCTTTTGAGTTCAACTTCACACCACCAAGGGCGTTCGCCATGGACAAGAACAGCTGGTAATCACTTGGCGCTATGTCCGGGCTAAATGGTGGATGCGATAAAACCTCCCATCCGAGCTCCCGTAGCTTCTGACGTGTCAACAACAAAGTGTGTGGTCTGGCGTTGTCCTGGTGGAACACTACACCCTTTCTGTTGGCCAATTCTGGACTCTTCTGGTTGATTCGATATATATCGATAGAGTATCATCCCCCAAAACACCATAATCTCACGGAACGTATCTCTAGCGAATTTGCCTTTAACGAAGGAAAACTTTAAAATAGCACGAAATTCGGCGTTAGTGAACTCCATGTTTACACGTCTATAACTGTTGAACGCAATTTAGAAACTAATTATGCATGACATCGTTCTGAGGTTATGTCAAGACCTTTCAAATTATGTATAGTATTGCCAGATACGAGCTCCTTAGCGCTTTGTACATAGCCGGAAAATTGAAAAGACAAAAAGGCGGAAGAGAGATATTTGGCAAATTTATTTTAAGCTTAATTATGTCCGTAAAACTGTAGGGACTCGTCCACCAGGTCGTATGTGTTACTTCTATGCCTACAAAATACATCTAATGCGCCGTGGTGAACTTTTTTTGGTTTTTGTTTTTGATTGTTTTTTTTTTGTATTCTTTGTTCTTGTATATATTTTTCTGTACATATTTTTCTTTATTAATTTTCTTTTTTTGTATTTTTTTTCATTTTTATTTTTTTTATTTTTACTTGTTTTATTTTTGTTTTTTGTAAAATGTCTTAAAATTACCTTAGTCTATATGAGTTGACCTTAGTGACTCAACTATCCTGTCTTTTGCTCTAAGAAGTTAGCAACATCGAAATCTGATTCTGATGTAACCACCAGTAAAAATGCCGTTTATCATAACTTTTCCTTGTTAAAGGTTTTCGCCTACAATTAGGCAATGTCCTCCGAGTGTCAGAAGTCACGAACATGGGAAGGGGCTCTTTGACACAAAGAATTTTCCGAGTGAGGGGGTGGCTCAGGTGGATAGAGATCGCCCGTTGAATTGGCGGTTATGGGTTCAAACACCCCACATGGGATTCGGAAAAAGGCCTTTCTTGTTTTGTGAAATGATGGGTTACCTTGTAACATGCCAGTTAGTTAGTTTAGTGACATAAACAGTAACTGCCTCTCACTGAGGCCAACGAGGAAAGCTAGTCTCGCCAATACCCAGTCAGGGGTCTTTCACCTGTCGACATAGGAAGCAGAACAAAGGAAGATACGCAGTAGGAGTGAGTGGTTGTCCAGGAAAGTGAAGTAAAACAGGAAGACAGTGAACATAGACATATACATTAGTGTACATAGAGGGGTTATCCCTAAGACCACACCACCAACAGGTGAAGTGCCCTTAGTTTTGTTTAATTGTACGTATCCTTATGTACTACTCTTCTAAAAGGTCCATAAATTTCTTCATTTTTTAAGGTCTCTGTGAACGGACTTAGTCGCGATTTTGGGTCTGGGCCAATAAAAAGGGAAGAGGGTAATCGCGTGGAGCACAAAATCATCCCGCGACCTTTCTCCAAGCTGGTCGGCAAAGCCCCCTCTTTCTCGTGTTGACTGCTCTAAAACAGCCCTCTTGTCATAGCGAAGGCATTTTTAGCTTAGGTCAGTGCTGTATTTAACTACACTTTTTACGGTCCAGTCGTCGCAAAATCGTTGAATTGCATAGAAGTCACTCTGCAATAAAACACTTATTTCTTCTACCTTTTTACCTGATCTGTACGCGATTAGATCATAGGCAAACGCTATTATGTTAGGCATAGAACCTATAAGATCGCTAGTGAATATAGTGAACAAAATCGGCGAACCCACCGCCCCCTGTTGCAACCCTCAACTACGAAATAGTTGTTGTCAAGCACTGCCCTATCTGGATCGATGCCAACTGACGTAAGTGGGTTCGCGTTGTCTGTTGTTCTGTCAATTCGAACGCTCTTAATGTCGTTATGGTCTTTTCTCCGAAAGATTTTATTTACTTGCGGGAACATGCTCGGGTTGTTGGATCTTACGGCCCGAATTTTCGTGCCCCAGTGCAAGCTTACAGCTGGTCTGTAGTTATGTTTGATTAACTGTTGGAGTACTTTGATCTCTGACTTCAGACAGCGAATGTCCGCGTTCTGTGGATCTGTAAATCTGCTGTACAAGAGTTACCTGTACGACCAAATTTACCTTCCGTTAACATAAAAGTAAGAAAAATAACAATAACTGAGGTCGAACAGATTGTCAACAAAAGGATTAATCCTAATAAGCAACAGGATATGACTCCATAAATGGAAAGGTGTTAATCCAACTTGCCAGGAAAGTAGTAGAATACTTAAGAAACATCTACAATGCATTAATCAAACTTAAATATTTCCCCAAAACCCTGAAAAGTCACTCAAATAACTCCAGTTCTGGAAATTGGCTAAGACGCAAGGAACCCATCATCCTACAGACCTATATGCTTCCTTCCTATCTTAGAGAAAGTATTTGAAAAATTACTAACTGATCGACTGCTACCAATACTAAATAACAGCAAGATAATACCTGATTATCAATTCTGCTTTCGCAAGCAGTACTCAACTATCCAACAAGTTTACAGAGTAGTTAACAAAATCGCGAACGACTTCGAGGATAAGAGATATTGCATAGGCATATTCCTAGACGTAGCAAAACCATTCGACAAAATATGGCACAAATGACTTTTAAACAAACTGCAGTAGCCCACCAGACTTTTATCTCATCATCAAAAGCTATCATCATTTATGTTAAATGTGGTGATAATCTCTCGATCTTCATAGAGACGAAGGCGGAAGTACCCCAAGGATCTTTTCTAAGACCACTTCTATATGTCCTTTAAATCGCGGATAGCTCTTAACCTAAAGCTGCTGCAACCATGATGGTTTGCTGACCTTTGCTGACAATACAATTCTGCTGATAGCCGATCACAATCTAGCCACCGCAACTTCTCAAGCTCAACTACATCTCAACAGAATGATGAAATGGTTCGACGACTGGAGCAAAGAGATTAACGAAGACAAGCCTCAACAAGTGATTGAAATTAAACAACTCAACTATCCCACTAACAATTAAGGAATAAGCCAATAGTTAATGTGGCTAAATATCTTGGCATGCATTTGGACATCAAACTGAACTGGAAATCTACATTTAAATCTACATTTAATCTACATTTAATCTACATATTAAAGGGACCAAATAAAATTAAAATATAATTAGCTACTCTGGCTGCTTCTCTGGAGTTCACAGATATCTACTAGCAACAAGCTACTGATGTACAAAACGATTATCAAACCTATCTGGACATATAGTATTCAACTGCGGCTAACTTAAAAAAAATCAAAAATTGCTGTAAAAAAGGAAACAATCAAAAATATAACTAACTATGTTCAACGCGGATCAGCAAGATCCGATTTTCCAGGTCATAGTTCGGACTACTAGTGTCGTTGATCTCGTTGCATACTCTCTTAAATACTGCATCAATTGCTTTAACCTTCTCCTTTTTCCACTATGAAGAAGTCCTTATCAAGCCAGCTGCATCTAGAACGATTCCTACAAAACTGCCTTAGATGCGTTGAAAAACCATAACTGTAAACTTTTTTTTCGCATAATCTGAGTTTCGAAAAAGCATTCAAGGTAGAGCTCTTTGGTCTTGATGATTACCCCGCAGGCTTAATTAAAAACGAATTGGCTACGTGGTATTGTAAAGAAAAACAAATTATAAAAAAAGAATATAAAATATACATCGGAATAGCAGAGGTTTTGGCGTTGCCATCCTCGTCAAAAGGAATATTGTTCCTTCTGTGTTACTGTACTACATAATACCCACTAGTACTAGAAAATATTGGAATTGAAATCGAACTAAAAGAAAAGGATTCTTTAAATTCTTTTTTTTTCTGTATATTTTCCTGGAAGATCACGTAATGCAAACTAAATAAAAAATAAATAAATGCTTGAAAAATGACCTCGCAAAATTGTATGTTACGAAGCTATTCGAATTTTAGGAATCAAATTTGGGTATAGTTAAATAACTTGTGCTTAAGATATAACTTTACTATAAAACTAAACTAAACTTTACTAGTCCTACATACACTCCTACTTGGAGTAGATACTGTACTTCAACATTAAACTCTTTTCTATCTACTATTTTACATCCTTATACATTGTGTACAATGGAAGTGGTAATTGTGCACACTGAGCTCAGTTGAGATCACCTTCCCCTCAGCTGTGAACGTTTTACTTGGTATGTGCAAAATCTAAATTAAAGTAAAGCAAACTGATACATTTTCACATACCATCTAACATATAACATTAGGACCTTTTCATAAGAAATTTCTAATGTAAATAATCGAAATATCGATGAATTTATTGAAAGATTTTATAATAAAATTTCGGAGAGAATTTTATCTTCTACATCTTATCTTCAACATCATATTTCCCGATAAAAGCATAAAGCTTATATCGGAATATAATTTACCTAGTAGAGGAACAAACCACTTTAAGGTTTTCATGATGTTAACGTTTTCCTTCACCTAAATAAAAGTTAAATTAGTGAATATATAAAGTCTTTGTTGCATCAATAGGTAAAGATTGTATAACTCAAATTCAAAACGTTTTTGGAATGTATCCAAAATTCTGTGTAACAAAAGCAATTGATGTTTGAACTTAAATGTTAACGGATCAACAGTATCAACTAACGGGTAAAGAGCAAAAATTTCAGCAATTATATTCATGCTTAACACCTGAGTCATACCCGTACTCTCTATAGAATTCGCAACTCTAGAAAACATTGAATTCATAGTTTTCGAATTCAAAAATTGTAAATCAATCGATACAGACAGAATAATAAATCAAATGATTGAACAACTTCTAGTAAGTTCCCTGATGTGCCCAGTGTGATCAATGCCTGTTTAAAAATGCTCTATTTCCTGAAAATGTGGAAGATAGCCAAGGCGATACCATTGTTAAAGCATGGGAAGAATTCATTCAGTCCAAAATGCTTCTGGCCTTAAAACTTCCTATAATGTTTTAGTCAAGTTTTAGTAACAGCTATTAAAATCAAAAATTGTTTGATTCCCACAAGCACATTACCTTCTGAACAATTTGGAGAGAGAATTTAAAGTCCTCATCGACATTACAAATGCCTCAGTGTGTGTCGCGATGGCCATACTGCAATAAAATTTTCTTTTCTATGACACCTTCGTTAATGGCGTACTTGATAGTATTTCAAAAGGCTCTGTTCTGGCTCAAGTTCTTTTCTATACATTCCTGACAGATTTACCATGTGTGTCGAGGTGTGAAATTGCACTTTACGCAGATGATTTGGCGTTGCAATTTTATTATTATTATTATTAGTTTTGTTATTATTATTATTCTTATTATTATTTTATTTTTTCTTATTTTTTACGTCTAGCTAGAAAAAATAAAATTGAAGAAGCAAAAAGCATAAAGAAAAGATTGTCTTTCGTTGGCTTAGAGCAATTGATAAAGGTCAGAATGCTAGAATTGAGATCACTAGATTAGACAACGTCAGTTGTAGATGTTTTTTTTTTTTGCTTTCTAAAAACATTGGTGTAGTCGCCGTGGCGTAGTGGGTAGAGTGCGACGCTCACACGCCGAAGGGTCTAGGTTCGACTCCCAGCTCAACACCAATTTTTCGAATTTTTCACCGCACCGCCTCTTTCGAGCTGCTGACAACACTCAAAGAGTAATAACTGTCTAAGAAAGCTTCTCAAATCTCGCCGTTCGGAGTCGGCAAAAAACTGTAGGTCCCTTCTACTCGTGAGAGAATAGTAGCGCGCACAACACGAGTAGTTGATGAGCAAGTTATGCCCAGGTCCCCCTTTGGACTGTAGCGCCTACAAATATTATTATTATAAAAACATTGGTTACCCCGACGTGATTTTATCAAGAGAAATCTGAAAAGAAAACTCTCTTCGAAAATCAATAATTTTTAGTTTTAAATACGAAAAATAATATCAGATTATATCTAGCACAAAAATACTTAAACTAGTTACAAAGTATATTGCAATGAGAACTTCCTCAATGGCCCCTAAGTCAATCTAATTATATAATAAGTTTGCCTTTCAGTTGGTGTTGTTTTTATTTTAGTTTATTAATTAAAACTATGGATTTAATATATACTATATATTTAATATGTACTAAGAAAAATGTTCAAAAAAACTTAGTCATCAAATCTATTATCTATAAAAGATAAAGCTTAACCTACACCTATTCTAATTAAACTAACTACCTAAACCTACTAAACACACATACCTAATGTGTGTGTGTATGAGTGTGTTTTATTATTTCTGTATCCTATTCTAACTTAGTTTACATGCCAAGTGGCCGTAGGGGACCAATAATATCAGATTACGACAACGGGGACACTTGATGGGGTTGTAGCCACGAATAGAATCCCCGATCTCTATCACTGTCTGTTCTATCGAGGATCGAGTATCATTTGGCCTTACGGTTGCTATATCGGTATTATAAAGCAGCCTCTTGTCTACTATCCTCCTTGCCACGCATTTTGGATTAATCCGATACGGTCAAGTTATAAAAATGCCTCCGGTGGAATGAATCCACTTCGACGCGCATTCTGATGATATGCATCGTTGGGGTAGTAGGCTCCGAATGTAAGTTCGTTGTGAGAAGTCATGGCTCGTGCAACGTGTCTTCGAATTACCTTAATAGAATTTCTTGTATCCAGATTCGAGTGTTCTGTATTTCTTGAGGCAAGCGCGAAGACATTTCCTCTCGAACACCCTTATCTTTTCCATCTGGGAAGGACTCACGTTGTGCCACACTGGACAGCCATACATAATGACTGGCCGGACCAGGGCCGTGTGGCAAACCACTTTTACTTTGGAGTTAAGTTGTCTGCTGTAAAACAACCTACTTATCATAACAAACGCTTTCTTGGCTTTCTTTAGAGCCGAATCTGAATGAATGTTTCCTTACGGAAACTGGTCTAACAAAATGCCAATATATCGTACTACCGTCCTTACAGGTAATGGTTGCCCCTGTGGGTCCAAGATTCTGAACATACGTCAGTTTTTTTCGTATCCCTTGAGGCTTTGCACAACGGAGTCCGGAAGAGGATTGTTTCGCACTTCTGGAAGTTTATTTTCAACTTCCAGTCGTCGCAAAATTGCTGGATCGTTTCGAAGCAAGTTGCAAGAGAGTGTTAATGACCTCAATCTCCTGCGCTATTCTGTATATGACCACTAACAATTAAGGAATAAGCCAATAGTTAATGTGGCTAAATATCTTGGCATGCATTTGGACAGCAAACTGAACTGGAAATCTACATTTAAATCTACATTTAATCTACATTTAATCTACATATTAAAGGGACCAAATAAAATTAAAATATAATTAGCTACTCTGGCTGCTTCTCTGGAGTTCACAGATATCTACTAGCAACAAGCTACTGATGTACAAAACGATTATCAAACCTATCTGGACATATAGTATTCAACTGCGGCTAACTTAAAAAAAAACAAAAATTGCTGTAAAAAAGGAAACAATCAAAAATATAACTAACTATGTTCAACGCGGATCAGCAAGATCCGATTTTCCAGGTCATAGTTCGGACTACTAGTGTCGTTGATCTCGTTGCATACTCTCTTAAATACTGCATCAATTGCTTTAACCTTCTCCTTTTTCCACTATGAAGAAGTCCTTATCAAGCCAGCTGCATCTAGAACGATTCCTACAAAACTGCCTTAGATGCGTTGAAAAACCATAACTGTAAACTTTTTTTTCGCATAATCTGAGTTTCGAAAAAGCATTCAAGGTAGAGCTCTTTGGTCTTGATGATTACCCCGCAGGCTTAATTAAAAACGAATTGGCTACGTGGTATTGTAAAGAAAAACAAATTATAAAAAAAGAATATAAAATATACATCGGAATAGCAGAGGTTTTGGCGTTGCCATCCTCGTCAAAAGGAATATTGTTCCTTCTGTGTTACTGTACTACATAATACCCACTAGTACTAGAAAATATTGGAATTGAAATCGAACTAAAAGAAAAGGATTCTTTAAATTCTTTTTTTTTCTGTATATTTTCCTGGAAGATCACGTAATGCAAACTAAATAAAAAATAAATAAATGCTTGAAAAATGACCTCGCAAAATTGTATGTTACGAAGTTATTCGAATTTTAGGAATCAAATTTGGGTATAGTTAAATAACTTGTGCTTAAGATATAACTTTACTATAAAACTAAACTAAACTTTTCTAGTCCTACATACACTCCTACTTGGAGTAGATACTGTACTTCAACATTAGACTCTTTTCTATCTACTATTTTACATCCTTATACATTGTGTACAATGGAAGTGGTAATTGTGCACACTGAGCTCAGTTGAGATCACCTTCCCCTCAGCTGTGAACGTTTTACTTGGTATGTGCAAAATCTAAATTAAAGTAAAGCAAACTGATACGTTTTCACATACCATCTAACATACAACATTAGGACCTTTTCATAAGAAATTTCTAATGTAAATAATCGAAATATCGATGAATTTATTGAAAGATATTATAATAAAATTTCGGAGAGAATTTTATCTTCTACATCTTATCTTCAACATCATATTTCCCGATAAAAGCATAAAGCTTATATCGGAATATAATTTACCTAGTAGAGGAACAAACCACTTTAAGGTTTTCATGATGTTAACGTTTTCCTTCACCTAAATAAAAGTTAAATTAGTGAATATATAAAGTCTTTGTTGCATCAATAGGTAAAGATTGTATAACTCAAATTCAAAACGTTTTTGGAATGTATCCAAAATTCTGTGTAACAAAAGCAATTGATGTTTGAACTTAAATGTTAACGGATCAACAGTATCAACTAACGGGTAAAGAGCAAAAATTTCAGCAATTATATTCATGCTTAACACCTGAGTCATACCCGTACTCTCTATAGAATTCGCAACTCTAGAAAACATTGAATTCATAGTTTTCGAATTCAAAAATTGTAAATCAATAGATACAGACAGAATAATAAATCAAATGATTGAACAACTTCTAGTAAGTTCCCTGATGTGCCCAGTGTGATCAATGCCTGTTTAAAAATGCTCTATTTCCTGAAAATGTGGAAGATAGCCAAGGCGATACCATTGTTAAAGCATGGGAAGAATTCATTCAGTCCAAAATGCTTCTGGCCTTAAGACTTCCTATAATGTTTTAGTCAAGTTTTAGTAACAGCTATTAAAATCAAAAATTGTTTGATTCCCACAAGCACATTACCTTCTGAACAATTTGGAGAGAGAATTTAAAGTCCTCATCGACATTACAAATGCCTCAGTGTGTGTCGCGATGGCCATACTGCAATAAAATTTTCTTTTCTATGACACCTTCGTTAATGGCGTACTTGATAGTATTTCAAAAGGCTCTGTTCTGGCTCAAGTTCTTTTCTATACATTCCTGACAGATTTACCATGTGTGTCGAGGTGTGAAATTGCACTTTACGCAGATGATTTGGCGTTGCACTTTTATTATTATTATTATTAGTTTTGTTATTATTATTATTCTTATTATTATTTTATTTTTTCTTATTTTTTACGTCTAGCTAGAAAAAATAAAATTGAAGAAGCAAAAACCATAAAGAAAAGATTGTCTTTCGTTGGCTTAGAGCAATTGATAAAGGTCAGAATGCTAGAATTGAGATCACTAGATTAGACAACGTCAGTTGTAGATGTTTTTTTTTTTTTGCTTTCTTAAAACATTGGTGTAGTCGCCGTGGCGTAGTGAGTAGAGTGCGACGCTCACACGCCGAAGGGTCTAGGTTCGACTCCCAGCTCAACACCAATTTTTCGAATTTTTCACCGCACCGCCTCTTTCGAGCTGCTGACAACACTCAAAGAGTAATAACTGTCTAAGAAAGCTTCTCAAATCTCGCCGTTCGGAGTCGGCAAAAAACTGTAGGTCCCTTCTACTCGTGAGAGAATAGTAGCGCGCACAACACGAGTAGTTGATGAGCAAGTTATGCCCAGGTCCCCCTTTGGACTGTAGCGCCTACAAATATTATTATTATAAAAACATTGGTTACCCCGACGTGATTTTATCAAGAGAAATCTGAAAAGAAAACTCTCTTCGAAAATCAATAATTTTTAGTTTTAAATACGAAAAATAATATCAGATTATATCCAGCACAAAAATACTTAAACTAGTTACAAAGTATATTGCAATGAGAACTTCCTCAATGGACCCTAAGTCAATCTAATTATATAATAAGTTTGCCTTTCAGTTGGTGTTGTTTTTATTTTAGTTTATTAATTAAAACTATGGATTTAATATATACTATATATTTAATATGTACTAAGAAAAATGTTCAAAAAAACTTAGTCATCAAATCTATTATCTATAAAAGATAAAGCTTAACCTACACCTATTCTAATTAAACTAACTACCTAAACCTACTAAACACACATACCTAATGTGTGTGTGTGTGAGTGTGTTTTATTATTTCTGTATCCTATTCTAACTTATTTTACATGCCAAGTGGCCGTAGGGGACCAATAATATCAGATTACGACAACGGGGACACTTGATGGGGTTGTAGCCACGAATAGGATCCCCGATCTCTATCACTGTCTGTTCTATCGAGGATCGAGTATCATTTGGCCTTAAGGTTGCTATATCGGAATTATAAAGCAGCCTCTTGTCTACTATCCTCCTTGCCACGCATTTTGGATTAATCCGATACGGTCAAGTTATAAAAATGCCTCCGGTGGAATGAATCCACTTCGACGCGCATTCTGATGATATGCATCGTTGGGGTAGTAGGCTCCGAATGTAAGTTCGTTGTGAGAAGTCATGGCTCGTGCAACGTGTCTTCGAATTACCTTAATAGAATTTCTTGTATCCAGATTCGAGTGTTCTGTATTTCTTGAGGCAAGCGCGAAGACATTTCCTCTCGAACACCCTTATCTTTTCCGGCCGGACCAGGGCCGTGTGGCAAACCACTTTTACTTTGGAGTTAAGTTGGCTGCTGTAAAACAACCTACTTATCATAACAAACGCTTTCTTGGCTTTCTTTAGAGCCGAATCTGAATGAATGTTTCCTTACAGAAACTGGTCTAACAAAATGCCAATATATCGTACTACCGTCCTTACAGGTAATGGTTGCCCCTGTGGGTCCAAGATTCTGAACATACGTCAGTTTTTTTCGTATCCCTTGAGGCTTTGTACAACGGAGTCCGGAAGAGGATTGTTTCGCACTTCTGGAAGTTTATTTTCAACTTCCAGTCGTCGCAAAATTGCTGGATCGTTTCGAAGCAAGTTGCAAGAGAGTGTTAATGACCTCAATCTCCTGCGCTATTCTGTATATGACCAAATAGTCAGCGAATGCTATCAGACGCTGTATGGAGCCAATCAGGTCACTGGTGAAGATAGTGAACAGAATTGGTGAGTTTACAGCACCCTGTTGGAGCCCATTATTGATTTTAAAAACATGAGTAGAGATTTTGTTGCCGTTTTTGAGAACAAATTTTCTACCAGTTATCATGTTATAGATCGTGTAAGGCAGTGCTCATACCTAGTTGCTCATACCTAGTCTCACCAATTTAAGAAAGATTCCTTCTAACCAGACGGTGTCGAATGCCTTTTCCAAGTCAACAAGACAGGCCCCGGTGCACTGGATTTAAGCCGTGTTCCATGTCCGAAACTAATTTTGACGCAGCATGTACAGTAACATGCTCCGCCCTAAATCCAAATTGGTTTTTCGGTATTATTTTTTTGTCCTCATTCCACTGTATCATTACTCCATTTACAATCTTTTCGAAAACCTTGCTTATGCAAGGGAGTAGACTTATCGACCAAAAATTTTTCGGAAGCGAGGAATCTTTGACCTTTTTGGGAATAGGTTGTACTATCGCCGTCTTCCAATGCTTTGGGTATTGTACATCACTTAAAGCATTGTTGATCAGGATTGTGTATGTGTCTACCGCCTCTTCAGGAAGATGATACAACACAATATTCGGTATTCCGTCTATTCCCGTGAACTTTTTGTTCTTCAGACTGTTGAAGATATCCTTGAGATCCACCTTGGAAATAAGTAAGGCATTAGAGCCAGTTTGACCGACAGCATTAACTGCATTGTTTTCATCATTGAACCTGGTAAAACCATGATTCTCAGAACGCCATTACTGTATTTCATTTCGAAGGTGGCAATTGTTAAGCAAGGCTCTGTCGTGATTTGGTCTACGAGATTCGTTGACCGTATACACTTCTTGGAAAATTGCTCCTATCGCTTCTACCTTCTCTTGGGCATACTCAACAACGAAGAACTCATTATTCAGCACGCCCTTATCCGGATCGATGTAAACTGAAGTCAGTATGTTTGCGTTGTCGGTCTATCTATAACATTAGTACCTTTTCATAACATGTAATATTAGTACCTTTTTATAATACATTTCTAATGTAAATAATCGAAATATCGATGAATTTATTGAAAGATTTTATAATAAAATTTCGGAGAGAATTGTTTCTTCTACATCTTTTATTCTTTAGTAGAGGAGCAAACCACTTTACAGTTTTCATGATGTTAACGTTTTCTTTCGCCTGAATAAAAGTTAAATTAGTGAATATATAAGGTCTTTGTTTTATCAATAGGTAAAGATTGCATAACTCAAATTCAAAACGTTTTTGGAATGTATCCAAAATTCTGTGTAACAAAAGCAATTGATGTTTGAACTAAAATGTTAACGGATCAACAGTATCAACTAACAAGTAAAGAGCAAAAATTTCAGCAATTATATTCATGCTTAACACCTGAGTCATACCCGTACTCTCTATAGAAATCAGAACTCTAGAAAATATTGAATTCATAGTTTCCGAATTCAAAAATTGTAAATCAATCGATACAGACAGAATAATTAATCAAGTGATTAAACAACTTCTAGTAAGTTCCCTGATGTGCCCAGTGTGATCAATGCCTGTTTGAAAATGCTCTATTTCCTGAAAATGTGGAAGATAGCCAAGGCGATACCATTGTTAAAGCATGGGAGAATCCATTCAGTCCAAAAAGCTTCTGGCCTTAAGGCTTCCTATAATGTTTTAGTCAAGTTTTAGTAACAGCTATTAAAATCAAAAATTGTTTGATTCCCACAAGCACATTACCTTCTGAACAATATGGAGAGAGAATTTAAAGTTCAACTTATCAAATATGATATTATTTCAAAAGGCTCTGTTCTGGCTCAAGTTCTTTTCTATACATTTCTGACAGATTTACCATGTGTGTCGAGGTGTGAAATTGCACTTTACGCAGATGATTTGGCGTTGCACTTTTTATTATTATTATTCTTATTATTATTATTATTATTATTATTATTTTATTTTTTCTTATTTTTTACGTCTAGCTAGAAAAAATGAAATTGAAGAAGCAAAAACCATAAAGAAAAAATTGTCTTTCGTTGGCTGAGAGCAATTGATAAGGGTCAGAATGCTAGAATTGAGATCACTAGATTAGACAACGTCAGTTGTATTGGGCGTAGTGGGTAGAGTGCGATGCTCACACGCCAAAGGGTCTAGGTTCGACTCCCAG
Source organism: Eristalinus aeneus (assembly GCA_955652365.1). Lineage (NCBI taxonomy): Eukaryota > Metazoa > Arthropoda > Insecta > Diptera > Syrphidae > Eristalinus > Eristalinus aeneus. The sequence goes on along the minus strand of OY019132.1, from coordinate 12,740,192 downwards.
CTCAACACCAATTTTGCGAATTTTTCACCGCACCGCCTCTTTCGAGCTGCTGACAACACTCAAAAAGTAATAACTGTCTAACAAAGCTTCTCAAATCTCGCCGTTCGGAGTCGGCAAAAAACTGTAGGTCCCTTGTACTCGTGAGAGAATAGTAGCGCGCACAACACGAGTAGTTAATGAGCAAGTTAGGCCCAGGTCCCCCTTTGGACTGTAGCGCCAACAATTATTATAATTATAAAAACATTGGTTACCCCGACGTGATTTTATCAAGAGAAATCTGAAAAGAAAACTCTCTTCGAAAATTAATAATTTTTAATTTTAAATACGAAAAACAATATCAGATAATATCTAGCACAAAAATACTTAAACTAGTTACAAAGTATGTTGCAATGAGAACTTTCTTAATGGCCCCTAAGTTAATCTAATTATATAATAAGATTGCCTTTCAGTTGGTGTTGTTTTTATTTTAGTTTATTAATTAAAACTATGGATTTAATATATACTATATATTTAATATGTACTAAGACAAATGTTCAAAAAAACTTAGTCATCAAATCTATTATCTATAAAAGATAAAGCTTAACCTACACCTATTCTAATTAAACTAACTACCTAAACCTACTAAACACACATACCTAATGTGTGTGTGTGTATGAGTGTGTTTTATTATTTCTGTGTCCTTGTCTAACTTAATTTACATGCCAAGTGGCCGTAGGGGACTAATAATATCAGATTACGACAACGGGGACACTTGATGAGATTGTAGCCACGAATAGAATCCCCGATCTCTATCACTGTCTGTTCTATCGAGGATCGAGGATCATTTGGCCTGACGGTTGCTACACCGGTATTATAAAGCAGCCTCTTGTCTACTATTCTCCTTACCACGCATTTTGGATTAATCCGATACGGTCAAGTTATAAAAATGCCTCCGGTGGAATGAATCCACATCGACGCGCATTCTGATGATATGCATCGTTGGGGTAGTAGGCTCCGAAAATAAGTTCGTTGTGAGAAGTCATGGCTCGTGCAACGTGTCTTCGAATTAGCTTAATAGAATTTCTTGTATCCAGATTCGAGTGTTCTGTATTTCTTGAGGCAAGCGCGAAGACATTTCCTCTCGAACACCCTTATCTTTTCCATCTGGGAAGGACTCACGTTGTGCCACACTGGACAGCCATACACAATGACTGGCCGGACCAGGGCCGTGTAGCAAACCACTTTTACTTTGGAGTTAAGTTGGCTGCTGTAAAACAACCTACTTACCATAACAAACGCTTTCTTGGCTTTCTTTAGAGCCGAATTTGAATGAATGTTTCCATACAGAAACTGGTCTAACAAAATGCCAATATATCGTACTACCATCCTTACAGGTAATGGATGCCCCTCTGGGTCCAAGATGTTGAACATACGTCAGTTTTTTTCGTATCCCTTGAGGCTTTGCACAACGGAGTCCGGAAGAGGATTGTTTCGCACTTCTGGAAGTTTATTTTCAACTTCTAGTCGTCGCAAAATTGCTGGATCGTTTCGAAGCAAGTTGCAAGAGAGTGTTAATGACCTCAATCTCCTGCGCTATTCTGTATATGACCAAATAGTCAGCGAATGCTATCAGACGCTGTATGGAGCCAATCAGGTCACTGGTGAAGATAGTGAATAGAATTGGTGAGTTTACAGCACCCTGTTGGAGCCCATTATTGATTTTAAAAACATGAGTAGAGATTTTGTTGCCGTTTTTGAGAACAAATTTTCTACCAGTTATCATGTTATAGATCGTGTAAGGCAGTGCTCATACCTAGTTGCTCATACCTAGTCTCACCAATTTAAGAAAGAGGCCTTCTAACCAGGCGGTGTCGAATGCCTTTTCCAAGTCGACAAGACAGGCCCCGGTGCACTGGATTTAAGCCGTGTTCCATGTCCGAAACTAATTTTGACGCAGCATGTACAGTCATATGCTCCGCCCTAAATCCAAATTGGTTATTCGGTATTATTTTTTTGTCCTCAGTCCACTGTATCATTACTCTATTCACAATCTTTTCGAAAACCTTGCTTATGCAAGGGAGTAGACTTATCGACCAAAAATTTTTCGGAAGCGAGGAATCTTTGACCCTTTTGGGAATAGGTTGTACTATTGCCGTCTTCCAATGCTTTGGGTATTGTACATCACTTAAAGCATTGTTGATCAGGATTAAGTATGTGTCTACCGCCTCTTCAGGAAGATGATACAACACAATATTCGGTATTCCGTCTATTCCCGTGGACTTTTTGTTCTTTAGACTGTTGAAGATATCCTTGAGATCCACCTTATACCGATACCATTGTTAAAGCATGGGAGAATCCATTCAGTCCAAAAAGCTTCTGGCCTTAAGGCTTCCTATAATGTTTTAGTCAAGTTTTAGTAACAGCTATTAAAATCAAAAATTGTTTGATTCCCACAAGCACATTACCTTCTGAACAATATGGAGAGAGAATTTAAAGTTCAATTTATCAAATATGATAGTATTTGAAAAGGCTCTGTTCTGGCTCAAGTTCTTTTCTATACATTTCTGACAGATTTACCATGTGTGTCGAGGTGTGAAATTGCACTTTACGCAGATGATTTGGCGTTGCACTTTTTATTATTATTATTATTATTCTTATTATTATTATTATTATTATTATTATTATTATTATTATTATTATTATTTTATTTTTTCTTATTTTTTACGTCTAGCTAGAAAAAATAAAATTGAAGAAGCAAAAACCATAAAGAAAAAATTGTCTTTCGTTGGCTGAGAGCAATTGATAAAGGTCAGAATGCTAGAATTGATATCACTAGATTAGACAACGTCAGTTGTAGTGGGCGTAGTGGGGAGAGTGTGATGCTTACACGCCAAAGGGTCTAGGTTCGACTCCCAGCTCAACACCAATTTTTCGAATTTTTCACCACACCGCCTCTTTCGAGCTGCTGACAACACTCAAAGAGTAATAACTGTCTAACAAAGCTTCTCAAATCTCGCCGTTCGGAGTCGGCAAAAAACTGTAGGTCCCTTCTACTCGTGAGAGAATAGTAGCGCGCACAATACGAGTAGTTGATGAGCAAGTTAGGCCCAGGTCCCCCTTTGGACTGTAGCGCCAACAATTATTATTATTATAAAAACCTTGGTTACCCCGACGTGATTTTATCAAGAGAAATCTGAAAAGAAAACTCTCTTCGAAAATTAATAATTTTTAATTTTAAATACGAAAAACAATATCAGATTATATCTAGCACAAAAATACTTAAACTAGTTACAAAGTATGTTGCAATGAGAACTTTCTTAATGGCCCCTAAATTAATCTAATTATATAATAAGATTGCCTTTCAGTTGGTGTTGTTTTTATTTTAGTTTATTAATTAAAACTATGGATTTAATATATACTATATATTTAATATGTACTAAGAAAAATGTTCAAAAAAACTTAGTCATCAAATCTATTATCTATAAAAGATAAAGCTTAACCTACACCTATTCTAATTAAACTAACTACCTAAACCTACTAAACACACATACCTAATGTGTGTGTGTATGAGTGTGTTTTATTATTTCTGTATCCTATTCTAACTTATTTTACATGCCAAGTGGCCGTAGGGGACCAATAATATCAGATTACGACAACGGGGACACTTGATGGGGTTGTAGCCACGAATAGAATCCCCGATCTCTATCACTGTCTGTTCTATCGACGATCGAGGATCATTTGGCCTGACGGTTGCTATATCGGTATTATAAAGCAGCCTCTTGTCTACTATCCTCCTTGCCACGCATTTTGGATTAATCCGATATGGTCAAGTTATAAAAATGCCTCCGGTGGAATGAATCCACATCGACGCGCATTCTGATGATATGCATCGTTGGGGTAGTAGGCTCCGAATATAAGTTCGTTGTGAGAAGTCATGGCTCGTGCAACGTGTCTTCTCTTCGAAAATTAATAATTTTTAATTTTAAATACGAAAAACAATATCAGATTATATCTAGCACAAAAATACTTAAACTAGTTACAAAGTATGTTGCAATGAGAACTTTCTTAATAGCCCCTAAGTTAATCTAATTATATAATAAGATTGCCTTTCAGTTGGTGTTGTTTTTTTTTAGTTTATTAATTAAAACTATGGATTTAATATATACTATATATTTAATATGTACTAAGAAAAATGTTCTAACTATTTAAAGCAGCTGAAGATGACCTGGTTGGGCGCATGCACCAGCTCATCTGTAAGATATGGTCGGAGGAAAGCATGCCCGATGAGTGGAATCTCAGCGTCGTTTGCCCGTTCCACAAAAAAGGAGACCCCTTTGACTGCGCCAACTACAGAGGGATTAGTCTCCTGAACATCGCATACAAGATCCTCTCTGCCGTATTGTGTGAGCGTCTGAAACCATTTGTCCATGACCTGATAGGTCCCTATCAGTGTGGTTTCAGACCAGGGAAGTTCACAATAGACCAGATCTTCACATTACGGCAGATCCTGGAAAAGACCCAAGAAATGCAAATTGACACTCACCACCTATTCGTCGATTTCAAGGCTGCATATGACAGTGTGCATAGAGACGAGCTATACAGTGCCATGTCTAGTTTTGGCATTCCTACCAAACTCATCAGATTGTGTAGGATGACGATGGAGAACTCTCGCTGCTCCGTCAAGGTCGGTATCGAACTCACCGAGACCTTCAATGTCAAAAAAGGTTTTAGACAAGGCGATGCACTGTCATGTGACTTCTTTAACATCATCCTCGAGAAGATCGTGCGTAACTCACAAGTCAACACCAGAGGCACGATCTTCCAGAAGTCAGTTCAATTGTTAGCTTACGCTGATGACATTGACGTGATTGGACGAACACAGCGAGCCGTAAATGAGGCGTTTGCTGGCATTGAAGCGGAAGCGGCTAAAATGGGTCTTGCGGTAAATGAGGGCAAAACGAAGTACATGCTGTCATCAAGGAAGGACACACAACATCGACGTCTCGGACGGAGCGTCACACTAGGCAGCAGAAACTTCGAGGTAGTTAAGGACTTCGTCTACCTCGGCTCCGCGGTAAACAGGAACAACAACATCAGTACCGAAATCAAACGCAGAATCACTCTTGCCAACCGCTGTTTCTTTGGGCTCAAGAGGCAATTGAGTAATAAAGCCCTCTCTCGAAGGACTAAACTAGCTTTATATAACAGCTTGATCATCCCCGTCCTACTATATGGCGGAGAATCTTGGACGTTAGCAAAGGCGGATGAGGAAGCCCTTAGTCTTTTCGAGATAAAAGATAAAGCTTAACCTCCACCTATTCTAATTAAACTAACTACCTAAACCTACTAAACACACATACCTAATGTGTGTGTGTATGAGTGTGTTTTATTATTTCTGTATCCTATTCTAACTTATTTTACGTGCCAAGTGGCCGTAGGGGACTAATAATATCAGATTACGACAACGGGGACACTTGATGAGATTGTAGCCAAGAATAGAATCCCCGATCTCTATCACTGTCTGTTCTATCGAGGATCGAGGATCATTTGGCCTGACGGTTGCTACACCGGTATTATAAAGCAGCCTCTTGTCTACTATTCTCCTTACCACGCATTTTGGATTAATCCGATACGGTCAAGTTATAAAAATGCCTCCGGTGGAATGAATCCACATCGACGCGCATTCTGATGATATGCATCGTTGGGGTAGTAGGCTCCGAATATAAGTTCGTTGTGAGAAGTCATGGCTCGTGCAACGTGTCTTCGAATTAGCTTAATAGAATTTCTTGTATCCAGATTCGAGTGTTCTGTATTTCTTGAGGCAAGCGCGAAGACATTTCCTCTCGAACACCCTTATCTTTTCCATCTGGGAAGGACTCACGTTGTGCCACACTGGACAGCCATACACAATGACTGGCCGGACCAGGGCCGTGTAGCAAACCACTTTTACTTTGGAGTTAAGTTGGCTGCTGTAAAACAACCTACTTACCATAACAAACGCTTTCTTGGCTTTCTTTAGAGCCGAATTTGAATGAATGTTTCCTTACGGAAACTGGTCTAACAAAATGCCAATATATCGTACTACCGTCCTTACAGGTAATGGTTGCCCCTCTGGGTCCAAGATGCTGAACATACGTCAGTTTTTTTCGTATCCCTTGAGGCTTTGCACAACGGAGTCCGTAAGAGGATTGTTTCGCACTTCTGGAAGTTTATTTTCAACTTCCAGTCGTCGCAAAATTGCTGGATCGTTTCGAAGCAAGTTGCAAGAGAGTGTTAATGACCTCAATCTGCTGCGCTATTCTGTATATGACCAAATAGTCAGCGAATGCTATCAGACGCTGTATGGAGCCAATCAGGTCACTGGTGAAGATAGTGAACAGAATTGGTGAGTTTACAGCACCCTGTTGGAGCCCATTATTGATTTTAAAAACATGAGTAGAGATTTTGTTGCCGTTTTTGAGAACAAATTTTCTACCAGTTATCATGTTATAGATCGTGTAAGGCAGTGCTCATACCTAGTTGCTCATACCTAGTCTCACCAATTTAAGAAAGAGGCCTTCTAACCAGGCGGTGTCGAATGCCTTTTCCAAGTCGACAAGACAGGCCCCGGTGCACTGGATTTAAGCCGTGTTCCATGTCCGAAACTAATTTTGACGCAGCATGTACAGTCACATGCTCCGCCCTAAATCCAAATTGGTTATTCGGTATTATTTTTTTGTCCTCAGTCCACTGTATCATTACTCTATTCACAATCTTTTCTAAAACCTTGCTTATGCAAGGGAGTAGACTTATCGACCAAAACCACTTTACAGTTTTCATGATGCTAACGTTTTCTTTCGCCTGAATAAAAGTTAAATTAGTGAATATATAAGGTCTTTGTTTTATCAATAGGTATAGATTGCATAACTCAAATTCAAAACGTTTTTGGAATGTATCCAAAATTCTGTGTAACAAAAGCAATTGATGTTTGAACTAAAATGTTAACGTTTCAACAGTATCAACTAACAGGTAAAGAGCAAAAATTTCAGCAATTATATTCATGCTTAACACCTGAGTCATTCCCGTACTCTCTATAGAATTCACAACTCTAGAAAACATTGAATTCATAGTTTCCGAATTCAAAAATTGTAAATCAATCGATACAGACAGAATAATAAATCAAGTGATTAAACAACTTTTAGTAAGTTCCCTGATGTGCCCAGTGTGAGCATTGCCTGTTTGAAAATGCTCTATTTCCTGAAAATGTGGAAGATAGCCAAGGCGATACCATTGTTAAAGCATGGGAGAATCCATTCAGTCCAAAAAGCTTCTGGCCTTAAGGCTTCCTATAATGTTTTAGTCAAGTTTTAGTAACAGCTATTAAAATCAAAAATTGTTTGATTCCCACAAGCACATTACCTTATGAACAATATGGAGAGAGAATTTAAAGTTCAATTTATCAAATATGATAGTATTTCAAAAGGCTCTGTTCTGGCTCAAGTTCTTTTCTATACATTTCTGACAGATTTACCATGTGTGTCGAGGTGTGAAATTGCACTTTATGCAGATGATTTGGCGTTGCACTTTTTATTATTATTATTATTATTATTATTATTATTTTTATTATTATTATTATTATTATTATTATTATTATTTTATTTTTTCTTATTTTTTACGTCTAGCTAGAAAAAATAAAATTGAAGAAGCAAAAACCATAAAGAAAAAATTGTCTTTCGTTGGCTGAGAGCAATTGATAAAGGTCAGAATGCTAGAATTGATATCACTAGATTAGACAACGTCAGTTGTAGATGTTTTTTTTTTTGCTTTCTAAAAACATTGGTGTAGTCGCCGTGGCGTAGTGGGTAGAGTGCGACGCTCACACGCCGAAGGGTCTAGGTTCGACTCCCAGCTCAACACTAATTTTTCGAATTTTTCACCACACCGCCTCTTTCGAGCTGCTGATAACACTCAAAGAGTAATAACTGTCTAAGAAAGCTTCTCAAATCTCGCCGTTCGGAGGCGGCAAAAAACTGTAGGTCCCTTCTACTCGTGAGAGAATAGTAGCGCGCACAACACGAGTAGTTGATGAGCAAGTTAGGCCCAGGTCCCCCTTTGGACTGTAGCGCCAACAATTATTATTATTATAAAAACCTTGGTTACCCCGACGTGATTTTATCAAGAGAAATCTGAAAAGAAAACTCTCTTCGAAAATTAATAATTTTTAATTTTGAATACGAAAAACAATATCAAATTTAATCTAGCACAAAAATACTTAAACTAGTTACAAAGTATGTTGCAATGAGTACTTTCATAATGGCCCCTAAATTAATCTAATTATATAATAAGATTGCCTTTCAGTTGGTGTTGTTTTTATTTTAGTTTATTAATTAAAACTATGGATTTAATATATACTATATATTTAATATGTACTAAGAAAAATGTTCAAAAAAACTTAGTCATCAAATCTATTATCTATAAAAGATAAAGCTTAAGCTACACCTATTCTAATTAAACTAACTACCTAAACCTACTAAACACACATACCTAATGTGTGTGTGTATGAGTGTGTTTTATTATTTCTGTATCCTATTCTAACTTATTTTACATGCCAAGTGGCCGTAGGGGACCAATAATATAAGATTACGACAACGGGGACACTTGATGGGGTTGTAGCCACGAATAGAATCCCCGATCTCTATCACTGTCTGTTCTATCGACGATCGAGGATCATTTGGCCTGACGGTTGCTATATCGGTATTATAAAGCAGCCTCTTGTCTACTATCCTCCTTGCCACGCATTTTGGATTAATCCGATACGGTCAAGTTATAAAAATGCCTCCGGTGGAATGAATCCACATCGACGCGCATTCTGATGATATGCATCGTTGGGGTAGTAGGCTCCGAATATAAGTTCGTTGTGAGAAGTCATGGCTCGTGCAACGTGTCTTCTCTTCGAAAATTAATAATTTTTAATTTTAAATACGAAAAACAATATCAGATTATATCTAGCACAAAAATACTTAAACTAGTTACAAAGTATGTTGCAATGAGAACTTTCTTAATAGCCCCTAAGTTAATCTAATTATATAATAAGATTGCCTTTCAGTTGGTGTTGTTTTTTTTTAGTTTATTAATTAAAACTATGGATTTAATATATACTATATATTTAATATGTACTAAGAAAAATGTTCTAACTATTTAAAGCAGCTGAAGATGACCTGGTTGGGCGCATGCACCAGCTCATCTGTAAGATATGGTCGGAGGAAAGCATGCCCGATGAGTGGAATCTCAGCGTCGTTTGCCCGTTCCACAAAAAAGGAGACCCCTTTGACTGCGCCAACTACAGAGGGATTAGTCTCCTGAACATCGCATACAAGATCCTCTCTGCCGTATTGTGTGAGCGTCTGAAACCATTTGTCCATGACCTGATAGGTCCCTATCAGTGTGGTTTCAGACCAGGGAAGTTCACAATAGACCAGATCTTCACATTACGGCAGATCCTGGAAAAGACCCAAGAAATGCAAATTGACACTCACCACCTATTCGTCGATTTCAAGGCTGCATATGACAGTGTGCATAGAGACGAGCTATACAGTGCCATGTCTAGTTTTGGCATTCCTACCAAACTCATCAGATTGTGTAGGATGACGATGGAGAACTCTCGCTGCTCCGTCAAGGTCGGTATCGAACTCACCGAGACCTTCAATGTCAAAAAAGGTTTTAGAGAAGGCGATGCACTGTCATGTGACTTCTTTAAGTCAGTTCAATTGTTAGCTTACGCTGATGACATTGACGTGATTGGACGAACACAGCGAGCCGTAAATGAGGCGTTTGCTGGCATTGAAGCAGAAGCGGCTAAAATGGGTCTTGCGGTAAATGAGGGCAAAACGAAGTACATGCTGTCATCAAGGAAGGACACACAACATCGACGTCTCGGATGGAGCGTCACACTAGGCAGCAGAAACTTCGAGGTAGTTAAGGACTTCGTCTACCTCGGCTCCGCGGTAAACAGGAACAACAACATCAGTACCGAAATCAAACGCAGAATCACTCTTGCCAACCGCTGTTTCTTTGGGCTCAAGAGGCAATTGAGTAATAAAGCCCTCTCTCGAAGGACTAAACTAGCTTTATATAACAGCTTGATCATCCCCGTCCTACTATATGGCGGAGAATCTTGGACGTTAGCAAAGGCGGATGAGGAAGCCCTTAGTCTTTTCGAGATAAAAGATAAAGCTTAACCTCCACCTATTCTAATTAAACTAACTACCTAAACCTACTAAACACACATACCTAATGTGTGTGTGTATGAGTGTGTTTTATTATTTCTGTATCCTATTCTAACTTATTTCACATGCCAAGTGGCCGTAGGGGACTAATAATATCAGATTACGACAACGGGGACACTTGATGAGATTGTAGCCACGAATAGAATCCCCGATCTCTATCACTGTCTGTTCTATCGAGGATCGAGAATCATTTGGCCTGACGGTTGCTACACCGGTATTATAAAGCAGCCTCTTGTCTACTATTCTCCTTACCACGCATTTTGGATTAATCCGATACGGTCAAGTTATAAAAATGCCTCCGGTGGAATGAATCCACATCGACGCGCATTCTGATGATATGCATCGTTGGGGTAGTAGGCTCCGAATATAAGTTCGTTGTGAGAAGTCATGGCTCGTGCAACGTGTCTTCGAATTAGCTTAATAGAATTTCTTGTATCCAGATTCGAGTGTTCTGTATTTCTTGAGGCAAGCGCGAAGACATTTCCTCTCGAACACCCTTATCTTTTCCATCTGGGAAGGACTCACGTTGTGCCACACTGGACAGCCATACACAATGACTGGCCGGACCAGGGCCGTGTAGCAAACCACTTTTACTTTGGAGTTAAGTTGGCTGCTGTAAAACAACCTACTTACCATAACAAACGCTTTCTTGGCTTTCTTTAGAGCCGAATTTGAATGAATGTTTCCTTACGGAAACTGGTCTAACAAAATGCCAATATATCGTACTACCGTCCTTACAGGTAATGGTTGCCCCTCTGGATCCAAGATGCTGAACATACGTCAGTTTTTTTCGTATCCCTTGAGGCTTTGCACAACGGAGTCCGGAAGAGGATTGTTCCGCACTTCTGGAAGTTTATTTTCAGCTTCCAGTCGTCGCAAAATTGCTGGATCGTTTCGAAGCATTCCGCACTTCTGGAAGTTTATTTTCAGCTTCCAGTCGTCGCAAAATTGCTGGATCGTTTCGAAGCAAGTTGCAAGAGAGTGTTAATGACCTCAATCTCCTGCGCTATTCTGTATATGACCAAATAGTCAGCGAATGCTATCAGACGCTGTATGGAGCCAATCGGGTCACTGGTGAAGATAGTGAACAGAATTGGTGAGTTTACAGCACCCTGTTGGAGCCCATTATTGATTTTAAAAACATGAGTAGAGATTTTGTTGCCGTTTTTGAGAACAAATTTTCTACCAGTTATCATGTTATAGATCGTGTAAGGCAGTGCTCATACCTAGTTGCTCATACCTAGTCTCACCAATTTAAGAAAGAGGCCTTCTAACCAGACGGTGTCGAATGCCTTTTCCAAGTCAACAAGACAGGCCCCGGTGCACTGGATTTAAGCCGTGTTCCATGTCTGAAACTAATTTTGACGCAGCATGTACAGTCACATGCTCCGTCCTAAATCCAAATTGGTTATTCGGTATTATTTTTTTGTCCTCAGTCCACTGTATCATTACTCTATTCACAATCTTTTCGAAAACCTTGCTTATGCAAGGGAGTAGACTTATCGACCAAACATTTTTCGGAAGCGAGGAATCTTTGACCCTTTTGGGAATAGGTTGTACTATCGCCGTCTTCCAATGCTTTGGGTATTGTACATCACTTAAAGCATTGTTGATCAGGATTGTGTATGTGTCTACAGCCTCTTCAGGAAGATGATACAACACAATATTCGGTATTCCGTCTATTCCCGTGGACTTTTTGTTCTTTAGACTGTTGAAGATATCCTTGAGATCCACCTTCGAAATAAGTATGGCATTAGAGCCAGTTTGACCGACAGCATTAACTGCATTGTTTTCATCATTGAACCTGGTGAAATCATGATTCTCAGAACGCCATTACTGTATTTCATTTCGAAGGTGGCAATTGTTAAGCAAGGCTCTGTCGTGATTTGGTTAACCAGATTCGTTGACCGTATACACTTCTTGGAAAATTGCTCCTATCGCTTCTACCTTCTCTTGGGCATACTCAACAACGAAGAACTCATTATTCAGCACGCCCTTATCCGGATCGATGTAAACTGAAGTCAGTATGTTTGCGTTGTCGGTCTATCTATAACATTAGTACTTTTTCATAACATATAATATTAGTACCTTTTTATAAGACATTTCTAATGTAAATAATCGAAATATCGATGAATTTATTGAAAGATTTAATAATAAAATTTCGGAGAGAATTTTTTCTTCTACATCTTTTATTCTTTAGTAAAGGAGCAAACCACTTTACAGTTTTCATGATGTTAACGTTTTCTTTCGCCTGAATAAAAGTTAAATTAGTGAATATATAAAGTCTTTGTTGCATCAATAGGTAAAGATTGTATAACTCAAATTCAAAACGTTTTTGGAATGTATCCAAAATTCTGTGTAACAAAAGCAATTGATGTTTGAACTAAAATGTTAACGGATCAACAGTATCAACTAACAAGTAAAGAGCAAAAATTTCAGCAATTATATTAATGCCTAACACCTGAGTCATACCCGTACTCTCTATAGAATTCACAACTCTAGAAAATATTGAATTCATAGTTTCCGAATTCAAAAATTGTAAATCAATCGATACAGACGAATAATTAATCAAGTGATTAAACAACTTCTAGTAAGTTCCCTGATGTGCCCAGTGTGATCAATGCCTGTTTAAAAATGCTCTATTTCCTGAAAATGTGGAAGATAGCCAAGGCGATACCATTGTTAAAGCATGGGAGAATCCATTCAGTCCAAAATGCTTCTGGCCTTAAGGCTTCCTATAATGTTTTAGTCAAGTTTTAGTAACAGCTATTAAAATCAAAAATTGTTTGATTCCCACAAGCACATTACCTTCTGAACAATATGGAGAGAGAATTTAAAGTTCAACTTATCAAATATGATAGTATTTCAAAAGGCTCTGTTCTGGCTCAAGTTCTTTTCTATACATTTCCGACAGATTTACCATGTGTGTCGAGGTGTGAAATTGCACTTTACGCAGATGATTTGGCGTTGCACTTTTTATTATTATTATTTTTAGTTTTATTATTATTATTATTATTATTATTATTATTATTTTATTTTTTCTTATTTTTTACGTCTAGCTAGAAAAAATAAAATTGAAGAAGCAAAAACCATAAAGAAAAAATTGTCTTTCGTTGGCTGAGAGCAATTAATAAAGTTCAGAATGCTAGAATTGAGATCAGTAGATAAGACAACGTCAGTTGTAGATGTTTTTTTCTTGCTTTCTAAAAACATTGGTGTGGTCGCCGTGGTGTAGTGGGTAGAGTGCGACGCTCACACGCCAAAGGGTCTAGGTTCGACTCCCAGCTCAACACCAATTTTTCGAATTTTTCACCGCACCGCCTCTTTCGACCTGCTGACAACACTCAAAGAGTAATAACTGTCTAAGAAAGCTTCTCAAATCTCGCCGTTCGGAGTCGGCAAAAAACTGTAGGTCCCTTCTACTCGTGAGAGAATAGTAGCGCGCACAACACGAGTAGTTGATGAGCAAGTTAGGCCCAGGTCCCCCTTTGGACTGTAGCGCCAACAATTATAATTATTATAAAAACATTGGTTACCCCGACGTGATTTTATCAAGAGAAATCTGAAAAGAAAACTCTTTTCAAAAATTAATAATTTTTAGTTTTAAATACGAAAAACAATATCAGATTATATCTAGCACAAAAATACTGAAACTAGTTACAAAGTATGTTGCAATGAGAACTTTCTTAATGGCCCCTAAGTGAATCTAATTATATAATAAGATTGCCTTTCAGTTGGTGTTGTTTTTATTTTAGTTTATTAATTAAAACTATGGATTTAATATATACTATATATTTAATATGTACTAAGAAAAATGTTCAAAAAAACTTAGTCATCAAATCTATTATCTATAAAAGATAAAGCTTAACCTACACCTATTCTAATTAAACTAACTACCTAAACCTACTAAACACACATACCTAATGTGTGTGTGTATGAGTGTGTTTTATTATTTCTGTATCCTATTCTAACTTATTTCACATGCCAAGTGGCCGTAGGGGACTAATAATATCAGATTACGACAACGGGGACACTTGATGAGATTGTAGCCACGAATAGAATCCCCGATCTCTATCACTGTCTGTTCTATCGAGGATCGAGAATCATTTGGCCTGACGGTTGCTACACCGGTATTATAAAGCAGCCTCTTGTCTACTATTCTCCTTACCACGCATTTTGGATTAATCCGATACGGTCAAGTTATAAAAATGCCTCCGGTGGAATGAATCCACATCGACGCGCATTCTGATGATATGCATCGTTGGGGTAGTAGGCTCCGAATATAAGTTCGTTGTGAGAAGTCATGGCTCGTGCAACGTGTCTTCGAATTAGCTTAATAGAATTTCTTGTATCCAGATTCGAGTGTTCTGTATTTCTTGAGGCAAGCGCGAAGACATTTCCTCTCGAACACCCTCATCTTTTCCATCTGGGAAGGACTCACGTTGTGCCACACTGGACAGCCATACACAATGACTGGCCGGACCAGGGCCGTGTAGCAAACCACTTTTACTTTGGAGTTAAGTTGGCTGCTGTAAAACAACCTACTTACCATAACAAACGCTTTCTTGGCTTTCTTTAGAGCCGAATTTGAATGAATGTTTCCTTACGGAAACTGGTCTAACAAAATGCCAATATATCGTACTACCGTCCTTACAGGTAATGGTTGCCCCTCTGGATCCAAGATGCTGAACATACGTCAGTTTTTTTCGTATCCCTTGAGGCTTTGCACAACGGAGTCCGGAAGAGGATTGTTCCGCACTTCTGGAAGTTTATTTTCAGCTTCCAGTCGTCGCAAAATTGCTGGATCGTTTCGAAGCAAGTTGCAAGAGAGTGTTAATGACCTCAATCTCCTGCGCTATTCTGTATATGACCAAATAGTCAGCGAATGCTATCAGACGCTGTATGGAGCCAATCGGGTCACTGGTGAAGATAGTGAACAGAATTGGTGAGTTTACAGCACCCTGTTGGAGCCCATTATTGATTTTAAAAACATGAGTAGAGATTTTGTTGCCGTTTTTGAGAACAAATTTTCTACCAGTTATCATGTTATAGATCGTGTAAGGCAGTGCTCATACCTAGTTGCTCATACCTAGTCTCACCAATTTAAGAAAGAGGCCTTCTAACCAGACGGTGTCGAATGCCTTTTCCAAGTCAACAAGACAGGCCCCGGTGCACTGGATTTAAGCCGTGTTCCATGTCTGAAACTAATTTTGACGCAGCATGTACAGTCACATGCTCCGTCCTAAATCCAAATTGGTTATTCGGTATTATTTTTTTGTCCTCAGTCCACTGTATCATTACTCTATTCACAATCTTTTCGAAAACCTTGCTTATGCAAGGGAGTAGACTTATCGACCAAACATTTTTCGGAAGCGAGGAATCTTTGACCCTTTTGGGAATAGGTTGTACTATCGCCGTCTTCCAATGCTTTGGGTATTGTACATCACTTAAAGCATTGTTGATCAGGATTGTGTATGTGTCTACAGCCTCTTCAGGAAGATGATACAACACAATATTCGGTATTCCGTCTATTCCCGTGGACTTTTTGTTCTTTAGACTGTTGAAGATATCCTTGAGATCCACCTTCGAAATAAGTATGGCATTAGAGCCAGTTTGACCGACAGCATTAACTGCATTGTTTTCATCATTGAACCTGGTGAAATCATGATTCTCAGAACGCCATTACTGTATTTCATTTCGAAGGTGGCAATTGTTAAGCAAGGCTCTGTCGTGATTTGGTTAACCAGATTCGTTGACCGTATACACTTCTTGGAAAATTGCTCCTATCGCTTCTACCTTCTCTTGGGCATACTCAACAACGAAGAACTCATTATTCAGCACGCCCTTATCCGGATCGATGTAAACTGAAGTCAGTATGTTTGCGTTGTCGGTCTATCTATAACATTAGTACTTTTTCATAACATATAATATTAGTACCTTTTTATAAGACATTTCTAATGTAAATAATCGAAATATCGATGAATTTATTGAAAGATTTAATAATAAAATTTCGGAGAGAATTTTTTCTTCTACATCTTTTATTCTTTAGTAAAGGAGCAAACCACTTTACAGTTTTCATGATGTTAACGTTTTCTTTCGCCTGAATAAAAGTTAAATTAGTGAATATATAAAGTCTTTGTTGCATCAATAGGTAAAGATTGTATAACTCAAATTCAAAACGTTTTTGGAATGTATCCAAAATTCTGTGTAACAAAAGCAATTGATGTTTGAACTAAAATGTTAACGGATCAACAGTATCAACTAACAAGTAAAGAGCAAAAATTTCAGCAATTATATTAATGCCTAACACCTGAGTCATACCCGTACTCTCTATAGAATTCACAACTCTAGAAAATATTGAATTCATAGTTTCCGAATTCAAAAATTGTAAATCAATCGATACAGACGAATAATTAATCAAGTGATTAAACAACTTCTAGTAAGTTCCCTGATGTGCCCAGTGTGATCAATGCCTGTTTAAAAATGCTCTATTTCCTGAAAATGTGGAAGATAGCCAAGGCGATACCATTGTTAAAGCATGGGAGAATCCATTCAGTCCAAAATGCTTCTGGCCTTAAGGCTTCCTATAATGTTTTAGTCAAGTTTTAGTAACAGCTATTAAAATCAAAAATTGTTTGATTCCCACAAGCACATTACCTTCTGAACAATATGGAGAGAGAATTTAAAGTTCAACTTATCAAATATGATAGTATTTCAAAAGGCTCTGTTCTGGCTCAAGTTCTTTTCTATACATTTCCGACAGATTTACCATGTGTGTCGAGGTGTGAAATTGCACTTTACGCAGATGATTTGGCGTTGCACTTTTTATTATTATTATTTTTAGTTTTATTATTATTATTATTATTATTATTATTATTATTTTATTTTTTCTTATTTTTTACGTCTAGCTAAAAAAAATAAAATTGAAGAAGCAAAAACCATAAAGAAAAAATTGTCTTTCGTTGGCTGAGAGCAATTGATAAAGGTCAGAATGCTAGAATTGAGATCACTAGATTAGACAACGTCAGTTGTAGTGGGCGTAGTGGGTAGAGTGCGATGCTCACACGCCAAAGGGTCTAGGTTCGACTCCCAGCTCAACACCCATTTTTCGAATTTTTCACCACACCGCCTCTTTCGAGCTGCTGACAACACTCAAAGAGTAATAACTGTCTAAGAAAGCTTCTCAAATCTCGCCGTTCGGAGTCGGCAAAAAACTGTAGGTCCCTTCTACTCGTGAGAGAATAGTAGCGCGCACAACACGAGTAGTTGATGAGCAAGTTAGGCCCAGGTCCCCCTTTGGACTGTAGCGCCAACAATTATTATTATTATAAAAACCTTGGTTACCCCGACGTGATTTTATCAAGAGAAATCTGAAAAGAAAACTCTTTTCGAAAATTAATAATTTTTAATTTTAAATACGAAAAACAATATCAGATTATATCTAGCATAAAAATACTTAAACTAGTTACAAAGTATGTTGCAATGAGAACTTTCTTAATGGCCCCTAAGTTAATCTAATTATATAATAAGATTGCCTTTCAGTTGGTGTTAGTTTTATTTTAGTTTATTAATTAAAACTATGGATTTAATATATACTATATATTTAATATGTACTAAGAAAAATGTTCAAAAAAACTTAGTCATCAAATTTATTATCTATAAAAGATAAAGCTTAACCTACACCTATTCTAATTAAACTAACTACCTAAACCTACTAAACACACATACCTAATGTGTGTGTGTATGAGTGTGTTTTATTATTTCTGTATCCTATTCTAACTTATTTTACATGCCAAGTGGCCGTAGGGGACCAATAATATCAGATTACGACAACGGGGACACTTGATGGGGTTGTAGCCACGAATAGAATCCCCGATCTCTATCACTGTCTGTTCTATCGAGGATCGAGGATCATTTGGCCTTACGGTTGTTATAAAAATGCCTCCGGTGGAATGAATCCACTTCGACGCGCATTCTGATGATATGCATCGTTGTGAGAAGTCATGGCTCGTGCAACGTGTCTTCGAATTAGCTTAATAGAATTTCTTGTATCCAGATTCGAGTGTTCTGTATTTCTTGAGACAAGCGCGAAGACATTTCCTCTCGAACACCCTTATCTTTTCCATCTGGGAAGGACTCACGTTGTGCCACACTGGACAGCCATACAACCTACTTACCATAACAAACGCTTTCTTGGCTTTCTTTAGAGCCGAATCTGAATGAATGTTTCCATACAGAAACTGGTCTAACAAAATGCCAATATATCGTACTACCGTCCTTACAGGTAATGGATGCCCCTCTGGGTCCAAGATGTTGAACATACGTCAGTTTTTTTCGTATCCTTTGAGGCTTGCACAACGGAGTCCGGAAGAGGATTGTTTCGCACTTCTGGAAGTTTATTTTCAACTTCCAGTCGTCGCAAAATTGCTGGATCGTTTCGAAGGAAGTTGCAAGAGAGTGTTAATGACCTCAATCTCCTGCGCTATTCTGTATATGACCAAATAGTCAGCGAATGCTATCAGACGCTGTATGGGGCCAATCAGGTCACTGGTGAAGATAGTGAACAGAATTGGTGAGTTTACAGCACCCTGTTGGAGCCCATTATTGATTTTAAAAACATGAGTAGAGATTTTGTTGCCGTTTTTGAGAACAAATTTTCTACCAGTTATCATGTTATAGATCGTGTAAAGCAGTGCTCATACCTAGTTGCTCATACCTAGTCTCACCAATTTAAGAAAGAGGCCTTCTAACCAGACGGTGTCGAATGCCTTTTCCAAGTCAACAAGAGAGGCCCCGGTGCACTGGATTTAAGCCGTGTTCCATGTCTGAAACTAATTTTGACGCAGCATGTACAGTAACATGCTCCGCCCTAAATCCAAATTGGTTATTCGGTATTATTTTTTTGTCCTCAGTCCACTGTATCATTACTCTATTCACAATCTTTTCGAAAACCTTGCTTATGCAAGGGAGTAGACTTATCGACCAAAAATTTTTCGGAAGCGAGGAATCTTTGACCCTTTTGGGAATAGGTTGTACTATCGCCGTCTTCCAATGCTTTGGGTATTGTACATCACTTAAAGCATTGTTGATCAGGATTGTGTATGTGTCTACCGCCTCTTCAGGAAGATGATACAACACAATATTCGGTATTCCGTCTATTCCCGTGGACTTTTTGTTCTTCAGACTGTTGAAGATATCCTTGAGATCCACCTTCGAAATAAGTATGGCATTAGAGCCAGTTTGACCGACAGCATTAACTGCATTGTTTTCATCATTGAACCTGGTAAAACCATGATTCTCAGAACGCCATTACTGTATTTCATTTCGAAGGTGGCAATTGTTAAGCAAGGCTCTGTCGTGATTTGGTCTACGAGATTCGTTGACCGTATACACTTCTTGGAAAATTGCTCCTATCGCTTCTACCTTCTCTTGGGCATACTCAACAACGAAGAACTCATTATTCAGCACGCCCTTATCCGGATCGATGTAAACTGAAGTCAGTATGTTTGCGTTGTCGGTCTATCTATAACATTAGTACCTTTTCATAACATATAATATTAGTACCTTTTTATAAGACATTTCTAATGTAAATAATCGAAATATCGATGAATTTATTGGAAGATTTTATAATAAAATTTCGGAGAGAATTTTTTCTTCTACATCTTTTATTCTTTAGTAAAGGAGCAAACCACTTTACAGTTTTCATGATGTTAACGTTTTCTTTCGTTTGAATAAAAGTTAAATTAGTGAATATATAAGGTCTTTGTTTTATCAATAGGTAAAGATTGCATAACTCAAATTCAAAACGTTTGTGGAATGTATCCAAAGTCTGTGTAACAAAAGCAATTGATGTTTGAACTAAAATGTTAACGTTTCAACAGTATCAACTAACAGGTAAAGCGCAAAAATTTCAGCAATTATATTCATGCTCAACACCTGAGTCATTCCCGTACTCTCTATAGAATTCACAACTCTAGAAAACATTGAATTCATAGTTTCCGAATTCAAAAATTGTAAATCAATCGATACAGACAGAATAATAAATCAAGTGATTAAACAACTTCTAGTAAGTTCCCTGATGCGCCCAGTGTGATCAATGCCTGTTTGAAAATGCTCTATTTCCTGAAAATGTGGAAGATAGCCAATGCGATACCATTGTTAAAGCATGGGAGAATCCATTCAGTCCAAAAAGCTTCTGGCCTTAAGGCTTCCTATAATGTTTTAGTCAAGTTTTAGTAACAGCTATTAAAATCAAAAATTGTTTGATTCTCACAAGCACATTACCTTCTGAACAATATGGAGAGAGAATTTAAAGTTCAACTTATCAAATATGATAGTATTTCAAAAGGCTCTGTTCTGGCTCAAGTTCTTTTCTATACATTCCTGACAGATTTACCATGTGTGTCGAGGTGTGAAATTGCACTTTACTCAGATGATTTGGCGTTGCAATTTTTATTATTATCATTATTATTATTATTCTTATTATTATTTTATTTTTTCTTATTTTTTATGTCTAGCTAGAAAAAATAAAATTGAAGAAGCAAAAACCATAAAGAAAAAATTGTCTTTCGTTGGCTGAGAGCAATTGATAAAGGTCAGAATGCTAGAATTGAGATCACTAGATTAGACAACGTTAGTTGTAGATGTTTTTTTTTGCTTTCTAAAAACATTGGTGTGGTCGCCGTGGCGTAGTGTGTAGAGTGCGCTGCTCACACCCCAAAGGGTCTAGGTTCGACTCCCAGCTCAACACCAATTTTGCGAATTTTTCACCGCACCGCCTCTTTCGAGCTGCTGACAACACTCAAAGAGTAATAACTGTCTAACAAAGCTTCTCAAATCTCGCCGTTCGGAGTCGGCAAAAAACTGTAGGTCCCTTCTACTCGTGAGAGAATAGTAGCGCGCACAACACGAGTAGTTAATGAGCAAGTTAGGCCCAGGTCCCCCTTTGGACTGTAGCGCCAACAATTATTATAATTATAAAAACCTTGGTTACCCCGACGTGATTTTATCAAGAGAAATCTGAAAAGAAAACTCTTTTCGAAAATTAATAATTTTTAATTTTAAATACGAAAAACAATATCAGATTATATCTAGCACAAAAATACTTAAACTAGTTACAAAGTATGTTGCAATGAGAACTTTCTTAATGGCCCCTAAGTTAATCTATTTATATAATAAGATTGCCTTTCAGTTGGTGTTAGTTTTATTTTAGTTTATTAATTAAAACTATGGATTTAATATATACTATATATTTAATATGTACTAAGAAAAATGTTCAAAAAAACTTAGTCATCAAATCTATTATCTATAAAAGATAAAGCTTAACCTACACCTATTCTAATTAAACTAACTACCTAAACCTACTAAACACACATACCTAATGTGTGTGTGTATGAGTGTGTTTTATTATTTCTGTATCCTATTCTAACTTATTTTACATGCCAAGTGGCCGTAGGGGACCAATAATATCAGATTACGACAACGGGCACACTTGATGGGGTTGTAGCCACGAATAGAATCCCCGATCTCTATCACTGTCTGTTCTATCGAGGATCGAGGATCATTTGGCCTTACGGTTGCTATATCGGTATTATAAAGCAGCCTCTTGTCTTCTATCCTCCTTGCCACGCATTTTGGATTAATCCGATACGGTCAAGTTATAAAAATGCCTTCGGTGGAATGAATCCACATCGACGCGCATTCTGATGATATGCACCGCTGGGGTAGTAGGCTCCGAATATAAGTTCGTTGTGAGAAGTCATGGCCCGTGCAACGTGTCTTCGAATTAGCTTAATAGAATTTCTTGTATCCAGATTCGAGTGTTCTGTATTTCTTGAGGCAAGCGCGAAGACATTTCCTCTCGAACACCCTTATCTTTTCCATCTGGGAAGGACTCACGTTGTGCCACACTTCACAGCCATACACAATGGCAAACCACTTTTACTTTGGAGTTAAGTTGGCTGCTGTAAAACAACCTACTTACCATAACAAACGCTTTCTTGGCTTTCTTTAGAGCCGAATCTGAATGAATGTTTCCATACAGAAACTGGTCTAACAAAATGCCAATATATCGTACTACCGTCCTTACAGGTAATGGTTGCCCCTGTGGGTCCAAGATGCTGAACATATGTCAGTTTTTTTCGTATCCCTTGAGGCTTTGCACAACGGAGTCCGGAAGAGGATTGTTTCGCACTTCTGGAAGTTTATTTAAAACTTCCTGTCGTCGCAAAATTGCTGGATCGTTTCGAAGGAAGTTGCAAGAGAGTGTTAATGACCTCAATCTCCTGCGCTATTCTGTATATGACCAAATAATCAGTGAATTCTATCAGACGCTGTATGGAGCCAATCAGGTCACTGGTGAAGATAGTGAAGAGAATTGGTGAGTTTACAGCACCCTGTTGGAGCCCATTATTGATTTTAAAAACATGAGTAGAGATTTTGTTGCCGTTTATGAGAACAAATTTTCTACCAGTTATCATGTTATAGATCGTGTAAAGCAGTGCTCATACCTAGTTGCTCATACCTAGTCTCACCAATTTAAGAAAGAGGCCTTCTAACCAGACGGTGTCGAATGCCTTTTCCAAGTCAACAAGACAGGCCCCGGTGCACTGGATTTAAGCCGTGTTCCATGTCCGAAACTAATTTTGACGCAGCATGTACAGTAACATGCTCCGCCCTAAATCCAAATTGGTTATTCGGTATTATTTTTCTGTCCTCAGTCCACTGTATCACTACCCTATTCACAATCTTTTCGAAAACCTTGCTTATGCAAGGGAGTAGACTTATCGACCAAAAATTTTTCGGAAGCGAGGAATCTTTGACCTTTTTGGTAATAGGTTGTACTATCGCCGTCTTCCAATGCTTTGGGTATTGTACATCACTTAAAGCATTGTTGATCAGGATTGTGTATGTGTCTACCGCCTCTTCAGGAAGATGATACAACACAATATTCGGTATTCCGTCTATTCCCGTGGACTTTTTGTTCTTCAGACTGTTGAAGATATCCTTGAGATCCACCTTCGAAATAAGTATGGCATTAGAGCCAGTTTGACCGACAGCATTAACTGCATTGTTTTCATCATTGAACCTGGTGAAACCATGATTCTCAGAACGCCATTACTGTATTTCATTTCGAAGGTGGCAATTGTTAAGCAAGGCTCTGTCGTGATTTGGTCTACGAGATTCGTTGACCGTATACACTTCTTGGAAAATTGCTCCTATCGCTTCTACCTTCTCTTGGGCATACTCAACAACGAAGAACTCATTATTCAGCACGCCCTTATCCGGATCGATGTAAACTGAAGTCAGTATGTTTGCGTTGTCGGTCTATCTATAACATTAGTACCTTTTCATAACATATAATATTAGTACCTTTTTATAAGACATTTCTAATGTAAATAATCGAAATATCGATGAATTTATTGGAAGATTTTATAATAAAATTTCGGAGAGAATTTTTTCTTCTACATCTTTTATTCTTTAGTAGAGGAGCAAACCACTTTACAGTTTTCATGATGTTAACGTTTTCTTTCGTTTGAATAAAAGTTAAATTAGTGAATATATAAGGTCTTTGTTTTATCAATAGGTAAAGATTGCATAACTCAAATTCAAAACGTTTTTGGAATGTATCCAAATTCTGTGTAACAAAAGCAATTGATGTTTGAACTAAAATGTTAACGTTTCAACAGTATCAACTAACAGGTAAAGCGCAAAAATTTCAGCAATTATATTCATGCTCAACACCTGAGTCATTCCCGTACTCTCTATAGAATTCACAACTCTAGAAAACATTGAATTCATAGTTTCCGAATTCAAAAATTGTAAATCAATCGATACAGACAGAATAATAAATCAAGTGATTAAACAACTTCTAGTAAGTTCCCTGATGCGCCCAGTGTGATCAATGCCTGTTTGAAAATGCTCTATTTCCTGAAAATGTGGAAGATAGGCAAGGCGATACCATTGTTAAAGCATGGGAGAATCCATTCAGTCCAAAAAGCTTCTGGCCTTAAGGCTTCCTATAATGTTTTAGTCAAGTTTTAGTAACAGCTATTAAAATCAAAAATTGTTTGATTCTCACAAGCACATTACCTTCTGAACAATATGGAGAGAGAATTTAAAGTTCAACTTATCAAATATGATAGTATTTCAAAAGGCTCTGTTCTGGCTCAAGTTCTTTTCTATACATTCCTGACAGATTTACCATGTGTGTCGAGGTGTGAAATTGCACTTTACGCAGATGATTTGGCGTTGCAATTTTTATTATTATCATTATTATTATTATTCTTATTATTATTTTATTTTTTCTTATTTTTTATGTCTAGCTAGAAAAAATAAAATTGAAGAAGCAAAAACCATAAAGAAAAAATTGTCTTTCGTTGGCTGAGAGCAATTGATAAAGGTCAGAATGCTAGAATTGAGATCACTAGATTAGACAACGTTAGTTGTAGATGTTTTTTTTTGCTTTCTAAAAACATTGGTGTGGTCGCCGTGGCGTAGTGTGTAGAGTGCGCTGCTCACACCCCAAAGGGTCTAGGTTCGACTCCCAGCTCAACACCAATTTTGCGAATTTTTCACCGCACCGCCTCTTTCGAGCTGCTGACAACACTCAAAGAGTAATAACTGTCTAACAAAGCTTCTCAAATCTCGCCGTTCGGAGTCGGCAAAAAACTGTAGGTCCCTTCTACTCGTGAGAGAATAGTAGCGCGCACAACACGAGTAGTTAATGAGCAAGTTAGGCCCAGGTCCCCCTTTGGACTGTAGCGCCAACAATTATTATAATTATAAAAACCTTGGTTACCCCGACGTGATTTTATCAAGAGAAATCTGAAAAGAAAACTCTTTTCGAAAATTAATAATTTTTAATTTTAAATACGAAAAACAATATCAGATTATATCTAGCACAAAAATACTTAAACTAGTTACAAAGTATGTTGCAATGAGAACTTTCTTAATGGCCCCTATGTTAATCTATTTATATAATAAGATTGCCTTTCAGTTGGTGTTAGTTTTATTTTAGTTTATTAATTAAAACTATGGATTTAATATATACTATATATTTAATATGTACTAAGAAAAATGTTCAAAAAAACTTAGTCATCAAATCTATTATCTATAAAAGATAAAGCTTAACCTACACCTATTCTAATTAAACTAACTACCTAAACCTACTAAACACACATACCTAATGTGTGTGTGTATGAGTGTGTTTTATTATTTCTGTATCCTATTCTAACTTATTTTACATGCCAAGTGGCCGTAGGGGACCAATAATATCAGATTACGACAACGGGCACACTTGATGGGGTTGTAGCCACGAATAGAATCCCCGATCTCTATCACTGTCTGTTCTATCGAGGATCGAGGATCATTTGGCCTTACGGTTGCTATATCGGTATTATAAAGCAGCCTCTTGTCTACTATCCTCCTTGCCACGCATTTTGGATTAATCCGATACGGTCAAGTTATAAAAATGCCTTCGGTGGAATGAATCCACATCGACGCGCATTCTGATGATATGCACCGCTGGGGTAGTAGGCTCCGAATATAAGTTCGTTGTGAGAAGTCATGGCCCGTGCAACGTGTCTTCGAATTAGCTTAATAGAATTTCTTGTATCCAGATTCGAGTGTTCTGTATTTCTTGAGGCAAGCGCGAAGACATTTCCTCTCGAACACCCTTATCTTTTCCATCTGGGAAGGACTCACGTTGTGCCACACTTCACAGCCATACACAATGGCAAACCACTTTTACTTTGGAGTTAAGTTGGCTGCTGTAAAACAACCTACTTACCATAACAAACGCTTTCTTGGCTTTCTTTAGAGCCGAATCTGAATGAATGTTTCCATACAGAAACTGGTCTAACAAAATGCCAATATATCGTACTACCGTCCTTACAGGTAATGGTTGCCCCTGTGGGTCCAAGATGCTGAACATATGTCAGTTTTTTTCGTATCCCTTGAGGCTTTGCACAACGGAGTCCGGAAGAGGATTGTTTCGCACTTCTGGAAGTTTATTTAAAACTTCCTGTCGTCGCAAAATTGCTGGATCGTTTCGAAGGAAGTTGCAAGAGAGTGTTAATGACCTCAATCTCCTGCGCTATTCTGTATATGACCAAATAATCAGTGAATTCTATCAGACGCTGTATGGAGCCAATCAGGTCACTGGTGAAGATAGTGAAGAGAATTGGTGAGTTTACAGCACCCTGTTGGAGCCCATTATTGATTTTAAAAACATGAGTAGAGATTTTGTTGCCGTTTTTGAGAACAAATTTTCTACCAGTTATCATGTTATAGATCGTGTAAAGCAGTGCTCATACCTAGTTGCTCATACCTAGTCTCACCAATTTAAGAAAGAGGCCTTCTAACCAGACGGTGTCGAATGCCTTTTCCAAGTCAACAAGACAGGCCCCGGTGCACTGGATTTAAGCCGTGTTCCATGTCCGAAACTAATTTTGACGCAGCATGTACAGTAACATGCTCCGCCCTAAATCCAAATTGGTTATTCGGTATTATTTTTCTGTCCTCAGTCCACTGTATCACTACCCTATTCACAATCTTTTCGAAAACCTTGCTTATGCAAGGGAGTAGACTTATCGACCAAAAATTTTTCGGAAGCGAGGAATCTTTGACCTTTTTGGTAATAGGTTGTACTATCGCCGTCTTCCAATGCTTTGGGTATTGTACATCAAAGCATTGTTGATCAGGATTGTGTATGTGTCTACCGCCTCTTCAGGAAGATGATACAACACAATATTCGGTATTCCGTCTATTCCCGTGGACTTTTTGTTCTTCAGACTGTTGAAGATATCCTTCAGATCCACCTTCGAAATAAGTATGGCATTAGAGCCAGTTTGACCGACAGCATTAACTGCATTGTTTTCATCATTGAACCTGGTGAAACCATGATTCTCAGAACGCCTTTGCTGTATTTCATTTCGAAGGTGGCAATTGTTAAGCAAGGCTCTGTCGTGATTTGGTCTACGAGATTCGTTGACCGTATACACTTCTTGGAAAATTGCTCCTATCGCTTCTACCTTCTCTTGGGCATACTCAACAACGAAGAACTCATTATTCAGCACGCCCTTATCCGGATCGATGTAAAGTGAAGTCAGTATGTTTGCGTTGTCGGTCTATCTATAACATTAGTACCTTTTCATAACATATAATATTAGTACCTTTTTATAATACATTTCTAATGTAAATAATCGAAATATCGATGAATTTATTGAAAGATTTTATAATAAAATTTCGGAGAGAATTTTTTCTTCTACATCTTTTATTCTTTAGTAGAGGAGCAAACCACTTTACAGTTTTCATGATGTTAACGTTTTCTTTCGCCTGAATAAAAGTTAAATTAGTGAATATATAAGGTCTTTGTTTTATCAATAGGTAAAGATTGCATAACTCAAATTCAAAACGTTTTTGGAATGTATCCAAAATTCTGTGTAACAAAAGCAATTGATGTTTGAACTAAAATGTTAACGGATCAACAGTATCAACTAACAAGTAAAGAGCAAAAATTTCAGCAATTATATTCATGCTTAACACCTGAGTCATACCCGTACTCTCTATAGAATTCACAACTCTAGAAAATATTGAATTCATAGTTTCCGAATTCAAAAATTGTAAATCAATCGACACAGACGAATAATTAATCAAGTGATTAAACCACTTCTAGTAAGTTCCCTGATGTGCCCAGTGTGATCAATGCCTGTTTGAAAATGCTCTATTTCCTGAAAATGTGGAAGATAGCCAAGGCGATACCATTGTTAAAGCATGGGAGAATCCATTCAGTCCAAAAAGCTTCTGGCCTTAAGGCTTCCTATAATGTTTTAGTCAAGTTTTAGTAACAGCTATTAAAATCAAAAATTGTTTGATTTCCACAAGCACATTACCTTCTGAACAATATGGAGAGAGAATTTAAAGTTCAACTTATCAAATATGATAGTATTTCAAAAGGCTCTGTTCTGGCTCAAGTTCTTTTCTATACATTCCTGACAGATTTACCATGTGTGTCGAGGTGTAAAATTGCACTTTACGCGGATGATGTGGCGTTGCATTTTTTTATTATTATTATTAATTTTATTATTATTATTATTAATTTTATTATTATTATTATTAAAATTTTATTATTATTATTATTATTATTATTATTATTATTATTATTATTATTATTATTATTATTATTATTATTCTTATTATTATTATTATTTTTATTATTATTATTATTATTATTCTTATTATTATTATTATTATTATTATTATTATTATTATTATTATTATTATTATTATTATTATTATTATTATTATTATTATTATTATTATTATTATTATTATTATTATTATTATTATTATTATTATTATTATTATTATTATTATTATTATTATTATTATTATTATTATTATTATTATTATTATTATTATTATTATTATTATTATTATTATTATTATTATTATTATTATTATTATTATTATTATTATTATTATTATTATTATTATTATTATTATTATTATTATTATTATTATTATTATTATTATTATTATTATTATTATTATTATTATTATTATTATTATTATTATTATTATTATTATTATTATTATTATTATTATTATTATTATTATTATTATTATTATTATTATTATTATTATTATTATTATTATTATTATTATTATTATTATTATTATTATTATTATTATTATTATTATTATTATTATTATTATTATTATTATTATTATTATTATTATTATTATTATTATTATTATTATTATTATTATTATTATTATTATTATTATTATTATTATTATTATTATTATTATTATTATTATTATTATTATTATTATTATTATTATTATTATTATTATTATTATTATTATTATTATTATTATTATTATTATTATTATTATTATTATTATTATTATTATTATTATTATTATTATTATTATTATTATTATTATTATTATTATTATTATTATTATTATTATTATTATTATTATTATTATTATTATTATTATTATTATTATTATTATTATTATTATTATTATTATTATTATTATTATTATTATTATTATTATTATTATTATTATTATTATTATTATTATTATTATTATTATTATTATTATTATTATTATTATTATTATTATTATTATTATTATTATTATTATTATTATTATTATTATTATTATTATTATTATTATTATTATTATTATTATTATTATTATTATTATTATTATTATTATTATTATTATTATTATTATTATTATTATTATTATTATTATTATTATTATTATTATTATTATTATTATTATTATTATTATTATTATTATTATTATTATTATTATTATTATTATTATTATTATTATTATTATTATTATTATTATTATTATTATTATTATTATTATTATTATTATTATTATTATTATTATTATTATTATTATTATTATTATTATTATTATTATTATTATTATTATTATTATTATTATTATTATTATTATTATTATTATTATTATTATTATTATTATTATTATTATTATTATTATTATTATTATTATTATTATTATTATTATTATTATTATTATTATTATTATTATTATTATTATTATTATTATTATTATTATTATTATTATTATTATTATTATTATTATTATTATTATTATTATTATTATTATTATTATTATTATTATTATTATTATTATTATTATTATTATTATTATTATTATTATTATTATTATTATTATTATTATTATTATTATTATTATTATTATTATTATTATTATTATTATTATTATTATTATTATTATTATTATTATTATTATTATTATTATTATTATTATTATTATTATTATTATTATTATTATTATTATTATTATTATTATTATTATTATTATTATTATTATTATTATTATTATTATTATTATTATTATTATTATTATTATTATTATTATTATTATTATTATTATTATTATTATTATTATTATTATTATTATTATTATTATTATTATTATTATTATTATTATTATTATTATTATTATTATTATTATTATTATTATTATTATTATTATTATTATTATTATTATTATTATTATTATTATTATTATTATTATTATTATTATTATTATTATTATTATTATTATTATTATTATTATTATTATTATTATTATTATTATTATTATTATTATTATTATTATTATTATTATTATTATTATTATTATTATTATTATTATTATTATTATTATTATTATTATTATTATTATTATTATTATTATTATTATTATTATTATTATTATTATTATTATTATTATTATTATTATTATTATTATTATTATTATTATTATTATTATTATTATTATTATTATTATTATTATTATTATTATTATTATTATTATTATTATTATTATTATTATTATTATTATTATTATTATTATTATTATTATTATTATTATTATTATTATTATTATTATTATTATTATTATTATTATTATTATTATTATTATTATTATTATTATTATTATTATTATTATTATTATTATTATTATTATTATTATTATTATTATTATTATTATTATTATTATTATTATTATTATTATTATTATTATTATTATTATTATTATTATTATTATTATTATTATTATTATTATTATTATTATTATTATTATTATTATTATTATTATTATTATTATTATTATTATTATTATTATTATTATTATTATTATTATTATTATTATTATTATTATTATTATTATTATTATTATTATTATTATTATTATTATTATTATTATTATTATTATTATTATTATTATTATTATTATTATTATTATTATTATTATTATTATTATTATTATTATTATTATTATTATTATTATTATTATTATTATTATTATTATTATTATTATTATTATTATTATTATTATTATTATTATTATTATTATTATTATTATTATTATTATTATTATTATTATTATTATTATTATTATTATTATTATTATTATTATTATTATTATTATTATTATTATTATTATTATTATTATTATTATTATTATTATTATTATTATTATTATTATTATTATTATTATTATTATTATTATTATTATTATTATTATTATTATTATTATTATTATTATTATTATTATTATTATTATTATTATTATTATTATTATTATTTATTATTATTATTATTATTATTATTATTATTATTATTATTATTATTATTATTATTATTATTATTATTATTATTATTATTATTATTATTATTATTATTATTATTATTATTATTATTATTATTATTATTATTATTATTATTATTATTATTATTATTATTATTATTATTATTATTATTATTATTATTATTATTATTATTATTATTATTATTATTATTATTATTATTATTATTATTATTATTATTATTATTATTATTATTATTATTATTATTATTATTATTATTATTATTATTATTATTATTATTATTATTATTATTATTATTATTATTATTATTATTATTATTATTATTATTATTATTATTATTATTATTATTATTATTATTATTATTATTATTATTATTATTATTATTATTATTATTATTATTATTATTATTATTATTATTATTATTATTATTATTATTATTATTATTATTATTATTATTATTATTATTATTATTATTATTATTATTATTATTATTATTATTATTATTATTATTATTATTATTATTATTATTATTATTATTATTATTATTATTATTATTATTATTATTATTATTATTATTATTATTATTATTATTATTATTATTATTATTATTATTATTATTATTATTATTATTATTATTATTATTATTATTATTATTATTATTATTATTATTATTATTATTATTATTATTATTATTATTATTATTATTATTATTATTATTATTATTATTATTATTATTATTATTATTATTATTATTATTATTATTATTATTATTATTATTATTATTATTATTATTATTATTATTATTATTATTATTATTATTATTATTATTATTATTATTATTATTATTATTATTATTATTATTATTATTATTATTATTATTATTATTATTATTATTATTATTATTATTATTATTATTATTATTATTATTATTATTATTATTATTATTATTATTATTATTATTATTATTATTATTATTATTATTATTATTATTATTATTATTATTATTATTATTATTATTATTATTATTATTATTATTATTATTATTATTATTATTATTATTATTATTATTATTATTATTATTATTATTATTATTATTATTATTATTATTATTATTATTATTATTATTATTATTATTATTATTATTATTATTATTATTATTATTATTATTATTATTATTATTATTATTATTATTATTATTATTATTATTATTATTATTATTATTATTATTATTATTATTATTATTATTATTATTATTATTATTATTATTATTATTATTATTATTATTATTATTATTATTATTATTATTATTATTATTATTATTATTATTATTATTATTATTATTATTATTATTATTATTATTATTATTATTATTATTATTATTATTATTATTATTATTATTATTATTATTATTATTATTATTATTATTATTATTATTATTATTATTATTATTATTATTATTATTATTATTATTATTATTATTATTATTATTATTATTATTATTATTATTATTATTATTATTATTATTATTATTATTATTATTATTATTATTATTATTATTATTATTATTATTATTATTATTATTATTATTATTATTATTATTATTATTATTATTATTATTATTATTATTATTATTATTATTATTATTATTATTATTATTATTATTATTATTATTATTATTATTATTATTATTATTATTATTATTATTATTATTATTATTATTATTATTATTATTATT
This sequence comes from Eristalinus aeneus, assembly GCA_955652365.1. Taxonomy (NCBI): domain Eukaryota; kingdom Metazoa; phylum Arthropoda; class Insecta; order Diptera; family Syrphidae; genus Eristalinus; species Eristalinus aeneus. The sequence goes on along the minus strand of OY019132.1, from coordinate 12,707,035 downwards.
ATTATTATTATTATTATTATTATTATTATTATTATTATTATTATTATTATTATTATTATTATTATTATTATTATTATTATTATTATTATTATTATTATTATTATTATTATTATTATTATTATTATTATTATTATTATTATTATTATTATTATTATTATTATTATTATTATTATTATTATTATTATTATTATTATTATTATTATTATTATTATTATTATTATTATTATTATTATTATTATTATTATTATTATTATTATTATTATTATTATTATTATTATTATTATTATTATTATTATTATTATTATTATTATTATTATTATTATTATTATTATTATTATTATTATTATTATTATTATTATTATTATTATTATTATTATTATTATTATTATTATTATTATTATTATTATTATTATTATTATTATTATTATTATTATTATTATTATTATTATTATTATTATTATTATTATTATTATTATTATTATTATTATTATTATTATTATTATTATTATTATTATTATTATTATTATTATTATTATTATTATTATTATTATTATTATTATTATTATTATTATTATTATTATTATTATTATTATTATTATTATTATTATTATTATTATTATTATTATTATTATTATTATTATTATTATTATTATTATTATTATTATTATTATTATTATTATTATTATTATTATTATTATTATTATTATTATTATTATTATTATTATTATTATTATTATTATTATTATTATTATTATTATTATTATTATTATTATTATTATTATTATTATTATTATTATTATTATTATTATTATTATTATTATTATTATTATTATTATTATTATTATTATTATTATTATTATTATTATTATTATTATTATTATTATTATTATTATTATTATTATTATTATTATTATTATTATTATTATTATTATTATTATTATTATTATTATTATTATTATTATTATTATTATTATTATTATTATTATTATTATTATTATTATTATTATTATTATTATTATTATTATTATTATTATTATTATTATTATTATTATTATTATTATTATTATTATTATTATTATTATTATTATTATTATTATTATTATTATTATTATTATTATTATTATTATTATTATTATTATTATTATTATTATTATTATTATTATTATTATTATTATTATTATTATTATTATTATTATTATTATTATTATTATTATTATTATTATTATTATTATTATTATTATTATTATTATTATTATTATTATTATTATTATTATTATTATTATTATTATTATTATTATTATTATTATTATTATTATTATTATTATTATTATTATTATTATTATTATTATTATTATTATTATTATTATTATTATTATTATTATTATTATTATTATTATTATTATTATTATTATTATTATTATTATTATTATTATTATTATTATTATTATTATTATTATTATTATTATTATTATTATTATTATTATTATTATTATTATTATTATTATTATTATTATTATTATTATTATTATTATTATTATTATTATTATTATTATTATTATTATTATTATTATTATTATTATTATTATTATTATTATTATTATTATTATTATTATTATTATTATTATTATTATTATTATTATTATTATTATTATTATTATTATTATTATTATTATTATTATTATTATTATTATTATTATTATTATTATTATTATTATTATTATTATTATTATTATTATTATTATTATTATTATTATTATTATTATTATTATTATTATTATTATTATTATTATTATTATTATTATTATTATTATTATTATTATTATTATTATTATTATTATTATTATTATTATTATTATTATTATTATTATTATTATTATTATTATTATTATTATTATTATTATTATTATTATTATTATTATTATTATTATTATTATTATTATTATTATTATTATTATTATTATTATTATTATTATTATTATTATTATTATTATTATTATTATTATTATTATTATTATTATTATTATTATTATTATTATTATTATTATTATTATTATTATTATTATTATTATTATTATTATTATTATTATTATTATTATTATTATTATTATTATTATTATTATTATTATTATTATTATTATTATTATTATTATTATTATTATTATTATTATTATTATTATTATTATTATTATTATTATTATTATATTATTATTATTATTATTATTATTATTATTATTATTATTATTATTATTATTATTATTATTATTATTATTATTATTATTATTATTATTATTATTATTATTATTATTATTATTATTATTATTATTATTATTATTATTATTATTATTATTATTATTATTATTATATTATTATTATTATTATTATTATTATTATTATTATTATTATTATTATTATTATTATTATTATTATTATTATTATTATTATTATTATTATTATTATTATTATTATTATTATTATTATTATTATTATTATTATTATTATTATTATTATTATTATTATTATTATTATTATTATTATTATTATTATTATTATTATTATTATTATTATTATTATTATTATTATTATTATTATTATTATTATTATTATTATTATTATTATTATTATTATTATTATTATTATTATTATTATTATTATTATTATTATTATTATTATTATTATTATTATTATTATTATTATTATTATTATTATTATTATTATTATTATTATTATTATTATTATTATTATTATTATTATTATTATTATTATTATTATTATTATTATTATTATTATTATTATTATTATTATTATTATTATTATTATTATTATTATTATTATTATTATTATTATTATTATTATTATTATTATTATTATTATTATTATTATTATTATTATTATTATTATTATTATTATTATTATTATTATTATTATTATTATTATTATTATTATTATTATTATTATTATTATTATTATTATTATTATTATTATTATTATTATTATTATTATTATTATTATTATTATTATTATTATTATTATTATTATTATTATTATTATTATTATTATATTATTATTATTATTATTATTATTATTATTATTATTATTATTATTATTATTATTATTATTATTATTATTATTATTATTATTATTATTATTATTATTATTATTATTATTATTATTATTATTATTATTATTATTATTATTATTATTATTATTATTATTATTATTATTATTATTATTATTATTATTATTATTATTATTATTATTATTATTATTATTATTATTATTATTATTATTATTATTATTATTATTATTATTATTATTATTATTATTATTATTATTATTATTATTATTATTATTATTATTATTATTATTATTATTATTATTATTATTATTATTATTATTATTATTATTATTATTATTATTATTATTATTATTATTATTATTATTATTATTATTATTATTATTATTATTATTATTATTATTATTATTATTATTATTATTATTATTATTATTATTATTATTATTATTATTATTATTATTATTATTATTATTATTATTATTATTATTATTATTATTATTATTATTATTATTATTATTATTATTATTATTATTATTATTATTATTATTATTATTATTATTATTATTATTATTATTATTATTATTATTATTATTATTATTATTATTATTATTATTATTATTATTATTATTATTATTATTATTATTATTATTATTATTATTATTATTATTATTATTATTATTATTATTATTATTATTATTATTATTATTATTATTATTATTATTATTATTATTATTATTATTATTATTATTATTATTATTATTATTATTATTATTATTATTATTATTATTATTATTATTATTATTATTATTATTATATTATTATTATTATTATTATTATTATTATTATTATTATTATTATTATTATTATTATTATTATTATTATTATTATTATTATTATTATTATTATTATTATTATTATTATTATTATTATTATTATTATTATTATTATTATTATTATTATTATTATTATTATTATTATTATTATTATTATTATTATTATTATTATTATTATTATTATTATTATTATTATTATTATTATTATTATTATTATTATTATTATTATTATTATTATTATTATTATTATTATTTATTATTATTATTATTATTATTATTATTATTATTTATTATTATTATTATTATTATTATTATTATTATTATTATTATTATTATTATTATTATTATTATTATTATTATTATTATTATTATTATTATTATTATTATTATTATTATTATTATTATTATTATTATTATTATTATTATTATTATTATTATTATTATTATTATTATTATTATTATTATTATTATTATTATTATTATTATTATTATTATTATTATTATTATTATTATTATTATTATTATTATTATTATTATTATTATTATTATTATTATTATTATTATTATTATTATTATTATTATTATTATTATTATTATTATTATTATTATTATTATTATTATTATTATTATTATTATTATTATTATTATTATTATTATTATTATTATTATTATTATTATTATTATTATTATTATTATTATTATTATTATTATTATTATTATTATTATTATTATTATTATTATTATTATTATTATTATTATTATTATTATTATTATTATTATTATTATTATTATTATTATTATTATTATTATTATTATTATTATTATTATTATTATTATTATTATTATTATTATTATTATTATTATTATTATTATTATTATTATTATTATTATTATTATTATTATTATTATTATTATTATTATTATTATTATTATTATTATTATTATTATTATTATTATTATTATTATTATTATTATTATTATTATTATTATTATTATTATTATTATTATTATTATTATTATTATTATTATTATTATTATTATTATTATTATTATTATTATTATTATTATTATTATTATTATTATTATTATTATTATTATTATTATTATTATTATTATTATTATTATTATTATTATTATTATTATTATTATTATTATTATTATTATTATTATTATTATTATTATTATTATTATTATTATTATTATTATTATTATTATTATTATTATTATTATTATTATTATTATTATTATTATTATTATTATTATATTATTATTATTATTATTATTATTATTATTATTATTATTATTATTATTATTATTATTATTATTATTATTATTATTATTATTATTATTATTATTATTATTATTATTATTATTATTATTATTATTATTATTATTATTATTATTATTATTATTATTATTATTATTATTATTATTATTATTATTATTATTATTATTATTATTATTATTATTATTATTATTATTATTATTATTATTATTATTATTATTATTATTATTATTATTATTATTATTATTATTATTATTATTATTATTATTATTATTATTATTATTATTATTATTATTATTATTATTATTATTATTATTATTATTATTATTATTATTATTATTATTATTATTATTATTATTATTATTATTATTATTATTATTATTATTATTATTATTATTATTATTATTATTATTATTATTATTATTATTATTATTATTATTATTATTATTATTATTATTATTATTATTATTATTATTATTATTATTATTATTATTATTATTATTATTATTATTATTATTATTATTATTATTATTATTATTATTATTATTATTATTATTATTATTATTATTATTATTATTATTATTATTATTATTATTATTATTATTATTATTATTATTATTATTATTATTATTATTATTATTATTATTATTATTATTATTATTATTATTATTATTATTATTATTATTATTATTATTATTATTATTATTATTATTATTATTATTATTATTATTATTATTATTATTATTATTATTATTATTATTATTATTATTATTATTATTATTATTATTATTATTATTATTATTATTATTATTATTATTATTATTATTATTATTATTATTATTATTATTATTATTATTATTATTATTATTATTATTATTATTATTATTATTATTATTATTATTATTATTATTATTATTATTATTATTATTATTATTATTATTATTATTATTATTATTATTATTATTATTATTATTATTATTATTATTATTATTATTATTATTATTATTATTATTATTATTATTATTATTATTATTATTATTATTATTATTATTATTATTATTATTATTATTATTATTATTATTATTATTATTATTATTATTATTATTATTATTATTATTATTATTATTATTATTATTATTATTATTATTATTATTATTATTATTATTATTATTATTATTATTATTATTATTATTATTATTATTATTATTATTATTATTATTATTATTATTATTATTATTATTATTATTATTATTATTATTATTATTATTATTATTATTATTATTATTATTATTATTATTATTATTATTATTATTATTATTATTATTATTATTATTATTATTATTATTATTATTATTATTATTATTATTATTATTATTATTATTATTATTATTATTATTATTATTATTATTATTATTATTATTATTATTATTATTATTATTATTATTATTATTATTATTATTATTATTATTATTATTATTATTATTATTATTATTATTATTATTATTATTATTATTATTATTATTATTATTATTATTATTATTATTATTATTATTATTATTATTATTATTATTATTATTATTATTATTATTATTATTATTATTATTATTATTATTATTATTATTATTATTATTATTATTATTATTATTATTATTATTATTATTATTATTATTATTATTATTATTATTATTATTATTATTATTATTATTATTATTATTATTATTATTATTATTATTATTATTATTATTATTATTATTATTATTATTATTATTATTATTATTATTATTATTATTATTATTATTATTATTATTATTATTATTATTATTATTATTATTATTATTATTATTATTATTATTATTATTATTATTATTATTATTATTATTATTATTATTATTATTATTATTATTATTATTATTATTATTATTATTATTATTATTATTATTATTATTATTATTATTATTATTATTATTATTATTATTATTATTATTATTATTATTATTATTATTATTATTATTATTATTATTATTATTATTATTATTATTATTATTATTATTATTATTATTATTATTATTATTATTATTATTATTATTATTATTATTATTATTATTATTATTATTATTATTATTATTATTATTATTATTATTATTATTATTATTATTATTATTATTATTATTATTATTATTATTATTATTATTATTATTATTATTATTATTATTATTATTATTATTATTATTATTATTATTATTATTATTATTATTATTATTATTATTATTATTATTATTATTATTATTATTATTATTATTATTATTATTATTATTATTATTATTATTATTATTATTATTATTATTATTATTATTATTATTATTATTATTATTATTATTATTATTATTATTATTATTATTATTATTATTATTATTATTATTATTATTATTATTATTATTATTATTATTATTATTATTATTATTATTATTATTATTATTATTATTATTATTATTATTATTATTATTATTATTATTATTATTATTATTATTATTATTATTATTATTATTATTATTATTATTATTATTATTATTATTATTATTATTATTATTATTATTATTATTATTATTATTATTATTATTATTATTATTATTATTATTATTATTATTATTATTATTATTATTATTATTATTATTATTATTATTATTATTATTATTATTATTATTATTATTATTATTATTATTATTATTATTATTATTATTATTATTATTATTATTATTATTATTATTATTATTATTATTATTATTATTATTATTATTATTATTATTATTATTATTATTATTATTATTATTATTATTATTATTATTATTATTATTATTATTATTATTATTATTATTATTATTATTATTATTATTATTATTATTATTATTATTATTATTATTATTATTATTATTATTATTATTATTATTATTATTATTATTATTATTATTATTATTATTATTATTATTATTATTATTATTATTATTATTATTATTATTATTATTATTATTATTATTATTATTATTATTATTATTATTATTATTATTATTATTATTATTATTATTATTATTATTATTATTATTATTATTATTATTATTATTATTATTATTATTATTATTATTATTATTATTATTATTATTATTATTATTATTATTATTATTATTATTATTATTATTATTATTATTATTATTATTATTATTATTATTATTATTATTATTATTATTATTATTATTATTATTATTATTATTATTATTATTATTATTATTATTATTATTATTATTATTATTATTATTATTATTATTATTATTATTATTATTATTATTATTATTATTATTATTATTATTATTATTATTATTATTATTATTATTATTATTATTATTATTATTATTATTATTATTATTATTATTATTATTATTATTATTATTATTATTATTATTATTATTATTATTAATCATGATTCTCAGAACGCCATTACTGTATTTCATTTCGAAGGTGGCAATTGTTAAGCAAGGCTCTGTCGTGATGTGGTCTACGAGATTCGTTGACCGTATACACTTCTTGGAAAATTGCTCCTATTGCTTCTACCTTCTCTTGGGCATACTCAACAATAAAGAACTCATTATTCAGCACCGTTATCCGGATCGATGAAAACTGAAGTCAGTATGTTTGCGTTGTCGGTCTATCTATAACATTAGTACCTTTTCATAACATATAATATTAGTACCTTTTTATAAGACATTTCTAATGTAAATAATTGAAATATCGATGAATTTATTGAAAGATTTTATAATAAAATTTCGGAGAGAATTTTTTCTTCTACATCTTTTATTCTTTAGTAGAGGAGCAAACCACTTTACAGTTTTCATTATGTTAACGTTTTCTTTCGCCTGAATAAAAGTTAAATTAGTGAATGTATAAGGTCTTTGTTTTATCAATAGGTAAAGATTGCATAACTCAAATTCAAAACGTTTTTGGAATGTATCCAAAATTCTATGTAACAAAAGCAATTGATGTTTGAACTTAAATGTTAACGGATCAACAGCAACAACTAACTTAAGAGCAAAAATTTCAGCAATTATATTCATGCTTAACACCTGAGTCATACCCACATACACGTACACAACATTGAATTCATAGTTTCCGAATTCAAAAATTGTAAATCAATGCCTGTTTAAAAATGCTCTATTTCCTGAAAATGTGGAAGATAGCCAAGGCGATACCATTATTAAAGGTTGGGAAGAATCCATTCAGTCCAAAAAGCTTCTGGCCTTAAGGCTTCCTATAATGTTTTAGTCAAGTTTTAGTAACAGCTATTAAAATCAAAAATTGTTTGATTCTCACAAGCACATTACCTTCTGAACAATATGGAGAGAGAATTTAAAGTTCAACTTATCAAATATGATAGTATTTCAAAAGGCTCTGTTCTGGCTCAAGTTCTTTTCTATACATTTCTGACAGATTTACCATGTGTGTCGAGGTGTGAAATTGCACTTTACGCAGATGATTTGGCGTTGCACTTTTTATTATTATTATTATTATTATTATTATTATTATTATTATTTTATTTTTTCTTATTTTTTACGTCTAGCTAGAAAAAATAAAATTGAAGAAGCAAAAACCATAAAGAAAAAATTGTCTTTCGTTGGCTGAGAGCAATTGATAAGGGTCAGAATGCTAGAATTGAGATAACTAGATAAGACAACGTCAGTTGTATTGGGCGTAGTGGGTAGAGTGCGATGCTCACACGCCAAAGGGTCTAGGTTCGACTACCAGCTCAACACCAATTTTTCGAATTTTTCACCGCACCGCCTCTTTCAAGCTGCTGACAACACTCAAAGAGTAATAACTGTCTAAGAAAGCTTCTCAAATCTCGCCGTTCGGAGTCGGCAAAAAACTGTTGGTCCCTTCTACTCGTGAGAGAATAGTAGCGCGCACAACACGAGTAGTTGATGAGCAAGTTAGGCCCAGGTCCCCCTTTGGACTGTAGCGCCAACAATTATTATTATTATAAAAACCTTGGTTACCCCGACGTGATTTTATCAAGAGAAATCTGAAAAGAAAACTCTTTTCGAAAATTAATAATTTTTAATTTTAAATACGAAAAACAATATCAGATTATATCTAGCACAAAAATACTTAAACTAGTTACAAAGTATGTTGCAATGAGAACTTTCTTAATGGCCCCTAAGTTAATCTAATTATATAATAAGATTGCCTTTCAGTTGGTGTTGTTTTTATTTTAGTTTATTAATTAAAACTATGGATTTAATATATACTATATATTTAATATGTACTAAGAAAAATGTTCAAAAAAACTTAGTCATCAAATCTATTATCTATAAAAGATAAAGCTTAACCAACACCTATTCTAATTAAACTAACTACCTAAACCTACTAAACACACATACCTAATGTGTGTGTGTATGAGTGTGTTTTATTATTTCTGTATCCTATTCTATTATTATTATTATTATTATTATTATTATTATTATTATTATTATTATTATTATTATTATTATTATTATTATTATTATTATTATTATTATTATTATTATTATTATTATTATTATTATTATTATTATTATTATTATTATTATTATTATTATTATTATTATTATTATTATTATTATTATTATTATTATTATTATTATTATTATTATTATTATTATTATTATTATTATTATTATTATTATTATTATTATTATTATTATTATTATTATTATTATTATTATTATTATTATTATTATTATTATTATTATTATTATTATTATTATTATTATTATTATTATTATTATTATTATTATTATTATTATTATTATTATTATTATTATTATTATTATTATTATTATTATTATTATTATTATTATTATTATTATTATTATTATTATTATTATTATTATTATTATTATTATTATTATTATTATTATTATTATTATTATTATTATTATTATTATTATTATTATTATTATTATTATTATTATTATTATTATTATTATTATTATTATTATTATTATTATTATTATTATTATTATTATTATTATTATTATTATTATTATTATTATTATTATTATTATTATTATTATTATTATTATTATTATTATTATTATTATTATTATTATTATTATTATTATTATTATTATTATTATTATTATTATTATTATTATTATTATTATTATTATTATTATTATTATTATTATTATTATTATTATTATTATTATTATTATTATTATTATTATTATTATTATTATTATTATTATTATTATTATTATTATTATTATTATTATTATTATTATTATTATTATTATTATTATTATTATTATTATTATTATTATTATTATTATTATTATTATTATTATTATTATTATTATTATTATTATTATTATTATTATTATTATTATTATTATTATTATTATTATTATTATTATTATTATTATTATTATTATTATTATTATTATTATTATTATTATTATTATTATTATTATTATTATTATTATTATTATTATTATTATTATTATTATTATTATTATTATTATTATTATTATTATTATTATTATTATTATTATTATTATTATTATTATTATTATTATTATTATTATTATTATTATTATTATTATTATTATTATTATTATTATTATTATTATTATTATTATTATTATTATTATTATTATTATTATTATTATTATTATTATTATTATTATTATTATTATTATTATTATTATTATTATTATTATTATTATTATTATTATTATTATTATTATTATTATTATTATTATTATTATTATTATTATTATTATTATTATTATTATTATTATTATTATTATTATTATTATTATTATTATTATTATTATTATTATTATTATTATTATTATTATTATTATTATTATTATTATTATTATTATTATTATTATTATTATTATTATTATTATTATTATTATGATTATTATTATTATTATTATTATTATTATTATTATTATTATTATTATTATTATGATTATTATGATTATTATTATTATTATTATTATTATTATTATTATTATTATTATTATTATTATTATTATTATTATTATTATTATTATTATTATTATTATTATTATTATTATTATTATTATTATTATTATTATTATTATTATTATTATTATTATTATTATTATTATTATTATTATTATTATTATTAATCATGATTCTCAGAACGCCATTACTGTATTTCATTTCGAAGGTGGCAATTGTTAAGCAAGGCTCTGTCGTGATGTGGTCTACGAGATTCGTTGACCGTATACACTTCTTGGAAAATTGCTCCTATTGCTTCTACCTTCTCTTGGGCATACTCAACAATAAAGAACTCATTATTCAGCACCGTTATCCGGATCGATGAAAACTGAAGTCAGTATGTTTGCGTTGTCGGTCTATCTATAACATTAGTACCTTTTCATAACATATAATATTAGTACCTTTTTATAAGACATTTCTAATGTAAATAATTGAAATATCGATGAATTTATTGAAAGATTTTATAATAAAATTTCGGAGAGAATTTTTTCTTCTACATCTTTTATTCTTTAGTAGAGGAGCAAACCACTTTACAGTTTTCATTATGTTAACGTTTTCTTTCGCCTGAATAAAAGTTAAATTAGTGAATGTATAAGGTCTTTGTTTTATCAATAGGTAAAGATTGCATAACTCAAATTCAAAACGTTTTTGGAATGTATCCAAAATTCTATGTAACAAAAGCAATTGATGTTTGAACTTAAATGTTAACGGATCAACAGCAAACACCTGAGTCATACCCACATACACGTACACAACATTGAATTCATAGTTTCCGAATTCAAAAATTGTAAATCAATGCCTGTTTAAAAATGCTCTATTTCCTGAAAATGTGGAAGATAGCCAAGGCGATACCATTATTAAAGGTTGGGAAGAATCCATTCAGTCCAAAAAGCTTCTGGCCTTAAGGCTTCCTATAATGTTTTAGTCAAGTTTTAGTAACAGCTATTAAAATCAAAAATTGTTTGATTCTCACAAGCACATTACCTTCTGAACAATATGGAGAGAGAATTTAAAGTTCAACTTATCAAATATGATAGTATTTCAAAAGGCTCTGTTCTGGCTCAAGTTCTTTTCTATACATTTCTGACAGATTTACCATGTGTGTCGAGGTGTGAAATTGCACTTTACGCAGATGATTTGGCGTTGCACTTTTTATTATTATTATTATTATTATTATTATTATTATTATTATTATTATTATTATTATTATTATTATTTTATTTTTTCTTATTTTTTACGTCTAGCTAGAAAAAATAAAATTGAAGAAGCAAAAACCATAAAGAAAAAATTGTCTTTCGTTGGCTGAGAGCAATTGATAAGGGTCAGAATGCTAGAATTGAGATAACTAGATAAGACAACGTCAGTTGTATTGGGCGTAGTGGGTAGAGTGCGATGCTCACACGCCAAAGGGTCTAGGTTCGACTCCCAGCTCAACACCAATTTTTCGAATTTTTCACCGCACCGCCTCTTTCAAGCTGCTGACAACACTCAAAGAGTAATAACTGTCTAAGAAAGCTTCTCAAATCTCGCCGTTCGGAGTCGGCAAAAAACTGTTGGTCCCTTCTACTCGTGAGAGAATAGTAGCGCGCACAACACGAGTAGTTGATGAGCAAGTTAGGCCCAGGTCCCCCTTTGGACTGTAGCGCCAACAATTATTATTATTATAAAAACCTTGGTTACCCCGACGTGATTTTATCAAGAGAAATCTGAAAAGAAAACTCTTTTCGAAAATTAATAATTTTTAATTTTAAATACGAAAAACAATATCAGATTATATCTAGCACAAAAATACTTAAACTAGTTACAAAGTATGTTGCAATGAGAACTTTCTTAATGGCCCCTAAGTTAATCTAATTATATAATAAGATTGCCTTTCAGTTGGTGTTGTTTTTATTTTAGTTTATTAATTAAAACTATGGATTTAATATATACTATATATTTAATATGTACTAAGAAAAATGTTCAAAAAAACTTAGTCATCAAATCTATTATCTATAAAAGATAAAGCTTAACCTACACCTATTCTAATTAAACTAACTACCTAAACCTACTAAACACACATACCTAATGTGTGTGTGTAT